>CM076570.1:313230032-313962284 GCA_034641835.2 Pinus albicaulis | reverse complement strand
CTTGCATATTGACAACTTGAAAAAATGAGGTGTAATCCATATGCACATGTGGTTAAGTAGTTGGTTTTTGTTGACACAATGTAAATTCCTATTAGGGATGCATTTGATCGATCAAAATGTTTTGACTATAAATATTATGTAATTGGGGGAAATCATTCTACAAATTCTAGAAGAGAATTGATATAAGTGTGTCTCAATAACCCTCTTTCTAAAATAGTCAAATTTATCATATATATGTGTTTAACATATTCAAAAGCGATGTGATTGATGTGTGATCATAATGTTGGAAAGTGTAACTAGGTTCAGTCTTCATAATGACTAAGTAATTATGAATTTATGTAATGAAGAAGATAAAGATATTAAAATTTATTTCTTCATGGGTTTCATGAGCAAGGAGTTTTTACTATAGGTCAAAGAATTCTTCTTGATGTCTTTAGGGGTTTTGTCATCTTGTCATAAATGTATAATTTAGAGTCATGTATATGAAGTGTTATTATACTTGCAAAAGACAATTTATTGATGTAATAATGCACTCCAAGACCTTGTCAATATGCTCCTTGAAGTCAGCTCATATTTATGGCTGGAAGATGCTCCTTGACAAGTCAACCTACTAACAAAAGTCATGTCGGCCTAGGATAGTGATACAACCCCTTTATTACAAAGACAAGTTTTCAGGCAACTATGAATTGAGAGCGTGGATATAAGTTTGTTGTTTGGCAATAAAAAGAAAGGTAATACAACTAGAAGAAGGGTCAACTCAGCGAAGGAAGAAAGGTCCTCTCGGACCTCTGTTTTGGGAGAGAAATCTTATGGTTAAGGTTTGTCACAGTGATCTGAAACTGCAGTGCGTAACAGGATATAGAGAAGGTTGTCTAATTCTAGAATGATATGTGTAGAAGGTGACTGAGATCAATACGGAGGAGAGGCAATGATAGCCTCTATCATTGATCTCATACCCTTGCCTATGTTCAATGATATATTTATAGTGTAAAGGAGGAAACAAGTAAAAACGATCATCATAGTGAATGGAGATCATTCATGGATGACAAAGCCTATCACAGTAGGGATATCACAGCAAGAGCCAAAGGTCAAATCAAGGAAAGGAGATCTCAATTTATGCCTAATCTCCCACGATGACTTCATTATAGGTTATTTCAATAGAGAGAACTTATAAGAAGTTCCACGTGTCATTGTTTCAACCTTTGGCCCTGAAAATGATACCCAAAAATCTAAAGTCCGTCCACTTTCAGTCACTTTTTACGAAATTCAAATCCGATGTCTGACGAGAAATTTATGACGATTTTACCCAGGTCACATATATGAGATGGAATTTTGGAGCCTGCAAAAATGCTAAATTCGTCGGACCATATATCTGAAAGTATAATGAACCAAGATCTAAAATTTGTACACGAGGTTAACCAATACTTCATCTCCACATGGTTTAAATTTCAACACTTAAAGCTTCGTAGAATAAAATTTATATAAAAAATTCCAAGATGTCATATTTGAAGAAGCGAAACCCTAGAATCCAAATCTCTGATACCAAATGTTATACAACCAGCTCAAAGAAGAGAAGAAAAGATATATCAATGAATTAGAAATTTTCCTTTTTGAGGGGGGAACCTCGCTTACATTACATAAATGAACAATTCTTGGATGATACAAATGATTATACCTCCTTGGTATATATAGGAGTCTAAGGGGTCACAATAGAATTAGAGCATACATAACAATAATAAGGTAAGGGGACAACAATAACAATAATGGGCTTCTATGGGGTACACCAATAACAACATGGGGGATACATGGGTACAACAATAACAACATGGGGGATACATGGGCACAACAATAACAATAGGGAGCTACACTAACAATAACAATAAGGGGAATACACTAGTATTATAGGGACCTAGCAATATTTAATTATGGGAAATTAAGTTGCATAGTGGATTGTTTGCTTTGAATATTGTAGTTTGTTTTTATAAATATTTATTGCATTTATAAATATAATCTGGATGTTTTTTTTCACATAATCTACAAAATTATGATGAGAGTAATTTATTTTTTTCAAGTGTTTTGACAACATGTAGTTGACCCTTCTACTTGTGCTCTTCACTCATTCCTTTGTCGTCAAAACATTAATGGAATTGGAGCTTCCTCTAGGTGAAAAAGATTAAAAAACAATCAATGACTAGATGGATGATATTTTGGTATTTAAGCCCATTAAATTGTATAAAATAAGAAATAAATGCACATAAATTGGAAACTTAATTGCACAAGAAAACACAAATAATTTACGTGGTAAAACCCTGACAGTGTGTCAAGGAAACCTCCATGAGGAAAGGGATTGGAATTCTTATTGCTCAAGATCCAAAATGACTCTCCAACCATTACATCAAGCCTCTCAGGAAATCATCATTTTAATATGAAAAAACTTCGCTACATAACTCCCTATGGTTAAGCAACTATCTAAACGATAAACCCAGATGCAATAATATAATTACATTTTTAACAATAATTGTTGTGATTCTTAACAATCTCCACCTTGAAAACAATTTTCCTAATCCCTCACCCATGTCCATTCAACATCTCATCTACAAGCCAAGAGAAGCCAAAGGACATCACAACTTCTGTACCAATACTGGCTTCGTGAACATGTATGCACAATTCTTATGTATGTGGACCTTCTTGAGAGCTACTTTGTCTCCATCGATCACTTGTCTTACAAAATGGAATCTTACATCAATGTGCTTATTCTTGCCATGATAAGATGGATTGGAAGACAAATGAATAGCAATCTGGTTTTCACAGAATACATTCACTTTTTTTTGCGTCCTTCCAAGCTCATCAAGTAGAACTTTCAACCAAATTTCCTCTTTACAAGAATTTAAAGCAACTACATATTTTTCTTCAGTAGTGGAAAAAGAAACCATTTCCTGAAGCTTTGACATCCAACTAATTGCTCCACCTGCAAGAGTAAAGAAATATCCTATAGTAGATCTCTTTTTGTCCAAGTCACCTGCATAATCAACATCCACAAATCCACAGACTAAAACTCCACTACCATTAAAGATGATACAATGGTCAGTTGTGTTTCTCAAATACCGAAGCACTCATTTCACTACTCGTTAATGTTCTTCTACTAGATTTGCCATGAACTACCGAAAACTCCAACTGTATGTGAGATGCCAGGTCTTGTAGATACCATCGCATACATTAATTTGCCTACTACATTTTCATATGGCACGCGAGACTTATACTTCTTTTCTTCATCAGTTCTAGGACTCAAACCTGAAGAAAGCTTAAAATGGGAAGCCAAAGGAACAATATCAAGTTTCACATTGTCCATACAAAACTTTGCAAGTATTTTCTCCACACACTTCTGTTGTGATAACGATAGCTTTCCATTTTTCCTGTATTTATGTATCTCCAAGCCCAAGATACATTTTGCAGCTCTAATATCCTTCATATCAAATGTCCTATAAAGTTGAGCCTTTAACCTATTGATCTCTTCCATGTTTTTTCTTCCAATAAGAATATCGTCAAAATACAAAACCAAGATAATGAATATGCCATTGAAACTTATAAATCACACAATGATCATACTCACTTCTAGTGAAGTTCTAGCTCACCATAAAGGAGTCAAAATTCTTGTACCATTGCCTGGGAGATTGCCTCAAACCATACAATGAATTCCTAATCTTGAAAACTAATCTTCTGTTGCGACCTTGTACAAAACCTTCTGGTTGTTCCATATAGATCTCTTTATCCAAATCTCCATGAAGAAAATATGTTTTAACATCTAAATTTTCTAACTCAAGATCAAGTAATGCAGTTAGTGATAACACAGTACAAATAAAAACAAGTTTTATGACTGGTGAAAAATTCTCATGAAAGTCAATACCTTCTACCTGAGAATATCCTTTTGCTACTAACCTTGCTTTATATCTTTTAATACTTCCATCAATATTTCGCTTCAATTTGAACACCTATTTGCATCCAACAACACTTCTTCCTTTAGAAAGTTCTACAATATCTCAAGTTTTGTTCTTGGCTAAGGAATCCATTTCCTCGTCAATAGCCTTCTTCCATTTTTCACTATCCACATCATCCATTGCTTCCCGATAACAAGAAGGTTCCCCAACTTAACTAATCAACTTAATAGAGGAAGCATAATCTTCATACCTTTTAGGTGTTCTTTCCATTGTATACCTCCTTAGAGTGACTGGTTGTTGAATTGTTTCCTAAAATTCTACAGTTTCCTTTACATATTCTTCACCTTTTTCTTCAGAAGTCTCTTCTTCTTTTCGAATTTCCGAAAAAGGTTGAGTCTCCAACTGAATTTTTTGATTCGATGATAATTGTTCCTTTTCAACTTTTTCAACATCTAATTTTAGAAGAGAAGATTCATCAAATGTTACATCTCTATTAATGACTATATTATGTGAAGAAGGATCCTACAACTTGTATCCTTTCACAACATCATCATGCCCAACAAAGACATAACATTTTTTCTTTTGGGTCTAACTTAGAACATTGATTCTTTGGAATAAGAGCATAGGAATTGCAACCACAAATTCTTAAATATGAATAATCACAAGAATGACCCAACCAAACTTCTTCAGGAATTTTAATAGCAACTGAAGGTGATATGTTTACCAAATAACGAGCAGTGGATATTGCTTCTGCCCACAAATCCTTCTATGGGTTAGCATTGTTGATCATGCTTCTGGCTCTCTCCATAACACCTGGTTGATACGTCCAACAACAACATTTTTCTGAGGAGTATAGAATTTTTTTTTTTTTATGTCTAGCAATCCCTTCATCCTTGCAATATTGTTCAAATTATAAAGAAGTAAATTCAATGTCATTGTTAGTTCTTAAATATTTAATTGTTTTGCTTGTTTTCTTTTCCACCACAAATTTAATTTGTTTAGAAAAATTAAATACTATAGCCTTTCTTTTTAACATATAGATCCAAAATTTCATGCAGTAATCATCAATAAATGTTACGAAGTAAGATGCACCTCCATAAGATATTGTTGGAGATGGAAAAGCGACACCATGTGCTATGTGGAAAGCTTTGATATATCTATTTCAGAGCAGCAATGACCATAGGAAATTGGCACTAAAGGATAAACTTAGGAAGATCAAGATGGAGAAAGGCGACTCCATGCCAAAATGTTTAACAAAGTTTGTCCAATGTCGAGATGAGCTGGGGAGAGTTGGAATTACTATCACTGATGATGATTTGGTGAGCCTGGCTCTTCTAGTACTTCCCAAGTGTTGGCATAGTTATCACTCTTTCAATGGAAGGTAAAAGCTTCCAGATTGGGAACGACTTTGGTCAGATTTGGTGCAAGAGGAGTTCAGACGAAATACCAGAGATGGATTTTGATCTAAGAATGAAGATGAATAAGATTTTTATTTTTCTTCCAAGGCGAATAATGGGAAAGGAAAGAAGTTCCATTCCAAATCCGATTCCAAATATGGAAAGAAGCGCGACATGTATAGAGTGAAGTGATTTCACTGTCACGAGCATGGGCATTATGCCACTAGCTGTCCACAAAAGACGAAGAACACGAAGGCTTCAGGATCTGCAGTTGGCGAGGCTTTGGCCTTACAATTTGAGCTTGAATTCTCACTCATTTCATGCACGGTTCCAAGTGCAATGGGATCGGTGTGGTATTTGGATAGTGGTGCATCCTTTCACATGAAGGGAGACAAACAACTTTTCAGTAGCTTGGAGGAGAAGGACCTCCAGATGCATATCGAAATAGGTGATGACGAGCGATACACTGCAACCAGGATTTGTACCATTACCTTCCAGAGATAGTCGGGTAAACCATTTCAATTAAAATATGTAATGCATGTACCAGGCTTGAAGAAATTTTTTGTCTCAGTTGCAATATTGGAGGATAGAGGCTATGATGTTTTTTTCAGTGAAGGAAAATATTTCCTGCGACACAAAACAACAAGAAAAGCCTAGAAGACTGGGATTTGAGTTAAGAATATCTATAAATTGGATGTATATGGTTGCGCAACATTGATGGGTAAGGCGGAAAAACTGGTGAGTTGGGATGAGGGTGAGTTATGGCACAAGAGATATGGCCATCTTCACCATGGAGCGTTAAAAGTCATGCAACATATTTCTACAGGTCTTCCCAAGGGTACACTTGCACAGTTAGACACATTCAAGGGATGTACTATGGGAAAATATGAAGCGAACAAAGTTCCTTCTCAAGTTAAATATTCCAAAAGACTTGAAATATTAGAATATCCATTGCGGATACAAATATTATATTAAATAGTATGAAGAATGAGATATGAGATGACTGAGAATTAAAAATGAGGCCTGCTTATATACCTAGGCAGGTTCCTCTTCACAAAAGGTCATGTCTCATTAGACATGGCCTTTCAACCTAATTACTAATTAACTAATTAATCATTATTTACAATTTTATTCATTACGTTGCCTTCCTCCTCAAAAAGGTTTGGCCTCAAAGCTTGTTGATGAAAGGCCTTGATTTCTTTTTCTACTACGCATGTCTTCTCTTCTCGGGGTAGTCATCCTTGTCGATATAATTCGATATGATCCTTTAAGTGGCAAACAAAACTATCGCACTGAGAATGGATCGGACCATCCTAAATCAATCTTTTATGGAATCTTACTATGACTGGCAACTTGTGACAACTTGTTATCACATGAGTGGATTGCATCAACATTTGTATTCTTCGGAACATCAGCTTTTTTATGTTCCGAGTACGTAGCTCAATCGAGTTATTTGCTCCCACGATTTGGATGTTGATAGGGAACTTTTGTAGTTTGACTTCTTTGATTTTCTTTTGGCAAGGATGTTATTGAGTTGGTTACAGAACCTTCACTTAGAATATTCCTCATCTAAACTGCAACATCTAAGTTTGTATCTTCTGCAACTTTCTTGTTTGTTTCTTGAGTTGTGACCTTTACTAGATCAATGTTCGTTTTTTCTTCAAATTGAACTTTTACATTTGAAAGTTTTGATGATTCATTTTTGATAAGTTGTTGCACCTTGTTTTCTAATGACTTCTTGTCTTTCTTCAGCTTCTTAATTTTCATTAGTGATTTGTTGTTATGGTCCTTGAGGCGAGCAACTTCTTCATTCTTGTTAGTTGTGATTTTGTCAATTTCCTTTTGCATATTTTGGATCGCCTTTTTAATTTCTTGAAGAATTACTTTTGAGATTTCTTGTGTGTCTTCAGGCATCACTGAATTTGGCTTTAAGTTAACGTCCTGTAACGTTATTTTCTTATTTTTATAGGAGAATGTTAAAAAATTATTTTTCGTATTTAAGATAAATGACCCTAGGGTTTCCATCCATGGTGAACCCAACACAATGTCACTATCGTTATAAAATAAAGATTTCACGGCAAATTGCGAGATAAAAGTATAATCCCCAATACTTAGTTGTAGATTATTTATGTCGTATTGTTTGTCGCTTGTGTCACAAAAGTCGTTTCAATTATATTCGATTCAGGAATTATTAATTGGTTAGCACATTGTGGACTAACATAATTACTCCCTTCAGTAGGACTGATAGAGACTATAATATCTCTTCTTGCGAGTGATCCTTTAATTTTAAACAATGTATCAACACATTTACTAAACGTTTTAGGAAACCTTTCATTAATGATCTCCATTTTATCTTCTTTCATTATTTTCGAATTCCTGCAAAAATTAACTCTCTTTGTGTTCGTCGATGCACTAATTTTTTAAAGGTAACTCCTTGAATTTCCTCCTTTAAAATGTACTTTTATACTTGAAATATATTTTTTTTGGGGGTAAATATTCCCTTTATATATTTTTAGGAGTAATATAGTTTTTTTTTTTTTTTTAATACCAATAACTTTCCCTTTATACAAAAATATTCACCTTTATAATACTTTTCTTTTCTGTTTTCCTTATATATAACTTTATTTTTATTTTTATATTTTTTTAACGTAAACCATCTAATTTTCTTTCGTAATTTTAACCTTCACTTATCTCTTTTTTTCCTATTTTTAATTAAATTACTCTCCTTTCTCTTTTAAATAATATTCCACTTTCTAAACCCTCTTATAAAATTACCTTTATGGAAACCACTATAGGATTACTTCTTCCTTTTTCCTTTAAGTAACCAACGTAAATTTTATCTTAATATCAATAACTTAATTACCACTGATAATAGATCATACCTTCTTGTTAATGGAATGTGTCGGTTGCTAAGGACGCGACTTGGAAAGTGCTTGTAGAAACTTTATTTTTTTTGTTATTTTGTGTAGGCACCGAGTCAATTATGTGCTACTGTTTGCAGAATATTTTTATTTTTATCAACCACTTAGAGCTTTTCCCCTTTTGGCTTCAATGTCCTTGGTAATTTAATTTTAATGGGTAGATGGTAGTGTGTTTGAAGAAGGCAGTTTGCGGAAATTCTTGGATATAATGAATGACAACAGTTGCAGATTTGGTCGAGTGTATGGTGTGCAAAAGTCAGTGATAGAGCACAGTAATATGTTGATCGAGTTGTTGTGGCAGCACAGGCGGTCGATCGAATTGTGGTGGCAGCACTATGGTGATTCTTCGGACGTTGGTGGCAATGTGAGGCAGAAATCCTGGCGACTATGGCGTTGAATGCAACGACAGTGGACTAGACTATGGTAGCGCGAAGAGAGGTATGCGGCGGCTATGCAGGCCAAAGGTGGTCGAATAGCCAGTGAAAAGGGGTGGCTATAGCTGCAGTGGAGTGACATCAGCAGAAATCAACGAAAAAAAGCGATGGCAGTGGGTGCCTCCGGTGGCCTGTTTAATGAGGCAAGGCTGCGCTATATTTTGGATTAGCCGTATGTAGGTTTTATTTATTTTTATTTTTATAATTTTTATTTTTTAAATAATTTTAATACTTTGCTCTCCCTTTTTTCTATATATAATTTTTTCCTAATATATTCTTGTTTCCTTTTTTTTTATTACGATTTTTTTTTTTTTTACCTTATCTTTCTATGTATGTTTATGTACTTTTTTTTAATATATATCCTTTTTCTCTTTTTGTAATATACTGACTTATTCTTCTTCTTCTTCTTCTTCTTTTAATATATATTTCTTCTTCACTTTTTTTTCTTTCTTTCTTTTTTTAAATTTTTAATTTTGGCCAAAGGCCTATTGGTGAAAATGGAGAAACTCCAAGATTGGTAGCGAAACGCTTCGACAGCAACAATGTTGACGAATTTGATGGTCAAGAACCTGGATTGGAGAGCGTGGCTCTGTGCAACGTGAGTGACCAGAAGATCGAACTGCTCTGATACCAATTGAAGCGAACAAAGTTCCTTCTCAAGTTAAATGTTCCATAAGACTTGAAATATTAGAATATCCATTGCGGATACAAATATTATATTAAATAGTATGAAGAATGAGATATGAGATGACTGAGAATTACAAATGAGGCCTGCTTATATACCTAGGCAGGTGCCTCTTCACGAAAGGTCATGTCTCATCACACATGGCCTTTCAACCTAATTACTAATTAACTAATTAATCATTATTTACATTATTTTATTCATTACAAAACATGTAAAGGCCACCTTTCATGAGAAGGAGAATCGAGCCTCAGAGATCCTTGAGAGAGTTCACTCAGACGTGTGTGGACCATTCTCTGTTTCTTTGACGACAAATCATAAGTATTGTGTGATATTTGCTGATGAATTTTCTTGGAAGTGCTAGATCTACTTGATGCAGAAGAAATATCATACGTTCTCAAAGTTTCTTTAGTTCAAAGAACTCGTGGAGAAAGACATGGGGAAGCATGTGAAGGCTCTTAGGAGCGTCAATGGTCGTGAGTACATCTCCAACGAATTCAAGAAATTCTGCAACAAAGCAGGAATTCAGAGAGAACCGGTAGCATCTCATAACCCACAATAGAATGGGGTCGCTGAAAGAAAGAACATAACAATTGTGGGTGCAACAAGAGCGATGTTGCATGATCAAGGCCTACCGATGCATCTGTGGGCAGACGCATGCAACACAATGATATTTGTGCAAAACTGTTGTCCTCATAGGATACTTGGCATGAGTACAACAGAAGAGGCTTTCACTAGTAAGAAACTTGATGTTTCACATTTTAATATTTTTGGCTCATCTGTTTATGTGCATGTGACCAAAGACGCTAGGAAGAAGCTGGAACCAACAACTGAGATTATGCTTTTTTTGGGGTACACCGAAACTCCCCACAATTATCGGGTGTATTTTCCAAACAGCAAAATGACTGTTGCGTGACAGGATATAAAATTTGATGAGGAGAAATCCATGCGATTTTCCCTTGAGAGGGAGCTGGATTTCCATGTAGAGGAGAAACTCTTGGTTCCTAAGGTTGAGCCTCAAGATGTGGAGCAGCCACAAGCGGAGGATCATGGAGTGGAAGAAAACTCTCTTGTAGAGCCATCCATCATAAATGGTAGAAAACGCACCACGGAAGTTGATAGATTGAGACTTGATGTTGCAGAGAATGTAGGAGCCCCTACTTCACAGCGTAGATAGAGACAGTCTCCAGACAGGTTTATTGGATACATGGCTCTTATGAGCAAGTGTATTGTGACTGAACCATATTCCTTTCTGGAGGCGGTGCAACAACCAATTTGGGTTGATGCAATGGTGGAGGAGTATGACTCCATTTTCAATAATAGTGCATGGGAGATTGTCCCAAGACCGGTCGATAAATTAGTGGTTGGATCTAGATGGATCTACAAGGTAAAAAAGGTTGATGATGAGAGTGTTGAGAAGTACAAGGCTAGATTTGTGGCCAGGCGGTTCTCACAAATTTAGGGGATCGACTATGATGATACTTTTGCACTAGTTTCAAGGTACTCTTCCATTAGATATATCCTTGCACTCTCAGCGCAGATGGGGTGGCACATTCATTAGATGGATGTGAAAATTGCGTTTCTCAATGGAGTTATTGAGAAAGAAGTGTACATAGAGAAACCAAAAGGTTTCGAGATCTTTGACAGTGAGTCACATGTGTGTCAACTCAAGAGAGCACTGTATGGGTTGAAGCAAGCACCTCAAGCTTGGTACACTCAAATTGACAGCTATTTTACTAGACTGGCTTCACTAAAAGTGAAGTTGATGGAAACTTGTACCATATTTTGGTTAAGGGTAAGCTATTGATTATTGTACTTTATGTTGATGATCTAATTTTGACTGGTGATAAGCAGCTGATACACTCATGGAAGGAGGATATTGCAAGGGAGTTCGAAATGAAGGACATGGGACTCCTTCATTATTTCCTTGGTTTGGAAATATGGCAGTGGGATGGTGAACTTTTTTTTTCTCAAGGAAAGTATGCCAAAGAGATACTGGGTAAGTTTCACATGGAGAGTTGAAAACCAATGGACACTCCTCTTCTAGGAAATTGGAGGAAATAGGATGCTACTTCTGGAGAGGTAGTGGATGCTACTATCTACAGGGAGTTAGTTGGTTCACTGATGTATTTAGTGAACACCAGACCAGACATATGCAACGCAGTTAACCAGCTGATTCAAGCTATGGTTAAGCCTACCAAGCTATTTTGGAAGGTGGGGAAGCATGTCTTGAGATACATGAGGGGCACACCAGAGTATGGATTATGGTATATATGGACAGAAGGAGTGAAGCTTCAAGGCTTCACAGATGCAGATTGGGCAGGTAATCCATAAGACAGAAATAACACATCAGGAGGGATCTTCAACATAGGATTGACAACAGTTTCTTGGTACAACGGAAGCAGCGATATGTGGCACTCAGTTCAGTGGAGGAAGAGTGCATGGCAGTAGTTCAAGATGCAAGTGAGACCATCTAGATGAGAAATATCCTGGTTGGTTTATTTGGTTCTCATATGGATCCGACAGTGATACATTGTGATAATCAGAGTTGCATTAAACTCTCACTTAATCTTGTGTTTCATGATAGATCCAAGCACATAGACATCCGATATCACCATCTCAGAGATTGTGTGTAGAGGCGCATAATGTTGCTTCAATACATTCCCACATAAGATGAAGATGCAGATATTCTGACGAAGGCGCTCACTAGGAGAAAATTCGAATACCATAGAGACAGGATCAGGGCGAAGGATAATCCCTTTCTTGTTGAGAGGGAGTGTTAAATTCCAACAAGAAATTGAAGCACCTATACTAGTGTGAGGCTAGGAGGTCCAAGCAACACATACACTAGTGTGGGGCCACAAGTCTTAGCAACACCTACACTAGCGTGAGCTATATTTGGTGCATGTATATTTTAGTTATCCCTTAATTAAGATGGACAATAAAATGTAATATAATCTCAAAATAACTTGTAATAGTTAACTGAGTGTGATAAACTTAGTTAGCTCATGAATTTCGAGTTGAGGGTAGTTGGTGAGGCATGCAGAGTAATTCTAGTTGTAACAGAGTTCGAATTGTAGTGGTGTATTAGTTAATGCGGGTTGTAATCAGTTTAAATTAGTTAAGTGAGTTAAAGTCAGTTGTGCTAGTTGTAACTGTTTGATACACTAGTGAGATATCAAGTGAATTAAATATTGTTTAATTCACAATCAGTGATCTCACATGCAACTAATGATTTACTATTATTAGCTGCATGCATGTCAGTTCCAGTGGAGACCTAGTTGATATTTAGGTGAAAGGGATGTTGACTATTAGTTGCAGGATTATTGGTTTGCACCCATGCAACCAAACACCCATTGGATTGCCCATGATCCTTGCGCAATCAAGGAAGGCCAAAATTCCTAAATAATAGGGATTGCATTCCTCATGAATTACGCAAGGAAGGCAGGTTGTTTAGAGGCTGAGAATTGGCTAAGTATTGGTCAGTTTTGTCCAGGACAATGTGAGACAATTAGCTAAGTACATGAGGCTCTTGTGAGGAGATTTGTATGTAAATGTTTCATGTATCCATGCTGAATATACAATAGAATATAGTGGGGTTTTGAGGATCAAGCTTTCCCCAAGAAATTATATGCATTGTGGTTTGATTGATTCTTCTTTGTTACATGTGATTGGAGATTATGTTTTTAATTCCGCAATTGATTTGTAGAAGTGATTTAGTTTCTAGCTTTAGTACATTGTTATATCGGATTGAATCCATGATATACATAATGGTTGTATAATTTCTACATCACAAATAAATTTGACATCAAAGGAGAAAATAAAAAGGTCAAAAGGTAGCCTAAAAAGAATCCTTGCTAGTTTCAGACGATTTCTAAATTTTTTTAGATAATTTATTATACAAAATTTTCAAATACTCCATAGTGAATAAATATGGATTTCTTCGATGCATTTCGTCATTTTGTAAGAAATGTCTTAGTTTTTGCTATATTTTAAATAAATATACATTCAAATTCTTTGCTTAAACAAATCCAAGAATATGTTCATGTTTATACAAGATGTGTTTAAGAAGGCATTATGTCAGTGTTACCTACAAGTATTTCTAATATGAACGGAAAATATAAGTAGGAAAAACACATTGGATTGACTTCAAGATTTTGTGAAAGTGATCAGTATAGTGCCTCATTTATTGGCTAAGACACTCTGGAGAAAGTGAATATGAGAAGCTTCAGGTTCAATATAAAGAGGTTGTCAATGGAGATTTGAATGAAACCTCATAAGGTCATTAATCTTGTGTATTTCCCACCATTAGAGGTAATTCATGCAAGGCAGGCAGTGTCAAGTGCTAACAATCCCTGTCAGGGTTTTTCAGTGAATGCTACCATGGAGCCAACTAAAATGTCAAGGTGGTCATTGGCTGGGAGGTCAGCGCAGAAAGAAGCATAGGGTATATCCTCTTATACGGAAATTCCTCATAACATTGAAATGTGAAGATATAAACAATATTATATAGATTAATTAATTTGATTTTAGAAGTAGATATTCTTCACTTCAGGTTGCTTAAAGTCACATTCTACAGGCCAGTATAACCAACCAATGGCGGGTGGTCTGTAAAATATTCCTTGCCATTATTCATCAATGAATGTTTTCTTTGAGACAACCTTGGGGTCAATAACTGAAATTCCAGTGTGAAAAGTAGTATAGGTTTCTTGCTATTAACATTAAAATGTGAAGATATCACATACCCAATCTTCAATTTTTGTAGCTATGGTGAAAAAACATACCTGGTTGCATTCCTCGACAGCTAGGAAAGAAATTTGAGCTTTTGCAGGTGCATATGTCTTCCAACAAGCTTATTTCCTCCATTACTCTGGATCTATGCATTGGTGGGAAGTTGCAAATGTTGATTTTGTTTTACAAATTTTTCTTCGGCCCCATTCCTGAATCTCTTAGAAACCGTGAGTCACTCACCAAACTCCAAATGGGTCGAAATTAATTGAATGGATCCATCCCAAAAGGGCTTCTAAACCTTCCAAGATTGGAGATGTTTGAATTTCATGAAAACTATCTAAGTGGTCACATGCCGACTAAAATTATATTGACCGCTAAGTTTGGTCGTTTCAGCTTGTTTAACAACAATCTCATTAGTCCACTTCCAGACTTCATAGAAAGATTATCTAGCTTGCAAATCCTTCATCTCATTGGAAATGAGTTAATCCTTCTTCTCAATGGAAATGAGTTCACCGACAATGTTTTTCGTAGATTGGTCATTTGAAGTAGTTGTCCAAGATGGATTTCAATAGTAACAGATTTTCTGGAGTGATACCTCCTCAGATAAGTTATTGAAAGCTCATGGCCTTGATATATTTGAGTAGGCATGAGCTCAGTGGAACCATACCCAAATAGATAACTAAGAAGAGGATTATCAATTATCTCAATATCTCTAGAAATCATTTTACTAGAGGCATTCCTTTAGATATTGAAGGTATGTTAAGCCTAACATATGTTGATTTCTCCTACAACTATTTCTCAGGTGCTTATGGGAAATTGAGTTGTATAATGGATTGTTTTCTTTGCAAATTGTATTGATTTGAGATTTATGTATTTGGTGACTATTGATTGATTGGGTATTAAGGTATTATTTTAAATGTATTTTTAATCCAATCAACTCAAAGAACAGAAGAAAAGATAGATCAACGAATTAGAAAATTTTCTCTTCAAGGGGGAAATCTCCTTTACATTACATAAATGAACAATTATTGGATGATACAAATGATTATACCTCCTTGGTAGATATAGGAGTCTAAGGGGTCACAACACAATCAAAACCTACATAACAATAATAATGTAAGGGAACAAAAATAACAATAGTGGTCTTCTATGGGGCACAACAATAACAATAGGGGGTTACACTAAAAATAAAAATAAGGGGAATGCACTAGTATTATAGGGACCTAACATTCCCATCTACTTCAAAAAGTGTTGTCCTCAACGATTGAGTAGTTCTGGATGCTTCTATATAAAATTATCATCCTCCCCTGTGGAGTTTTCAATGGGTAGGTTCTTCCACTTAACGAGATACTCTGAAATTAATCGATTCCATAGTTTTCAAGTTCTTGTTTCCATGATTGCTTCAAGCTCAAATATGATTTTTCCTTCTTTTTCAAGTTCATGCAACATTGTTTGAACTAGGAGTTTGTCACCAATAACCTTCTTTAAGCATGCATCATGGAAAACTAGGTGTACTCGGGAATATGGAGGCAACTCCAATTTGTATGCCATAGTACCAATATTTTTCAACACGTTGTAAGTACCATAGTACTTGGGTGATAATTTATTATCCTTCTTAGCTTGCTTGAGGGACATATGTTTGTATGGTTGTATCTGTAAAAATACCCAATCACGTACATCAAAAATTATTTCATTGCAATGTTGATATTCCTGTTGTTTCATTCGATTTTGCGCCAAAGTGGGGTTATCCTTTAATAGTTGGAGAACTTGTTGTTAATGCTTGATTTTATTTTCCACTTCTTTAACCATATAATTTTCTCTTAAAGATGATGTGATGGATGGTGGATGATATCAATAAAGTGCCATAAATGGGGTCATATTTGTTGTAGTATGGAAGGAAGTGTTATACCACCATTCAACTAGAGGTAACCACTTGACCCATTGTGTTTGTTTATTAGATAGAAAGTGACGAAGATATCCTTCCAAAATTTTTTCACTATCTCGGTTTGTTTTCCAGATTAAGGATGATAAAATGAGTTATGAGCTAATTTATTAATAAGACAAGAAAATAATTTCATCCAAAAATTTCCAGTAAAAATGGGATCTTTTTCACTTACAATAATCTTTGGGTTTCCATGTAGCTTTTGAATTGTTTTGATGAATGCAGTAGCAACTGTACTGGCTTTAAAAGGATGAGATAATGCATAAAAGTGTGCATACTTGGTAATTTTATCAACTACCACCATGATGATGCTATTTCCTTCATACTTGGGTAAAATTGTGATAAAAACCATTAAGAACTCCTCCCAACACTAACTTGGAATGGATAAAGGTTATAATATAACTGGGATCTTAATGGTCTCAACTTTATTTTGTTGGGAAACCAAACATTCTGCCTCAAACTTCTGAATATCAGATTTAATACCATCCCAAAAAATTCCTTCTTGACCCTGTGGTAAGTTTTTAAGAATCCTCAGTGCCATCCTAAGGGTGAGGTATGCAGTTATAAAAGAATATTTTTCTTGAGTTGATAATTCTTACAAATATATAAGAAATATTTGTACACAATGACTCATTTTTCCAGCGAAATGTATCTGATGTACTGTGATCTTGCTGCAAATTTTGAATGAGTGTCCACACCTTTTCATCATTCTTCCATTCATCCTTTACTTTGGTTATCCAATTAGGTTGGATAATAGAAATCGCACAAATAAAATCTTCCACATCCTCATCCTTTCTTGAGAGTGCATATACAACAACATTTTTCTTCCCTTTTTTGTAGATGATTTCAAAGTCATAACCCAACATTTTTGTGACCTATTTTTGTTTCTCTTTTGAAGATAATCTTTCTTCGAAAAATTATTCTTAGACTATCATGATATGTTTTTACTTTGAAGTGTCTTCCCATTAGGTAATGTCTCCATTGCTTTATTGCATGCAGTATTGCCAACAATTCCTTCTCATAAATAGGTTTGTATACATTATTTTACTTTGATTGGACGAATTTCAAAAGCAATCGGTCTTCATTATTCGATTCAAATAGCACCAATTCCATTTCCTGAGGCATCACATTCCATAATAAATATTTTTGTGAAGTCAGACATAGCTAATAGTGGTGTTTGGCACATTTCATTTAAGATGTTCAAAGGCCTTAGTTGCTTCTAGAGTCCAAGACAACACAAATTTCTCCAGTAATGCTATTAGAGGTGTTGCTATTCTCCCATAATTCTTAACAAACTTCTAATAATACCCTGTAAACCTAAGAAATCCTCGAAGATTATTTATGGTTGTGGGGATTTTCCATTACTTAATGGATTTAATTTTGTTAGGGTCTACTTTAACACCCTCATGAGATACAATATGACCCAAATATTCCACCTCATGTACTCCAAAGAAACATTTGGAGGTTTTTTTATATAATTGTTTCTCTTCCAATAGTTTGAGGACCATGTCAACATGTTAAACATGATCCTTCCAAGACTTTCTATAAATTATTATATCATCAAAAAATAATGACACTAATTTTCTAAGGAAGGGTTTGAACATGGAATTCATCAAACCTTGAAATTTCTAAGGTGCATTAGTAAGGAAAAAAGGCATAACCAAAAATTCATAATGACCCTCATGATTTCTAAATGTTGTTTTTAGAATGTCTTCAATCTTCATTCTAATTTGAAGATATCATGAAAGAAGATCCAGCTTGGTGAAGTAAATTTCTCCATGTAATTCATCCAACAATTCATCAATGATAGGAATGCGAAATTTATCTTTAATAGTGAGCTTGTTAAGCTCCCTATAATCCAGACACATGCACCATGATCCATCCTTATTGTGTACCAATACCACTAGAGCAGAGAAAGAACTTTTACTAGGTTGAATTATACCAACCTCTAGCATTTTTGCAACCATAAGTTAAATTTCACTCTTTTGGGAATAGGGATGTTTGTAAGGACTGATGTTTGGAGGAACACTTACTAGAATTAAATGAATATCATGATCATGGTCACAAACATGTGGGAGGTCTTAGGGAGTCTCAAATACCTTGGAATGATTGTATAAGTCTTTTTGGAGATATGGAGAAATAGATGATTTTGATGTTTGAACCTCTAGTGAGCATAATTGTGCAATTACACCTCGTTTTTCATTATTTAGAAGTTTTATCATGCCACTAGAGCTAATTATCTTTCATGGTTTCCCTAGGATACCCCTTAATTCAACTTCCTTTACTTCCCAAAAAAATATTCAAGAAAAAATCTTGAAAATTAAAAGTTATTGTCCCCAAAGATTGTAACCATCGGACTCCTAATACAACACCAATACCACCAATTGGAATGGAAATAATTGGAATATTAAATAAATATTCCCACATGGTTAGATTGATACTATGGCACTTTCCAGATAAATTTCTAGTTCCTACATTTGCAACCATCACTTGACACTCTGGTTCTAGATATAGGAATCAGTTCAATTCCTTGGCTATCTTACAATGAACAAAATTATGCGTACTACCCGAATCAATCAACACTATTACCTTTTTATTCTTGATATATCCTTCTATATTGAGTGTTTGAGGAGTGGTAATTCTTTCCAATGCATTTCAAGATATGTTCATATTCATTTCTTCTTTCTCAAGGGTTGGTTCTTGGTGTATATCGTCCTCTTTTGATGTTTCTTATTCCTTTTCTCTGTGCTATTCACAATCTATGTAGAATAATTTATTCTCAACACACTTATGACGTTTAGTGTATTTTCTATCACAACTATAAAAAAGCCCCTTGGCTCTATTTTCCTCCAATTGTTGTGGCATCAACCTTGTAGGTTGTGGAAGGCTAGAAGCAGCAACACTTCTATCTTTGTAGTTGTGAGTGGTAGACTTCCTTGTTGCCATAATTTTTCTTTCAAATTTTCTTTCCACCATGAATGCCTTCTCCAATGAATCAGGTTCCCAAAGGGGAACCTCATTTTGGATGTTATCCTTCAAACTCCCTATGAACACATCAATCCTATTCTCCTCTCGAATAACAATTACCCTAATATTCAATTTTTGGAAGTCCTCAATGTGCTCTGCCATTGAACCCTTTTGTTTGAGATAAATAAGGTGTTGCTCTTTGTATCCTCATAATGTGCTATCATTTCCTCTATAAAAATTGACCAAGTGATAAGTGTTTTATGAGAAAAAATCCATCGATACCATATAAATTTATTGGGTTCTAAATATAAAGTTGCAATGTGTATCTTTTGTGTGTGTTTCACATCACAAAGATAAAAATATTGCTACATCTGTAGTATCCATGTTACTTGATACTTGCCATCAAACTTCCTCACATCGATCTTTGGAATGTGGTGTTTCTTAAGCCAAACATTAGAGTCTATAAAATCCTGAATAAAATTCCTTTTGTTCTCATCATGAGTTCCATGGAATTCCTTTTCACCATTAGGAAGCATTTCTTATAGCAAATTTGTCAAACCTTCCTTCAAACCTTCCATGTTTTCTTTTAATCCATCCTTCAAAACTTCCATGTATGATTTTAATACATCCTTCAAACCTTCCATGTATGATTTTAAACCATTCTTCAAACCATCCATTTTATCTTTCATTTCGTTTTTGGTTACTCTTTGTGAGAGAAAAATTTGTTGCACTTGGTCGCGTAATTTTGATATATCATGTTGTATTTCTTCTTCTTCTTCATGTGCCATAGTAGATATTTCTGTTTACTTACTAGGTGTGTCCATTTTTTTTGTTTCGAGGAATATTAGAATCAAACAATGATATCTATGCTTCATTACGCCCTTTGAATCAGTTCAAACTAATTTTTCAAACAAAAGTTATGCATTTTGTTTTTAAATACACACCTATTTCTTGCCTTTTAGGAGCTCGATATTGAAATCGTTGTATTTCTGTAATTTCAGATCTCTAAGGTATGAAATTTGTTTTTTGTGGTATCCCTTTTAGTATTCTTTTCAAACCCACAAGTCCTATTGAGATTGTATTCTTCAAGAAAAAGTTATGCCTAATTTCCCACGATGACCTGATTTTAGATTAGTTCAGTAGAGAGAACTTATATGAAGTTCCACGTGTCACTGTTTCGACCTTTGGCCCTGAAAATGATACCCAAAAATCTAAAGTCCATCCATTTTCAGTCACTTTTTACGAAATTCAAATCTGATGCCTGAAGAGAAAGTTATGACGATTTTACCCAGGTCACATGTTTGAGATGGAATTTCGGAGCCTGCAAAAAACGCTAAATTTTTCGGACCATATCTCTGAAAGTATAGTGAACCAAGATCTAAAATTCATACACGATGTTAACCAATAATTCATCTCCATGTGGTTTAAATTTCAGCTTTTAAAGCTTCGTAGAAAAAAAATTATATCAAAATTTCGAAGATGTCATGTTTGAAGAAGTGAAACCCTAGAATCCAAATCACCGATACCAAATGTTATACAAACAACTCAAAGAAGAGAATAAAATATAGATCAATGAATTAGAAATTGTCCTTTTCAAGGGGGGAACCTCGTTTACATTACATAAATGAAAAATTATTGGATGATACAAATGATTAGACCTCCTTGGTATATATAGGAGTCTAAGGGGTCACAATAGAATTAGAGCCTACATAACAATAATAATGTAAGGGGACAACAACAACAATAGTGGGCTTCTATGGGGCACACCAATAACAACATGGGGGATACATGGGCACAACAATAACAATAGGGGGCTACACTAACAATAACAATAAGGGGAATACACTAGTATTAAAGGGACCTAGCAATATTTAATTATGGGAAATTAAGTTGCATAGTGGATTGTTTGCTTTGCATATTGCAGTTTGTTTTTATTGTTTTTATATATATTTATTGTATTTATAAATATAATTTGGATTTTTTTTCACGTAATCCACAACATTGTTATAAGAGTAATTTGTTTTTTTCGAATGTTTTGACAACATGTATTTGGCCCTCCTAGTTCTGCTCTTCACTCATTCCTTCGTCGTTAAAACATTAATGGAATTGGAGCTTCCTCTAGGTGAAAACGATGAAAAATAAATCAATGACTAGAGGGATGATAGATTGGTATTTGAGCTTGTTAATTGTATAAAATAAGAAAGAAATGCATATAAGTTGGAAATTGGGTCACACAAGAAAACACAAGGAATTTATGTGGTAAAACCCTGACAGTGTGTCAAGGAAACCTCCACAAGGCAAGGTATTGGAATTATTATTGCTCAAGGTCCAAAATGACTCTCCAAACATTACATCAAGCCTCTTGGGAAATCATCATTTTAATAGGAAAAAACTTCATTACATAACTCCCTATGGTTACGCAACTATCTGAACGATAAACCTAGATTTAATAAGATAATTACATTTTTAACAATAATTGTTGTGATTCTTAACAATCTCCACCTTGACAACAATTCTCCTAATCCCTCGCCCATGCCCATTCAACATCTCATCTACAAGCCAAGAGAAGCCAAAGGACATCACAACTTCTCTACCAATACTGGCTTCGTGAACATGTATGCACAGTTCTTCTGTATGTGGACCATCCTGAGAGCTACTTTGTTGCCATCGATCACATGTCTTACAAAATGGCATCTTAGATCAATGTTCTTATTCTTGCCGTGATAAGATGGATTGGAAGACAAATGAGTAGCAATATGGTTATCATAGAATACATTCACTTTTTCCTGTGTCCTTCCAAGCTCATCTAATAGACCTTTCAACCAGATTGCATCTTTACAAGAATATGAAGCAACTATACATTTTTCTTCAATAGTGGAAAAAGAAACCATTTCCTAAAGCTTTGACATCCAACTAATTGCTCCACCTGCAAGATTAAAGAAATATCTTATAGTAGATCTGCTTTTGTCCAAGTCACCTACATAATCAACATCCACAAATCCACAGACTGAATCTCCACTACCATTAAAGATCATACAATGGTCACTTGTGCCTCTCAAATACCAAAGCACCCATTTCACTGCTCGCCAATGTTCTTCTCCTGGATTTTCCATGAATTGTTGAAAACTCCAACTACATGTGAAATGACAATTCTTGTAGATACCATCACATACATTAATTTTCCTACCACATTTTCATATGGTACGTGAGACTTATACTTCTTTTCTTCATCAGTTCTAGGACTCAAACCTGAAGAAAGCTTAAAATGGGAAGCGAAAGGAACAATAACATTTTTCATGTTGTCCCTACCAAACTTTGCAAGTGTTTTCTCCACATACTTCTATTGTGATAACCATAGCTTTCCATTTTTCCTATCTCTGTGTATCTCCATGCCCAAGATACATTTTCTAGCTCTAATATCCTTCATATCAAATGTCATAGAAAGTTGAGCCTTTAACCTATTGATCTCTTCCATGTTTTTGCTTCCAAATAAGCATATTGTCAAAATACAAAACCAAGATAATGAATATGCCATTGAAACTTATAAATTACACACAATGATCATACTCACTTCTAGTGAAATTCTAGCTCACCATAAAGGAGTCAAACTTCTTGTACCACTGCTTGGGAGATTGCCTCAGACTATACAATGATTTCTTGAGCTTGCAAACTAATCTTCTATTGTGACCTTGTACAAAACCTTCTGGTTGTTCCATATAGATATCTTCATCCAAATCTCCATGAAGAAAAGTTGTTTTAACATCTAAATTTTCTAACTCAAGATCAAGTAATGTAATTAGTGCTAACATAGTACAAATAGAAACAAGTTTTACGACTGGTGAAAAAATCTCATGAAAGTCAATACCTTCTATGTGAGAATACCCTTTTGCTACTAACCTTGCTTTATATATTTTAATAATTCCATCAATATTTCGCTTCAATTTGAATACCCATTTGCATCCGACAACACTTCTTCCTTTAGAAATTTCTACAAGGTCTCAAGTTTTGTTCTTGGCTAAGGAATCCATTTCCTCGTCCATAGCCTTCTTCCATTTTCACTATCAACATCATCCATTGCTTCTTGATAACAAGAAGTTTCCCCAACTTAAGTAATCAAACTAATAGAGGAAGCATAATCTTCATACCTTTTATGTGTTCTTCTTTCCCTTATAGACCTCCTTAGAGTGACTAGTTGTTGATATGGATCCTGAACTTCTACAGTTTCCTTTACATCTTCTTCACCTTTTTCTTCATAAGTCTCTTCTTATTTTCGATTTTCCAAAAAATTTTGAGTCTTCAACTGAATTTTTTTATTCGACTATAATTGTTCCATTTCAAATTTTTCAACATCTAATTTTAGAAGATAAGATTCATCAAATGTTACATCTCTACTAATGACTATATTATGTGAAGAAGGATCCTGCAACTTGTATCCTTTTACAACATCATCATATACAACAAAGACATAACATTTTTTCTTTTGGGTCTAACTTAGAACATTGATTCTTTGGAATAAGAGAATAGGAATTACAATAAAAAATTCTTAAATATGAATAATCACAAGAATGACCCGACCAAACTTCTTCAGGAATTTTACAATTAATAACAACTGAAGGTGATCTATTTACCAAATAAGAAGCAGTGGATATTGCTTCTGCCCACAACTCCTTCTGCAAGTTAGCATTGTTGATCATGCTTTTGGCTCTCTCCATAAGACTCTAGTTCATACGTTCAGCAACAACATTTTGCTGAGAAGTATAGAAAAAAATTTCATGTCTAACAAACCCTTCATCCTTGCAATATTGTTCAAATTATAAGGAAGTAAATCCAACTTCATTGTTAGTTCTTAAAGATTTAATTGTTTTTATTGTTTTCTTTTCCACCATAACTTTAAATTGTTTTAAAAAATTAAATACATTAGTCTTTATTTTTAACATATAGATCTAGAATTTCCTGCAGTAATCATTAATAAATGTTACGAAGTAAGATGCACCTCCATAAGATACCGTTGGAGATGGTCCCCAAAGATCATAATGAATATAGTCCAAAATTCCTTTACTATTATGACTACCAACTCTAAACTTTTGTCTAGATTGTTTTCCATATACACAGTATTTTGAAAAATCCAAACTCAGTGATTTCAAATTAGGAAGTAATTTGTGATTCACAAGTACTTGAAGGCCCTTCTCGCTCATGTGACCCAATCGTTGATGTTATAAGCGAGTATATTCTCCTACCTTCTCAGATACAGTCACTACCTCATTGACCTGAATACATCCTTTAAGTCTGTAAAGGTTTCTGATCTTCTCTACCTTCATAACAACCAGAGCACCCTTTGAAACTTTCAGCACTCCACTTCAAACTTAGCATTAATCATTTTAGCCATTTTCTTCCTACACGGGCTCCTTAAATATTCCTTTATTAATGACTCGGTTCTTTAAAAATTATGCGTTATGATAAGGTTTTCTCTTAAATTTCTTGCCTCTTTGTTTCAAAATGTTCAGCTAAGTTTTTTCTGAATTTCCTTCTACACGTACACTATGGTTTCTCTGCTACCCTTTTACAAATTTCCAGGTATTCTTCTTACAACAAAAACCCCCTTTTAATATTATTTTACAAAATCCCTATTTCAAACTTATTGTTCACAAAAAAATTTATTTAAACAACGATCTTCATAAATCCTACTTCTTTTATTTAAAAAAAAATCCAACAATTTCTCAGACAGTAAACCCTACACAACATCGACTCAAAAAAATTATTTACTCTTCAAAAAACAATATTCCCCAAATTCAAAATATCAAATCTCTGTAATTACCTGACAACCAACACATTCCCTGTCTAATCCAACTACGGTCTCTTGGAATCTTGAGTTGTTGGTTCTATGTTGGATTTTTTTTTAAAGCATCTCTTTCCGGCTATGGTTTCTAGGCAGACTATGCAGGTCTCTGCACAAGCAATTACGCAGATCTTCCCTTTCTTTCACCAGGAATGACCTTCTCTTCATGCAGACCCCAGAAATACCTTTCCTTCATGTGCTTGTGTCATCCTTGACTTCAATTTCTTAGCCTGTTCGTGGATTTCATTTCGCCTTGATCATTTCTCTTACCTAGGGAAAAAATGTCTCTGCTCGTGGTGAAATTGACGGTTGTTTGCAACCAACAGTGATTCAAGGTTGAGGGGAAAACTGTGGGTGTGCACCACAAAAAAAAATGACGACTTTTCTTTAACACACCAAACATCAACGGCTCTTTAGAAAACAACTTTGTTTATAGACAACTCCTTCTTCAGAATCGACTTCGTACTTCACAGTGCATGCTTCATGTTTCAACCCTTGCTCCAGCCTTTGACTTTTGCCTTACAACTTCCTCACGACCCTCATAACCTTAATATTTGATACAAATTTTTGGTATTTGAGCCCGCTAAATTATATAAAATAAGAAAGAAATGCACATAAATTGGAAACTGAATCACCCAAGAAAACACAAGGAATTTATGTGGTAAAACCATGACAATGTGTTAAGGAAACCTCCATGGGGCAAGGGATTGGAATTCTTATTGCTCAAGGTCCAAAATGACTCTCCAACCATTACATCAAGCCTCTCTTGCAATCATCATTTTAATATGAAAAAAATTCGTTACATATCTCCCTATGGCTATGTTGTAGCTCCTACAACACCCTCCAAAAAATACATAAAATCATAACACACACTTCAAAATTTTTGGAGCCCCCCTTAAAACTAAAAGGAAAAGAGACCATAAAGTTCACATAAGTCGCTAAGTCGATATGCATTATTCTCAGGACTCAGTACCTATGCGAGACCGCGACCCGAAGGTCGCATTGTGCCCACGGTGTCGCAAGAGCCGAATTTGAACATTTTGCGACCTTAATTTAGCGACCTTGGAGGTCGTGTGTCGCGCAAAGTGAAGTTTTAAAGAAATTTGCTTACCTGCGTCGACTACGACCCGGCCGACCGGGTAGGCCGCAAGGTCGCAAGGTCGTTGTAACCATCCATACCGCATTAACTGTTCGCACGTGCCACCTTTTTATGTTGCCTGGCCGCTAGGTCGCATTTAAGAGACTTCCCCGCCGAAACCGCGCATTTACTCCCGACAGTCGTCGACCGGCGCGTTTTCTTCCGGCAAGTTGCCTTTTCCTCCTCATGTTTCCCTCTTGAAGCATTTCGCCATTATCGAGCCCCCTCGCCCGTCTTATTTATTTACTCCGCAAGGATGTGGGTTTTTCTTTAAGATTTTCATCATCGTGTCGTTTCCCAAAGCTTCCCGCGCCACCCCAGCTTTCGCCAAATCCTCGGCTGTGCCTTATGGTACCTCGGGACCTTTCGCACCGGGATTTTTCCCATTAGTAAACATCGCTAGTCGCAAGGTCGCGCGCCGCGCAAAACGCACGGTATCATGGCCTAGCGACTGAAATGCAGGTCGCAAGGTCGAAAGCCTCCCACTGGGCGACTCCCCGCGACCTTCTCGACCACGCAAGGCTTTTCCGCAGGTCGCGGTGAGTCCCCGTGGTGCACGACCCGCAGAACAAGAAATTATCTTCGCATGTTCGTACTCGCTAGCCATCATCATGTCTTTCTTATCCCCAAGGGGATCTTCGCTGCCTAAACGTTGTGAATTCAGAGACACGCGCACCTACCTCCCCGGCTCTGTGCACAGGCACCCCGGCATCCCGAAGGAGAAGCAGCAGTGGTGGAGGCAGCAACTCGGACGCAGACATACAAATATCTCCGCCGCCAATATAAGCGAGACACCCTCAGACCTTCGCAAAGGAGGATAGCCTCAGTAAGGAAGTATGTTCACGCGGGATTTCTATGCTGTATGAGATTTCCCAAGACTTGATCGGGAAGCACTGAAAGTAAAAAGGTCCGTATCACAATTCAGTTCGTCGCATCCCTCGCCATCTTTCCGTGCCCGTAGATGTTGAATCGGACCGCGCTTAAGACTGATCCGAAAAGCTTCGGCTAACCGAGAGTGGCAGGAAATGCTCAGTTTATTGGAAAGTTCAAGAGCACAAGCATTTCTACCTGTGCGTAGGTGAATTTTTAATTCCAAGATGGTTTCATTGCACGGCGGCCGGCTGCTGACACGACGAAGATGGTGGGCGAACCCATTGGCCCCAAGATCAAGAAGGACCAGAGTACCCATGGCCACCGAGGAAAGTTCATGTTTTCGGGGTGGCCGCCACGGTCAGCAGATATACGACAGTGCTCACGCTGCCCCACCTCTACACGTGAAATCGACAGGCAACCACTCGCAGAACATAACGCCACTCGCAGAGACTCGATTCAATTTAAGGAACATTAATATCTATAATAATAAACTTGGCTTCAAATTTTAGCTCCGCATGAGGAGCTCCATCGACCCCACATGGTTTCGTATCTATTAGATGTTGTCTCCGTGCCCGCATGCACACGGATGGTCATTATAATCGGGACCCCGAATACCCAGGTAATACACTGGCAGACCCGTGGTACTGGGAATCTAGGTACAAGCTCTGGACACATCGAGCAAATCTCTCTCACATATCTTTACGGCCGCTCATTTTAAACTATTTGGTCAAGATGCCTCCGCACGTCTCTCACAGCAACGCAACACTGTCGGTGTGTATACACTGTTCCCATTCGTCGATTTCACAATCATCCGAGTATTTACCGCTATACACCACACGCTTCTACCTAAGTGCTCACATCAGGCCAAGGTGCTCTGCTGTACAAGAGGTAAGCCAGATGACTCGGGTTTTCAACGCCCCGCTGTGGAAGAAGAAACATCGGCTCGGCTTCTACCTCTCACCATCAGGTTCAGCACACAAAGACTCCGAGAAGTAAAGGGCAAGGAAGAGGTGAAAAGCTATTACTTCTGTGTAATCTCGGACCGCCGAAATTACGATCCAACAAGATACCTGAACATCGTAAAAGGGCTAATTTCGGGACATGGAGTTATCAACACGTCGAGTGCCCGATGAGGATGAGAGAAGAAATCGCAGACCGAGAACCGCATCTCGCATTAGGAATCGACTCACCGAGAAGGACAGCAGTACGTAACATCGGGTGTCTTTCCGCCCTCCAAAGATAAAAGAACACAGACCGGGCAGGTATTCACATCCAGACGCAAGGGAAGAAGAAGCCCGTGTGCCAAAACCGAAGAGGAAAAGAAGAGAGGGAGAGAAGAGAAACGTGCAGACGCCTACATCGTGAATCTTAAAAGGAAAAAGAGAGAGAAAGAAAGACAGAAAAGAGGCAGCGTTTAAAAGGCATCGAAAGAAGAGCTCGATAAAGTCGATCGAAAAGGCGTAACAAGCGCAAAGAAAGAGGAACAGGAAAGGAAGCAGAGGCAGGGCGTAACGCCGGGAGAAAGAAAGCGCACAAAGGCGGGCGCAGCGCCCGGGGCCAGGGAAGGAGAAAGAAAGGGGTCAAACGCAGATGTGAGGACGAGCTATCAGATGACATCGATCTATCTCCCCCGAATATCCCCGGCAGTGGCGCGAGTGTGCCCCGTTGTCGATGACTTTCCGGGGAGCAAGAAGAAGAAGTTTCGACTCGACCGCATAACTCACTAATTTTCTTTTCAAGATAATGCAAGAGAAGAGGAAACTTGACAGTTACCCCGGCTTATCAGCCTCTCCACCGGAAGGATATCGTCTCGTACACAAGGACAACCGGCTATGATAAATAACAGTACCGCCTCACAAGAAATGCATGTACAGGGCCGTTCAAGGATGAGGGAAATATTTCCTTAACCTGCCAAAAGCACAGAGCAGAGAAACTTGGCAGCCGATGTCGAGAGGCTCCACTGGTAGGCTCCGCTCGCTGTGTGTGAATGAAGTCCATCAAGGTCAGAAGGAGTGTGATGTGGCCGGAGATGAAAAGGAGGCAAGTATTGCCTCTGTGAAATGTTCACCCAAAGAATAAAGTACTGGCAGAGTACCTGAAGAAACCAAGCAGAAACAAGAATGCCTCAAAGAAGCCCCCGCAACTCCTTAGACAAAATGGTGAATTGGACAACCCAAAGATCAAATAAAGCTCCAACACGTGCTCCTCGAAGGATTGGAGCTAGCAAGAAGAAACCAAAGTGGTCGCATTCGTGATGAGTATAATCCAGAAGACAAGTCATTCAAAGATCCGGACAAAGTAGTGTTCCGCGTATAACCACCTAACTGGTATCGACCCAGAACGCCCTTCATCACATTCCACTATTAGGGGCACTAAATGAAATCAGCATTTGGAACAGTAGTAGGTGAAATCGCCTTTTCTGTCCGTTGACGACAAGCCGGCCGCCGCACCTAATTCGAAGCATCATAAGAGAATAATTCGAATTGGCAGCGCCATTACCCAAGCAAATTCACCAAGCTCGCCTTTCTTCTCTCAATGATGATCTTCGAAGAAGGAGACCGGTGCCGAATGCCTTAGAATGTATGCATCTGATAAAAGAGGAAAGCCCTCATTTTGCCCTATAACGGCGATTACTAAACTTGAAAGACTTCATCAGTTATAAGAAAGTCGACGCCCAGAGAACCTCGTATCAAGGCCGAATTACCTTCATATAGTTGCAATCACTGGTCAGAGTCGTAGATTTTGAAACCGTGTCGTTAGAATCCTACTAAGTACTGTGGTGTCAGCATCGTATCTGCGACTCCTGTGTCAGCAGGTCGCAATTTTTACAAACAAAGAAGTTGAACCGTCTCGGAAGTTGAATCATTTAAGGGCTAGCATGCGCCTCGCTGAATTCATAACACCTGCCAGAAGCATCAGTAGTATCGGCTCTTTCTGACTGTAGCATTAATTTATCAGAAATTTAAGAAGACATTGATATATGAAATACAATATATGTTAAAACCTTTTCATTAGATGATGTGTTTAGCCGTGATGTATTGTGTATTCTCGCGTGCATTTTCTAATATCTTTTCGATTAATGCATCCGTGTTATTAATGTTGTCATTCATGCACCATAGTTATCTCAGATTGTGTTGATGATGCTCAAGTTTATTATTTACCACATGAATGTTAATGAACTCGTTTATACATTCGTTATATCCTTCGGAAAGTTAAGGGATATTCTTATCACAAAGGATCGTTTTCAAGGCCAGACATTCTGATGCATACCTTGGCGATGTCGTTAACGACATTTCCCGAGTTTGGTGATTTATCTATTACCTCGTTGCGCGGTGTCACATATCGGTTTTATTCATCGCTCATGTATTCTATATCGTGTTAATAAGTGTATGTTTGCGCTTCAATCGTGTTGCTCAAGCCATGAGATAGCCATTTAAGGAGAAGCCGGAATTCACACTCGTGATTGATCCCTACTCCAAACCTGCTCAAAGTCTAATTGGGACTTACCGGAGATCCTCGATCGTCAGCTCTGACATATTTTCCCGCTTTCAAACAGACTGCGCGAAGGAGGGCCAGGAATCTCCCGCATACAAATGTGATATCTATCTCAAACTCACGGGGAGGTCATAAATAACGAAGTTGCCCTTCCCCCTTTAAGATATTCCAAATCTGCAGTTCGACATTTTAAATCACTAACGAACAAACAGAGAGCGCCCGTGCGCCCGCCGTCCGTAATCTCATCAAGGATTTACTTTGGAGCAATTCTACTTGCATCTGAGCCCACACCAGACCCCCGCCGACAACACTCGCAATGGCGTCAGTCCGTACCGACTCGAACCGTGAATACCATGATTGAGAAATTCGTACCTGGCCGTCTGCAGAAAATGTAACTTCAAGTACTACTCTATAGTGAAGGTTTCCCCCGACACCGAACCTTTCCCCTAACCACACAACACCACACCAGCACCAACAACCAAGTATATTCTAATACGAGAAGGAGAAGGGAGAGAAGAAACGGAAGAGAAGGTAAATACGTACCTCACAAGGAATGCGTGTTAAAGTCAATAGGCCTCAAGAAATGAAGGTGGAGTCAAATAGGTCAAGGTCGGGGTGTGTAGGAATATCATTCACTCCGTACACCACGCCGCCAACGACCACACCAAACCAAAACGTACCCCTCGGGCTGTCCCGGGGAGCTCGCTAGAAACGTGAATAACCGTGAAAGACACCGAGACGAACACTCCGTCGTCATGAAGGAACCTCTGTCGTGAACGGAAGCAGCCCGGCGTAAACCCGAAAACCATCAACGCCCCAGAGGGGGAAAATTTCTCCTCGCCCGGATGGCTCAATCCCTTTGCCCTTTTAGGTCCTCTCCATGATATGCCCAGACACCCAGAGAAGCATCTTCCTAAGTTCGATCCAGAGAAAGGCACATCGGCAAGACCATATTAGTAGCGGTGATTCCGTTCACAAATTATGAGAGTTCGGTCCGATGACGTCAAGGTAGCTGATTTTTCCCACACACTTCAGATGGGTCACACTGTACCGCTTCCCCTACCCAAAGGCGGCCTATTACCGTGACCCGCCCGTTCGTGTGTTCCTCGCAAAATTTGCGAAGATAAACACCTCTATGTTCCTTCATTTAACTAAGTACCTACCAAGTGTCATAGGAAAGAGAGAGTGAAGACTTTAACCAACGCCGCAAACTATATTAAAAATTTCCTCCCAAACTTGCCGTGGACGACGACTACCACCATCACCACTATACCAAAGCCCTCCCGAGGGATATTGCAGCTTTCGTCAAACGGAGGCCCGCGCTACTCTTACAGCAAATTGCCGCTAGACGTTTCCTCGCGTAGAAAAGGACATGTTGTCAATAGGTGTCATGACCGACACTAGAAGATGATCACAAATCAACCACTAAAAAGGGTCGGCCTTCCACCCCAAATAGGGAGAGAAACTCGCTCGAAAGTATGGCCAAGACCCTCAAATCGCTAAACGAATGAGGTGGACTGACGCCTAAAGAGAAAAGGCGTTGAAACCTCAACTACAAATAAACCTCCCAAACCTTTTTTTCAAGAAAACAATCCCAACACCAACAGCCTCCGTCAAACACTGCCGCTCTCAACGTGGAGGAGATAAAGACAATTTTGTTCTTTTCACCAAGTCGCCCATCGAAAAGACGTGCCCGAGAATGGATCTGCCAGAGATAGACCGGCAGTGAGTTAACCGTGGCCTTCTCACATCAAACCTGCAGTTCGCAGGATGAAGTTTTCGATCAAGACGAAGTTTCGCTTCCTGCATGGGAACGTGAGCCTTCCGTTTTAACTTTCGATGTAATCCGCTGGGGAGAGAGTCTCGCTCCATTGATATTAATATGGCAGAAGTCCCGGTGCCCGCCACCCGAAATTCATAGTCTTGTAAAGCAAAGGAGCTATTCCCGAACAATCATATGAAGACAAGAAAAGGGCTTTCCCGAAGAAAATTCTCCCCCTAGCAACGAAGGACCAACTACGCCTTGCGATGCCTACCAACAGTAACTACAGCGAGTCAAAAGACCAAACTCCCAAAGGAACCATCGAAACCACTACCGAACCTAGTCCCCAACCGATACTAGCTACAACATAGTGGAGGACATGAAAAGACCAGGGCTAAGATCTCGCTTCTACGAGGCCGCCCGCATCATCAACCAAAAAAGGAGTTTATCCTAAAGTTTTCGCTAACAACCAAATACGAAGACCGTTAAGAATATTATCCGCACAAACCAGCCCCGCATTTCAATCTAGTAAATGCTAACACGAACTCGAGAGGGTCCACCCTCCATTTCTCTTTATCTTCTCGAAATGTTCCACTTTCAACGTTCACAATTGCCTCGTCGACTCGGTGCTTCCACAAAATGTCATGCCTTTATTCAGAAAAGAAACCAACATCCTCCCGCAGAAAACCGACGCAAAATCATTCAACCGGAGCCGATCAAGGCACCCAGCTCTGAGAATTAAACAACGTCATCCGCCTTATCCGACTCCCCGAGGGCCCACCAATACTGAGCATTGTGGTCAAGCCATCCCTGTGAAGCCCATGGTGTACCGTTTAGTAGAGACCGGGTCTAGCAAATCGCAAGGATATTGCCAATAGACGGGTCTCACTTGCATACTTACAAAGGGAGAAACAACCAAATCGTAGTTGAAAGTGAACCATACATGAAGTACATCGTAACCGATTTCGATGCCACAATGAACCATCGCCGCCTCAAGAAGAACTTCGTACGTGTTTCTAGACTCGTTTTGGATGTTAACAACCCCAAGCTCATAAAAGAGGCCCCGAGGTCCTTCGAAATGACACCTGCCGACAGGAACAAGCTCAAACTATATCACACCAACCCAAAATTCTCCGCAAGACACCGCCCCAAGGGACCTTTAAAAAATGATATACAATATCAGATACGAATTGCCCAAGACCGACACTGGTGTCATCGTTTATTTATCCATAAGAAAATTCCGCCTTCGTCGACTCGAGTTCCAATGCACTAACAACACGTCGAGTATGAAGCCTCGATCTCTACGCAAGAAGGCGTTGGACGAAGGTGAAATGCTTACTTCGGTTACTGGTGACTCCGAGATTATCACTCGTTGTGCACGCAACACTATTCGTTTGCCTCCACATCAAGGCGTACGTTGTAAGAGGTATAGCGATTAATTCTTCCTTTTGATGCTTTTTGGAATTAAGTCTGTCAAGAATGCACACCCAGCGAGCGATATTTCCCCTGTCATCGTCGCCGCTGTGTTTACCCTTTCGAGGGACGGGGTTTTCATTGAAGTTATGTATGCATCATCCGTGCTGCACATAATATCATCAATTCGTATTGATGATGATCACCAAAATGAATTTATAAAAATCGAACATTATTCAAAGACGTTGCTATAGATGAAAATGAGCACGACCAAAGCAGGTAAAAGGAGTAATAGTGTTAAGGAAACCCTATGTCATAGATGAATGAAAATGAGCCACCCAAACCGTTCCGTGGGCCCCCAAATGTGCGGCAGCCCGATCTTTGCCCATCTGCTGCAGTGAACTCTGACCGGAGATAATCACCCATCAACCCGTAGGAAAGACCGCACCCCCAAGAGGCCCAAGATTTCACTCACTCATTTCGCAAGAGTCACACGTATCTTGCCAATATATGAGGACTTACTATACGATACGCGAATTATACAAACATGTGATACCCATTAAAGAAAATGTAAAACCATTCCAACAAACTTAGGAAAGTACACCCTACTATGGAGCCGCTAATTCTTAAAGAACTCAAAAAAATTTAGAGCCACCGCATTATCTTCAAAGTTCGCCATTCCACATGGGTGTCCAATTGGCCGCATCAAAAGCCGGTGGAGATCATGATGCGTAGATTTCTCGAACTTGAACCGCCGAGTAAAGACAATTACCTGCTGCCCCCTATGGAGCAAGATATTACAAGCAAAGTGTCCTGGGCCGAGATGTTCTCTTTGTTGGACGGCTCGATACACCGTTATCAGAAGGAACCAGACTCCAAGAAGACTACCTCTCCGTGACTATGGAACCTTCGTATACCGACGCATGCCTTTGGGATTAATCAACGCAGAGCAACTTTCAGAGACATGGACATAGAGACCAGAGGTCCGATAAGCGAAAGTGTGGTGGTCTACTGATGACGTTATATCGTGTTTTCCAAACATCTGGGGGGATCACCGCGTCACCCCCACGTACTTTCGAAAGACGCAAAAACACGGTATCTCGCTTAACCAAAGAAAAGGCTTTTACCGAGTATGGAATCGCTAGGTCATATCATAACGAAGAAAGGCATTGCCGCGATCCAGACCGGTAAAAGCTATTTCAAATCTCCTCCCGTGGGTGTTATGCCAAGGCAATCTGGGGCAAAATCACGGAAACAAAGCTATCCCATTTCGCCTGCATAGTGAAGCTAATCGGTAAGGAATGATAAATAAAAATGCCACTGTAAATGAATCAAAATTAAAGGAAAGTTGGTCAAGGATTGGTGTCATATACTGCTACTTTTCTCTCCAGAGCCCAGATTTTCAGAGATTTAAATTTACAGACAGTGAGCCGGGATTATCCTTCGGGTGCAAATGCTCGCAATAAAAGGATGGGGAATAATGACGGAAGGCCCCCATTGCTCATGGAGCACCGGTCTACGTGGAGTTAAATCAAATTATCCTGATCGAGAAATGTGCCATGCGTACACAAAGCGTTAAACATTTAAAAATTACGCATCTTGAAGAACCATGTCGCCGCCACGTCTCCATCCACCGGTTTCGCTCACTATTCATGCAAGAAGAGTCGGGCGAGAGGAGAGGGAATCAAGGCGTGTGTATGCAAGAGTACCACTTAGAGTTTGCGCCCGCACGCACTGGGTTAAAGGACAAGGTTTATGCTAAATGGCCGCTGAGGGCCGCAGTGTTCCCAAAAAAAGTGAAGAAGATACCGGGGAGTACAAGAGATCGATATGTACCAACCGACGTCATGTCCTGCAGTGAACCCGTCTCTGCACTTGACATCTCGTGATATTCAAGACTCGGCATTGGAACCAACTAGATGCCCGTAAACGTGCACCCATCAAAGCCGCGTCCCACCGGTTAATCCAAGGGAAGCTCTTCAAGAAACATTCCAATGGAGTAATGTTATGGCCATTGTAATTGTGATGGAAGCTCGAAGGTTTGACCAGCCGCAGATGGACCAATGAGGTCATTTTCAGCGGTGGATACCCTGACGGTTTGATAAAAATTGAGAAGGTATGTGTTATTATTGGTTAACCTTTTCGCAGATGCCTACGCATATACTTGAAATGCATTCACGTTTTAACTCATTTATAAGTTGGTCCCACAGCCTTCCTGTCATTTTGGTGAGATTCGTACGGTGGAGATTCTTAACGTACCTTTCTGAAGAACACAGGTATTACCTCAGACCGCCTACCGATGACGCACTGTGGCTGAGGCGTACCATTACTAAGTCAATCCATCAGAGGTACGTACCATATTCACCACCCATCATTACCAAAGTTCGCTGCCCAACTTTTAGTGTTTGATAAATGCAACGCATTTTCCATCTTTAAATTATATGATTTTGCATTAGAAAATGGCATTGTCTCCTAACACTTCGCAAAGTACTATCCTAAGGAATGGTTCCAGGACCAAATTGAATAAAAATCTCCATCCGCATCGTCAAGGAAGACCCTTCGTTTCACCAACGAAATCGTATAACGCTTCAAAACGCACTTTGGGCCGATCGTCACTCCCAAGTCACTGAAGGCACCCCACCGCTATTTTTTCGTGTATGGGAAAGAAGCTGCTCTCCCACCCAATTTGCCTCCCCGCTCTGGCGCTGTCTCAAGAGTGCCACCGTACCCCTCGTCCCGCCTCGCAAATCCGGAGATTGACACTCGTGGCCAAATTAGGGAGAGGAAAGGCAGAAACGAGGAAATTTCCGCTATCCACCAGACGCGGACTCGGTGGGTCATTCGATAAAAGTCCGCAGGAGATGCGGACCTGGTGATGATCTCATTCCAGAAGTGGATAAGGCGCACGAAGAGTAGGCAAGTGAGCAACATAAAATAAAATTTCTGGCACTGTTTTTGATATGGTCCTTTCAGGCTAGAAAAGAAAGACAGGGTTCCCTGATATTTTGATTAAATTTAAGAAAGCTGAGACCCTTAGAACTAAGACATCAACATCATTTTTACTTCAATAATTTTTCAAAGGGTCAAGCTTTTCCTCAGATTATAGTAGGGCCGTTTTTTGTTGCTAAAAAAAAAAAAAAAAAAAAAAAAAATTTTTCTAACTCTTTGGGAGAAATTGTTTAAGTCGCCTCATGGAACTGGGACACTTATGAGGAAATGAGGTTGAGAAAGGCCCTTCCGCAGCCACCTGGGCAAAGCCGAAACTCGCTTTGTAATGGGCACCTAAGGATAATACACGCGTTTTTACCGTAGTCTTTCAAGATATGGGAATCACCCAAGAAATTAAAGGAGGTGAGAGTGCTGTCCAAGGTAGACGCAAGAACGCATCGTATAAACAGAGCAACTCCAAGAGAATTGCGTCATCTGAAAAACCTGACTCGAGATAGGAGACTGGGCAACCGTAGCTGTGTGGGTTACCGAGATTTTCAACTGTGTGTATAAAATATGCTCCATTCAAAATAGGCGTGCGCTGAATGTAGCATCATCTTTGTAAACAAGGCAGACAGGACACGAGAATGGAAGGAGGGGCCAGAGAGGCCTGACAGGCAGAGAGTAAAGGTAACGACTCCGCCGTGGCACGACTGTGCTCGCTCGGTGAGTAACGCCCGACGACTCTCAGGGTTAAAGATTCACGGAGCGAGAGGTTTCGCTGGCAGCGAGCGATACCATGAGGACGAAATAATTGTACTCGACCCCCGTGTTTGTTCCAAGGTTTTCAACCTCTCGATCTCGACATGAGGAATTAAAATTCGTTGATTCGCACCCAACAAGCCAGCAAGGTGTGACTACGCAAAAAGATGGCAAGCATGAACGCAACCTTCGAGGTAGTAGGAGAACAAAGGCACGACCCCCCTCCCTCCTCCCCTCATCGATTCTTCATCGGCCAGAGATTTCTACGATTCAGACTGGGCCATTTGCTGGTAGCTCCCAACACCTCCACCAAAAAATACATAAAATCATAACACACTCAGCTTTTGAGCCTTTAAAACTGTGTATGAAAAGATGACCAAGTAAAGTTTCTAGCGTGCCGTGAGGCCGCATATGCATTATTTCAGACTCAGGCGACCTATACATCGCGACCCTAAGGTCGCACAGCCGCATGTCGCAAGAGTCGACCCTGAAACATTGGCGATTCATGGGACCAGCGAACCTCGAGGTCGCAAGGTCGCAAGTGAAGTTTAAGAAATTTGCGACCAGCCGAATTGCAGTCGCAAGGTCGCAAGGTCGCAAACTCAGACCCCATCGCATTAAACGTTCCGCACGTGCGACCTTTTTATATAAGGTCGGTCGCTAGTCGCATTTGTGACTTCGCCGAAACCGTTGATGCATTTCCGACAGTTGACTAAGCGCGTTTTCTTCCAGTAAGTTGCCTTTTTCCTCCTCATGTTTCCAAGCATTTCTTGCCATTATCGAGCTTCCCACGGTCTTATTTATTTATCATACAAGGAGTGGGTTTTTCTTTTAAGATTTTCATCATCGTGTTAGTTTCCCCAGCCCCAAGGTCACCCCGCCCTTTCGCCTAACCACAGGCAGGTCGTGCCTTAGGGTAAATTCGGACCTTCGCACCGTGGATTTTTCCACAGCCACTACCGCGTTGTCGCTGCCACAAGAAAACGCAAATGCGATTTCGCGACCCACGATCGTGGGCTCCAAGGTCGAAGGCCCAGTCCCACTCGTCGACTGCTGACCGCGACCCACGAAGGCCCGAGGTCGCGGTGAGTCCTTTCTTGCAGATAAACAATTCAAACACCCCGTATATCGAAAGAATTATCTTGCGTATGTTCGTACCGTTTACTATTATCATGTCTTTTCATCCGTGATTCCGTTCAATGCAAAGCAGAATTCGTAGCAGACACACACTTCTGGCCCCCTCCGACTCTAAAGAATATGGCACCGGTATCCCGGCGATAGCTGCGGTGTGGTGGAGGAAGAATCGACGCGTACATACAAATATCTCCGCCACGCACATATTGATACCTCGCACCTTCGCGCGGGAGGATAGCCTTGGGGTGGCATGTATATACCGTGAGTTCCGCTACTGCCAAGGAGCCTCTCAAGATTCTGATCGTGAAATATACCTCGAAAGTAAAAGGTCCGGATATACTCATTTGCCGGTGATTCTGCCATCTTTTTTCCGGCGTCTTGAGATGTCGGGACTGACCAAGGCTGCAGACCATCCGAAAAGCCTACAATCCGAGATATATGTGAAAGGCCGAAGAACATCGGGGAGTCACAGCCACGTCTACCACTCATACTCCAAAGGTAGGTGAATTTCACTCTAAGATGGTTTCCGTCGAAAATGAAGTGCCGATGGTTGACACGATCGACACGGCAAGGCAACTGCATACCCCAAGATCAAGTTAGCGACCCGTGGAGTACCTTGCCGCCCGAGGAAAGTCTACGCTAGTGGCCGCTATGCCGTAGGCAGATATACTAGCGTTTCTGACGCACAATTTTCGGGTCGGAATACATAGTACCATTATGGAATAATTTAATGTACTTCCATGACTGACGCACTGGCGGAATACAATGGCCCCATGTGGACACAACTTGTTTTCGCCTTTAGCCCCATGAGGGAGCCCATCGCACTTCGCTACGGCTTGCATTTCTCCGCCAGATGCCGTCATGCCTGTGTGATGCATCGCCGCAGGAGCGCCATAATCGACCTTCAACGTAATTCCAGCAATACAATTTACTGTGGTATTTCGGGAATCTAGTACAAGTTTTGACATCATAAATTCTGCGATATTCATGCCCGCCTCACGGAAACTATTTGGGCCAAGATGCTCGCATGTTCTGCGCAGTAATAAACACTCTGTCAGACATTCGTTCTTATCTCACGTATTTTCACAATCATCCCATATTTTTGCCGCTTTGTAGCACCACGTTTTAACAAGTTTACCGGAGCAAGGTGCTCATACAAGAGGTGTTTTCGGCGACTTCGGGTTTTTCTAGTAACGCCTCGCCGGGGCAGCAGTCTGTCGCTTACCTTCTCAAATATTGTTCTTTAGAGCCATTAAAGACTTGAAAGTAGCGCAGAAGGAAGAGAAAGCACACGTAGAAATTCCGACCACAATTGTTTATCCACCAGGATAGGCTCAATGATTGAAGGGCCAATTTCAGATGGAGCACAACACGTCGAGTGTGCCTCCTGGATGAGGATGAGAAAGAAGAAATCGTAACGCAGTCCCAACATCTCGGCACTGCAGAATGACCACCGAGGAAGGAGCAGAGTATCGTAACATTGGGAGGCTCCCTCCTCTCCAAAGATAAAAGCAACGATGGGGACTTTCCATGCGTGACCTGACACCGGCAGACGTAGCGGGAGCAGAAGTCATTGGTGTTAAATCGGAAGAGGAAAGGAGGAAGGGAAGAGGAAGAGAACGCAAGAAAGACGCTTCTTTCGAATTGCAATCTTAAAAGGAAAAGAGAGGAGAAAGAAAGACAGAAAAGAGGCACAAGCGGCAAGCAGAAAAAGGCATCGAAAGAAGAGCTCGATAAAGTCGATCATCGTGTGGCCGCGGGGTAACAGACACGCGGAAGAAAGAGGAAGCCCGAGAGCGAGCCGCAGGCAGAGGCACGCGAGGAAAGAGGGCCGCACAAGGCCGGGGCGCAGCGCCCGCGAAAAGGAGGAGCACACGACCGAAAGATGCAGAGGGACGGCTGGACGGATGACACGCCCCGTCCCCCCGAATATCCCCCGCCAGGCGGGCGCGGAGGTGCCCCCTGCACATGACCCCTCTCGGGGGAGCAGAAGAAGCCTCGACTCGAATTGCATTAACCCCGACCACCGCCCTCTGAAGATACCCAAGAAGAGGAATCCTCGACGTCGTAAGCATTCCCCGCCGATTCCGTCAGCATCCACCTAGGGGCGCGCACACTGTCCCGCACACAAGGACAACCAGGGGTTATTATTGGGCCAGCACCGCCTCGTCGCTGCCCACACATTAAAATGTCGCTGTATGATGGCTGTGGAAATTATTTCCTTGGGGCGTAACCGGGGCAGGCGTGCAGAGGCAGAAAACCGGGCCGGAAAATGAGAGGCTCCGCCCAGGTAGGCCCGCCAGTGAATGAAGTCCCACCGGCAAATGAAGGAGGATGTGGTCGGAGATGACAATGAGGCAAGATACTAAAGAAATGTTCACCCCGAAAGAACAAAGGCTCGCTGCGCAGGCACCTGAAGAACCAAGGCAAAAACAAGAACAAACAAAGAAGCCCCCTACAGAAATTTCGGGACAAAATGCAGTGAATCGACAACCCAAGACGGGAAGAAGTTCCCGAACACGTGCCTCTAAGGACTGGAGTCATAATAAGAAACCAGTTACGCATTCTGATGAGTACAATCCAGTAGATAATACCCAAAGATCTCGACAAAGAAAATCACAGAGGACCACTCAATCGGTATCGACTCCATGAACGCCTCATCAGCATTCCATCATTAGGGCACTGAAATGAAATCTAGTTGGGAACAAGTAGCAGAAATCTGGGCCTTTCGCAACCAAGATTTAATAAGCTCGCCGCCGCACCCATCTGCGACCAAGAGAATCCGAACTCGCTTGCGCTCATTACCCCGCAAGGTAATCTACAATTGCTCGCGTTTCTTAATGATGATCTCCCGGTAAGAAGAGACTCGGTGCCGAATGTCGGAATGTATGCATCTACAAAAGAGGAAAGCCCCTCGTCGCTCCTATAACGGCGATTACCAAACTTGAAAGACTCTATCAAAGGCAAGAAAATGGGATGCCCAGAACCCCGATTGCGACCACCTTCATAAGTTGCAACGTCGGTCGCAGGGTCGGATACATGGACTGTGTCGATAGGCACCTATTTAACAAGGAGGTTGTCGTAATGCGACAAACAGGAAGTTGAACCGTCTGAAGAACCGCTTAAGGCCATGCAGGAAGTATTATGACCTATGGCAATACCCCAGTTGGGAAGTATCAAGAGTAAAAATGGGTTTTTGGGACTGAAGGTATTATTGTATCAGAGTCAAGAAGTATACTTCTCTGATAAGGCTTAAAATGGGTTAATATGATAAAGCAAAACTCCCTTTGATTGATGTGATGGTTAGCTGTGATTATCAAGGTGGTTTCACGCATTTATCTTCGATAATGAATCGTTATTGGCTAGTAGCTATTCATGCACCATAGTTATCCGTGATCAGGTTGATGATGCCTGCCATTACGGATTATGATGAATGTTATACGAACCGTTTTTATTAGTATTCGTTATCTGAAATTTATGCTGACGTAATACAAAGGATTGCTTTTCATACAGATATTCTTATTTAATAATTTTCATAGATGTCATAACGACATTTCCTCGAAGCTTATGTATTTTGTTTGTTATCGCAGGTTTGTCATATATCGTTTTATTCACTGGCCATGTATTCTGTATATCGAAAGAGAGAGATGTTTGCAGCTATAACCTGCTGCCCGGTCATTGAGATATTATTTTGTTGTGCCTGACCCCACACCTTGACGGATCTCACCTTAAACGTCTGTGTCTAATTGTGACTTTCCACTGTGAGATCCTCATCACAATGCATATTTCCTGGCCAACAAAGCTGCTAAATCAATGGGTAAACCCAAATTTACTAAGATAATTACATTTTTAACAATAATTATTGCCATTCTTAACATGATAATGTTAAGCTCCTCGACATATGCAATGTCCTCAAGAAGGGCTTCATATACATGGAGTGCTACCAAAAGCCGGTACATCTCGCCCTTTTTGTATTTGAAAGCATCCATGGTGCATATAGTTATTTTGATCTACAACTCTTTCTAATCTAACAATTCTATTGACATACCTTTGCACCTTTTTGAGGTATTTGCTAGTTTTATTCCTAAGGATAACAAAAAAAAAGTCTTTTTCCACTGTGAAAAAGAAAAATATATATTCGAGGGTTGAGACGGAGAAAGAACCTAGTAAAATATCATCGATGCAAAGAGTAATTTTCCCCTAAGTATGACATTAAGCATATGGCAACACATATTTCCCACGCTATAAATTATTTAATGCTGGTCGGCAGTATATACCCACCATTAAATTTAAATTTGTTTAAATCTAAAAATAAATATATATTACCCACCAACATTAAATTCTCTATAGCATAAAAAATAATGGTTGCCTAAGCATATAACCTCAAAAAGCTCTACTATGGAACTTGACTAGCAAAAAGGTTGTTTTCCAAAATTAGCACACGCCTAATTGTTGTAGCTATAGATTCAACCACATTCATACAACCACAAATTAATCATCCACGGAACTATCAAATTTGCAAGCAGTGACATAAGAAACGTGTGCATCCACTGAAATTCCAGCTATGAACCAATGGTGGCAAGCAAAGGTACAAGTATGACAACTAAAAGGTGCACATGCATTTGAATTCGAAGTTGTCTACTGAGCACGCGAATTAGCCCAGACGGCAAAAAATTGCCGAAATTTGGTTAACTAAAATTCGAAAAATCATGTGCTTGGAGTATTTAGAATCCATTTTTGATGCTGGAAATGGATTCAGCGTTGTCAAAAACCCTTAGGGCACTCCAAATATTAAAGTTTAACAACTGTAAACAAGATTCTAGGCAAATATTTGCCGGATTTTTTAAAAATTATTGCCTGATTCTAGGTGAAAACGCGTGCTTTTTAGACTACGCGTTTGAATTCACGAGACATGACATTCATACATTAAGTGTCCTTTCAATTTAAGTCCTCCAATTAATTAAAAACAACTATATTAACATACTATTGGGTTGGTATGCAAACAAGGTTACATAAGGGTGAAAATAATTACATAAAGTTTCAAGAACTTACACTAAAGTGACATTATATTAAATTTTCCATAAGGTTTAAGAAATTATATACTATCTAAGAATAAATATATTAAAAAAAAAAAACATAAGATATTCAAGCTATATTAACATACTATTGGGTTGGTATGCAAAGAAGGTTACATAAGGGTGAAAATAATTACATAAAGTTTCAAAAACTGACACTAAAGTGACATTATATTAAATTTTCTATAAAGTTTAAGAAATTATATACTTTCTATGAATAAATATAAAAAAAAAACATAAGATATTCAAGTTCATAAGAAATGATATTAAAAGAATCAAGATAGAAAAGGTATTATTAAATATTGAGTACCATTTTATTTTTAATATTTTTATAAAAATTATATATATATATATATATATATATATATAAAGGTGTAAAGAAAATAAAATCGTAAGGAATTAGTTACAAGCATATATATATTAAATAATATTTGCATTATAAAGTGTAAAGTTTATGAAAAATATAAATTATTAATAAACATAAAATAGAGATTATACAAATTATATATATATATATATAAACATAAAAAGGGGTAAAGAAGATAAAGTTGTAAGGAATTAGTTACAAGCATATATATATATATATATGTTAAATAATATTTGCATTATAAAGTGTAAAGTTTATGAAAAAAAATCATAAAGTATTGATAAACACAAAATAGAGATTTGTAGTGTAAGATTTTTTTATAATAGTTAATTATTGGGAGAGTGTGGTTTATTTATATTAAAGGGAATATTTAGGGAAAAAATGTTAATAATGTTATTAATAAAAATAATAAGGAAAATTACATTAATATTAATTTGACAAATCAATTATCAATTTGAGAATCAAATATAGGTGAAAGAAATATATATTTGGTAAGAAACATTATGAAATTAAAGCTTGCTAGTAACAATTGATGATTATGAATATATATCTCAATTTAGTGTTTCTACTATTAATAAAAAAGAAATCAACATAATTCTTAGTTTGCATTGGTTTAAAGAACTAGGTACCTTCATGTTAAACATGGAGAAGTTTTTTAAATGTCTCCATAAAAAAAAATGTGATGGCATTCCAAGACATGACCGTGAATTTAGAATCAATAATACCTTCATCAAAAGACTTTACACATATCTCGAAAGTGATACTTCAAGAAAATAAAAACCAATATAAAGAATGCAGAAAGATTTCGACAAAATTATCTTAAACAAAAACAAAAACAAATTTCACTTAAAAGATCACGGTCAGAAATTACTTGCTCAAGTCAAGTCAAAGGTTACGAATAACTCATTGGAAAAGATAATAGAGCAATTTATCCACACATATGCATCAAAGTCTTGAAATAAAAACGTTCACCTTATGTAGAATACAACAAATATAAATTCCATTAACCTCACAATTCAAATATATCTTAATCCAATTAAAGTAAAAAAATACTCAAATGTTTCCATATAGATGACCGAAATTATAAATGAAGATCCAGTAATCAAACCAATGACATCGATACACAAGAAGATTATATGGAAAAATAAGTAAAGAAAAAACTACAAGTACATTAAAACAAAATCAAGACACAAGAACTCCTTAGCAACGCCCAAATCATAAGAGTAGATATTTCAACTACCAACGTATCTAGATCACTCAGGACAAAAACAAATGACTTATGTTCCAAAAAATATTGATGTCAAGACAATAAAGTTTATAATAAAAAATTATTTGCAATGTCGAGTAAGTTCCAGGTCCCACATAAGATCAAATTAGGATGATTAGATCATTATTTAGTTTGACAATTTTTCTCTATATTTAGAAGTTGATATTGTCTTGTATTTTTTATGATGACAACTCCAAGAATTTGGAAAGATGTGAATAGATTACAAGACAAAAAATAAAGATAACACACATTTTCATCTATATTCTTTGATTACAAAATATTTCTAAATGAACAAACAATCTTATGAACATAAATATATAATTAATATATATAAATAATTCATAAATAATTATTAATAATTTGTATATTAAAAATACATGCCCTAAAACACATGAGTATTCATGAAAGAACATTCTATTTATGTATATATATATGGGACCCTCATTATATAAACAATATCATCACTTTTGTATTTAACATTTATATAAAAAAACTATGAGATTGGTCTGGGTTGCGGGTGCTGGGGATTTTTTAGGGAAATTTTAGCAGAGGATATCCGCAGAAGACCAGAGGAGGGCAAACCCCCCCTTATCCTCGACTTTGCTTATGCCCGAAAATATTACCCTGTGCATCGCGAATAGGTCTGGGGAATTTCCTGTGTGCGTTGGGCACAAGAAATGTATGTTTCATGCTTGGCCGTCACATGTGGCGACTCAATGGTTGTCGGGAATCAATGGGTTTGGTTTCCTCCTCGATGTTGGAGGCCACTTTTCAGAGCACTTTTGCTCCATTTTCTCCAGTCTTCCGACGCTGTGCGTTCCCAAGATGCAGGCCATGTCAAACTCGACCTGGGAGGTGGGAAAATCACCAAGGAGGGTGAAAACTAAGAGGGTCTACTAGACCAGACTTACGAGGGTAATACTCAACCATTACTCTATTTTTTCCTTTTCATGCTCTGTTACACCTGTTAGTTTTTGGAAGCATTTTTTTGGGAGGTTTTTTATGGATGCGCTGTCAAATTGGGTTGTGGGGGTTTCTCTGTTGTTTCTATGGCTAAGTAAACCTCTGTGGTCATCACGCGAGGCAACTCACTGGTACTTGCCCATCTTGCCCTCTGATCCTCCACACTATGGTCCCAGTACAATCTTTCCTCATGGTTCTTGCAACCTGGGACCATGGCCTCGAGCTACAAATGCTGGCGGGAGTCTCTCTATACTAGAGCCTAGTTCTAGATCTTCTTAAAAACCATTTCTGGGAAGACAAAGATCTTATGGGTCCGGGACTTGGATCTTATTACAAATCTAAACTAAAGGTCCAATATGCAACAAGAATTTCAGCCCCAAATTAGAGTCTAATCTATTATTGGAAAGTGTTGCAGGGAGAAACCCAATTAAAAGCCTATAACGTACACAGGAATTCTACCATCACCATGAACTTAAGGCTTCTGGGCAGTGCCCCAGGAGTAAGCACACTAGCTAGATCCTTATCAGCTGTCAAGGGTCATACCTCTTTCAAAGATGCATTGAGAGAAAAACTGCCACTAAGGACAAACAAATACCTAATCTGTCTGTTCAAGGCCCATATATTGTAGAAAAGAAGGAAAACAAATCTAGAGCTGGCCATAGAAATACCAGAAGTAAATGGACTCTTCAATTTGATACAAGCAAATGCCATTATTTTCCGCTTCAATGGATACTGGCCTAAATCTGGAGAATCAAATGCATGGATTTACCTAAACTGGACGAAAGACTGTGATATATATCTATGTGAAAAGGGTTTTTTTCGTGGTTCAATTTGATAACCAAAAAGACTATAGTCATGTTATAAATGAGGGACCGTGGTTCTGGGGGAGGGTGGGCCTCTTCTTAACTCCATGCTTCCCTGGCTTTCATGCAAACACAATGGTGATCGCAAAAATGCTAGTTTCGGTAAGGTTACATAACCCTCCGCTCCCCTTCTCACACCACGAGGTTTTAGAAGATATTGAGAACTCTTTAGGAGTTTTCTTGTCGCTGGATTGAGAGAGAATGGACAAACAGATCTTCACTTTTCTCGTATATGTGTGGAGATGGACTTAAGAAAGGGACTATTGGACGTTATCCTCCTCACACAAAGACCTTAAGTGGATAAAAGCATTATACTTTGAAAATACAACATTTAGATGGAGGGTGTGCCATCAAACAGACCATTTAAAAAACTCTTGCATACAATCCAAGAAAAGAACAAACAAGAAACCACAAAAGAAAAAAGGATGGCAGTTTGCAGACCCTCTTTCCTTAGAGGATGAGGGTGAAGAATTAGATGAAACAAAGCAGCATACGGAAGCAGGAAATCAACACAGTAATCAAGAAAAGAGAGAAGAAGGTGTGGAAGAATTTTTTTTTTGGTTGAGGATCCAAACATTACTTCTATTGTTTCAACCCTTGATACCCATTTGGAGGGGAAGAACAATAATCAAGCATTTATGGGTACAAAGCGCTCTCATATTTCTGAGAGCTCTGGCTCAGATAAAGAAGCCTCAAATGTAATAATGTGCTGGCAGTTATTTCTACTGCTTCTGATCCTGTGGGCTGGCAAAAAGTGCAAAAGACATAGGGCAAAAAAGAGAAGCTGAGTGCTTCTAACAAAGTGTAATTTTAGCTTTTATTATTTTCGTAGTAGCTATGCTACTTTGCGTGAGTCACATTGTTGGGTCACTTAGGAACTTTTTTGAATATTGTGAGCATCTACTCTTGTAACTTTTCCTTTTATAATACAAAGTTACTGCTTTTTTTCTTTTGGAAAAAAAAACATTTATATAAAAATATTATGTAATATTCTAAATATAATTATGTAATAGCACAACCATATTAGTCCCTGCCTCCTTCGGGGCTGCAGGGACTATAGTAATCGGATTTCATCTATCTATTAGATGGACACGGGAATCAAAGAAGGTTTTTAAACTTTTAACCAAATTTTATGAAACGACACAGTAATCAATCAAAATATTTTTATGTTTAACCAAAGATTTTTTTGAAGCTTTTTTCTTTGACCAATCAAAAGAATTACCATCTTATTTGGCCTCATACCGAGGCAGTATGAGGAAAAAAAAAGAAAAATCGCTAGGAGAAGGATAAGTATTACAACATTTTCAAATCAAAATGAACTAATGCCATCTTTTCTCAGCATTAATTTTGCAACATTTTATGTTAAGGAAAAATATGTCTTCTCCTGCTCGAAAGTGAAAGTTACATATAGAACATGTGTCAATAAAAATATATATTATTTTGTTAAGAAGTAGACACATGTCCACATAGGTGTCAAAATCATGCTATATATGTGTCGCCTCCACTGCTAGTAGAACTTAACCGACTACACTAAAGCTATTACTTCTTAGCTTACAGCTTCTTCTCTTGAAGGCTTCAGGATGACACCAGGGATGAGAAGAGCGAAAGCTATTACTTCTTAGCTTACTGCGTCTTCTCTTGAAGGCTTCAGGATAACACAACATCAACAAAGTTCAAATGACGAATAACTTGCAGGTTCCATATATAGCTTCTTTTTTGCAAAATAATCCACGAACCGTGTTCCAGGTTTTTAATTTGTCATTTTTCAATTTATATATGCAGAGCTATCACCCTTCTATTTAAATTCAATTACATTCGCTCTTTACTTAACTTGTAATTTGTGTTTCCCTGTTGTTCTTTGCAGCCTTTTCGAATACTAAAGTTCGCTCTAGCAACTACAACCATTGTTTTTTCTTATTCATACGGGAACTGGAACTCAATATCGATCCGGAACGGAATCTGCTCGAACTCCAATTGGGGGTTCTTAAACTAGAAATGGAACTACGGGCTATAGCTATCCACACGCTCGCATATGGATCCACACGCTCGCATATCAAGTTTGTTATAATGCATCAAATCACATTATTAATTTCCACACGCTTATGTAAGTTTATTATGATGCATTAAATCACATATCAAGTATAATGCATCAAATCACATTATCAAGTTTATTTTAGAAACGAAATCGTTAATAATGTCGCAACTACCAAAAGGTTTCAAACTCATTTAAAAACCTTTAATATTAATAATATCACAACCACCAAAAGGCTGATGTGGAGAGTAATGCATTGATATCATCCATTTTTAACACTAAAGCATCTGAAACTTCCCAGCATCACTATACTGCTACTCACTTCATGGGCACTTGATGCATTCATTAAAACTTAAATCATTTGTAAAAAGATTTGAGTGCACTAAGTGCTTAGGATTTAACTTTCGAATGCATTCAATCTCATTAAATTAATAAAATTAATTCGAATTGATGTTTTTATAGATTATAATGATATATTTTTTAATATATTTAACACAAACTTAAATTAGTATTAAATTAAGGGTCCCGTAAATTATTTAAACAAAATATCTAGTCTAATAAGGTTAGAAAGGTCACATTTTAATACTTAGCACACCCATATGAAGATGATGTTGACATTAATGCTAATGAGGTTGGTAGAAAAAGAAACCAGAGAAATAAAAAAGAACTAATGTTGAGAAATAAAAAAAAAACTAATGTTGAGGATGTTTTTAATCTTATTTATGACAATAAAATAATTGATTCAGATGAAATTCTTTTAAATTATAAAAGGGGAATTTAATTGTGTTTATGAAAAAATCATGATTAGTTTTGATTATCATATTGAAAGTCTTGGGGAACTCGGAAATCACAATATCAGGTGTTGGTATTTTATCAAAACAACAAAAAATACTATTCAAGATTGATCTAGGAAAAATAATTTGGTTGGTAATGGCCATATATTTAAATTGAACGTGAAACAACTTTATAGACACATAGAGGGACAAGAGAAATATCAAATTAGAAAGTCGCACTACTTGCATATTGACAACTTGAAAAAATGAGGTGTAATCCATATGCACGTGTGGTTAAGTAGTTGGTTCTTGTTGACACAATGTAAATTCCTATTAGGGATGCATTTGATCGATCAAAATGTTTTGACTATAAATATTATGTAATTGGGGGAAATCATTCTACAAATTCTAGAAGAGAATTGATATAAGTGTGTCTCAATAACCCTCTTTCCAAAATAGTAAAATTTATCATATATATGTGTTTAACATATTCAAAAGCGAAGTGATTGATGTGGGATCATAATGTTGGAAAGTGTAACTAGGTTCAGTCTTCATAATGACTAAGTAATTATGAATTTATGTAATGAAGAAGATAAAGATATTAAAATTCATTTCTTCATGGGTTTCATGAGCAAGGAGTTTTTACTATAGGTCAAAGAATTCTTGATGTCTTTAGGGGTTTTGTCATCTTGTCATAAATGTATAATTTAGAGTCATGTATATGAAGTGTTATTATACTTGCAAAAGACAATTTATTGATGTAATCATGCACTCCAAGACCTTGTCAATATGCTCCTTGAAGTCAGCTCATATTTATGGCTGGAAGATGCTCCTTGACAAGTCAACCTACTAACAAAAGTCATGTCGGCCTAGGATAGTGATACAACCCCTTTATTACAAAGACAAGTTTTTAGGCAACTATGAAATGAGAGCGTGGATATAAGTCTGTTGTTTGGCAATAAAAAGAAAGGTAATACAACTAGAAGAAGGGTCAACTCAGCGAAGGAAGAAAGGTCCTCTCGGACGTCTGTTTTGGGAGAGAAATCTTATGGTTAAGGTTTGTCACAGTGATCTGAAACTGCAGTGCGTAACAGGATATAGAGTAGGTTTTCTAATTCTAGAATGATATGTGTAGAAGGTGACTGAGATCAATACGGAGGAGAGGCAATGATAGCCTCTGTCGTTGATCTCATACCCTTGCCTATGTTCAATGATATATTTATAGCGTAAAGGAGGAAACAAGTAAGACGATCATCATAGTGAATGGAGATCATTCATGGAAGACAAAGCCTATCACACTAGGGATATCACAGCAAGAGCCAAAGGTCAAATCAAGGAAAGGACATCTCAATTTATGTCTAATCTCCCACGATGACCTGATTATAGGTTAGTTCAGTAGAGAGAACTTATAAGAAGTTCCACGTGTCATTGTTTCAACCTTTGGCCCTGAAAATGATACCCAAAAATCTAAAGTCCGTCCAATTTCAGTCAATTTTTACGAAATTCAAATCTGATGTCTGACGAGAAAGTTATGACGATTTTACCCAGGTCACATATATGAGATGGAATTTTGGAGCTTGCAAAAATGCTAAATTCGTCGGACCATATATCTGAAAGTATAATGAACCAAGATCTAAAATTTGTACACGAGGTTAACCAATACTTCATCTCCACGTGGTTTAAATTTCAACACTTAAAGCTTCGTAGAATAAAATTTATATCAAAAATTCCAAGATGTCATATTTGAAGAAGCAAAACCCTAGAATCCAAATCTCTGATACCAAACGTTATACAACCAGCTCAAAGAATAGAAGAAAAGATATATCAATGAATTATAAATTTTCCTTTTTGAGGGGGGAACCTCGCTTACATTACATAAATGAAAAATTCTTGGATGATACAAATGATTAGACCTCCTTGGTATATATAGGAGTCTAAGGGGTCACAATAGAATTAGAGCATGCATAACAATAATAAGGTAAGGGGACAACAATAACAATAATGGGCTTCTATGGGGTACACCAATAACAACATGGGGGATACATGGGCACAAAAATAACAATAGGGAGCTACACTAACATAACAATAAGGGGAATACACTAGTATTATAGGGACCTAGCAATATTTAATTATGGGAAATTAAGTCGCATAGTGGATTGTTTGCTTTGAATATTGTAGTTTGTTTTTATAAATATTTATTGCATTTATAAATATAATTTGGATTTTTTTTCACATAATCTACAACATTATGATGAGAGTAATTTATTTTTTTCAAGTGTTTTGACAACATGTAGTTGACCCTCCTACTTGTGCTCTTCACTCATTTCTTTGTCGTCAAAACATTAATGGAATTGGAGCTTCCTATAGGTGAAAAAGATTTAAAAAAAATCAATGACTAGATGGATGATATTTTGGTATTTAAGCCCATTAAATTGTATAAAATAAGAAATAAATGCACATAAATTGGAAACTTAATTGCACAAGAAAACACAAAGAATTTACGTGGTAAAACCCTGACAGTGTGTCAAGGAAACCTCCACAAGGAAAGGGATTGGAATTCTTATTGCTCAAGATCCAAAATGACTCTCCAACCATTACATCAAGCCTCTCGGGAAATCATCATTTTAATATGGAAAAACTTCACTACATAACTCCCTATGGTTAAGCAACTATCTAAACGATAAACCCAGATGCAATAATATAATTACATTTTTAACAATAATTGTTGTGATTCTTAACAATCTCCACCTTGAAAACAATTTTCCTAATCCCTCACCCATGCCCATTCAACATCTCATCTACAAGCCAAGAGAAGCCAAAGTACATCACAACTTCTGTACCAATATTGGCTTCGTGAACATACATGCACAATTCTTATGTATGTGGACCTTCTTGAGAGCTAATTTGTCTCCATCGATTACTTGTCTTACAAAATGGAATCTTACATCAATGTGCTTATTCTTGACATGATAAGATGGATTGGAAGACAAATGAATAGCAATCTGGTTGTCACAGAATACATTCACTTTTTTTTGCGTCCTTCCAAGCTCATCAAGTAGAACTTTCAACCAAATTGTCTCTTTACAAGAATTTAAAGCAACTACATATTTTCTTCAGTAGTGGAAAAAGAAACCATTTCCTGAAGCTTTGACATCCAACTAATTGCTCCACCTGCAAGAGTAAAGACATATCCTATAGTATATCTCTTTTTGTCCAAGTCACCTGCATAATCAACATCCACAAATCCACAGACTCAAACTCCACTACCATTAAAGATGATACAATGGTCAGTTGTGCCTCTCAAATACCGAAGCACTCATTTCACTACTCGCTAATGTTCTTCTACTAGATTTGCCATGAACTGCCGAAAACTCCAACTGTATGTGAGATGCCAGGTCTTGTAGATACCATCGCATACATTAATTTTCCTACTACATTTTCATATGGCACACGAGACTTATACTTCTTTTCTTCATCAGTTCTAGGACTCAAACTTGAAGAAAGCTTAAAATGGGAAGCCAAAGGAACAATATCAAGTTTCACATTGTCTATACAAAACTTTGCAAGTATTTTCTCCTCACACTTCTGTTGTGATAACGATAGCTTTCCATTTTTCCTGTATTTATGTATCTACAAGCCCAAGATACATTTTGCAGCTCTAATATCCTTCATATCAAATGTCCTATAAAGTTGAGCCTTTAACCTATTGATATCTTCCATGTTTTTTCTTCCAATAAGCATATCGTCAAAATACAAAACCAAGATAATGAATATGCCATTGAAACTTATAAATCACACAATGATCATACTCACTTCTAGTGAAGTTCTAGCTCACCATAAAGGAGTCAAAATTCTTGTACCATTGCCTGGGAGATTGCCTCAAACCATACAATGAATTTCTAATCTTGAAAACTAATCTTCTGTTGCGACCTTGTACAAAACCTTCTGGTTGTTCCATATATATCTCTTTATCCAAATCTCCATGAAGAAACGTTGTTTTAACATCTAAATTTTCTAACTCAAGATCAAGTAATGCAATTAGTGCTAACACAGTACAAATAAAAAAAAGTTTTATGACTGGTGAAAAAATCTCATGAAAGTCAATACCTTCTACCTGAGAATATCCTTTTGCTACTAACCTTGCTTTATATCTTTTAATACTTCCATCAATATTTCGCTTCAATTTGAACACCCATTTGCATCCAACAACACTTCTTCCTTTAGAAAGTTCTACAATATCTCAAGTTTTGTTCTTGGCTAAGGAATCCATTTCCTCGTCAATAGCCTTCTTCCATTTTTCACTATCCACATCATCCATTGCTTCCTTATAACAAGAAGGTTCCCCAACTTAACTAATCAACTTAATAGAGGAAGCATAATCTTCATACCTTTTAGGTGTTTTTTCCGTTGTATACCTCCTTAGAGTGACTGGTTGTTGAATTGTTTCGTGAAATTCTACAGTTTCCTTTACATATTCTTCACCTTTTTCTTCAGAAGTCTCTTCTTCTTTTCGAATTTCCGAAAAAGGTCGAGTCTCCAACTGAATTTTTTGATTCGATGATAATTGTTCCTTTTCAACTTTTTCAACATCTAATTTTAGAAGAGAAGATTCATCAAATGTTACATCTCTATTAATGACTATATTACGTGAAGAAGGATCCTACAACTTGTATCCTTTCACAACATCATCATACCCAACAAAGACATAACATTTTTTCTTTTGGGTCTAACTTAGAACATTGATTCTTTGGAATAAGAGCATAGGAATTGCAACCACAAATTCTTAAATAGGAATAATCACAAGAATGACCCGACCAAACTTGTTCAGGAATTTTAATAGCAACTGAAGGTGATCTGTTTACCAAATAACGAGCAGTGGATATTGCTTCTGCCCACAAATCCTTCTGCGGGTTAGCGTTGTTGATCATGCTTCTGGCTCTCTCCATAACACCTGGTTGATACGTCCAACAACAACATTTTTCTGAGGAGTATAGAATTTTTATTTTTTTATGTCTAGCAATCCCTTCATCCTTGCAATATTGTTCAAATTATAAGGAAGTAAATTCAATGTCATTGTTAGTTCTTAATTATTTAATTGTTTTTCTTGTTTTCTTTTCCACCACAAATTTAAATTGTTTAAAAAAATTAAATACTATAGCCTTTCTTTTTAACATATAGATCCAAAATTTCATGCAGTAATCATCAATAAATGTTACGAAGTAAGATGCACCTCCATAAGATATTGTTGGAGATGGCCCTCAAAGATCAGAATGAATATAGTCCAAAATTCCTTTACTATTATGACTACCAGCTTTAATTTTTTGTCTAGATTGTTTTCCATATACAAAATCTTTTAAAAAATCCAAACTCAGTGATTTCAAATTAGGAAGTAATTTGCGATTCACTAGTACTTGAAGGCCCTTCTCGCTCATGTGACCCAATCATTGATGTTATAAGCGAGTATCTTCTCCTACCTTCTCAGATGAAATCACTGTCTCATTGATCTAAGTACTTCCTTTAAGCATGTAAAGGTTTATGATCTTCTCTGCCTTCATAAAAACTAAAGCACCCATTGAAACTTTCAACGCTCCACCTCAAACTTAGCATTAATCATTTTAGCCATTTTCTTCCTACACAAGCTCTTTAAATATTTCTTTATTAATGACTCGATTCTTTAAAAATTATGTGTTCTGCTAGGGTTTTATCTTAAATTTCTTGCCTTTGTTTCAAAATGTTCAGCTAGGGTTTTTTCTAAATTTCCTTCTGCGGGTACACTAGGGTTGCTCTGCGACCCTTTTACAAATTTCCAGGTATTATTTTTACTACAAAAAGCCCCTTTTAATATTATTTTACAGAAACCCTATTTCAAACTCATTGTGCACAAAAAACTTGATTTAAAAAGCGATCTTCATAAATCCTACTTCTTTTATCTAAAAAAAAATCCAACAATTTCTTAGACAATAAATCCTACACAACAACGACTCAAGAAAATTATTTTCTCTTGAAAAAAATTATTCACCAAATTAAATATCAAATCTCTGTAATTATCTGACAACCACACATTGTCTATCTAATCCAACTATGGTCTCTTGGAATCCTGAGTTGTTGGTTCAGTGTTGGATTTTTTTAAAAAGCATCTCTTTTGGGCTATGGTTTCTGGGAATACTCTGCAGGTCTCTGCACAAGCAAATACACAAATCTTCCCTTTCTTTCACAAAGAATGACCTTCTCTTCATGCAGGCCCTGGAAATGCCTTTATTTCATGTGCTTATGTCATCCTTGACTTCAATTTCTCGGCCTGATCATGGCTTTTATTTCGCCTTGCTCATTTCTCTTACCTAGGGAAAAAAATCTCTATGCTCGTGGTGAAATTGACGGTTGTCTGCAACCAACAACAATTCAAGGTTGAGGGGAAAACTATGGGTGTGCACCACAAAACAAAACAAAAACAATGATGACTTTTCTTTAACACACCAAACATCAACGACTCTTCAAAAAACAACTTTGTTTACATACAATTCCTTCTTCAGACTCGACTTCACACTTCACAGTGCATGCTTCAGGCTTCAACTCTTGCTCCAGGCTTTGACTTTTGCCTTACAAATTCCTCACGACCCTCATAACCCTAAGCTTTGATACCACTTGTTGGTATTTGAGCCTGCTAAATTATATAAAATAAGAAAGAAATGCACAGAAATTGGAAACTGAGGGCAAAGGATTGGAATTCTTATTGCTCAAGGTCCAAAATGACTCTCCAACCATTACATCAAGCCTCTCGTGCAACCATCATTTTAATATGAAAAAACTTCGTTACATAACTCCCTATGGTTACACAACTGTCTGACAGTGAACCCATATTTACTAAGATAATTACATTTTTAACAATAATTGTTGTCATTCTGAACATGATAGTGTTAAGCTCCTTGACATAAGCAATGTCCTCAAGAATGGCTTCATATACATGGAGCACTACCAAAAGTTGGTAAAGCATCCATGGTGCATGTAGTTATTTTGATTTACAACTTTTTCCAACCTAACAATTCTTTTTGGGAAATTGCTAGGTTTATTCCTAAGGGTAACAAAAAAAAATCTTTTTCTACTAGTGAGAAAAAAAGAAAAAAAAATGTAAGGGTTGAGACGAAGAAAAAACCTGGTAAAATATCATCAATGCAAAGAGTATTTCTCTCCTGATTGAGACGAAGAAAGAACCTGGTAAAATATCATCGATGCAAAGAGTAATTCTCCCCTGGTAAAATATCATCGATGCATATAAGCTCAGAGCTCTACTATGGAACTTGACTAGCAAAAAGGTTGTTTCCAAAATCCTCACTGTTGTAGCTATAGATTCAACCACAAATTAAGCATCCACTCAACTATCAAATTTGCGAGCAGTCACATAATGAACGTGTGCATCCAGTGAAATTTCAGCTATGAACCGATGGTTGCAAGCAAAGGTACAAGTATGATAACGAAAAGGTGCACGTGCATTTGAATTCACGAGGTATGGCATTCATACTTTAAGTGTCCTTTCAATTTAAGTCCTCCAAATTAAAAACAACCATATTAACATAGTATTGGTTGGTATGGTTACATAAGGGTGAAAATAATTACATAAAGTTTCAAGAACTTACACTAAAGTGACATTATATTAAATTTTCCATAAAGTTTAAAAAATTATATATTATTTAAAAATAAATATAAAAATACATAAGATATTCAAGTTCATAAGAAGTGATATTAAAAGAATCAAGATAGAAAAGGTATTATTAAGTATTGAGTGCCAATCATTTTTAGTACTTATATATATAGGTGTAAAAAAGACAAAGTTGTAAGGAAATAGTTATATATATCTATCTAAATATATATATTAAATTTTCTATAAAGTTTAAAAAATTATATACTATTTAAAAATAAATATAAACATAAGATATTCAAGTTCATAAGAAGTGATATTAAAAAATCAAGATAGAAAAAATATTATTAAATATTAAGTGTTTTTTTTTATAATATTTTTATGAAAATTATATATTTATTTATATTTATCTATATATATATATATATATATATAAAAGGATAAAAAAGATAAAGTAGTAAGGAATTAGTTACAACATTATATATATAGAGTATTTGCATTATAAAGTGTAAAATTTAAATGAAAAAAAAAGAAAAAAACTCATAAATTATAGATGAATAAATTTAAATGAACAAAAAAACTCATAAATTATTGATGAATACAAAATGGAGATTTGTAATGTAAGATTCTCTTATGATAGTTATTCATAACCGAATGGAGTTTATTTATATTAAAAGAGAGCATTTAGGGGAAAATATTAATAATGTTATCAATAAAAATAATAGGGAAAATTACATCAATATTAATTTGACAAATTAATTATCAATTTGAGAACCAAATATAGGTAAAAATATATATATTTTTGGTAAGAAACATTATGAAATTAAGGTTTGCTAGTAATAATTGATGATTATGAATATATATCTCAATTTAGTGTTTCTACTATTTATAAAAAGAAATCAACATAATTCTTAGTTTGCATTGGTTTAAAGAACTAGGTACCTTCATGTTAAATATGGAGAAGTTTTTTTAAATGTTTCCATATAAAAAAAAAGTGATGGCATTCCAAGACATGACCGTGAATTTAGAATCAATAATATCTTCATGAAAAGACTTTACACATATCTTGAAAGTGATACTTCAATAAAATAAAAACCAATATAAAGGATGCAGGACAAAATTATCTTAAAGAAAAACAAAAACAAATCTCACTTAAAAGATCACGGTAAAAAATTACTTGCACAAGTCAAGAATTCGAAGGTTACGAATAACTCATTGGAAAATATAATAGACCAATTTATCCATACATATGCATCAAAGTCCGGAAATAAAAACGTTCAACTTGTAGAGAAAACAACAAATACAAATTCTGTTAACCTCACAATTCAAATATATTTGAATCCAATTAAAGTCAAAACATACTCAAATGTTTCCATATAGATGACAAAAATTATAAATGAAAATCCAGTAATCAAACCATTGACATCAATAAGCAAGAAGATCATATGCAAAAAATAAGTAAAGAAAAATCTACAAATACATTAAAAGAAAATCAAGACACTAGAACTCCTTATCAAGGCCCAAGAGTAGACATCTTAACTGCAAGCCTATCCAGATCACTCGGGAAAAAAGCAACTGACCTATGTTCCAAAGAATATTGATGTCAACACAATAAAGCTTATAATAAAAATTTATTTGCAATGTCGAGTAAGTCCTAGGTCCCCCAGAAGGTCAAATTAGGATGATTAGATCATTCTTTAGTTAGACAATTCTCCTCTACATTTAGAAGTTGGTATCGTCTTGTATTTTTTTATGATGACAGCTCTAAGAATTTGAAAAGATGTGAATAAATTACCAGACCAAAAAAAATAAAAAAAAAATAACACACATTTTCATTTATATGCTTTGATTACAAAATATTTCTAAATGAACAAACAATCGTATAAACATAAATATATAAATAATTCATAAATAATTATACATAAATATATAAATAATATATATAAATAATTCATAAATAATTAGTATAATAAAAATATATACCCTAAAACACATATGAATATCCCTGAAAAAGCATTCTCTCTAAGTATATATATGGCCCTCATTATATAAACAATATCAATTAGGTTTATATTTAACATTTATATAAAAATATTATTTAGTATTCTAAATATAATTATGTAATAAAAAAACCTTATTTTTATTGTTGTTATTTACAAATCACTAATATGGAAAAAAAATCATAGGTTTGATTCCAGTGTATTTATAATATTTTGAAATTATGCTTTTTATATTATGAGAATTTGTGTTTGTTCAAAGATATTAGAGAAAGTTATGGGAAAATGTTAGCATCGATTTCTTGACATTATCTTTTCAGTAATGAGATTGTTGAAAAGTTAGACCAACTCATCATAAATTTGAATAAGAAAAAAACCCAGATACAAAAGACGAAAAACAAAAAACTCATAATTTCTTACACTATTTTTAATCTCATAAACATTAAAATTTCATTTTGTTACAACAATTAAATTATCATGTCATTGTTCCTAGCTCATCCATGACACCAGGGCCCGCGTTGCAAAAAGTCATGTCCATAAGAATTGATAGGATCCACACGTTCCTACAAGTTTATTATGATGCATTAAGTGGCATATCAAGTTTGTTATAATGCATCAAGTCACATTATTAATTTCCACACGCTCATGTCAGTTTATTATGGTGCATTAAATCACATCTCAAGTTTGTTATAATGCATCAAATCACATTATCAAGTTTATTTTAGAAACGAATCGTTAATAATGTCACAACGACCAAAAGGTTTCAAACTCATTTAAAAACCTTTAATAATATCACAACGACCGAAAGGCTGATGTGGAGAGTAATGCATTGACATCATCCATTTTTAACACTAAAGCATGTGAAACTTCCGAGCATCACCATACTGCTACTTACTTCATGGGCACTTAATGCATTCATCAAATTTAAATGATTTGTAAACAGATTTGAGTGCATTAAGTGCTTAGGATTTAAGTTTCGAATGCATTCAATATCATTAGATTAATAAAATTATTTCGTATTTATGTTTTTATAGATTATAATGATATATTTTTAGATATATTTAACACAAACATAAATTAGTATTAAATTACGATAGAAGGGTCACATAAAGTATTTAAACAAAATATCTCCAATAGTCTAATAAAGTTAGAAAGGTCACATTTTAATACCTAGCACACTCAAATGATTAAACTAGCATTTGCCCCTAAGGATTCAAAGGTACACCGAAGGAGTGGACTTTGTGTTAACTCCTATGCAGATTAAAAAGGGTAATCTCCATTGATCTCAGGTCAATGGTGATCCATGGCACAAGTTCAAGTTAAAGCCAATTGTTGCCAGACATTGTGGAGTCTGATCGGCGTAGGATTTGCCCAGTATTTGAAAGATGCATCCATCTTCGAGTTTTTGAGTGATGCCTCTGCCGTCTCTTGTCTAGAGACCAAGCAGGACTAGATTCGCAAAGTGAAAAATAATTCCCTCAAGTCGGGCTGCGAAGGCGACCTCTTAGAACTGGGCGCCTGTAAGCAGAGTGGAGATACGTCACCAACATGCTGGCGAACATAAAAAAGAACTTGACTAGTGAGGCAAGTTTGAAGTGCTTTGCAGAAATTCCAAAATTCTTTTTACTTGCGCCCCAGGTTGAAAAAATAGAATGCATAGCATTACACATTTCTCCAGCCTAGAACACAAACGTGCAAAATCTAGCTAAGCACAGGCAACGAAACCCTACAAAATTCACCAAAGAGTTCGATTTGTGCATACAGAGCGGATGATTTATTCGATTTTGACTTCAATCGTCTTAGGTTTCTTCGGCTCCGGTGGGTGAAGCTTGGGAACGGTGACGGTCAGCACTCCATCCTGGCACATAGCAGAGATGGTCTCCAGGTTGCAGTCAGCAGGCAAGGTGAATTTCCTCATGAACTTTGCCACTCTATGCTCCATGCGGATATATTTAACTCCCCCTTCCTCTTCCTTCTCGTTCCTCTTCCGCTCTCCACTGATGTTCAGAATGTTATCGTTTTCCACTTGAACCTTGATGTCGTTGGATTTAAGACCAAGCATGTCGACTATAAAAACATAAGAGTGAGGGTATTCTTTCACATCCACGAGAGTCAAATCCGTGGCCTCGCTGTCACGCACCTAAGAGTGAGTCGGGGCATGCAGGAGCCTCTCCATCTCGCCCCATGAACAGAAATACTCTGAGCGTATCCTTTGCTTGCCTTTCATCCAAGCCTCATCGCATCGCACAGTTTTAACTTCTGAAGGGAGCTGTGAAACTCAACATCGAGGCAGTGTGGTTCCATATTGGACTAATCAAGGATGCCACCGAGAGTTTCAGCGAGGCCAATATCATTGGCCAAGGGGATTTTTCCATGGTGTACAAGGGAATGCTCCTCGATGGTTGGCGGATAGCTGTGAAGAGAATAAAAAACTGCGCGTCCGAAGGTAATTGAGTGATGGGGTGTTATTATGGCACGACACTGTTCATATTCTATCAGGAACGACGAATCTCAGCAGTGTCACAAACAAAAAGCCTACAATATAACACCTTCGATGTAATTAAAGAAAGTTAAGATTAAAACAAAGAAAATAAGCCTGAGTGAAAGTGCACAGTCAAAGGTAGATTCTACCATGGTTTGTCACCTTGGATTTATTTAACCCATTAGTATAGTCAACACTAACAGACATGACTTGACTAAACGTCAAAATTTTAACGCCCGTTACATGAAAGTTAACGTGAAACCAGTGTTGGAAGAGCAAGTTGAAAGCGAGAGTTGCAAGGATTTACTCCCACGAGGGCTTTTCATGTAACGGCCTATAAAATAGGATCTTTAGACAGCGAATATCAGTCCAATGACGGAAAAAAATAGTAAGTTGTCGTGAAACAATGAGAATATGATGGACTGTGGCCATGGCAAGTAGTGTGTAAGAATATAATAGCAGCAGCGGTGGAGATTGCATGCAAGCGTCCGTCTTCTGTCGTGTAGTACAGAAGACTGTGAGGTGGAGGGTTCGAAGCGCAAGGAGATGGGGGGATTTGATGATAATTAAAAAAACAGAAACATGATTCATATTCTCAACTTGCCCAGCTCTTGAGATGAGAATCCCGATGATGCAACGTACTCTGACTTAATTGAGAGGCATCCACATCGAAAAAAAGGGGATTTCGATTTGCCAGCATTGGAGTACGTAATACTGATTGCTGCGGAGGCAAATCTTCCCTTCTTCCTTTTGTATTGGAATTGGTAGGAGTGGAGCTGAGCTGAAAGAGTATAAGGGCATTGGGTACCCAACAATGCAGGTCTCTCTGGATCTGAATTGGGCAAGAATTCGATGATAATTGGAGCCCATTATTATTACTATTCTTTAAGAGATCTGGAGAGACTTTTTTTTCTTTAGTCCTTGCACAGCATGGAAGTAACTGGCCTCTGGCATTCCAGATTAATAAACCCCAACTTAGATTTTCTATTCCTCCGCTGCTGCTGTTGCTGCTTGTGTTTGTGGGTTCTTCAGAGACAAAGGCTTCGGGTATATTCGATCGCACGACCTCGAGCAAGAAAAGAGTCAGATCGAGAATCCGGATTGCAGAAAGGGTTTTGCACGAGCCATTCTTCCCAGTTCCTCCATCGGCAACCTCTTCGCCTTCTACAGGATTCGAGTCTCCACTGGAGTCGGAAAATAGACCCAGAATTGCGTTCAAAAACCATCCGCCTTTTTTCCCACTGTCGCCCTCCTTCTCCCTGCCGAGTCTGCCCTCTGGAATCAGCATTCCGGCCAATGTAGGGTCTCCTCATGTAGGTAACAAAAAAGATAGATCCAAGAAAATTGTGATAGGAACTCTGGTGAGCCTCTCTGTGATTGTTGCTCTGTGTGCATTTTTGTTTGTCTTATATAAATGGTGTGATAGTGATCGATGGGGTTCGGACAAGTTTGCGGAAGACACGCCACTTACAAGTGTTGGGACTCCAGGGAATCCCAGGGTTTTCCAGGAGCCTAATCCTGTGACCAAGGTGGCTACCAATGGTGGATCAGACGTTTTGTATCTGGGCACACTTGAGCCTTTTGGAAACAGGACTTCTAATGGAGATGGAGATACCCACATGGACAATGGCCATACCCATAGCCAAAACATGGCCGAAACCCACAATCCCATTCCCAATCCCAATACCAAATTCAACATGCCCAATGGCGAAGATTCCTGAAATTGAGCCTCTTCCTCCCCTGGAAAAGAGACTTCGTCCTTATAACTCCACTGATTCGTCGAACGAGGAATCATTTTATTTGCCTCGATGTCTATCCACTTCTTCATCTCGTACCCACAGTGGCAGTCCGAAGGTAATTGAGTGAAGAGGAGTTATTGCCGCATGACACTGTTCAGATTTTGTCAGGAACGACGAATCTCAACAGTGTCGCAAACTAAAACCCCACAATATAACACTTTCGGTGTAATTACGATAGAAGGGTCACATAAATTATTTAAACAAAATATCTCCAATAGTCTAATATAGTTAGAAAGGTCACATTTTAATACTCATCACACTCAAATGAAGATGATGTTTATAGTGGTGCTAATGGGGTTGGTAATCTTAGCTTAAAAAAGAAGAAAAGATAAATGAAAAAGAATTATGTTTTTAATGTTTTTTTTTTCTCTGAATACGCTTAATTTATTAATATACAAAAAAGTTACAATTACATGGAGGCAAAAGCCTCATATTTCTGGCTCGCAAGATGAGCATTCTGGTACAGCCAATTCAAAATATCAACATACAATGCCAGGAGGCAGATACAACCCTGGAGCATGGACTGACATCTAAGCACCTTAACACTTTTCACACAACATATCAAACCACCACAATTAGCTACAGATCTGTAGACCTAAACGAACTTAAACATGACATACTGCTGCCCATATATGGGAAACCGGCTTTCAAAAAAACAGTGGAGGGAGAGCCAACTAGACTGTAAAAGCATATAAATACCAGTACTGAACCTGGCACCGCGAACAACCAAAACCAAATCTGTAAGAAGAGGAACCATTAATCACTTGGAGAGGGCGGAGGAGACTCGACCACGCGGCAAGCATAATCAATAGGAGCATCCTCATTCAGCACAGCTTCAGTAGCCTCCAGATTTTCCTACAAGTTAGAGTTCTTCATCTTCTCTTCAGACGTGGCCAAAGTACCATCAATCTTGAAGCCATCCTCCACAGAATTCGAATTGGGAAGTAAAGAGGAGCAGCCAACGTCCGGCATCCGCTGCTGGCCAGCAGTTGAAGGAGAAAGAGTTCTGTCAGTAGCCAAATGCCCCGGAGGAGAGTCATGAAGCTCTACATTCACATCTGGAGGCGTTTCTTTGAATTCAATCGTTACATTGGCAATGACCGTTGGAATGTTAAGCAGACAGGGGAAACGAAATTGCGCTCGGTGCTGCTGACTCGGGAGGAGATTAGAAAGACGACGAGTGGGCAAAGCAGCCCGACGACCAGCCATAGCACCCCTACCACTGCGGGTTTCAGGATACCGTCCCCTCCATGAGTCAGATTGCGGAGAAGAGGAGCTGGGCGAAGAAGGAGGAGGGTGCCGAGAGAGACCCCCACAGCTCGAGCCGCGCTTGCTCCTCAACCTGTGGCACAATATAGGCATGCTATCCTGATGATTGGAGTTGAACTTGAAGGTGCTGGGAATGTAAGAGTAAGAGGGGTTAGGCGAACCCAAACTGGAGACCCAATGCTGGTAAGAATGAATATCTTCGGCTCTGAAGCCTGAATTTTGAGAACAAAGGGGGGTGAGTGAGAAATGAAACCCAGGTGCGAGGTTAACACAGCAGGAGAGTGAGCACCTTCGACCCGTGATGGTCCTGGTGCTGGTCTCTGAATCCGCCAAGGAGCAGCAGGAGCGAAAGGGTATCAGAGCCGAAATGAAACTTGCCGGAGAAGCCATGGCGCAGTTAACCAAATTGGTGTGTGGGCAAATGTGCAACTTGAATGCCCCGGATGATGAAATGTTAATGCAATTAATTATATACATGACACAAAGGAGGGTGGCGGTGATGGAGTTCCACGTGCCAGCCCACCGCCTCTGCAGCCTATTGAACATTCCAACCACCCGCATCCGGGAATTATGTTTTTAATGTTATTTATGATAAAAAAAAATATTTATTTAGATGATATTTTTTTTTTAAATTATAAAATGAGAATTTAATAGTGTTTATGAAGAATTTATGATTAGCTTTGATTATTACATTGAACTTTTTTGGGAACTCAGAAATCACAGTATTAGGTGCCAGTTTAGAGGATGGTGTTATCAAAACAAAAAAAAATACTATTCAAGATTGACCTAGGATAAATAATTTGGTTGACAATGGTCATTTATTTAAATTAAATGTGAAACAATAGTATAGACCCATAAAGGGTTAAGAGAAATATAAATTAGAAAGTCACACTACTTTCATATTCACAACATGAAAAAATGAGGTGTAATCCATATGCACATGTGGTTAACTAGTTGGCTCTTGTTGACTCAATGAAAATTCCTATTAGGGATGTGTTTGATCGATCAAAATTTTTTGGCTATAAATATTATGTAATTGGGGGAAATCACTCTACAAATTCTAGAAGATAATTGATATAAGTGTATCCCAATAACCCTCTTTCTTAAATAGTTAAATTTATCATTATATGTGTTTAACATATACAAAAGCGAAGTGATTGACGTGGGATCATAATGTTGGAAAGTGAAACTTGTTGGAAATGTTGTCATTGATGGCAAAGGAGATGGCAAAGGAGGAACACCTGAAACAGCAACAAGGCGAAAAGAAGCAGACAAGAAGCGGAGGCAGCAGAGAGAGCATAAGACAAGTAGAGCATAGAAGGAACAAAGGCAGCAGGAGTCAGATGAGGTGCTGCAAAGTAGTGAGGATAGTAGAAGAGGGCCATTTAATAGCAGAACTGGAGAGACAGAGTAATGAGGAACAATTATTCAAGTGGGAATACTGTGAAGCACTGTTGGGAAGAATACATCACAATTCATTCTGCAGAATTAAATCAAGATGAGGAACAGAACTCTGGTAGCGTAGCAGAGTTCTAAGTTGAGGAAAAGAACTGTTGAATTGAAGGCGTAGAAGATCGGAGCCTCATGGGATTTGCTACAAGTATAACAGGTGGAGTGGATTCTATATACGCAACAGAGAAAGGATCACAAAGAAACTAAGGCAACAGATATAGCAAAAAGGAAGAGACAAAGAAGTAGCAGAGGATAGCAAAGAAGCATAAAACTATTCAAGGTGCAACGTGGGTATCTTTAAGTGTTCAACATTGCATGGGTATGGTGAGACTCTGTAATTCGAAGTATAAATGGCTCCTATGTGAAATTATGATTAACTTTGTACATGGATTTACTGTGGAGTATAGTGTGTGAGGTTATATATATACTAAGGAAATTACAGTCATAACACAGTGAACCCACAAAGGAAACTGTGAAATCAGGTGATGGCACAGTAATAATTGTATGGGAAATGCTCTGAATGAATTTCTGTGTAGAGGTTTTGTGGTCGATATTGGTGAAGTCAAGTTTAAAACTTCTGGGTTGAAGCATTAAATTGAATTGATATGTTACAAATTTGGGTTGGATTCATATAATCTATTTTATGAAGAAATTATGTATTTTATGGTGAATGTACATTACTGTGGAAGTGAGTAGATGAAAATTTCAATGTGTGTGTAGCGTTCTTGGAGTATCACATTGCAGAGATCGTGAAATTATATCGACGGCGTAGTCCGATTGCTATGAATGAGATTTAACTACAATAGAGATTCGTTATAATGATAACAGTTGAGTAGTATCATTGAACCATATTGGAACCACGAGTTAGTGTTGTACGCGAAAGCTAAGCGGAACTCGGAAGACGGAACCCGGTAGCGGAACGCGGAGTTAGGCGGAACCCCGAGCCAAAAGGACGGAACCATGACCAGATGAACAGTGACGGCGGTTTATGGTTTTCATCGCACCACCTTTACACGGTGGGCGGTATTTGAGGAGTTGGGAGCAATTCCACAGGATGGACGACGCATGTCCCAGAGCAAGTTGGCAAAACCACTCTCACTGCGCGCCATCGCACATTAACTCTCGACTGAGGACCCCGTGTGATATCAATACAAGATGTCGACATGGAGGGAAGTATCCGACGGTGATCATATTAGGAAGATGCGCGATGTTAATTCAAGGTACGGCGGCAGGCATTTGATTGATTCCGCCACCTGCTGGTGGGGCCCATGCATACGAATGTGTTGATTATTGTTAAGACTAAGAGTTCAATAATCTTTTAAATAATAGTTATGTCTTAAACATTTAGTTATGAGGTGCAATAAAGCCCCGAAATAAATAATAATCCGTCATTATTTAAATATCAGGGTAATAATGTACAAGGGTTGTCTATTATACTGGCTGTACTAAGCCCGTCAATATTCCTTAATCTAATTCTATGAATTCGATAATTGAACCTGAAGAAAGGATCAAGAAGTCTCCCTTATTGAATTAAAAGAACGAACCAGGATATTGAACTATTCGAATTATGGGTTGGTTGGGAAAAGAACTTTGAATGTATTTCACACAGAGGTTGAAATTTATTATAAAGGTCGAAGGTTGACTTGAATCCTTACAAGTGTATTGACAAAGATTCAGCGTGTAAAGGTTGCCACTGTAGAAATTAAAAGTATTGAAATTGCCCAAATAAAGGATATTAGAAAGACAAAACATATGTACAAATAGCTACAAATTAATATAGAGACTACAAGAGACCTAGGAGAAAAGAAACAAGAGCAAGAAAAGACAAATCCAAAACAAGCCAAAAAATCCGGTAAAAAAAGAAGTCATAAATCAAGTGTATAACCAAAATGCAATGTTGTAATTAAATTCTTTATTGTTTGTGATGCATTGGCAGTTCCAGAAGAGAAAAAATATCCCACAGTAATGATAAATTTGTACCTACAGTTATATTTTCTGAATGAGCGGATAAAAGAGGTGAGAAGGAAGAAGGCAAAGAGATATGGCTGTCCATTTAGAATTCCCAGTAGAATACAAATAGCCATCAAGCTATTTTGTATAAAACAAGGTAGAATATCCAAAGGGAGAAGACCGACGAAAGCGAGTGAGAACAGAGAGTAAACATAATTGAAGAGAGCTGAAGAAAATAAGAAAGTCAGTAAGAGGTTAGAGAGAGTGAGTGAAGACAATGCAGAAATGAAGCAGTGAGGCAGAGAAGAAAGAGGAGCTGAGCAGAGAAGAAGGAGGAGCTGAGCAGAGAAGAAGGAGAAGCTGATAGAGAATCTGAGAAGATGCAGAGATGATACAGGGCAGATATGAGAATAGATGAACAACAGAGCAGATGGAACAGAACAAAGCTGATATCCAAGGTAAATCAGCAAGTGTTTCTCTTTTGAAAGAGTAAGGAAGTTGGAGCCTCCCTATCAAGTTGTAGCTTGATAGATGTCAGTTGTAGCTGACTGAGGTAGGAGCCTCCTGTAGGTTGGTGCCTGCAGAAAATAGATGGGAGTTGGTGCTTCCTTGCAAGTTGTATCTTTAATAGAGTAGGTTTCCGTAGATTGGTGCCTACATGTACCAGTGGTGAGAGGGAGTCGGGAGCGCCTTGCATCAGTTAAATAATAATAAGACGTGGTTTTCTCCTTTAATCTGGTTTTCTCCTTGCGGGGTTTCCAGGTTGTTATCCGGGTGTCTCTGCATGATGTTTTATTTTGTTGAGTGTATTTATCTCATCTCGTTTAATACTTGCTGTTTCATATTAAATCTACTATTACATTATATTAATACTTGCTGCTCACATTCTAAGACTACTCACATATTAAGTTGAACATGAAATGAAAGTGTAAATAAGTTTTAATGAAAAAGTTTTAAAAGTCCATGAATGTGTTAAACTGATTCACCCCCCCCTCTTAGTTTAACTAAGGGTTCAACAATTGGTATCAGAGCTGGTTCCTTTGGTGTAAGCTTAATAGCTTGAAGGAGACCTGATTGAGTCATGGACTATCAAAATGTACCTGTGCTAAATACAACAAACTTTCCTGAATGGAGAGATAATGTTAAAACAGGATTATTGGCTTATGAACCTGAAGTATGGAAGCTTGTATGTGATGGTTACTTCACAGAATCCCCCACGGTGAAAGAAAAACAGAGGAATTCCAAGGCAAAATGTGTGATATATAACAGTATTCATAACAAGGACCTTTAGTTGATAATGGATTTAACCTCTGAAAAATAAATCTAGGATAGATTTCACTTCATGCATGGAGTAAACACTAAGGACTGCATTGACAAGGAGGATAAGAGAATTACGAAGAAGAAAAATTCATGTCAAAAGGAAGATGTTCAATCAAATAACGTACCTACTAGTGTGAATGGTAGTGAGAACCATGAAAAAATTGCAGCTGGAGAAAAATCCAAACTTGACACAGCTATGACTGAAATAGAAAGACTGAAGAATGAAAACAAAGACCTGAATACATTGGTGCAAATATGTAATGAGAGAGAATATGAAGATAAGAAAGAAATTATTGACCTGAAGACTCCGCTTGAAGAGGCAAAGAAAGTAGAAGACACTTTGCTGCAACAAATGAGAGAGAAAAGTCAGGAATGTGAAAGATTGGAAGAAGAAGTAGCGAGCCTAAGAAAGAACGTAGAAAAAGCCCAAAGAGAACTATTAATGAATACACCTCTAATGAAAGGCTCTGGACAGTTGGACCAGATTCTAAAGGCTCAAAGGTCACCTCTCATAAAGGCTGGGATAGGATATGAAGGTGAAACTAGTAAGTCCAAGGTTGAAGATAATAGGAAAATCATTTTTGTAAAACCTGTAAAGAACAGTGAAGAAGCTCAACAAATTTCTCCAGAAGTAGAAACCAGCAGGAACATGAGTTGCAGAGAAACAAACAAAAACAAGCAGCAACATGAGATGATAGAGAATGAAGGGATGAAACAGTCAGCAGAAAAAGGATCATACACTCATGATGATGAAATGAATAAATTTGGAAGATGTCAAAGAAGGTTCTTTCCTCCTATGAAAAATAGCACAAGTTTCTCTTGTCATAAACCAGGAAATAATGCAACATATTGTAAGACAAAGCCAATCCAGTCCAACCAGCAAAGGATGCAGCAAAAGAGTAGAACCCATCAAGCAAGCAAATGGAAAAGACAATCCTTTACCAGGTATTACAACTACTCTTATGCATACTGCTATATGCAATAATTTGGACATAAATTTGTTGAATGTAAATTGTATTAAAAAAGGGGAACAAAGACAAGACATCATCTCAAACATACCTTGTAGAATAAGATGTTATGTATGCCTCAAGCTTGGTCACAAAAGATCGCAAATTGCCATATACATTAAAGAACTCTAGACAAAGGATAGAAACAAAGAAAATCAATCAAAACTATGAATCTAAAAGAAGTACAGACATTATGAAGAACCCCAATAAAGTATGGAAGGATAAGAGAAAGGGGGAGCCTATCATCTCAATAACATAATGAATCTAGCATAGTCTTAGGGGGAGCTGCTCTAGAAAACATACCAAATATGCAACCAGTGATAAATTTGAAGCAACGTCCCAGGGGGAGAGCAGTTCATAAATAATCCCCATGAAAGTAGTATAAGAAGAGCTCCATGAAATAAGAACAACTATGAGATCATGAAGTGAAAGGATTTTCCTCTAAAAGAGAACTATAGAGAAAGAAGATCATCTGAAGTATTAAGTAGCTGACAGATTGATGGAAGAAGAGAAGGCAACAAGAAGCCATGGTAATAGAAAGAAAACATCAGCACCTTAAATGATGATCACATTGTGCATCATATTGCAAGAATTGACAATGAATCAAATTAAGAAGAATGAGTAAGAAAAGTGCCTGTCATCATTAATATCATTACATCACTCATCTATGAAAAGTCCTCTTGGAGGAGTACAGTCAAGTAAGTGATAAATTTCTGTGCGATCTGCCCATGAAGAGTCCTAGGAAAGAAATTGAAGATGTCCTCCCTAAGATCACTATGTTAGAACAGTTGAATTGTTTGTAAAGAAGCAATGGTTCTGAAGCAGTCCTAGAAAAGAAAATGTTGTGACTTCCTCTGAACAAAATGACAGAAAAATAAAAAAATTAATGAGGCCAAGATCATATTCAGTATATTGATGATTGTTGTTGAAAGCTGGGAGAGCTCAATAATAGAATTATGAAGGATGTCTTACCAGGGTAAATGTGCAAGTCAAGTGAAACCTCTCGTATGGTTTATCAAAGAAATATCAATTGGCGTTAGGTAACAAGCAAGATGCTTATCAACAGAATTACCAAGAATTATCGAGAGTAGCAGATGTTAGCTACAAAACTACGCGGATCAATGAACTATGGCAAAAGAACCTCAAGGTAACATTCTACAAGATATTCCGCATTCAACATGAAAAGAAATATATTGGCTAACATGATCGTATATATAGACTGAAGTATAGTTGAAGTAAGCCTGATATGTCACTTGGAGCATTCACAATATTTAAGTCTTGATCCAATAATGCATCTCTTATTATACAAGTCTGATTATATATGGCTGTCATCACCTACTATTTATACAAGTGAAAGGAGTCTATGCTTCGGAATGGTATCGACTTAATGTGTATAGAAAAGTTCAATAATCCCCAAAAGTGTTCTCTCAACAAGTCTTGTACACCAGTCTGGAGCAGCAGGGTACACAGTCAGAAGAAGGTGGTCTAAACCCAAATCAGAGAGAGGAAATGCAAAGACAGAATCAACACTGAGAAATGTGCAACCCTTTTCCATTGATGTCAAAGGGGGAGGAAAAGCAGGTAATAGAAGAAAGGGTCTTCTATAAGAAGCCAGTCAGAGAAAGACTTGGAGGAAGCATTGGATTATTGGTGGATGTGTTTCCATCAATGCCAAAGGGGGAGACTGTTGGAAATGTTGTCATTGATGGCAAAGGAGATGGAAAAGGAGGAACACCTGAAACAACAACAAGGCGAAAAGAAGCAGACAAGAAGCAGAGGCAGCAGAGAGAGCATAAGACAAGTAGAGCATAGAAGGAACAAAGGCAGCAGGAGTCAGATGAGGTGCTGAAAAGTAGCGAGGACACTAGAAGAGGGCCATTTAATAGCAGAGCTGGAGAGACAGAGTAATGAGGAACAATTATTCAAGTGGGAAGACTGTGAAGCACTGTTGGGAAGAATACATCACAATTCATTCTACAGAATTAAATCAAGATGAGGAACATAACTCTAGTAACGTAGCGGAGTTCGAAGTTGAGGAAAAGAACTGTTGAATTGAAGGCGTAGAAGATCGGAGCCTCATGGGATTTGCTACAAGTATAACAGGTGGATTTTATTCTATATACGCAACAGAGAAAGGAGCACAAAGAAACTAAGGCAGCAGATATAGCAGAAAGGAAGAGACAAAGAAGTAGCAGAGGCAGCAAAGAAGAGAAAACTATTCAAGGTGCAGAGTGGGTATCTTTAAGTGTTCAGCATTGCATGGGTATGGTGAGACTCTGTAATTCAAAGTATAAATGGCTCCTATGTGAAATTATGATTAAATTTGTACATGGATTTACTGTGGAGTATAGTGTGTGAGGTTATATATATACTAAGGAAATTACAGTCATAACACAGTGAACCCACAAAGGAAACTGTGAAATCAGGTGATCGCACAGTAATAATTGTATGGGAAATGCTCTGAATGAATTTCTGTGTAGAGGTTTTGTGGTCGATATTGGTGAATTCAAGTTTAAAACTTCTGGGTTTAAGTATTAAATTGAATTGATATGTTACGAATTTGGGCTGGATTCATATAATCTATTTTATGAAGAAATTATGTATTTTATGGTGAATGTACATTATTGTGGAAGTGAGTAGATGAAAATTTCAATGTGTGCATAGCGTTCTTGGAGTATCACATTGCAGAGATCGTGAAATTAGATCGACGACGTAGTTCGATTGCTATGAATGAGATTTAACTACAATAGAGATTCGTTATAATGATAACAGTTTAGTAGTATCATTGAAACGTATTGGAACCACGAGTTAGTGTTGTACGTGAAAGGTAAGCGGAACTCGGAAGATGGAACCCAGTAGCAGAACACAGAGTTAGGCAGAACCCCGAGCCAAAAGGGCAGAACCATGACCAGATGAACAGTGACGACGGTTTATGGTTTTCATCGCACCACCTTTACACGGTGGGCAGTATTTTAGGAGTTGGAAGCGATTCCACAGGATGGACGACGTGTGTCCTAGACCAAGTTGGAAAAAACACTCTCACTGTGCACCATCACACATTAACTCTCGACTAAGGACCCCGTGCGATATCGATACAAGCCGTCGATCTGGAGGGAAGCGATCTGACGGTGATCATATTGGGAAGATGCGCGAAGGTTAACTTAAGGTACAGGCGTGTGTATTTGATTGATTCCGTTGATTGTATGGTGGGGCCCATGCATACGAATGTGTTGATTATTGTTAAGATTTGCAGATTTATTAATCTTTGGGGTCATAGTTATAAGGTTCGAACATTTAGTTATGAGGTGTGAAGGAAGCCCCCGAAATGAAATAATAACTGTCGGGTTTATTTAAATATCAAAGGTATTGGGTCACATAAGGGATGTCTATTATATCAGTTGTTACTAAGCCCGTCAACACATTCCTTAATCTAATTCTATGAATTCGATAATTTAACCTGAAGAAAGAATCAATAAGGCTCCCTTATTGAATTAAAAGAACGAACCAAGATATTGAACTATTAAAATTATGGGTTTGTTGGGCAAATAAATTTTAATGTATTTTACACAGAGGTTGAAATTTATTATAAAGGTCGAAGGTTGACCTGAATCCTTACAAGTGTATTGACAAAGATTCAACATGTAAAGGTTGCCACTGCATAAATTAAAAGTATTGAAATTTCCCAGCAGTGATATTAAAAGACAGTTATATGTACAACAGTTATACAAATTGCAATGAAGAAGAAAGCCTACAAGAACGAAAGAGAGAGGAACAGCAACAGAAAAGACAAATCCAGTCAAACCAAAATCCATAAAAGAAGCTGAGTGAAATTGAAGTGTGTAACTGAAAATGTAAATGTTGTAATTAAATTTTTTATTGTTTGTGATGCATTGACAAGTCTCCGAAAGAGAACAAATATCCCACTGTAATGATAAATTGGTACCTATAGTTGTATTTTCTGAATGAGCGGATAAAAGAGATGAGAAGGCAAAGAGACATGGCTGTCCATTTCGAATTCCCAGTAGAATACAAACAGCCATGAAACTCTTTTGTATAAAACAAGGTAATATCCAAAGGGAGAAGGCTGACGAAAGAGAGTGAGAGAAGAAGAGAGTGTGCAACAGAATTGAAGAGAGTTGAAGAAAATAAGAAAGTTGCAAGAGGTTAAAGAGAGTGAGTGAAGAGAATGCAGAAATGAAGTAGTGAGGTAGAGAAGAAGGAGGATTTGAGCAGAGAAGAAGGAGAAGCTGATAGATAATCTGAGAAGATGTAGAGATGATACAAGGCATATATGAGAATAGATGAACAGCAGAGCAGATGGAATAGAACAGAGCTGATATCCAAGGTAAATCAGCAAGTGTTTCTCTTTGAAAGAGTAAGAGCTTTCTATCAAGTTGTAGCTGACTGAGGTTGGAGCCTCCTGTAGGTTGGTGCCTGCAGAAAATTGATGGGATTTGGAGCTTCCTTGCAAGTTGTAGCTTGCATAATTGAGGTAGGAGCCTCCTGTAGGTTGGTGCCTACAGAAAATCAGTGGTGAGAGGGAGTTGGAGCTTGCCTTTGCATCACAACAATAATAAGATGTGGTTTTCTCCCTTTATGGGTTTCCACTTATATCTGGTGTCTCTGTGCATGATGTTTATGTGTTGATGTGGTTTATCTCATCTGCTTAATACTTTTTGCTGTCATATTAAATCTATTGTTACATTATATTAATACTTGCTTCTCACATTCTAAGACTACTCACATATTAAGTTGAACATGAAATGAAAGTGTAAATAAGTTTTAACGAAATTTTTTTAAAAGTCCATGAATGTCTTAAACTGATTCACCCCCCCCCCCCCCCTCTCAGTTTAACTAAGGGTTCAACAAAACTAGGTTCAGTCTTCATAATGACTAAGTAATTATGAATTTATGTTAATGAATAAGACAAAGATAATAAAATGTATTGCTTCATGGGTTTCATAAGCAAGGAGTTTTTACTATAGGTCAAAGACTTCTTCGTGATATCTTTAGGGGTTTTGTCATCTTGTCATAAATGTCATATTTAGAGTCATGTATATGAAGTGTTGTTATGCTTGAAAAATACAATTTGTTGATGTAATAATGTGCTCCAAGACCTTGTCAATATGCTCCTTGAAGTCGGCTCATATTATGGTTGGAAGATGCTCCTTGACAAGTCGACCTACTCAAAAAAATCACGTTGGCCTAGGATAGTGACACAAACCATATATTACAAACAAAAATTTTCAAACAACTCTGAAATGAGAGTGCGGATATAACTCTGTTTTTTTGCAAAAAAAAGAAAGGTAATACTTTGAGAAGAAGGGTCAACTCAGCGAAGGAAGAAAGGTCCTCTTAGACCTCTGTTTTGGGAAAGCAATCTTCTAGTTAAGGTCTGTCACAGTGATCTGAAACTGAAATGTGTAAGAGGATATAGAGAAGGTTGTATAATTCTAGAATGATATGCATAGAAGGTGATCGAGATCAATACGAAGGAGAGGTAGTGATAGCCTTTTTCATTGATCTCATACCCTTGCCTAAGTTCAATAATATATTTACAACGTAAAGGAGGCAATGAGTAAGACAATCATCATAGTGAATGGAGATCCATTCATGGACGACAAAGCCTATCACAATAGGGATACCACAACAAGAGGCAAAGGTCAAATCAAGGAAAGGAAATCTCAGTTTAAGTCTAGGAACCGATTTTTCCTATTTTTGGTGCAACATGGTGCAAAAAAGCAAGATCAACATAAGAAGCCTAGAAGAGCATGGTGACAAGGGTCTCAGAGGAATATTAGTGTTAAGGGTCTTTGTCATGGTCTTGGTACTCGTCAATTGATGATCTATAAGAAGAATGATTATCGGGGTTTCTTCTCCAAGAGGGATAGGTTTTGGCCCTGGCTTGAAGAGCCAAAATTCTTTGTCTCTTGAGTTTTGATAATTGACTTGATGAAAAACATAATAAGCTAATGAATATAATATCTAAGTAATAGAAGCATAACAAGTATCACACAAGCAGTTATCAAGTAAGATAATTGAATTAAACATTGCCCTGCCAAATTATCAACATGGTATCAAAGCTAAGGTGCTAGGAAGGGCTAGTTGACAAGAAGACACTCAAGTACCGTGAAGATCATGGATCATTTTTCGAGAAGGAAAATGTCAGAGATCTGCATTGAAGATTCAATCTTCAGATTCTAAGGAGGCAGGCTGCAAAAATTGGAAAACCCTCAAGCTATATCAAGAAGATCAAAGACCTTACTCAAAGGACTTATACGCCAAGGTCCTTTCAAGAAGAAATGCAAGATCAATGAGGTGATCTTGATCTTTAAGGAATCTAAAGATATCTCATTGAAGCCAAGTCAAAATTATTGGAGACATCATCAAATCATCATTTTACTGAAGTCATCAAGTTATCAAAGATAATTTTCAGGCCAGGAGGTAACTCCGCAAAATTTAAGATGCATTAGATGGAGATTGTGTGTGTACTTATACATGAAGGTGAGACCATTGGGATTCACTTCCCAATGTCTCTTGGCCTTCCTTATTTACTAAATTAAAATAATATACAATCTCACTCAATCCCTTAGGATTAGGTGCCAACATCCCCCCTTTAATCTGAAGGGATGTTGGTGAGTCCAAGCATCGTTCTAAACTTTTCAAACATTTCTCTTCCAAGCGCTTTGGTGAAGATGTTTGCGGTCTGCTCATTTGTGGAACAATGATGTAGATGGATAGTTTTGGCCTCAACATGATGTCTAATCAGATGGTATTTTGTACTGATGTGCTTTGTTCTATCATGGAACTTTGGGTTCTTGGCCAAATTTATTGCATAAGTATTGTTGATAATGAGTGGTGTTGAATACATTTGTTTCATCTGCAAAAATTTTAGGATTTTCCCGAGTCACACAGTTTCCTTTTTTGCTTTAGTTGCTGCCACAAATTCTGCCTCGATTTTGGAATCTGCTGGAACTGACTGTTTGCATATCTCCATGAGATAGATCCTAATCTAGGACTCATGGTATAAGATGAAGTAGACACCCTAGTTTATTTGTCCCCATAAAAGTCTGAATCAGAGTATCCGATTAGGCTGAAGTCGCATGCCTGTGTATATTTGAGTCCAAAGTCTTGAGTCCCCTTCAAGTACTTTAGAACTCTTTTTGTAGCAGACCAATGTCCTTCACAAGGTTTTTTCATAAACATAGAGAGGATTCCAACAACAAATGAGATGTCTGTTTTGGTGGTAATAAAGTAGATAAGACTTCCTACAAGCTGTCTATACTTTGTTGCATCCAAAAATTCCTTCCCTTCAATGGATGTGAGCTTTAAGTTTTGTTCCATTCGAGTGGTTAAGGGATTGCATTCATCCATGCCAAACTTGTTCAAAAGATCTCCAATGTACTTCTTTTGAGAAAGAAATATAAATTTAGGATGTTGAGTTACTTCCATACCCATATAGTAATGAACATAGCCCAAATCAGTCATTTCAAAACCTTTCTTCAATTATTTCTTTATGGAAGAAATATAACTCTTATTGTTCCCTGTCATCAAAAGATAATCTACATACACCACAAGATATACAACTGTTTTTCCAACTTTCTTAACAAACAAAGTTGCATCATCAACATCAAAATGTTTGAAGTCAAGTTTCATAAGATGCTCAGTTAATTTCTCATGAGTTTGCATACTTTGTGTTCTTGGCCCTTCATAACAAATCCTTCTGGCTGGGACATAAAATCTTTCTCATTTAGTTCTCCATTCAAAAAGGCGATTTTTACATCCATCTGATGGAATTTCCATCCCTTTTGAGCTGCTAGGGAAAAGAGTGTCCGGATGGTGGCCCATTTTGTTGTGGGGGAAAAAGTTTCTTCATAATCGACCCCTTCTTTTTGTGCAAAATTTTTTACAACAAGCTTGGATTTGTGCTTGTCAAGTGAGCCATCTGCTTTGTACTTGTTCTTGTAGACCCACTTGTAGCCAATTGGTTTGGTTCCCAAAGGAGGATCAACCAGCTTCCAAGTGCCATTCTTTATCAAGGCATCATACTCCTTTTGCATGGCTTCATTACATTCAACATGAGAAGCGACTTATTTGAAGGAAGTTGGTTCATGATCTATAAAAAAATTCAATTCACAGTTATAAGCAATATCCATATCAACAGGTGAATCAAAATTATCTGCCACCTTCGTTTTGTCTAGTGGAATTTATTGTTCCTGTCTTTCCAACCTCATCGGGACGAACGTTTTGTAGTGTCTTTGTCAGCCATTTTGGGGGACCTTTATGAGATGGCCCAGGTTTCTCATTTGACTAAGTTGGAATTGAATCAAGATTCAATCTTTCAATTATGTCAATCACATTGTTTAAGGTGTCATCCGTGGTTGGTTCTTCATGTGGGGGAGAGAGTGCTTCGGAAAATGATTCCACAGATTGATTCAGTATAGGAATCCCCCCTTCAAGATGTGGAATCTGATTATCAAATTCTTGAAAAGAATTTGCATGTGTGAATCTATCCAGGCAATCAAGTTGCCGCTCAACAACATTTTCAGTCTTGGAAGATTCAAGGAATATGACATCTCTTGCTACTACAAACTTATTTTTCACTTCATCATAGAGACGATATCCATTGGAGGTGTTGGAATACCCAAAGAAGATACATTTTCCACTTCTAGCACCAAGTTTATTCCTTTGTACCATAGGTATCAAAGCATAACAGGTGGTACCAAAGACCCTGAAATTCTTTATCGAAGGAATCTGGCCATGCCACATTTCATAAGGAGCTTTGTTTATGGTTGAATTTGAAGGACACCTATTCTTTATGTATACAACACATAGAACTGCATCAACCCAAAACATCAATTTTACATTCTTAAAAAACAACATGGAGAAAACCATATTTAAAATTTTCTTGTTCATTCTTTCAGCTACATTGTTCTGTTGGGGATTATAGGGCACAATTGTTTGATGTTTGATCCCATGTTGATGAAGATAATTTTCAAATTAATTTGAAGTGTATTCTTTTCCATTATCAGTGCGCAAAGAGCCAATATGAGTTTGTGCATCATTTTCAATGTATGCATGAAAATTCTTGAATGTTTGAAAAGCATCAGATTTGTTTTTCAATAAGTAAACCCAACACATTCTGGTGTAATCATCAATAAATGTCATCATATATTTATTTCCATTTGCAGGAGCAACATGCATAGGGCCACATAAATATGAATGAATAAGCTCAAGTTTTCTATGTGCTCTGTAATGTGAATCATGAAATGGCTATTTGCTATGCTTTCCTAGAATACAAGCATCACATTGCTTAAGTTTCCTAGGAATTGTAGGCAATCCAGTAACACCATTTTTATTCAAAAATTGAAGGTTGTCATAGTTTAAGTGCCCAAATCTAGCATGCCATAAAAGACTTGATGGGAATGCACCTTCATCATGATGTGAACTGAATGCAAAGTTTTGTGCATGAGCAAAGGAACCTTGCAGCATCAAGAGTCTTCCTTCTTCTATTCCCTCCATGACAAGTGAGCGATCTGATGCTTTTCTAACCTCAAACTTGCCATCAAACATGTGAATGGAGTGTCCTTGCTGGTGGATGTGGACCAAGGACATCAAGTTTCTCCTCAACTCAGGGAGGTATAGAACCTCATGTAGAAGATGATCTGGAAGACCAGACAACTTAAGCCTGATTGTGCCAAGCCCTAATGGCTTGAGTTTGGATCTATCTGCGAAGTATACTGCTCCATCAACTTTGTTAGTAAATTCTTCAAAAAAAATCTTTTCTAAATTTCATGTGACATGTTGCTCCTGAATCTAGCAACCAATAATTTCTCCAAGAAGTAAATGAAACATCAAAAAAGTCTTCAGTTACTCCATTGTTACAATGTGCTACAACATAATGAGTGGATTCAGGTGCTTTACCTTTGTCTCTGTCATGAGTTTTACCTTTTTCTTGATTTCTTTGCTACTCAATTTTATCCCAATGCAACTTACATGTAGATGCATCATGCCAATCTTTATTGCAGCGTATGCATGAAGATCATATTTTTCAGTTTGAGTTTGTCTGCCCTCCATTCCTCTGAAATTTCTTCTTCCTCTTCCTCTTCAGCCATCTCTTCCTCTAGAAGAACCTTGAGCATGAATATTTTCTCTATGTGCAAAACATACAGCCTCTTCAGAAGACAGAGGGGTTGTCATCTTTCCAAAGGCCTTCTCTCTTTCTACAAACTTTTTCTCAAGGGAATCAAAGGTGATTTTCATGAGGTTTCCACTTGCTTGCAATGACTCAAGGTAATATGAGTAAGTGGGATACAATGCCTTAATATATGATATGAGAGGTATGTCAACTTCTGCACTATTGTTCTTAATTTCATGCATGATAGATCTTACTTCTGAAGCTAAAGCAAAAGGGTCATCATTTTTCAATTCAAGACTGAACAACTTAATCATTAATTGAACAATTTCAAGTTTTGAATGTGAGTCATAGAGTTATTTTAGATTTCTCAAGGCTTCATAGGAATTTGAAAACAGTGTAATATGGCGACTCACCTCTTCATTTACCAAAGCTGCAATCAAGGCATAGGCCTTGTAGTTCTTGTTTTCCCAAATGGTGATCTCCTTGTGTGAAGTGGGCTTTGATGGTGGATGGTATCCTTCTCCTTCACAAATTCCTCTCCATAGCTCATTAAAAATGAGAGTGTGCTTGATTTTCCGAGACCATTCAGGATAGTTCTCCTTGCCAGAGAGAATAACTACCACAGTGGATATGAGAGAATGCCTTCGTTTGAAGAAAAAAATACTTTGATGTTAGGGTAAAAACTCAATCTGGTTTTAATTATGCAATTTTTTTTTTTTGTAAAACAAATTTGGGGAAAAATAGAGGTATTATCTAAGGGAGGGTTTATTTGGGGGAAATATTTTCTGGGGGAGGCATTTTCTGGGGGGGGGGGGTATTTACTAGGGGAGGCATTTTCTGGGGGTGTAATTACTAGGGGAGGAATTTTCTTGGGGGGGGGGGGGGTGGTATTTGTTGTAATAAAATAAAATAAAATAAATAGGGAGGACATCACACAGGTCGAGGGAGGGAACGAGAAGGGAAGGCCGAGGGCATGCATGAGAGGGAGCGTTTTTGGGGGAGGGGGTTTGCGTGAGAGGCGTGGGGGAGAGTCTATGTGAGAGGGGCGAGGGAGAGGGTTTGCGTGAGAGGAGAGGGGGAGTGTCTAGGTGAGAGGAGGTTGGGGTGTGGACGTGAGGGGAGGGGAGGGAGTGTTGGCGAGGAGGGAAGGTGAGGGGATGGAAGGGGAGGGTCGAGGGCCGAGGGGAGGGGAGGACCGAGGGCTAAGGGGAGGTGAGCGGGTAGAGGTGAGGGGGGAGGGATGGGAGCGGAAGGGCGAGGGCCAAGGGGAGGTGAGCGGGTAGAGGTGAGGGGGAAGGGACAGTAGGGGAGGAAGGGGGAACAAAGGGTGAGGGGGAACATAGTGACGAGTGTGAGTGGTGAACGTGGGAACGAGAGTGCAGGAGTGAGGGGAGGGGGAAAGGGGGTGAGTGGGTGTGTGGGGAGCATCGAGAGGGGGTGGGGAGAGTGGGACAGGTGCGGGTGAGTGGAGCGAGGGGAAACGTGAGGGTTGAGGAAGGTGAGGTGAGCATGGAGAGCTGTAAAACTTGAGCTGAATTTACACTGTAAAAAACTGAATTTTCACAGTGATGTGTAGAAATTTGAGCAGAGTTTGCTAAAAAAACCAGAATGTAGAATTATTCCTGAATTGCAGAAGGAGTCGAGGCAGAGAGGCGGGTCTACTAGGAAAAACCAGAATGCAACAAAAAATCTGAATGCCAGGGCCAGTAAAAAATATGAATTCACAATGACAGTCTGCAAAAATGCAGAACATGAGGGAGTTACACCAAGGGCAGGAATGCCAAAAAAGGGACTGACTCTGATACCATGTCAGGCTAGGAGGTAACTCTGAAAAACTGAAGATGCATTAGATGGAGATTGTGTGTGTACTTATACATGGAGGTGAGACCATTGGGATTCACTTCCCAATGTCTCTTGGCCTTCCTTATTTACTAAATTACAATAATATACAATCTCACCCAATCCCTTAGGATTAGGTGTCAACAAAAATATACCGATTTACACCACTCTTGAAGAAGTCAATCTAAGACAGAGCTTATACTACTATATATATCATCATCAACAAGGAAGTTGGTTGAATAAGAAAATAATCTACTCAATTAAGTATCTTTGTGACTTCATCTGAATCTGTCAAAATATCTTTTTGCAAAGAAAACAACGATTTGGTTGGGGTTTCAAACTTTCTTGCATTGAAGAAAAGGACAGATCTAAATCTTATTAAGAATGAAGTCATGGACTATATATAAGGGTCGATATCTAAATATTCAAAAAAATATTCTCAATCTCATACATGAAGGGAGACATAAGAGCCCAAAGGATTCTTATAGAATCTATAAAGGACTCTCTCATCCCCTATGTATCAAAACTATAATCTTCAAAAGAAATATATGATAAGTTGGTGGAGTTATTCTCGGTGAGTACTATAGGGGAAGTAATATCTATAAGACAAGAACTATACAAGCTAGAGATGTCAAGAGAGGAGGGGATAACTTCATAATTATGAAAATTTTCGAAATACAAGATCAATTGCAGGAATTGGGAGAAGAAATTTCTAATAGGGAAATAACTACAGTGATGTTGAATTCTTTGAAAAAGGGATGGAAAAATTCACCTCAAGAATTTATGGGAAGAAAGAAGCAACACCATTCTAGGATCTATGGTCTCTATGAGAATTAAAAGAAACAAGGTTACAAGGTAAAGTGGATATAGGAGCAAATAAAGAGAATCAAGCCTATGTTGCCATATCAAGGAGAGAGGGAAGATTTGGTAAGTTTGGTCCTGAAAATGTAAATATGAAACATGGATAAGATACGATGTTATGGGTGTAATGAAAGAAGCCCATATCGTTAGAAACATGGAAGAACCAGATTCAAAGAAGCCTAATAAAGAAGAAGTGAAAGATCTCTATTATGATTGAGATCATCTTCCTCTTTAAGAGGTATCTATGAAGTTGTAAAATAGTATGTTAGGAAGCATGGTATATTAGATAAATACATCATTGCAGGATTGGCATCATGATGGAAGTATTGAAGGAGGAGCACTCATTGTAGGAGGATATCTGTGATGCATATGTGACATATATGCTATAAGAGGCTCCTGGGAACCTCACTGAAAAACAACATTTATAGAAGGAAGTCATCAAGATCAAAGTTCATCATTCAATAATCAATAAGGAAAAAGTTTCTGACATTTTCTAATGGATTCCTCTTTGGACTCACTGGTTAGAAGGAAAGCAATAGGTTTCCTTGAGAAATTCTAACTTGCAGAATTCTAGGATTAGAAATGATGACATATTGATGAAGCAGGTTAAGGGAATAAAATTCTTCACTCCAAGGAAATTTGTTGCAGGATGAATCAAAGAAAAGAAATGAGGTACACACACACACACACACATATATGCTGACATTGGATGCTATGTAAACATGTCATATGGTTGCAGGTAGAAGAAGTATGATCAAAGAAAGTAGAAACTCTTCCATTGCACAGGTTGTCAATAGACATGTTTCACACCAGATGAAATCAACATAATATGTCCTCATATGGAATATGAGGTGATTATATACTATCAAGGAGATGTACATTCGAATTTCCTAAGAATAAAATAAAATTGTGTGAAAGAGAAAGGAAGAGATCGTGAAAAAGTGCAATCGTGAAAAGAGACAATCAACATCCAAGGAAGCCAAGAAGACTTGACTAGAAAATCTCATGGGAAGATATGTAGACTCTGATAAGAAGTCCGGAAAAGATGAATACCCTTGGTAGTACATATATTTTGGATATGTGTCAACATATACGAAGGATGTTGATGCCTACAAGAAGGATTTCAAGGTGAAATATAATCACTGAGGTAACTTTTGATTTAAGTATTCATATTTATAATTGAATAACATCTGATGATATTATGCAGGTCTACCAAATGGAAGTATATGTCTTCCACAAGTTGATAACCATATGGTAGGATGAAATATCCTTGGAATATATATGGTTCGAAAGCAGCATAACATGAAGTTAGACTAGATGGGAATATTGATGGATCACTTTCTAATAGAAGACATGGCTTTTTGATGAAAGTTATGGATGATCTGTGCCCTAAGGAGAGATCCCAAAGTTGAAGGCTCCTCAATTCATGACATCAACGGAAGGGGTCTTTCATGAGAAGTTGGATGGTTTCATCATTGTTGTTGCAGGTCCCTGACTAAGAGGGAGCCTGATAATAAGTTTCTTACTTGAAACAAACTATATGATTCCTAAGCCAAGAAGAAAGCTTAGGTGCATTCTTTATATTCCTATGTGGAATATGTTCTCCATGGCTAAGAGGGAGAGATATACAAATCATTATGGTCTTCACCTGGAAGACAGAATGTGGGATTGGGTAATCATCTGGCATTCGATACTCTTTGAGAATGTGATAAGACGTTCTGATAAGAGTAGTCATGAAAGGATGGATATTATTTGAGGATTAGCTATCCCGATAAGAAGAGTCCTTAGAGGTCATACTCATTGAACACCTGGGTGGAGTATGTACCTTGGATACAATGATTAAGGTGTCTGTAATCATTAGTCTCACTAGCATTGTAGCTCACGGTCTTGTGGAGATATGGAGCTGTTAGCAAGCCCTTGGACTATAACAATGCTAGTTAATATGATGTTATAATAGATGGATTACCAATAAAATTCTTCTTATGAGATTCTTTAGATTGAGAGTGACCATGTACCATTATGAATACCTCAGTAGTTAAGAGGGAGTGTTGGAAAGTGTAACTAGGTCCGGTCTTCATAATGACTAAGTAGTTATTAATTTATGTAATGAAGAAGACAAAGAAAATAAAATGTATTGCTTCATGGGTTTCATGAGCAAGGATTTTTTACTATAGGTCAAAGAATTCTTCTTGATGTCTTTAAATGTTTTTTCATCTGGTCATAAATGTATAATTTATAGTCATGTATATGAAGTGTTGTTACACTTGCAAAAGATAATTTATCGATGTCATAATGTGCTCCAAGGCCTTGTCAATATTCTCCTTGAATTTGACTCATATTATGGCTAGAAGATGCTCCTTGACAAGTTGGCCTACTCACAAAAGTCTTGTCGGCCTAGGATAGTGACACAACCCCTATATAAAGGGTGATCTGCGGCCTCATTACAAACACAAGTTTTCAGACAAATCTAAAATGGGAGTGTGGATATAAGTATGTTGTTTGGTGATAAAAATAAAGGTAATATAACGAAAAGTAGTGTTAGCTCAACGAATGAAGAAAGTTCCTCTCGAACCTCTGTTTTGGGAGAGAAATATTCTGGTTAAGGTCTATCACAGTGATCTGAAACTACAGTGCATAAGAGGATATAAAGAAGGTTGTCTAAGTCTGGAATGATATGCGTAGAAGGTGACTGACTCTCAATGCGGAGGAGAGGTAGTGCTAGCCTCTGTCATTGATCTTATACCCTTGCCTAAGTTTAGTAATATATTTACAGTGTAAAGGAGGTAGTAAGTAAGATGGTCATCATAATGGATGGAGATCCATTCATGGAGGACAAAGGCTATCATAACAGGGATATTGCAGCAAGAGGCAGAGAGAAAATCAAGGAAAGGAGATCTCAGTTTAAGGCTAGGAACTAAGTTTTCCTATTGTTGGTGCAACATGGTACAGAAAAGCAATATCAACATAGGAAGCCTAGAAGAGCATGGTGATAAGGGTCTTGGAGGCATATTGGTGTCAAGGGTCTTTGTCATGGTTTTGGTACTCGTCAATTGATGATCTATAAGAAGAATGATTATCATGTTTTCCTCTCCAAGAGGGAGAGGTTTTGGCCCTGGCTTAAAGAGCCAAAATTCTATGTCTCTTGTGTTTTGATAATTAACTTGATGAAAGACATAATAAACTAATGAATATAAGATCTAAGTAATAGAATCATAACAAGTATCACACAAATAGTTATCAAGAGAATTGAATTAAACACTACCCTACCAAATTCTCAACACATAACACCAATAATGAGTATAAGATGTCCTTCAGATTAATTTAAAGGGCGAGGTTTATCCATAATGAATTAAAAAAAAATGTAATGGGGACATATCAAATATTGATGTAAGCTTTTGAAAACAATGTTGTATAAAAATAGGATTTCCAATCAACAAAGAAAATGTGAAACAAAAATCTCAGAAAGGAAGTGGTGCATTTAGAGTTGTAAATAATTTTTTCAATTGGGATTTCAACCTAGATAAATATAGGATTTTATTGATTATATTTTTATCTTGTGGGATAATATTGGTATAAAAATCAAAAGGTTAAAAAATGAAAAACTTTAACATGTAGCACTAGTAAGACAAGTGCTAAAATCAAGAGTTTTCAATAATAAATGACTATAACACCTTAGATATTGATGCAAGGAGTGAATAATGAAACACTTATCATGGCCATAGTATCACATGTGAGGTTGGATGAACTATTAATATGAGAAATGTTTAATGAGATTTAGAAGAAAGTTTGATGAATTATTTTTTATATTAATGTTAGGTTTATATAAAATGTATTTTTCAATTTAACATATTAATGATCTAAGGGTTTTATTATAGATATTATCCATAAATGAAGAACTTATAACCCATTCAGTTCACCAAAATTGATCCTCTAGGGAATTCAAACTTTTGTTAGATATCTTAGTCTTGTATAAAGAGTTCTACCTTTAGAAAGGCTACTAGGCCTTTCTCCTCTTCCTATACAAGGATATTTGTTCTTCTTATGGTCGCAAGGCATGTCGTTCATGTAACCTTTGCTCTAGATGATTAATTATCTCCTTCTTTGTGTAACCTATACACAAGTATCGAGATAATGAGGGTATGACGAATAATCATTGGTTCTCAACGTGAGTTTTTTAGTTAGACCACAAGGCAATGGGAATATGCACCAACAACCAACTAAATGATTATATCATTTTATGTGGTGGTATTCAATGGACTATTGAATCAGCCACAAGGAGATGTGAATGTAAATATGTGCTCCTTGGTGATTCATAGTAACCAATTTATACAAGGTCCAAGAAATTTCTACTTTGAAAGTTGATTTTGAACTAAGTCATTTCCTTTCCCTTCAAAGATAGACTCTTTTTCTTAAGTATTTTGTATACACTTCCTATCCTTAATAGAAAAGAAGAATGTCGGTCATTGTAACTAGCAATTGAGGTCTTCATCCTATTTGTTTCTTGCTAGAGCCACTAATATTTGTGTCAAACTCAACAATGCTTCCACTTCGTAAGAAACCCGTTGTTGTCTATTGTAATGTGAAATGTACATTTCTCACCCTTGTCACATTTCATGGCTTTGGATACATTGGAATTTATAATTCTATAAACATAGTGCATTCATTTTCTAGATTACAATATAGCTCAATTAGATAGGAAAACTCCTTTCAATATGATAAACAACTCATAACTTTATTTCCAATTTGGGAAATCACCTTGCCTCTTCTCTAATTAATATTATTACATGTTATTCTCATGATCATTGTCATATTAATTCATATCTCTTACGATTACCTATTCTCAACAAAGTTGTGGGTAAAGTCTACTCATTTCGGTGAGCAGGTATCCAAATGAATGAATGTTGACCCTTGTATGAGTTTCTTACCCTATTTTGGTTGTTCATAATGCATCCCTTATTATGGATATGTTGTTAATTTGGTGAAATATTGGTGCAAAAAGAATTCACTAGATAAAATGTTGGCATGTTTGATCGACCCCTCCAAAAAAATACATAAAGTTCATCACCAAGAGCCAAATCGACCAAAGAGAAGCTCCAATCAACCAAAAAATTAAGAAAAATCGACGAACAAAGGAATCAAAATAACCAGCAGTTGAGAAAAAACAATTAGTAATAAATATCAACTAGGTAAAGGAATTAAAACATCAATTCATATGTTATACTCCCATGCGAAAGATGGATACAATGATATGGGATATTTTCTTCAACGATTTTAGCATAATTGCATAAAAGAGCATGTAAAACCATAAATGTTATTCTTTAATAAGAAGGAACACATAATGAGACCATAAAGATGATGCACCGATATTTGATAGCGAAGGTCACTCACAATGCATGAGCTACATCTTTGATCCCAGTTGCAAATTGGAGAGGCCTGTTCATTCATATCAGCAAAAATAAATACAAGTACATGGAAAAAAAACATCTTTTTACCTCACTTCTTGGAGTGACCTAAAAATGGGCTACTCAAAACCAAAATATGATTGCACTAGTTAAATCCTTGAGAAATTCTAAGTAAAATGAGTATAAAATCGACCATATTTTGACACTGTCAACTCTGGAACCCTAAATAATCTCCAAAATTTTATAGAAAAATATTTTAGAAATATTCTTGAGAATATTCTAGGGAATATTCTCTTGGGAAAAACAACCATAGATTTCCACACCCTCCTAGTTCACTTGGCTTGCGCACCGTTCCATCCTACCTCCTCCACTCATTCCCCTCAATCGAATGAAATGATGAGTTTAAATACCATTTGGATGGTGAACATATCAAAGCCCCGCTAGTTCGCTGGTGCGTGGTATATCAAGTTGTTCATCTGTTGGGGTCGCAGGTTTAAAAGCCTCGCGAACCATTATATATATATATATATAAGAAACATTTAATTTTAAATATAAAACATTTTTATAAACTCCACCAACTTGTCGCTGGTTTGACCTGCTAATTTAATTGTAGGATAGGATTGCCTGGCCCTATTTAGCTAGATTGGGTGCCACATGGCCCCATGCTACTAGGCCACAAATTAGCTACCAACTTTAGTGGGATGTCGCTATATTGGTGGTTCTTCCAAATTTAACCATAACTAATAATGTCACCAAATTTATCCAAGAATTTTATTGGTCTTCCAACGTAGCAATGATCCAAACTTATCTGGCGTCAACTAAAATTTTATCCTTTTGCCAAGTTTGAATGTAACTTTGAATGAGCATAACTTTCGCATACGAACCTAGATTGAGGCGTCGTTTGTGTCATTGGATCCCTTGCGACGTGATTTTTGATTCGATGATGGTTTCAATAAGAGTTTAGGACTTTAATTTTTAGGAATTTTAGGATCCTCTTGGATCATTCCTCCCAACTAATAATATTTTTTTCCTCCAAAAGTATAAATAGGAACTGCAAAATGAACTCCCCCATTTCTTGATCTTCTTAACACATGTGTCTAACAGGCCACACCTTCCTTTCCTTCATCCTTGTACTTTGGAACCAAGAATGATGAAGTTGACACCTGTATTCATATGAAAATATGTAGCTAACCAATGCATGTATCACAACTTGCAAGATTCCAAGCAATACCTTACTTGCCTAGCGTTTATAAAAAGCTCATGGTCAAGTTTTACACTGATCTACAACATAACCCATATCCTCTGCTATCCAACTAAAGGCAAACATATCACTATGTTGCATACTCAAGTGATGTTATACACTTCATTAATTTTACAAGTTTTTTCCCATCTATGGGGTCTGTAAAAATAAACATGTGATTTACAATGGTGGTCATACTCAACTACTTAAAAAGGTTACCCATCTCCTACCTAACCAGGTTAATGGGCTTTCTCCTCGTAGCTAGTTTCCTTGTTGAACTGCTTCATCAACTCGTTCCTTCACAGGGGCTTCCATAAGCTTTTGTTCCTTCTTTGGGCATAGCTCTGGATGGAGCTTTCAACATGTGGCTTTCAAATTTCCACCCTTGTTGCAATGGTTGAAATGGTTTTTCTTCATCCATACTTTCAATACCTTCTTTTATGTCTCCTTCCTGGGTGACATAAGATTTCTTGAATGGTTGTCTCTAGTGCAAGCCTAGGAATGAGAGCTTGCCTTATGTATTACTTTAAAATTATCACTATCATTGGAAGGTTGTGATGTGCTATCAACATCCTGCATTGAATCAGACTTGTCACTTGAATAATCTCCTATCTCCATGGATTTGGAGTGTCTTTCTTCACCTTCCTCTTTGACATAGCCCAATCCTGCATATCGAGGTAGTTTCATCACTTGGATGGGATTCACAATTCCCTAGCCATTAAATACTATACACTTTCCTCCATATCCCATCTTCATTGTTAGCTTCGAACCAATGCTTGTAGTGTGCTTTTCAAAAGCACCAAAATCATCATCATAATGAGAACATGAAACTGGAGAATCACTGATATTGTTTACCTTAATTTCTGATTTAGAGGTAGGTGATGATGGATTCACTAATCTTTCATTGCACTTAAAATTTTCCAAGGCCTCCTATGTGGGTTGTAACTGAAGCTACAATCCATGACTCTCCTCTTATTCTTCTTGTAGCAATTTTCTCAGTTCAACATTCTCTGCTTGAATGCTCTGGTTGATCTCCTCAAGTTCTTAGAGTCGTGTGCCATTATTTGATGCTATTCCCATCATTGATCCAACACATACAATCCAAATAAATACAATATTCTTCTCACCACCTGAATCAAAACTCAATTCATGTTGCAATGTAGCAATATTTTTTTTTTCTTCCTTTTGCCACCATACTTCTTAGGCTTTAACTTTGGATGTAGTTTCTAGCAATGCTCCTCATCATTCCCTTCTTTCTTGAAATGAGCACAAGATAGATTTTATTCCTTTTTTCTTTGTTTTCAATGTCTTCTTTACATGGTTGTCTTGTTCATGTTTTCCCATGTTCTCAAGATGAATTGCTCTCACACTAGCTTCATCTAGATTAGTGGGATAAAACAACAATAATGAATGTCGAAGATACATGTGCAAAGAACCAATATACTTCATCAAAGTATATGGTGAGTCTAAAGGAATATTAAATTCTAATTCTTTCTTCCTAAACTCCTTTGTAAAACTTTGAACATTTTGACCTTTACCTTGTCTCTTATTTTTCCATTCCATCATGGATTTTTGTCGATAACCCAATGAATAAAATTTCCCTCTTAATGTAGAAACAAACTCAGACCATGAAGAAAAGATTTTACCATTATGCTTACTACCTTTATGAATTTTTCGCTCCCACCATAAAAGAGTTGTGCCTTCCATCCAAAGAGATACTAACTGGATCTTCACCTCGTCCTCTTCAATCTATTGTATACAACAGTAGACTTCGATCTATGTAATCCAATTTTTTGTCTTTATTGCATTAGCTTCTCCATTAAACATGGGAAAATCAAATTTCACATCTAACTTAAAAAATGGATTTCTAGCAACATTGTTCTAATGATTGTTAAAATGATGAGAATGAGAAGAAGAAGAAGAAGAAGAAAAACATTCACTTGAAGATGGAGATGGAGGTTTAGGAGGGACTCCATTTCCTTGATTTACCGAAGCATTGTCCTTTTCTTTCTCTTTCTTCTTATTTTCCTTATTTTCTACTCTCTTCTCATAATCAATAAATAATTTAACTGCCATCTCTTCCATCTTGTAAAATCTTTGTGGAAATATTTGTCATTCTTAGTACGTACATTGTCATTCTCCATTTTAACTCTTCGTGTTGCATGTCCAATCTCGGGGTCAAAATACTTGATTAATCATTCACCCTCTTTGATTTGGCTATGGTTACTATCCACACTTTCAATTCACATCAACAAGAATACCACTCTAATACCAACATGATTTAGGATATTTTCTTCGGTGATGTTAGCAGAATTGCATAAAGGATCATGTAAAACCATAAATGTGACACTTTAAGAAGAAGGAACACATAAAGACACCATAAAGATGATGCGCCAATATTTGATAATGGAGTTCACTCACAATGTGTGAGCTACATCTTCGGGCCCAACTGCAAAGTGGAGAGGCCTTTTCATTCACCTCAACAAAAAGAAATACATGTACATCGAAAAATACATCATTGTACCTCACTTTTTGGAGTTAGCTAAAAATGGGCTACTCAAATCCAAAATTTGTCTACACCAGTGTAATCCTTGTGAAATTCTGAGAAAAATGAGTATAAACTCGACCATATTCCAATAACATCAACTCTAAACCTCCATAGAATATCCAAGATTCCATAGTAGAATATTTTCAAAATATTCATAATAATATTCCATAGAATATACCTTAGGAATATTCCCTTGAGAACCACTCCCACCAGGTTCTGCACCCTTCTAGTTCCCTCAGCCTGCACGCAATTCCACTCGACCTCCTCTAACTGTTCCCCTCAATCGAATGAAATCACATGTTTAAATACCATTTTGAAAACAAACATATCAAATCCCCGCCTGTTGGGTGATGGCTAGTACGTGGTATATTAAGTTGTTTAGTTTGACGAGGTTTTGGGTTCAAAACCCCTGCAGCACATTAAATATATAAAACTAATGTTTAATTTTAAATTTAAAACATTGTTATAACCTCTGCCAAGTTGTCGTTGGTTTGACCCACTAATTTAATCATAGGACAGGGTTGGATGGCCCTATTTGGCCATCGTTTGGGTGCCACATGGTGTCCTTTTATCAGGCCACGTGGCCCCATGCTATTGGGCCATGAATCTACTACCAAATTTAGCAGGATGCCACCATATTTGGCGGTTCCACCAAATTAAACCATAAGTAATAATGTCACCAAATTTATCCAAGCTTCACCAAATTTAGTCGTTGGTTTTGTCGGTTCACGAACTTGGTTACGAGGCAAAGTTATTTGACACCAACTAAAATTTTCTCATTTTTCCAAGTTTAAATTTAACTTTTATTCGGCATAAATTTCACATACGAACTCAAATTTAGGCGTCATTTGTGCCATTGGATTCCTTGTGACGAGATATTTGATTTGATGCTACTTTTAATGAGATTCGAGGACTTTTATTTTTATTTCTTTTAGGATCCTCTTGGATCATACAATCTCTTAGCATGAGAGAATATCCTTAAGAAAATTTGAATCATCCAAACTAGTTAGGAATTGACCCGATTAGTTGTATGTGTTTCTTACCCTATTTTGACTATCCATAATTTGTGTTATGAATATTATATATATATATATAATTGTAATCATTATTAATTAATTAGTGATTAGTATAGAAGAGGAATGTCTCTAAGGACACGACCGCTTGTGAAGAGGTATCTGCCTAGGTATATAAGCAAGCCCTCACCCTCATTTGAAAACATTTCACTTGTATTCAAATATTCTTATATAATGTATTATTTGTTCCAGGATGGACAATATTATACACTAGATATTCTCAGTATTTTATTGCATATACAAACTTTTTGGTTACATTTATATCAAGACATTCCTCTCAGTATATGAACTTTGCTCATAACATTGGTATATGTTATTAATAAAGTATAGATATAAATAGTAATAAAAATAGTAGTAATAATGAATTAGTTAGTGATTAGTATAGAAGAGACATATCTCTAAGGACATGGCCATTCATGAAAGGGTACTTGCCTAGGTATATATATGGGACCCTCAGTTGTAATCAAATCATCATCTCATATATCACTTGTATTCAAATATTCTTGTATAATATATTCTTTGTTCCATGATGGACATTCTTATATACTAGATGTTCCAAATTTCTGCTGCGTATATGAAATTTATTTGTTACATTAGTATCATAGCCACGTTGGAAGATCCTGACCTTTGGCCATCAAATCTTCGTCAACTTTGTTGTTGTGCAATTGAAATGTTTCGCTACACATTGTTGGAGGTTATCCAATTTACCCATTAAAACTTTAGCCATCTAAAAAAATCAAAAATAACAAACGAAAAAAAAATAAAAAAATTTAAAAAAGTTTATATATATATATATATATATATATATATATTAACAAAACTAAAAAAAAAAAAATTATTAAAAAAATTATTTAAAAAGAGTTAAATATATATATATATATATATATATATATATATATATATATATATATATATATATATATATATATATATATATATAGAATTTTTTTTTTTAAATAATAATAATAAAATAAAATAAAAAATAATAATAAATTTTAATGGAAAAAAAACAAACTTACCTATTTGACGACACCCTACAGCCATAGCCGTGGCACATGTTTGGTCAATTTAGTGTGTCCTAAATTTCTACATTAGTTTGTCAATCCGGGATTCGTAAGCTGAAGAAGTGTGGCGCACTTTATGTGCAAGATAACCTATCTCTTACTTTTTGTCATTTTTGGTTTTTGTTTTTTTATTTATTTATCTTGGGAGTTTTTATCTTGGTTGGTTTCCTAATGTGAGATGGAAATTCTAAAAGACAAGTATGGATATAAATGTTCAAGGCAATGATGTCCTTTATAATGATTTCCCAAACTTCAAACTTCAAAAGGGTTTTAAAATATGCAATGACAAAATTAATTCCTAAAATAAAATGAAAATGTGCCACTATACTAGTCAAACAAATAGTGAACTATTGATCATGAAACCCATTACCCTTGCTGCTGTCTAAATACAAAAGAAATTGTGCTCAAAGAAATCCAAGAATTGCAAGCAAAGTAAAGCTAAAATCAAATTACATCAACTCATATTCTGACCCCTCACCATTAGTCTCGCTATGGCTTTCGGAGGCAATCATAAACAACTTGAGCAATCTGATATCTAATTTGCAGAAAAATAAACTAATATCAAATTACACACTCATACTTCAATCCCTCACCATTAGTCTCGCTATGGATTTTGGAGGTAACTGATAATGACATGAGAAATTTAATATCTAACTTGCAGAAAAATAAACTAATATCAAACTACACACTCATACTTCAATCCCTCACCATTAGTCTCGCTATGGCTTTCGGAGGTAACTGATAATGACATGAGTAATTTAATATCTAATATAACTAATAAAGCAAATGTACAAAACTGAAATAAATAAAACAATGCTGGAATTAAAAGCTAAGAAAAATAAATCAGCAGAAGGACAAGACTGATTCCATGTCATTAATCATTGTAAAACTATGTGCAAATGCCCGGGCTGCCTACTGTAATCTGGAACAAAGACACTGATCAGTTAACAGCAGTATAAAGCATGAAAAATTATGGACAGAAATAAAATGTTAATACCATAAGAGATGTAATATATACACGTGAATAACTATGGCATAATGAATGTAAGGAAATAAAGCATGAAACTATACAGCAATAAACAAAACCTCGGCGTGTGCAGGGGCCCTCTGCACAATCCTCGGGGAACAGATATCAAACACGAATTATGCTTATGAACAGAGTCTTCTTATGTATTCACAACGCAGTCATAACAAGGAAATAATGTCACGGCACAGTGGGCTTTCTTTTCAGCCAAAATTACATTACAAAAACTAAGCTACTATGCGTATGAGAACGCATTATTTATAACAGAGGATTAAATAACTACTTTCCTACAATCTGCGCTGATAAAAGACACGTGAACAACCACGTCCAGAAATCTAGCATTATGGCTGCCGTGAAAATTAAATCTATGGAGGGTGGCCGTTGGATTCGGCTTATGGAGCAGTTCACAGGTGTTGATATGTCCTCTGAGATTTAGGAATGGCCACGCAAGTCTTCACGTGGTGAAAAACAGAGTTCTGTCACCGTAGGACTCTTAGGTTGACCACCGCTTGACTACCTTTGACCACGGCCTTCTTTGGTGAATTCGACTGAGCCAATAGGACTCGGTCCATGTCCATGTCATTTCCAACTTGCCCATGTGGATTGATTTGCCTGAAGACACCTGCAATATAGAATTTAACAAAATGGCTGCGGAAAGTTGAAGCAGCTGCGGAAAGTGACAAGATTCTGCAGCTCAATGAGGAAAAATATAATTCAAACAACAGACACAAAACATAGTTAAAAACCACTTTAAATGCTCTTTTGTGATTAATATGCAATGATGTTGATGACTTAGGAGGTCCAGGTAAATGGAAAAAGTCTAGAAAGGTGTATAGGAAAGATGCAAGTTTGGGACTCAATAGCACACATAATAGATCCCTTGGAAACCATTGTCCAACAACAACCACTTCCCTTCCACACTACCCATTCTTAGACTCAATTGTTGTTCCAGCCATCGTCAAACCGTCCTCAGACACAACTACTGTTCCAATGGTTACTGTTAGCCAACGTGTTCTTGTACTTGCCATTTCACTACACTGTACAACATATTCATCGCTAAAAATTGTGCAGTAACTCACTTAACTCGCGGTCAGTCACCACCCTAAAATATTATATGATAGGGTTGAATATCATTGGAATCACCTGCCGCATATTTATATTAATTTATAAGTATGAAATTTGGAATGAGTTAACACCAAAGGGGTTGATTTGAATTTTCGAGCGAAAAGACGCGACCATTACAAGTTTGTGTCACAAGTGAGAGGGTCATTTTCAGTAAAAAAATTTTAACCATTGCGGTGCATCATCAAAAGAAACATGCATATAAGAAGGGAGAGTTTGAATCGAACCGGGGTAGCGCTCAGGAGAACTAGTTTGAATCAAACTCGGGAAATAGTGCAGCAGTAGATCTGAGAACCTTTAGGCTTGATAACTAAGGGAATGAGAGAGCAACGCTATATACGTAGGATATGGGCGTATCAGCAAGCTTTGATGGTGGTTTGTACAAATTTGTGGCTTTGAGTTGGGGTTCATCTTCACGGCGTTTCAGATCATAAGGAAAGATTATGATGGTTTTGTAAGTTTTTAAGGAAATATTATGATGGTTTTGCAAGTTTTTTAACTATATTTGAGTGGAGCAAGGTAACTCCATGCTCTGAATTATGAGGAATTCTTGCCAAAACTGATCACCATATATGGGTTTCAAAAATGCATTTGTTGAAATTATGATAAAGTCATCATATATCTCCATTATCTAATGGTTGGGTGATTGGTGTAACTATTCTACTGATTAACATTTGGAGGATGCTATTAGGTGACTCTCCACATGTCTCATTAGAAATTCCCTCGGGGTTGTTGTAGAGTGTCCATTGATCTTCGTTGTCTAGCATTTCTGCTTTTCTCAGTGAGTATATTGAACTGTATCTATAGAAAACCTTGGAAGTGACTCGAAGTACAGCTCTGAAAAAGGTGGTGGAATATCGACAGTGGTTTTTGTTGCTGTTGGGCATCGGTGACAGGATGAACAACTCGGGTGGATCGATTGTGAGGTTTCTGTTTTGATGATCAACTATTGATAGATCGTGATTTTTCTCAGGGGGTCTTGTATCTCTACTTCCACTTCTTTGGTTATGCAGTTTGAGTGTTGGAGGGATGTGAATGGAAATGTCAAATTATCTGATCGATATTTCGACGTATCTTGACCAAGTCGACGGGGGATGGATTTTTTAGTTGATAGGATAGTCCCATCCTTTCACTCCATTGGAGATTTTTAATGAGGTTCGGATTCTTTGTACTCATTTAATTCCTCTAGGCTACTTTCGTAAAGGATATTAACCTACCCATATTCTATAACACTTGGACTACTTATTGCATCCTATCTGAGGTACAATTTATTGGGATCCCCAGTTGAATTTTTATCTCTCCTTGTACTTTCGAGCTACTCTCCTTAACTTTTGAACCATCTTCTGTACGAAGGCTGCTTCTAACATGCCAGAACTTAACTCCTTTATCGCGGAACTCAAGGGTGAGGTAGATGACGTGGAACTATTGCATGCCCTCAACATGGTGGAGGGTGGATTATTCTCCCCGAGTTATTTGGACTCCCCTCTTCGCGAGGGTTCTGGTTTGAAAGCGACTTTTCCGTCTGGGGGTGCTGTTAATTCGACTAACTCTGTTCCGGGCGATATTCCTTCGAAGAACCAGAACTGTGTGACAACTCATTACAAAAAAACAATAGCAGATAAGCCATTCAAACCCCGTGAGGACCACCGACTGCATTGTTTTGGTCGGGATGTCCTGTGGGAGAGAGCTGCGAGTTTGCATGAATGCTCGCTGGTAGGGCACTAGAATTTCGCGAAATTTAGCAGAGCGGACTTCTTTCCATGGCTTATGGAGGCCTAGAAAAAGCTCTTGGGTTATCATCCACTGGTCAGTAAACTAGAGGGCGGCTGGTATGGGCTTCACTTCATTAAGGCTGAGGATTTGGCCGAAGTGTTCAATCGGGTATGGGTGAACGACCACTGTTATTTGGCTCTGAATCGTTGGAAGGTTGGTTTCCACCCCATTTAGAACGCCCCGAGGTGCCAATTGGTATGGGTGAAGTTTCCAGGTCTGCCTATGGAGTTCTGGATACTATAGGCTTTGAAAGAGATAAGAGATAGTATTGGCACATGCAGATTTGTTGACCCTAAATGCACTGGTGTTTTTGACAAAATAATTGCTTAGATTCTGGTGGAGATGTCTTTCTCGGGGGGATTACTGGTAAAGGTGAACTTAGAATGGGAGGGCCACGTTCATAGACAGTTGTGGATTGTTGGAAAGCACCGTTCCTGTGTCATTTATTCCACGAAATGGGCCACCTTATGCGCTACTATCCGCAGTTCAAGGAATCATTCAATCGGGGTGATGGGAAGCTGTTCACTGGGGCTATGGCATGGGTAACTCCCGAACAACAGAAGGACCTCTCGAAGGAGCAAATTTTGATACCAGGTAAGTATAATTTGGAACCTATGCCATTCCATAATATATATTTTAATGATAATCGATTTATGACGGAATTAGGGGAATTATCTGTGGTCATTGTATACCCGGCGGGTCGGCCTTTTTCTACTGCTACTCACATCTCAGAGCAGATTGCTGGCCTGAGTTTTAAGACTCCAACCTCCATCCATACCCCCATTCTCATTCCTGCGATGGACTTCTCCACTCCCCTGCTATCCCATCCATCTGATTCGAAGCCTCAGGTTTTGCCTTCGCCCCCTCTATTGTCACAAAAAAGGGAGGAGGTTGAAGAGATCCTATCCCCCAGAATTCGAAAGGGAGTGACCTCGATTTCATCTTGCAGAACACTGAAGCTTATAAGGTTCCCTTGCCTATCGATGTTGGTCACCCTACCTCCCAGTTTGCGTCCCTTGCCCTTCCTCGACCCTCAATGTGACAATCCATAAGGGGAAGGGAAGGCCTCGGGGAAAACACAAATTTATTTGTGTGGGTGACATTTAGGATCTTCTGTCGGGAAATTTCCATGACGTTCCTGTTACCCTCGCACTAGATTGGGTCCTTAGAGAATTGGCCCCTACCTCTGTTGGTTCACCATGATTTTGTGCTCCTTGAATATTAGAGGGGTGGGGGGCAGAGAAAAGATGGTATCTCTACGGGATTTCTTTTATTCGACGATACCTGCTATAATCTTTCTTCAAGAAACTATGACCAATGCTGACTGCACTCGTTCTTTCTGTCAGACTTTGTTTCCATATTGGAATGAGGTAGCCACCAATGTCGTGGGTCGCTCTGGCGGCCTCAATATCATCTGGGATCCCGTTTGGGTTTCTTTGCTAGCTTTCAGTTTTATTGACGGTATTATAATGTTTGGAAATTTCAGAGGTTTTCAGCATTAGATTCATTTGATGAACATATACACTCCCTATAAAGACAAGCGTAGTTTCTGGGGTAAAATGGAGGGGTGTGGTATCCTTGCACTTGACAATTGCATTATGGTTGGGGAATTTAATTGAACTCCGCGGGCCAAGAAGATTTGGAGCACTCGGGGTAGGAGGGATCCAATGGAGGATTTCCTTTTATCCTTTTTTAAATCTTCCAATTTGATTGATCTGTCTTTGGATAAGGAGGGGATGACCTGGTTCAATGGGTGTGCAGTGGAAGAATTTATTGGTAGATTAGACAGGATTATGGTTAAGGCTACTCTGCTGCCTTTGATGGGGGGCTTACGAGCCAAGGCTGAGGATCTGGTTATCTCGGACCATCGACCGGTTACGGTTGAATGGAAATTTTAATATTAGAAAAAGGGATATCCCTTTAAATTTAAAGGGGCGTGGCTAACCAGTAACAATTTTAACGATTTGGTTCGAAAGCATATGGAAGAGAACCAAGGCATGGTAGGTATATCGGGGATGGAAAATATATCAAAGAAGTTGCAGAGCCTTAAAGATCGAGTGAATATTTGGGAGAAAACTGAAAAGGATAGACTACTCCGGGAACTAAAACTCATCAAGGGAGAAATTTCGAAAATTCTTAAAGAAATTGAATTTGGGGCACCGAACCCAGATAGTTGGACCCAACTAAAACTATTGGAAGCTGAAAGGAGGAAGATACTGCTCTTCCATGAGAAGTCTTGGCAACTTAAGAGCCGAACCACATGGCTCAAAGAAGGAGATAATAACACTAAATTTTTTCACCACTATGATAATGGGCGGAAAAAAGTTAATGTGATCTGGAACATGGAGGTAAATGGGAAAACTGTTAACACCACAGGTAGTGTTTAAGAAGAAGCAGTAAAGTATTTTGAGAAACTCTTTAAGGGAAGGGAGGAGGAGGTGTATTCCGAACAACTTAAGGCGCTGGAATTATATCCAAGAATGTTTGGTGCAATTGAAAATGCCAGCCTTATGAGACCCATTACTTGTGGAGAAGTGGAAAATGTTCTAAAGTCCTTTCCAGTCGATAAGAGTCCGGGTCCAGATGAGTGGATGCTGGACTTATTTATTCATTTCTCAGACATTTTTCTTTGGGACATAAAGGAGATGATCGAAGAGGTCAAGACTATAGGTAAATTTAGGGGTGGGATAAACTTGACGTTCATTGTGCTAATACCAAAGAAAAATGACCCAAGATGCTTCGAGGATTACAAGCTCCAAGCTAGGCTCCAAGCTGTTGGCGGAAAGAATTAAGGGTGTCTTAGCTAGATACATCACACCAGAACAATCGAGTTTTTTACCTGGAAGGAGCATCCATGGTGCAGTGGCGATCACTCAAGAAATAATGCATTCAGTAGCATTAAGAAAAATCAACGCTGGTATAATGAAAGTATATTTGAACAAACCCTATGACAAGGCCAATTGGGGTTTCCTTATTTTAATTCTGCATAAGATAGGTTTGTATTGTGAATCGATAGAGTGGATCGCAGGATGCTTCACTTCGACATCCATGGCCGTTATCATAAATGGCTCCGCATCGACTTTCTTCAGACCAGGAAGGGGGATAAGCTAGGGATGTACCCTATCCCCACTGCTATTTATTCTAGTAATGGACGCCCTTGGACTCAATATAAACAGAGCGGTGGATAATGGAGATTTCGAAGGAATCAATATAACAAACAGGGGAGAAATAACACATAATTTTTTTTGTGGATGATGTAATTTTATTTGGGATGTTGATAAATAATAGCTAGCGGACTATGGACTTGATCTTCAAAAATTTTTGTGTAGCGTCGGGTATGGAAGCAAATGAGGGGAAATCATGTTTCTACCATTTGGAGGGATCCATGGAATTTTTAGATTTCTTACAAAGTTTTTTCAAATTCAGAGTTGCTAGGTTGGACAAGGGGATCTCATACCTCAGGTTTCAACTGAAGGCCTCTAGATATATAGCCAGTGACTGGACTTGGATCCTAGAAAAATTTCATTGAAGGATTACAACTTGGTCCAATAGGTGGTTGTCAAGAGGTGGTCGCCTAGTTTTAACCCAAGTCGTATTGCAACAAATAACAGTTTACTGGGCTCACCTTTTCTGCATTCCACGGAAGATCATCAACAAAATCCAGGGATATATGGTGAATTTCATTTGGAATGGTGGATTAGGTAAATATTCATACCATTTGGAAAAATGGGACTTGATTGCTATGCCCAAGGAATTGGGAGGATGGGGGATTATTGAACATGATATATTTGGTAAAGCACTCCTGATGCAATCCCTATGGAGGTGTCTTACCAATCCAGGCCTATGGAAGGACATCATGGATCATAAATATTTCAAACAAAATTCATTAGAAGCCCTTTATATGGGAATTAATCTACAACAGCAGAGAGGGTCACCTATTTGGAAAAGTTTCTAGAAAATTTGGCCATAATTCAGAGATAGACTAAGATGGAAATTTTGGCATGGGTGGACACATACAAATTGGTCAAGAGGGATTGGGAGCAACACAATTTGAACCACACCTCTCGGAGAATCTGATTACTTTCTTACATTAAAAGGGAATTTTCTTTATTAGCCAAATAGTGCACTGGAAGGTGGAGATCCCATTATGGTTTTCGGCGTGTTAACTAGGATTACCTGCTACTATGGAAGTCGAATGGGCAGGATATTGTGATTTTTTACGAAGTCTGGGACTTCATAAAAATAGTCAAGGGGAAAAAATCAGAGGGGGGCAAAGTTTAAAAGGATCAAATTGTAATTAAAGATCCTTACAGTACTATGATGAAAGACCATACAAAGATAAGGAATCCTAGCTGGCTGAAGGATCTATGGAGTGTGAGAGTAAAAAAAATAATAAAATAATAAAAAAATATATTATATTGGTTGGTGTGGCGTGACAAAAACCTCACTTGGAGGAACTTGTAGAAAAGAGGGATTTATGGACCCGGGATATGTAAACTATGTGAAAAAGCTAATGAAGATAATATTAATATCTTTTATGAATGTCCCTTCACCAGGAAAGTACTTCAACACATTTGCATGAAAACTCTTTATGAATTACCCCAATATGATAGTGCAGAAATCTGCTTTTTATGGTGGAGAGGGAATTACTTGAATATGGCTATTATTTTTCATTGGAGCATATGGGGCTGTAGAAATAGAAGGATCTTAAAAGAATAGGAAAGAATGCCAGAGAGGGTAAGAAAAAAAATACTTCATGACCTGGAAAAACTGAAGACTACAGAAATACCTCCAACGGATTTATCTATCAGAAACTGACCACATGATATTAACTATCCAACAGGGTTTTTTGATGGGGCAGCACAAAATCAAAGGTGTGGTTGTGGTGCATGGTTGATGATCACACCTAATTGCCATTATAAGATCTATTGGTATGGAGGTATTGGTACCAATATGAGGGCGGAGGCATTGGAACTTTGGGGGTTGATGTGGTTTTCAAACCATCTCTGTATTGACAGATTGTCCATCTACAGGGATTCTAAAGTTTTGATGACCATCTAAAGAAAGGATCAACTATTAATTAGGTACTCCTCAGAACATGGATGGATCATATAGAGATCCTGAGAAAGAATTTCTCCTCCATCACTTCCAGCCACATCTATAGAGAAAAAAATTCTCAGGCGGATAGGTTGTCAAAAAAGGGATTAAGAGGCAGTTTCAGTGAAATTCACTATGAATTAATAGAAGCTGAGGGCAAAGGAGCAAAGGGATCGGTAAAATTTTCCTAATAACTTTTTTTTGTAGGACTCAGAGTTGGTCAAGGTGTGAAATTGTGAGAAACACAAGGATCCTAGAGTTTTTGGGCTTTCGAAAGGCCTTCTGCTTACAATTCTGATAACACAACTTTACAAGGACTAGGATAGAAAAGAAGCTTTTTCAGTTTTTGTATAAAAAGATTCGAACGTTTCTAAATTTTTGAAATATAGCAGATGTAACTACATAGAAAGGAAAATGTCTAAAGGATTTAAGCTTAAGAATTGGAAACCAAATATGTGGAGGGACATGAAGCAATTTTTGATACATATATAGTTGATGTAACAAATCATATGAACTCTAAAGTTTTTGTCCTAGGACTTTATATAAACCAGTTGTTTTTTTCTAAAAAAAAAAAAAAGTGAGGGGATTATTATCCTTAACATTTAAATTAAAGTTAAAAAAAATCCAAACCCACATTAATGAAGAATAATGGATAATCGCCATTATATCTGAAAGAGAATTAAAGCCATCCTTATTAAAAAAATAAAAATTTGTTAGTAAATTTTAAATTAAAAAAAAATGTTATTAATAAAAGGGAAAGGAGTACGAATAACGTAAAAAAAGGAAAAGAGTAAACTATTCAATATATTAAAAGCATTATGTGTAGGGTTATACAATAATTAAAATGGTAAACACTTTAATAAAAGTAGCATTATTATTATATTTTTAAAAGATTAAAATAAAATTATGGGGAATTAATATAGAGAAGTTCTAATCTTAAGTGGGAGATCTTCAAAATTATATTAAAGGATTAATCAATTAGAAAAACAAAAAAGAAAATGGTATTTTTTGTTTAGCCAAAAAAAGAAAAAGAAAAAGAATTAAAATATTTAAGATCAAGAATGGAGTCTAAGTTGGAAATGAAGGAAGAATGATTTTTTTTATAAGAGTATTTTAATTATTCATCACAAATTATTTATATTAAAAAGGAATATTTAAGGGAAACAAGTTAATATCATTATGAGTACAAACAATGATGAAAATTATATAAATATTAATTTGGCGAATCAATTATTAATTTCATATGTCAGTGTAACCAAAAAAGAGATATTTTTGGTGAAAAATATGAAATTAACGATTACAAGTTACAATAAATCATTATGAGGACATATTTCAATTTTGTGTTGTAACTATGCATGATAAAGTGGTTGAAATAATTCTTGGTCAACCTTGGTTTAAAGATTTGGGCACGTTCATGTTAAACATAGAGAATTTTTTTTTATGTTTTCTTATAAGGGAAAGATGACCACATTCTCAGACATGACAATGAAGTCAGAATCAATACTGCTCTCATTATAAGATTTTAAACATGTTACGAAATTGATGCCTCCAAAGAATCAAAGCACAATATTGAAGAAGAAAAAAGAGCTTGAGGACGTCATATCCAATCAAAACGAAGAAAATTATCGTTTAAAAGATCATATCGAGAAACTACTTGCACAAGGTAAAAAGAGTAAAACTAAGAAGCACAAGTTAGAACAAGAAAATGAAAGTTATGACAAGAAACTCAATGAAAGTCTATTAGAGAAAGAAGAGGGAAATTTACGTTTAAAGAACCTTAATACAAAATTATTAGAATAAATCAAGTGTTTAAAATATTAGAAGTTTGAATACCAAAAGAAGGTTTACTCAGAAAATGAGGAACTCTTATGTCTCAAAAATCATAATAAGTGTCTACTCACTCAAATTAAGAAACTTAAAAATGATAATGAATCATTGAACAACAAATTAGAATAATGTATCACAAAAGAAGTGTTGAAGTATTCAATCCAAGTTAAAGAAAGAAGAACGAATATCGATCCAGTCAACATCATAACTCAAGAAGTTAACCAATCAGTTGAAGTAAATACATATTCAAATATTGCAGGTCAGACGATGAAAATTCCAAGTGAATATTTTATAACCAACTCAACTACATCAGTACCAAAAGTAAGTCAGAAAATTACCACTCGCATGTTAAAGGAGGGTCAAACAAGAATAACTCCTTATCTACATTTGAATCACAAGAATAGACACCTCAATCAATATATGAATTTATATCACTTAGAACATAAATAACAAGCTTATGTTCCAAAAAATACCGAAGTTTGCACAATCCAGTCCCATTATAATAATTCATCACAAGTTTCCATTCTTAGTTCGAAAATTTTGTCTATCACTCAGAGGATCCTATCATCTTGTATCAGCAAATATGACAATTGCAAGAATTTGGAAGAATGCGAACAGATTACAAGACCAAGAAACAAATGATACACTTTCTCATCAATAAGCTTTGAGGACAAATATTTCTGAATAGTAAAGCACCGTTATGAATAAAATATATATAAATAATAATAATAATAATAATAATAATAATAATTGTAATAATTATTAATTAATTAGTGATTAGTATAGGAGGGGCATGTCTCTAAGGACATGACAGTTTGTGAAGAGGTACCTGCTTAGGTATATAAGTAGTAATCATCATCATCTCACTTGTCACTCAAATATTATTACATAATATATTATCTGTTCCATGATGGACATTATTATATACCATATATTCTGAGTATTTCGCTATGTATATGAACTTTGTTCGTTACATAATACATCCTTTATTATAGCTATGTTGTTAATTTGGTAATAGAGTAGTGGAAAACTATTATACTATATGGAATGTTGGAATGGATGAACAACGTCTCCAGGAAAATAGATAAACATCACTGAGAGCCAATTCTACCATAAAGAATCTCCAATCAACCAAATATTAAGAAAACTCGATGAACAAAGGAGCATAAGAAACCAACAATTGAGAAAATTTGACTAGTAATATAAATCAACTAGGTTAAGGAATTAAAACATCAATGCATAAGGCATACCCCCTACCAAAGGTGGATATGGTATCTTAACACGATAGAAAAACCCAAATAAAAGTTGAATCATCCAAACAAGTTAGGAATTGACATAATTAGAATGAAATTTATTTAGGAAAGAATAGATCCATCCCAAGTAATGAAATTACAGTTCAATGAGGAAGAAAACCCCAAACAACACAAATTTACCTAATGGTCTAAGGGAAAGAAATATTAGAATATAGGGGATGTCATGAAATAACTTAGTGGGAAATGGAAACTAGGAATAACGACTATTTTATAACAAACTTCATTCTACCTAAAGAAATATATGTATGGTCTACATCCTCTATTTTTTGCAAGTAGGGAATCATTTGATACGATCTAAATTCCTATATGAATTCACCCATTATACATCATACTCCTCTTTCATTCAAATAATGGAATGAATTTCAAATATGGGCGTGTATGTATGCTAAGAAGAGTTAAAACCAAACTCATCAAAACAACTCTAAAAGGAAAATGTGTGCATAATCTACTCTCAACTAGCATGTTAATGCCACCATTTCATCACCCATATATACCCTCTCAATGATATGCATGCAATTTTTCTTAATGAAATAATGGTAAACTTGTTTAATAAATTATATAACTTTCACATGGTGTGAAAACAAGTATTTCTTTTTTAAAATTAATTTTTAAAACTAAAGCAATCACCATCCCCTAAAACATGAAAAAATACATTTTGTAAACAATAACAATCACATAATAGACACAATAATTTTATCCTAGAAACCCAAATGGGAAAACCAACTTCTAATGGGGTTCAATTTATCCATTTCAATAATCCCAATTTATCCCATATCTTCGACCCCTTTCCAACAACTTCAATTAGGCAACAAATTCCAGTCTTCTTTAGTCATATTTGTAGTCCTTAGCTCATTATTCAAAATTTCTACTTGACCAATGTTCTTAATAGTGAATAAATTCGAGAGAGGCTTCATACATTTCTTGAGCATGACCGATGTTAGCTATGAATGGGACAAGATTGTCCTTTATTCCTTCTGCCATTAGAGTCATGGACACCAATTCTAGTTCCCTAAATTTCACTTTTTCATCATCACTAGAATTATATGTAGGCTTCTTTACTTTTCCTTTGAACAAGTCTATTACCTTATTCTTTTCAAGGATGAGGTCAATCTCTTCTTCCAAGATTTGAAGTTTAAGGCTCCTTCAAGTTTGTTTTCTCCCTTGATTGTGTTATAAATCTTCCTAGAGTGTAGTAGATTCCTTCCCTGAGATGATCCTTCGAATGGCTCCTTGATTAAATGTTGAAGAATAAAATTTTCTTCCTTCTCTTACCAAAGCTATGAAACCATGTTAGAAAATCATAAAGGAAGAAATATTTTCTTATTATTGATAATTTCTTGTTATTACGATTCTTTATATCTTCTTTCTTTTAGTTCATCAAGAAATTACTAAAGCAATAACACAAAACAATAGACACCGGATGTAGGCACTATGCTAGGGAAAAAACCCCTCAATAGGAAAACCAAATCAAGATAATTCTTCCTTTCAATAGTATTTTTTGAGACTATTTACCCTAAAAATTTATCAGACTTTCCCTAAAAATATATCAAATGCCTAGATTGATCAACACAAAGGAAATAAATCAAAAGGACCAAGGAATAAATTTGACATGTCTAAGGTAGAATTCTATCAATGCCATAAGAATGGTCACTATAGGAGTGAATATCCCAACAATCTGAGAAACAAGAATAGAGAAATAGATCAAGAAAACATTGTTGAAGAAGGAGACTCAAATAAAGTCAAGCCCGAAGAATCTGACATTAGTTACTTACACTACTAAGTCCTTTGCTTGTAGCTTTAGATATCTTATTTTATATTTTCGATATTTTAGAATTTATAGGTCTTTAGCATATTTTTGGAAAAGACATTTTCTTGTCTTATAAGTTTTAGGTATCCCTCAAAGCATTGTAGGGAGCCCTCTCTAACTCCTCAATATAAGTATCTCATTTCCTCTCGGTTTTGGTTTCATGTAGTTATTTAAGTTTTGATTATATTAATACTAATCACCTTTCTCCCTCTATGGTATTGATTAGGAAAACATATGCTATACTTTCAAGAAGTATGAAGGAGGACCTCTCAAGACAAGGTTTTTCAAGAAACAAAGGTATGCTTTAAAACACTGTTTTCTTTATATTAAAGGTTTATTCATTTTACAATCTATTACTAACATTGTTAATATGTCTAGTTATATTGAATCATAACGATTCTTGTTCTGGGTGATTAATCACTTTGTAAATCTACCCACCCCACTCATATTCTTAATTGATTTTGTAGAACCCTAGACAGGTTTTGGAAAACCCTAACTGAAGGGTATGCTAATGTGAATGTTTGAAAACCTAAACTACTTAGGGATATTGTGAAATTTTATTTGAAGTTTTATTGATGATGTCATGTTTGGGATTTTGGTATGATCATGAAAACCTAACTTGTTAGGGTTGAATGATAAGGTCTAAAATACCAAACCTTTGAAAATATTAGTAATAATGGGTTTGATATGTTCCTATATTGAAATCCTAACTAATTAAGGTTTGGTGGAATGTGTATGAAAAACCCTTATAATGTCTTAGAAATGATTTCCTTGGTATATGTGTGTGTTTTCCTGATCAGGCCCTAGTGTAATCAAATTTGCTATTGATATGTTGTGAAGTTGGGTTTGACTATGATATGAAATGCCTTTGGTTGATGATGAAACCCTAGATATATGAATATATTTCCCTTTAATTGAAACCCTAGCTTGATCTAGGTATGTATATGCCTAATTTATTAATGTTTTCAAACATATGATATGCCTTTGCATGATAATGAATTCCTAGATACATTTGCTGACCTAGTTATTGATGGTCATAAAACTTAGGATTTAATATAAATCCTTGTCTAAGATTCTGGGATGTTGATATTTGGAAATATAGGGTCTTGTAGCTAAACCCTATTAGTAGTTCAAATTATTTAGTATGTGTGATATAATAATCTGAGATCTATTTATATACTGATTTTTGAGGTTGTGAGAATGAAATTCTAGGGTTTTGAAGTTTAACCTTAGTAGAAGTGAAAATATTTGATGAATAACGACAACATGATGATTTGAGATTTGTGTAAGATTGACAAAATCCGAGCTTTGATTGGATTTGATGGTCATATTAATGACTAAGTTGTGATTGAGTTTGACTGATTCTCTTGTATGAAATCTCGGATTTGTATAAATATTGATCTGAATGTGGGAAAACTTGTTAATACTATGCAAGCTCCCTCATCAGTATTAAAAATGGGTTTCTTATGTGCATAGGAATTTCACTGAGCTTTCAGATTATCACAGGGATTTCTTTTATGTATCTTTCAATATGTAATTCCATTAGTAGGTTATAAACATGAAACCATTAGCACATGAAAGGAAAATACATCATACAAAAAAACACAAGCCATTTGATGAAGGAGTTCGCCTCGCCTGGGCTACATCTCCTTGAATAAGATCTAAGGCATGATTCATTGTTATTATTCTCCAATTTCAAAATGATGAGTACATCAATATGTTGATCTAAAATGGTAAGTTTCTCCTAAAAAGAAACAAATCCTGCAAAATCCCTTTACCATACACCTACTGTCAGCAACACATGGGCATCTTACCAAGATCCCCTACTCAAATATGAAAGAGCATCAAATTTGTACTTCAATAACTGTAAGTACATCAAAAATATTTTTCTCTAAAACACATAAAGAGAAAAGATGAGAAAAATGCTAAAACACTGCTACAAAGGCTGTTTCTGCAAAATTATGGAGGCTGGAAGATCCCTGCAAGATCATCTCCGTCTCAAAGTCCTCCAAGAACTGGCTCAATAGCTAAATGATAAATACACCTTCCTGGTTCAACCTGCAATTTGAAATTTAATATGTGCTCTAAATAGAAAACAAAAGTTACCAATGGATTCAGAGCATCCATAAACCCCTGAGTAGCCTCTTCTAGTTCTTTAATTAGTCTACAGGTCCTCTAGAAATGGCCTCCTCTCCTCGTGGCCCTGGGCATATTTTATCTTCAAGTGGGAAAAACACCATCAATAATGGATTCCCAACATTCCAAAATGCTAATAATGATTATCCTTGAGCCAAAATTGGTCGAAAATTGACCAAGATAGGCCTCATTTACTTCAGGCCTGGTAAACTGCCACTAAGTCTGGCTAACTGCCAATTAAGCTTGCCAAATCTAGAGCTACCTCAGAATTTAGTGGCTCTGACAAGTCCGCCGCTAAATTAAACTCATAATTATTTTAAGTTAAGGGCGCATTTAGGAGTTAATTCATTCCATAGTTAGTGTTAATCACGCTTAACTCCTTTCCCACCGTCGGAGCAATAAACATGTTTAAATACATGATGGGAGCATTGGTTTTCAATGGTAAACCTGGTGGCATGTTGGTGTGGGCGTGTAGTGCTGGGGTGGAGGTCTTAAGGTGGAAAAAAAATGTTTTTCGATTTTCGATTACGATGAGTGACGTGGCAGAAGGTGGTTCCTACTGAGGTGGTAACAAGGTGGCGGGATTGCGATGCGATATATTGCATTATCGCATCGGGGTTTAGGATCCCAAACATAAATGGTGGGTGACATGCGGGCGATAATTTGATAATGTGATAATGTGATGTGGGAGATAATGCAATATATGATATATCGCATCGAGGTATCGCAATCGCAAGAGGGAGCGAAAAACATAAGGGGAGGACATTGAAATTTGTGATTTTGCGATGCGAGAAAGGATAAAGGTCGGATTTTGAAGCTTTGGGTGGGTTTTTTTTTAACTTAGAGCAAGTGAAGATGCAAAACAACAAAAATGAATGTTAGTGGTGATCATAACAGAACCCCCATTCAACCTCAAAGGACATTGGGTGATATTTTGCCTTCACAAACCAAACTGGTGAATCCAATTGTGACACTTGTCACAATCCCATTGGACTAAAAACTGAAGAAGACTCTTTGCATGTTGACTGGACTGCCATGTGATCAGTTGTACCTATTTTGTAATCATTTTAAAAAAAATCCCTGTCCTAAAAGGCGATTAACAGACCATAACTCCTTCATTCGAACTCGATTTTCAACTAAACAAGTTGCGTTTGATTCCTTGCAATGGGCCGATCACTTTAAATATGGTTTCGTGCAATTTTGAGCACTTTCATTTTTGAACTAATTTTTTCCCCTGATCCAGATTCTGATCAAATATCTAGTGGAAAGTCTAACATATGAATTCTTAAATTTGTTAAGATTGTTTCTAGGGTTTTCTATATGTTGTAGTAGGGTGTGTTACACCTTTGAAAGAAACATTGAACCCTATATATAATGAAAGTTGTTATGAAGTAGTCTAGGGTTTATGACAAAGACCCTAGAAAAAAGATGAAGAGTACATGTCTCTTGTTTGTAGTTTGGGTATATGTATAAGGTTGATATGCTTCCGTGATTATGATATGGCTAACTTCATACTTCTATAGATTTGGTTGTACTTGCTACCTAAGTTGTGTAGGTACACAATCTTCAATATGGTGAAGATGCTTATTGATGTAATAAGCATAATGAGGATGATGATAACTCTGATGTAATGGTTGGTAGCCACGAAATATTCTTCGATGATGAAAAGAAGAAGTTGATATCCTTGAGGAATATTGAATAGAAGAGATCTCGCTAAAACTAAGAGGGAGTCTGGATAAATATGCTCCCTGGTTGAGAGGGAGGGCATAACTTGGTTTTGATTAAAGAATGAATTTCAGAGGATATGTTGATGCATGAGAAGTAGGAGAAGGAAAGTGTGCTATGAAGGTGATACATGAGCATTCTTCAAAAGTTTATAAGATGTACGAGTCTTATCACACATTTACTAAAGTGAGTGGGTTCCCTTAATTATTTTGTTTATTTTACTAAGTTTAGTTGAGTTCTAAAGAGATTTAAATGTAATTTGATTAATGAAGAATATCTCGTGAGTTGTAGAGATCTTAGGGATGAGTGAGAAATCCTAGGAAGAATGAGGATTTTAGGGATCTAGAGGTCTAGTATAGGATTTTGTTGAGTAAAGAATGGAATTGAGAGAAGCTTTAGGAAATATTGAGAGATTGTTGGATCTGAACTAAAATTGGTTCGTGATTCATTTTTGTATATATTTGTAAGCATTTTGAAGCAACACAGGTTGGAGAGGTTGGCTCGAGGTTGGCTTGAGGTTGGCCGAGGTTGGCTAATTGAGGGTGTGAGAGTACAATAAGTTAGAGAGGTAATTTTAATGTGTGTGTTCAGGCCACAGAGGTCGTAGTATTTTAATCGAATTAGATTTCAATGCATATTGAATAATTTGTATTTATTATGATTTGTTTAACCGTGGCTTATAAATCCTATGTGATTATGTGAATTGTGGCGTGTTGTGCTGTTTAAGTAGAATTGCTGTTGAAATTTCAGAGTAGATTGATTAGTAGAATGGGATCTGAATCAGTGGTTGGTGTGAAGTCTTGATACCTTGCATATTAAATCAGGAATTGCACAGCGAGGAAATGTCAATGGTTTCATAACCCATTGGAACCTCCAAACCGAGTAGTGATGGAACACCTTGCAACCACATAAGTTTAAAGATGAGTTGTTGAAGAGAGTAGCATGGAGTAATGTTTTGTCGTAGAGGACTGCAACTATGTTTTTCCCAAAATCTCAGATGTTTCAGAACAAAAGCTTGAATGATGAATGGATGGTCACAATTAGATCACAGATATGAAAGGGGAGAGATGAACGAATGAGATCACATCACAAGATAAGTTAGGAAGATGCGATGCGATGAAGGGTGAGTAGTGAGGATGGTTAGATCTGGGTGCAGATCAACGGGGGACAACAAATCACAAGGTTGCACATCGAAGGTTTTAAAGTTTAGCACTAAGACATCGCAAGGTATGTTATTTTGGTTGCGATACGGGAAGGAATGAAATATGCGATGCGGCAAGGGGAGACCACATGTCGGCAATGCGCATGAGTGCACACCCCAATATTTATGGTTTAGCGTTATCAGTAAAGAGTTAAATTTGAGGGAAATCAATTGCGATAAGACAAATAGGTATAGCAAGACCGTTGGATCTAGCGAAGGTCTACGATGGAGATTGTGTCACAAATTCACATCGACTACTGTATTGATTCCATTTAAGTTGCAAGTTAAGTTTGCTGATATGCGATTAGACCTGATTGGCCATCGTGTTGTGGCATCCAAGAACCCATGTTCCGCATGTTTGCATGTATTTTGGGGAAGATTGCGAGTTGTTTCAATTCTGCGGAACCTGAGATAAAGAAAGCGTTGTTTGATTGCTAGTGTATCTATGTCTATAATACTCTGGTACTGTAATCCATTGCAAAATTATTGATTTTATGTGGGCCATAACCCACAAATCCAACGTTTTGATAACAGCCAACACATAACAATAGACAGTGTAAAGGGAAGAGAAGTTGTGTTAGTGGCAAATTCAGCAAAGTAGATTGTTGTAGAGAAGAAGAGAATAACAAATTTCTAAAATAGAGAGAGGGGCAGGTGAGCATTGGTTAAAAAATCCTAACAGTGTTGGGAGATGAGGAGCAGGAGTGCTAAAAAGAGTATTTTTTGCAGAAACCCAAGGAAATATACCAAGATGATGACTTGGTGTAGGTGACAAGTAAAGACTTGTTACAAAGAAATGAGAGAGGATTATTGCAAGCTCACAGTGGGAAAAGGGAGTCCACATAAATAAATCGATATGACTATTAGGGGTCATGAGAGAAGCCACAACGGAAGAAAGAAAGATGGTAAGGAAAATGACAGGGGAAAGAAGATGAGTTAAGAGGAACTTGACAAAGACATTGCTGAACTGAAAGCAAGTATTGATGCAATAAAATGTTGCTTGAAGACTATGAAAGGGGCCAAAGGTATGGTTGGACTATGAAAAGAAAGAAGATATAATGGAAGTTGTTACAGAAATAGATAAAGAGGAGAATGTACATCAGAATAAAAGAACTCAAAGAAGCTAAGTTAAAGGTGAAAGATGGTTACTGTAGACCTGAGAAAGAAGTTTACCTTGCTGAGGAAGGAATTATTGATGATTTTTTGAACCGTTGGACAAGTTCAGATTAGCTGAGAGATGTGATGAAGGAGACATCAAAGGAAGAGGAGCTTTGTATTTTTGAACCTAATGTTTTGTGTATGTATGCAAGTGATGAACAAACTTTAGAGTATGTATTTATGCAGGTTGATGAAGAAATGAAGTTGTTAGAAGAGATGGTTTTAATAGAACAGTTCTTAATTGAACATGTGTTCAAATACACTGAAGATGGACAATTGTTGAGGACTATTATGGAAGATGGAAATGATGAACCTAGTAAGACTTGGAAAAATGATGGAAGACAGTCTGAAGGCAAAAGGAAATTACAGATTGCAGAAGAAGGAGTAGAGAGGGAGTATGAAGATACCCTTATGACAGGATTAAACAAGAATATATCTACAGTGCAAACACTTGAGGTAATGGGGTTATATCTTCAATTTTTATTCAAAAATTATGAACCTGTATTGATAGTTGATGGACAAGAAATTATTTTGAAAGGACATAATGGAGCATTAATGGAAAGAGACCTTAATAAATATTTCATTGTGGAATATGGTAGAACATAAATTTATAAGGAGGTACAATTAATCTAGTAAAGGCTATGAAGAAGAAAGGAAATGAGGACAGTCAGAAACTTAAGGATAGGTTTGCAGAGGCTAATGCACAATAGAAGATTGAAGACAATGTTATCTGTACAAATTGAAAAAGGAGTAAAGGTGAATGTAATCATCAAACTAAAAGGAGACAGGCAATCTCAGAGGATGAAGACAAGGATGTATTGGCATCGAACAACAAAGGGGTTCAATGGAATGTGATATTCATGGTGTTAACAGTAATTTTTATTGTTGTAAAAGGGAATTTATAGTGGAATGGAAAATTTGTTGTATATGGTGATTTTGTTCCTTGTACAGAAACAAAGAGAACTTTAGCTTCTAAAGTTAGAGATTGGAAAATTTTGATTCAAAAGACAAAGGGATGGAGAAAGCAACTTAGTGACTTACAAATTTGTAAGAAATAAAATAGAAGAACAAAGAACATAATTCATAACTTAGACATCATTCAGAACAAAGTAGAAATGAAGAAGACTTTTCCAAGACAAGACAATATGAAGGAAGACATGACAAGTCGGACAAGTCATATGCACATCAAGGGGATGACAAATTAGTGAAAAATTGGAGCAGAGGTAATGAGGAAAAAGGTGGAAAATGTAATATGTTTTCTGATTTTGAATTATTAACTGTTGAATGTGTTTTTCAAGATAAAATACAAACTTCTCTTGGAGATATATTTTTTTATGCAGATATGAGGGAGCAGGCAAGTTATAGAGATGCAGGAAATCAGTTTTCCGTATGGAAACAAGAAGATGGGAGAAAGAAACTAGTTGATTCAGAAGTTTGGAATTTAGGAAAGAGAGTGGATATAACTCTTACACAAGTCATTTCAAAGGATGTGAAATTGCAGTCCATGAAATTTTTTTTTTTTTGATCCAAGGAAGATTTGAATTTCAAGAGTTTATCTTGAGCTTGCAAATGAAAAAATGGGTGAACAGTTCAGTTAAATTTAATGTGAATATGAAGACAATTGAACAAGGTTCAATAACTCAAATTTTTGTAACTGATGGAAATTATATAATGCGAAGATCATATGTTCTTGTGTCAAATGAGGAACAATCTTCTTTCGAAATTGAGAATATTCCACTCAAGATATTGGATAAGTGGATGATGAAAACAACAAAGGTGATAGGTATGGGAATTTTTCAAAGTCAACAAGTCAAGAAGAGATGGAAAGATATGCAAGATAGTATAAAGAAAATGGTTTGGAAACAAAAGAGGATGTTGGTGATAGGGTCAGAAATCAAAATATATGGTCAAGTACAAGACAATGGAACTAGTGGAGAATACATGAAGTTGAAGTTAAATACTGTTGAGATGATGACAAGACAACATCACACAAAGGTACAAAAATTTATGTTTCTTGAAGAGATACTTATGTTGAATATCAGTATCAAAACATTACGCAGTGGAGATGCTCATGAAAATAGAGTAGAGGACATCCACAATATAGGGTTTGGCGTCCAGGAGAAAGAGAGAATGCAACAAATACACCTGCAATTGGAAAATTTCAGATAGCTAGTAGGAAGATGAAGTCTAAGGAAGTTTACAACAGAGGAAACTGGAAGACTCATGAACAGGAGTCCATGAATTATTTCCACCTGGGGAGTCTGATACAGGAACATTCTTCAAAGTTTATAAGACCTATGAGCCTTATCACACATTTACTAAAGGGAGTGGGTTCCCTTAATTATTTTGTTTATTTTCCTAAGTTTAGTTGAGTTCTAAAGAGATTTAAATGTAATTTGATTAATGAAGAATATATCGTGAGTTGTAGAGATCTTAGGGAAGAGTCTGAAATCCTAGGAAGAATGAGGATTTTAGGGATATACAGGTCTAATATAGGATTTGGTTGAGTAAAGAATGGAATAGAGAGAATATTTAGGAAATATTGAGAGATTGTTGGATCTGAACTGAAATTGGTTCATGATTCCTTTTTGTACATATTTGTAAGAATTTTAAAGCAACAGAGATTGGAGAGGTTGGCCAGAGGTTGGCTTGAGGTTGGCCGAGGTTGGCTAATTAAGGGTGTGAGAGTAAAATGAGTTAGATAGGTCATTTTAATGTGTGTGTTTAGGCCACAGAGGTCGTAGTATTGTAATCAGATTAGATTTCAATGAAGATTGAATAATTTGTATTTATTATGATTTTTTTAACCGTGGCTTATAAATCCTGTGTGATTGTGTGAATTTTGGCTTGCCGTGTTGTTTAAGTAGAATTGTTGTTGAAATTTCAGAGTGGATTGATCAATAGAATGGGATCCAAATTGGTGGCCGGTGTGAAGTCTTGAGACCTTACGTATTAAATCAGGAATTTCATAGTGAGGAAATGTCAATGGTTGCACAACCTGTTGGAAACTCTAAACTGAGCACCGATGGAACACCTTGAAATCACATAATTTTAAAGATGAGTTGTTGAAGTGAGCAGCATGGAGTAATGTTTGGTCGTAGAGGACTGCAACTACGTTTTTCCCAAAATCTCAGATGTTTCAGAACAAAAGCGTGAAGGATGAACAAACGATCACAATTAGATCGCAGATCTGAAAGGGGAGAGATGAACGGATGAGATCACATCGCAAGATAAGTTGGAAAGATGCGATGTGATTAAGGGTGAGCAGTGAGGACCGTTAGATCTGGGTGTATATCAACAACCGACAACGAATCACAAGATCGCACATCGGAGTTTTAAATTTTATCACTAAGACATCGCAAGGTATGTTATTTTGGTTGCAATGTAGTAAGGAATGAAATATGCGATGCGGCGAGGGGAGACCACATGTCGGCAATGCGCATGAGCACACACCACAAGATTTATGGTTTAGCATTATCGGTAAAGAGTTAAATTTGTGGGAAAGCGATTGTGATAAGATGAAGAGGTATAGCAAAACTGTTGGATTTGACGAAGATCTGTGATAGAGATTGTGTCGCAACTTCGCATCGGCAATTGTATTGTTTTCCATTTAAGTTGCAAGTTAAGTTTGACGATATGCTATGAGTCCTGATTGGTCATCGTGTTGTGGGACTCGAGAAGCCCTATTCCACATGTGTGCATGTATTTTGGGGAAGAATTCGAGTTGTTTCACTTTTGTGGAACTTGAGATAAAGAAAGTGTTGTTTGATCGCTAGTGTATGTATGTCTATAATACTCTGGTACTAAAATCCGCTGCGAAATTATTGAGTTTATGTGGGCCATAACCCACAGGTCCAAAGTTTTGTTTAAAATGAAGTTTTGGCTGCATCAGAAGGAATCTTCTCTCAAATATTGAGTTAATAGTCCTACTATGAAAATTTGAGAAGCAACATAAATTTGTCTGAAAGACCCCAGAGGTTTTTATTTGTTTATGTACATGTGAAATTACATTATTGATTGGGGTTGTGTTTGTACATGAAAAGCACTTGAAGGATTTTATAGCATGTTGGTTACCAATGAATTTGATTGGGAGATATAGATCATCCATGATATGCTAGATCAAGGGGTGTTGAGGCTTTGTGAATGAAGCATTGCCTGGGAGGACATCTGGCTGACACTCTGTGTTTGATATCTAGTTCCCAAAGTTGGAAAGGTTGTGTTGATTAAAGAGCTCTAATTTTTGGATACACACCTGGATCTTTGGGTTGATGGTTAGCAAGTAAGCCTAATGGTACCTAAAGGGGCTAAAAGATTGAGTCCATCTTAGTACCACATGGATAGATTTCCCTAGTCAGGAACATAGTCCGTGGCATTGTGGTGCCTAAATTGTTGAGAGACCAATGGATATATTTCCATGGTGAGCAATATATTCCATGGAATTACGGTGCCGAAAGTTCTTCATTGTTCATATAGTGTGAGATATTTCATTGTATTTTTATATGATGAATACCTCCCTAGTTAAGAGGGAGTGTTGGAAAATGTAACTAGGTTCGGTCTTCATTTAATGTACTTGAGTCATATTGTAATGTACTTGACAAAAGAATAAAGAGCATTATTATTATTATTATTACTGTGACTTATTAAAGCATGGGTTTCATGCTTGGGTCACCATGTTTTAGGTCAAAGTCACCATTGAGGACTTATAGGATTTATTCTGAGTTAATAGAGTCATTGTACATCTAAAGAAACCCAATTTGGGCTTTTGAATAATGTAAAAAGGTTTAATATTGAGTAAAATATGAATTATGTGACCTCCACACCAAGTCGGCCTAAAGGGGATCATATCGGCCTAAGAGACTCCTATTCAACCTCACCTGGAGCCTATAAAAGGAAGTAACTCTGAAAACAAGTTTTATATCTCTTGTAGCTTGGAAAATATCGAAGTCTGTTGTCGGGAAGCCGAAAGAAGTGCGAGTTTTGGGAAGTCTAAGGAGAAGAATGTTTTTTTTTTGGTACCTCTCTCTAACCGTTTTGTGCCGTAGATTGGGAGATCGAAGTCTTCCAGGTTTTGTTGCTGCCGGAAGCCATCTGCTGCTAGAAGTTGTTTCCTAATCGAAGTTTATGGAAAGGGGTCGAAGATCTGGGAGGCTGAATTGGTGTGGAGGGAAATTCTGGTATATGTTTAGGGTGAAGAGTCTTAAAGAATAATATTGAAAGGAAGAATGATCTTAACTGGGTTATCCACTCGAGGGCGGTTTTTCCCTGGCATAGTGCCTACATATGGTGTCTAGTGTTTTATGTGTTGTTGCTTTGGTAATTTCTTGATGAACTAAAATAAAGAAGATATAAAGAATCGTAATAACAAGAAACATCACAAGTAATTATCAAGAATAATAAAATCTTCCTGCCTTTATGATTTTCTAATAGTTAAAGCCTTCATGCTTTACCCACAATATAGCCACAATGGAGTTCAAGATGCCTTGTCTTCTCTTGCTTATTATCTTTCCATCATAGCTCATGTACCTTAAGAGTTTTGAGTTGTTTACCTTAGTATTATTTTGAAAACCACCAAAATATTCTTAAGAGATCCAAAGAAGGTGACCTTACTGAAGTGTTCTCAACTATGGTGTTGGCTTCAACGATGGCAATGGAAAGTGGCCTTTTAAATAATCAAAATTTCCCTCTCATTTTGATTTGGCTTATTCAACTTTACATTTGCATTGATTTGCAATGTTTACTAACCTTCATAAATTGCTAGACTAACCTAATAGGTATTGATTCTTACACATGTTCATCACTTCAAATCCAATTTAGATCAAGATATAATTATAAGATTATTTATTTCTACAATATTTATATGAGAATACAATAAAAATGGCTAGAATGTTCAATGAAGAGAGTAGGGGTGATATTGTGAGAGTAGGGGTGATATCTAGACTCAAGCTCTCTCTCTCTCTATATATATATCTTAACCCACAAATGAATAAAACTAATATAATACATGCATTTTTTAATTGCAACAAATAATTGTTGTAGTGCTTCTATAGAGCTTGAGTCTAGATAGTTGCATGCAATATCACCCCTACTCTCTTTGTTGAACATTCTAGCCATTTTTTATTGTATTCTCATATAAATATTGTAGAAATAAATAATCTTATAATTATATCTTGATCTAAATTGGGATGATATTGTATGCAACGAATGTTCAACGAAGAGAGTAGAGATGATATTGTATGCAACTATCTAAACTCAAGCTCTATAGAAGCACTACAACAATTTTTTGTTGCAATTAAAAATGTATTTATTATATTAATTTTATTCATTTGTGGGTTTATATATATATATATATATATATATATATATATATATATATATATATCAATCAAATATACTAAAAATATATACAAATGGAATACTAGAAACCTAAAAGTTATATTCAAATAGCCAAGTTTGAATGACAAAGAATATAATGACTACTCCACTCCTTAAGATCTTTAATTCATATAATGACTTCTCCTAGATTTTGTTGGCATGAATTACATTGATTTAATAAAAAGAAGAATAATTTCCTACATAAATTCTCAAAGGAAATTTTAAAGACATAATATATTAAATGATTTTCTTAAGATACATAGCCCAATTTAAAATAAATAAGTAGAATTTCTAATCAAGTTGGGGAATTTACTCTTGTATTCCTTTCCCTTTCGACAACAATATTATTTACAAACTAGGTAAAGGAATGTGTATACAAATGCATAATTGAATTAAGGAGATGATGACCTTATTATGATTTTCAAAACCATCAAAATTTTCTTAAGAGATATCCAAAGAAGGTGGACTTACCAAAGTGGTCTAAACTATGGTGTTGGCTTCAACAATGGCAATGAAAAGTGTTCTTTTAAATAATCTAATTTTCCCTCTCACTTTCATTTGTCTTATTTAACTTTACATTTGCATTGATTTGAAATGTTTACTAACTTTCATAAATTGTTGGACTAACCCTACATTATTTACTCTTACACATGTTCATTGTTTCAGATCCAATTTTGATCCAGATATAATTATAATATTATTTATTCCATTTATCTAATCACAATATTTATATGAGAATACAACAAAAAATGGTTATAATGTGAATGAAGAGAGTAGGGATGATATTAAATGCAATTATCTAGACCCAAGCTTTGAAATAACACTCAAAATCAATAATTTGTTGCAATTAAAAATGTAGGTTTATTTATTACATTAATTTTATTCATTTGTTTGTCAATTTATTATTATTTCTTTAATTATACGTATATAAATGCACTTTTATCTTTTTTCATAAAATATACTAAAGAGATATACAAATGGAGTACCATAAATCTAAAATTTATATTCAAATAACCAAGTTTGAATGACAAAGAATATAATGACTACTCCATACCTTAAGCCCCGTAATTCATATAACGACTTCTCTTAGCTTGTGTTGGCTTATTTTTTATTGATTTCATAAAAATAAGAATAATTTCCAACAAGAATTTTCAAATTAAATTTTAAAGACAATCTATTAAATTATTTGTTCAAGATACATAAACCACTTAAAAAAAAGAGAGTCTAATTTCTAATCAAATTTGGGAATTTCCTCTTGTATTCCTTGCTCTTTCGAAAACAAAAACATTTACAAACTAGGTGAAGGAATGCCTATATAAATGAATAATTGAATTAAGATGTTGATGATCCATCGAATTCCAATTCATACTAGCATTTACAATAGAAAAAACATGGAATAAGAGGAATAACCAAAGCTCTAAAAACCATTAGAAATATAATAGAATTTATAGCCAAGCATGGGAACTAGAGGGGAAAAAGATGACTTTCCTCCCATCCTAATTCCTCAACTTGATTAGTTGATCCCCTTCCGCCTACAAACCTTGAATTATCACTAGTCTCATGCAATAATGTAGTCTGCAATGCATTTGTGTAGGTAGTAGATATTAGAAAAACATTCAACTGCAAATTTTTACCTAGGACAACTCTCGAAGACACCCTCCAACTTCACTTATATTTTTTCCCCAAAATCCCTTCGAATTGTGCCCCAATATTCTTATTTTATTCAATATTCAAATAAAATATAATAAGTGGAGGCCCCTTGCCAAGTGAGGTTACGTGCAAATTTCCCCTAATTATTTTTCCATAAAATCATTTTAGTTGATTCCCTTTAAATTGTCTTAATTACAATTCATGCATGCATCCTTAACATAAAATGTTACTCGAATGTTTACCTAAATGAACTTATCAATACCAAAATACTATAACATGGTACCACATGGAAATCCAATCATACATGCACACGTTGACTCAAGCAAACATGCAGTCATGCATAATACCAAGTAGAATAATGTCTTCACTTTCATCATGTTTTGTATTATTCAATATGAAGGGTGACTATTGAAAAGTTTAAGGTTATGTCGTACTCATGTCCCCAATCCATGTGGAAAGATAATATGAACTTCTTCATAAACATGTGCCCTCACAAAGAAGTAATGACATTGACGTGGTCATTGTAGAGAACGTTGGCAAGCTTAGTCTTTTTCATCTCATGGTACATGCGATCACCATCAATTGATATTAATATCAACATAATTAAATGAATAACATTCTATCTAACCACTTACTTAAAGGTGTATTAGTAGATATATATAATCACAATTAACATGTAAATTTACGACAACTTGGCATAAATCATATTATTAATTCATTTAAATGTCAACAAAGAAACTTGGCATAAAGTTTATTAATCAATTATTTTTATAGTAGAGTATGATCTAGTCAACTAGGAAGGCCCTACTCAAGTTGGGTCGTCACATACACTTCTCTTTCAGGGTTCAAGAAACTTTGTATCAAAGTTAACTTCCTAATGATTCGAAAGAGGGTTGTTTTTACTGTGTAAATTTCACACGGGGTTATCAATTATCTAAAACAATAATACAATTTAGTGCTCATGTTAATTAATTTTCTTATTTTCAAATTATTATATAGTTACAAATTTTTTATGTTATATCCTATCCAGTAGGAGGAAATTGGCACAATCTAACATATAAAATTACATCAATTATTTCATAAATTTCTAAATCAACTAACATTACATGATCATAATTTAACTTTTATGTTTATCACACATAATTATTAGAGATAGAAATGGTAAGAAAAGAATTTTATAATGATAATTATATTTATATATGATTCATTAGTTATTATTTTAGCATCTTAATGTTCTAGATAAAACAAACATTCTAGTTTATGTCTATAACATGAATTTATAATTACTATTAGTATGGAAAAAACAAGTTAAAAGAAACCAAATAACACAATCCATGGATCAAGGTACAATTTAAGTAGGAAATCAAAACAAAAGAGATAAGTTTATTTAAATTTTATAAACTCTCAAGCCTACTTTTATCAAAACTATGCTAGTTTATCCATCCATTTTGGTTCGTTATAATAAAATGTCAATGTACACATTTCCCTAGCCTCTCTTCCCCTTATAGATAGTTACTCTCAACAATTCAATAACAATTTTTCATACTCCAAAACATTGAAAAAAACATCTAACATTCATAGAGAACTGATACTAATCATATTCCAAAATAGATAACACATATTTCATAATATAGACCAAATGTTGTTAATTACTCATTCATGCAGTAGAAAGCCATCATGGAAAATATATAAAACAAATGTGCTATTATGATCTTGACTAAATCTACAACATTGATAATATAAACTAAATCCATAAAGTGTAAACATCAATTGTCTTTCATCAAATATATCTTCATCCATAGACCAGTTCCCTATTCTTGATGTATGTCTAATATCAATAGAAACCCCAGTTTCCCCCTTATTAGTGTCACATGATTTGTCTAAATTCTCACCATTCACAACCCCAAATTTCCCCTTTCTAGTGCTTGACTGATCTCGCTTGTCATGGCACACGCCACTCTACTAAAACTAGTCTTTATATGCCTAATGAGATGGTATGATAACTCATCACATGGGTGATTTTAGTAGGCTTCAAATGTTACACAATGCCAAAAAATTATACTTATCTTTTGGCATTTATAAAACTTGTTTCCCTCCATTATCTGTATGATTCTTTGGTCTCAAGTATTGCACATAAGTCTAGGTTAACTAGTATAAGTTTTGTTGAAGTAGTTTTCTATCCTTATCCCATAATTATAGTTTCTTATGGATATTTTGTCATGGTTATGGATCCCATAAAGTATTCATAACAATAGCCTCTTTCATATGTACACATGCCCATAGTACGTCGTGTAATAATATGTCCAAATCATCATTTATTATAAGATAAACTTATTATTATTCATAACAATAATTTAATATTTCCCATTATATTTTGCATAGTTACATATCATAATTTAAAAAAATATATTTTAATTACGACGAGAAAATAATTATTTAACCATGATGGAACATAAATACTTAGACCAATTATTATTCTCATTATTAGTCACATTAGATACATACACAAATTAAACAAAATACCAAACATTAAATACTACTACTACTAATAATAATCTAATTTTAATATCATGACCAAGCCACAAACCAAATTGATGTATGATACCTCCTTGTTTGTGGAACAAGGGACCAACCTCAACACAATGATTTGACTACTAAAGTTTAAAAGTGTACATATCCTGCTTGTTCCATTTATTTGTCTTTTCTTTTCCCTTTTCCCTGAGTTGGCTTGTCAGTGTGCTTTCTTTCTTGTTTTCCTCTTCAAACATGCTTTTGATATGCTCCACTTCTTTATTTGCTTCATCAAGTTCCTGACCATTTTCTTATTTTTGTAGAATTTTAATCTGTGCTTCAAGGCGCAAGATATCAACTAAGGAAAACCTACAACTATCATAATACTTTGTCTTTTTGGCCTTCGGGTCTTCATGTTCTCTATAAAGAATATTATACATTATCATGGTTCTATCCATGTCTAGTGTCACTAATTGAAGCTTCTCTTTGAGGGAATTAACATCTTCATCCATATCAATATCCATCGTGCAAGCCTTACGGATTTGCCTTCAAGTGGTCAAGCCTTTGAAGACATGCAGACATGAGACTAAATATAAAGGAGTCATTAGTCTCTTATGCAATTAATCGATTACTCAAATACTACTTCCCATTTTTGTCAATGATCACTGCCTTTCTATGTCCACTACTACCTTCTGCCGACTGTCGTCACTGATCACTAGTGTTCTTTGTCCACTGCTACACTATGTTGCTCATCTCACTTTCACTGACATCACTGCCTCTGTCCGTGCTACCTTTGCAAATTCAACTTTTGTTTAAGCTAACACACTCACTAATGTCTCTGCTTCCACTGATACTATTGCAATATTATACCTTTAGTGCCAAATTCTAGTCACAGTCATCTATCTTTTTGATGTATAACACAAGTACTAGTAGATAACAATTTCTGGACAGAATGATATCATCCAATTGAGACTGTCTTTGCATTTTGTTCATTGTACCTTTGTTAATAAAAGACCTTTGTCAAGTGTGCTTCCACAATGCCTCTGCTATAATTACATCAACTTGTCTAATTATAAGACCTCTGCTCACTCTGGAACTCCAGGTCATAATGCAAATCAACATCATCCATTTGTCAAACCAAAAAGCTCAATGACATTACCCAATAATATTTTCTGATCCAACAATAATATGATATTTATTTACGCATTTAAGTATACACACAATGATCTTGGACTTAAATAATGTGATCTAAAAAAAACTCTATATAATATTCTCACCAAAACATCATACACTATCTCAAAACATGTATCATTTCATTGCTTCACTGTAAAGATACAAGGTCGTTTTTATATGTATCATGGAGATCCACTGTCATAGAGAATCATTGTTATGGGTACCATATAATACCATTGTCATACATTGATCTGGATTTATGCAGGAACACAACATAATACACATATAGCCATAGATACGGAGATGCAGCGGAAATAATGCTTCATTTTATTAATAAAACAAATGACTGAAATAAACAGCGAGGGCGTTGGTAGGCGTATCTCTGAGAAGAGATATGGCGGCTATAGGCCTTTGAACTGTGTTACAATGATACATAATGGTAATGAGCGAGTGAGGGCACTGGTAGCGTATCTCTGAGAAGATATGTGTCGGCTAGAGGCCTCCCCACTGTGTTACAGAACTGAAAAGATGGGAACAAGCGAGCTAGGGAACTGGTAGCACTTATCTCTGAAAAGATATGTGTTGGCTCCCAGCCCCTTGAACTGTGTTACAATGAGGCTCGAAGGCCTATTTATTATTGAGAAACAATGTAAAATCCGAAATGTCCAAAAACCTAACCCTAGGAGATGAAGCGCCAAAAATGTGGGCCCCGTTTGGGTAAGTTGGTGTTTCAACTTCCCGGGGACGTAACTATGGCATCCAATCTCCGTTTGACGCGCTCAATAGCTCGTTAGAAATATCTATCCAAGGACTACAACTTTTGAGTGAGCACATTGGTCTATGACCCATGTTGCTCCCCGTTTTCCCAAAAAGCGTCGTTTAGGGCCTTAAAACAGCTCCGGAAGTTCAGGACTCGAAAAACTGCTATAAATAGTAAGTTGTGCTGAAACTTACAAATTGAAATAACTGATGGTGGGGGTTCAAATGGACACACTGGGTGGCCACCAATATCCATCTGGATCATTAAGTCCCCAAAACGGCTCAGGGAGTGCAGGACCCGAAAACCTACTAAAAATAGTAAGTTGTGTTGAAGCTGAAAAACTGAAGGAATTGATGTTGCGGATCCAAATGGAATAGGTGGGTGGACACCAATATCCACTTGGATCATTCATCCCTCCATAGGAAGCAATGGTCTCCATTCCGTTAAGTTCTTCCATGGGGGGAGGGGGGGGGGAATTATGTTGAACTTGGTGTTGGATTTGTCCAGGATGTCGCGGACCTGTTGGCGAACGTGTTGGATGTAGATGTGCCACTAGTGAGTAGTCGTTGAAGGATCTGGGACAAGTTATCCATCATCGCATTTCTCTATTTCTTGAGGGCCTCCTCGAGCAAGATTTTGATAGGATTTCCTGCTCCCTCGTCTTTATTTTCTTCTGCCAAGGGGGGTTGTCGGGGTGGTGGTGGACAATCTATCCTTTTACAAAGTGAGGCTTGTTATTTATAGCCTTTTTTGAGTTACAATATCATGATTAGATACCATAGGTCGATACCATGGGTCAATACTATGGGTAGATACCACTTACAATACCATGGGTAAATTCCATGTGTGGATCAGATTTAGGTTACGAATCCATGGGAATGAGTGTTTGAAGCATATTTCAGTTTCAATGTTTTGATCTGCAAACTCCATGAATTTTTTGGGCGGCAAATTTTCAAATCAGATCTGAAATTTTTGGTGACAAATTTACAAAAATAAATAACATATCTGGATTCCTTGCAAAAAAAAAACCCAAATTCAAAAAACAAATCAGCTGAATTGGAGTTGGGAAGAGAGAGATATTGTTGATTCAAAATCAGCAATGTTGCAGAGATTGTTCTGACGTCAATTCATGGACAGTGGATCTCCTGTCATTTTTTGCAGTTTTTAGTGAAAAATTGCAGAGAAATGGTTACAGATCTGAGCTCCCCTTGAAAAATCACCCGATTTCAAAAAAAAATCAGTTGAATTGGAGCCCGGACGAGGGATTTATCGCTGATTTAATTTCAGCTATTTTTTCATCAATTTTGTGACGGCGGGACAGTTCCAGTGCGAATCTGAGAGTCCAGGGTCTCCAGATATCGATTTCAAATACATGGGAAGATGCAGAATGATCATTAAATTTCCAAAAACATGTTATAATAAATATTCTGAGTTATATTGACCAAGTTATGCTCATTTTAAATCTGGTGCAGCATTCAGAGTGGGTTCCCTTTGGAGACATGCCCTCCCACCCTGCTTTAGTAGGCACCTGCTTCACATTCATGAGTTCCAGATAGCAGCGTTCGGCTTGGTTTATTTGGAGACGTGCCCTCCCACTCCAAGCTATGTAGGCACCTGCTACTTCATCAACAAGCTAATTTTGCAGATCTTGTCAGAACCATTTCAAATATTTTAGATCTTGGGGGCCTCCCCCCAAAATCTGGATCATACATGTACCATATATGTATTGTAGAGAACAACCATCACAATAGTATGCCACTGTGGTGTATAAACATAATTCAAAAGGTATTTTAAACTCCAATTTCAACAACATATTCTAGTGCCAAATTACAAACTTTCTAGGTCAAGTTCAGAATGCTGATTTACATAAATTTTCATGTCAAGGTCACAACCGCAAATCTATGTCAACAGTCAAAAATTTTCATCCATACTCACATTATAGTGTCCACAACAAAAATACTCCCCCTGCTCTTTAATTAACACATTGGTTGCTCATACAAATATTACAAAAATCATCAAGTGCCATTGTAGGTTATTACTCATTTTGTTGCTTCAAATATTCAAACATAAATGAAATGCAAGATATAAGTGATACAAAGAGGTCAAATCTAAAAACACTTCATCACTACTCTCTCTTGCTACAGGTACATTGTTGTAATTAAATATATGCCACTTCCAATTCGAGATAGGTCTATATTTTCTGAGTAGAACCCTTGTTTCAATTCAAATGTATTGTTTACTTGGTACAATATTAAGGCAATAAAGCTACTGGAAATACTAGCAACAATGTCAATGAACACTGGGTCAAAACCAAGACATTGTCAAATACAATCTTACTCCTCAAAGATTTTATATTCTCATCAATTCATTGTATTCTCATAATAAGGCTACTAAAATCTTACTATACATGTCAAAATTCTGAAATAAAGTCCTATGATGATTGTCGAGGTCCTGAACTGGATGTCAGGGTCCTAAACACAATGCTTTGACGGATACTGAGGTACTCAACTCATAGGATATCGAGGTTTGTAATTGATTGTTATCGAGGTTGAGACCCTGAGATAAGTACAAACCTTAAGACAAAATCTTAGATGAATTTTCACAGCTTTAATAGACCTGTAATGAAGGTTGTAGTATCATTTGTTGTCAGTTGGAGCAGGTTTGAAGGGCTTAGAAGCCCTAAAGTTTTATTTGTTTCCCTAAAACAAAATCATTGTTGGAATATTGAGGTTATGATATAGCTTATTTCTTGTTGTTGTATGAGGCTTATCAATGTTCTACCTACAAGAGGAATCACCCAAACGAACCCAAAACAAGAATAGAAATAAATCACCAAACCCTTCATAGAACTACCCAATGAATTTCCTCGTCCTCCACAGGGCCAAATATTTTAGAGAAGGATCAATGAACCTCTTCATAAAAATGAAATGTTTAAGTTCCAATATATAGCCATTTGATGGTGCAAGAGGTCATGACCTTTGAGGTGAGATGACCTAAATTTAAGGAGGGAATTTAAAATTCTTGGAGCCAGAGGAAAATTTCCCTCCAAATTTTGACCCATTAATAAATTCGAATTTGATTTCTTCCTCCATTAATTTGAATTCATTTAACATATTAACCCTTTCATGAATGAGTAGCCCTTTTTAATAATGAACCTCAATCATCATGTGATTTAGGGTTTCATCATCCAATCAATCACAAGATGCCACCTCAACATATGTTGTGGAATCAAGAACAATCCGCCACATCAACAACCAATGGGCTTTGGACCATTGGTTGGGGCTTCAACTTCAACTAGGCATATCTCACAAACCCTGAAGGCCCATGGGACGCTGTGACATAGCACTAGAATCAATAAGACAAGTAGAATCCAATAACAGGGTTCCTTAAGAAAATATTGACAATATCCTACTCCAAAAACTATCACAATTGTGGGGTATCTTTATTTTCCAAGGAACCCAAACCCTAAATCTAGTGGGTAGGGTTTCAACGACCTGCATCATCCATCATCCATCTGCAACAATATCCATGACCTCAACACTTCTGTCTCATCAGGTTTCAACGACCTGCATCATCTATCATCCATCTGCAACAATATCCATGACCTCAACACTTCGTCTCATCAAGTTGTATCATCAATATTTTGACATCAATGATGACATATACATCCTGTATGAGTTTCCCTGCCACACTTTCTCATGCTTTGACATCAATGACAACATACTCTACAATTTTATATATAAATAAATTTAATTTAGCTTCTAGGTTAGTTCATGGATACCAAAAATGAATTTATATTAGATTTGTTTGAAATTTTTATTAGTTGGGAAGATTTAGTTTCTTATAATAAATAATAATTATTTATATGAGAATAAATTTTATTAATGAAAATAAATAGGTATTAATATGAAGAAAAATAATTTACAACAATTTTTTTAAAGAAGTATTTCAATAATTTTTTCAAAGAAAAGTTTTGAAAGAAATTTCAAAATTGTTAACTTAATTTCTACTATGCTTATATATATATATAAAATTAATGGTTTATTTAAGATACATAATACAACATTAATATATAAGAAAATTTCTATAATAGAAATATTTATTAAATGGGTGAAATTATATCTATACAAATGCAAAATTAAATTATGAAGTTCATGAAGTTTTTCAATTCTCAATCATTATCAAATTTCATAATATAAAAAAGATGGAAAAAGAGGAATAAACAAAAATTCATTATTAGTGCACTAGATATTATAGCGAAGCATGGAAAACTAAAAAGAATAACAAGACTCTCGTTCTTAGTTTCTCAACTTGAATAGTTGAGAAATATGAATCCATAACCCTTGAATTGCCATCAATATCATGCAACTATGTAGGTTGCAAGTATTATATAAGCATTCAAGTACACATTCTCTTGTTTAACTTCACCTATATTTTCCCCAAAACACCTCGTAATGGTTCCCATAAAATTCCCTTTTATTAATTTTTCAAAATTTAAAAACCCTTGTCAAGTGGGTTACATGCAAATTTTTCCAAATTCCTTTTTTCATAAAATCATATCAATTGTTTTACTTGAATTTTCCTTAATTATAGTTCATGCATGCATCATTGCCATAAAATATTAACCAACTATTTATCTAAATTCACTTATAAATACCATAATTCCAAGACACGTACTACATGGAATTCACTTAAACATGCACCCAATAACTGAAGAAAACATTCAATCGAACATAGCATGAAGGAAAGAAATATCTTATATTTCATGAGGCCTTGTATTATGCAATATGAAGGCCTACTAGGGTTGGAGATTGTGTAATTCCCCTGTGTTGAACCCACTTCACAAAATATATAAATCTCTTCATGATCATGGACCCTCACAAAGTAATGGTGCTAATGTGTTCATTGTAGTGAATCATGAACAACCAATCTTGTTCATCTCATGATAGATATTGGAATCCCCCTTTTCTGATCACCTTCTTTAGTCGCTGATCGACCTCCCACACAGATTCAGAAGGTCCTTGCTTGAAATACTTTAGATCAACCACAATTTGGGAGTAGGACTTAGGTTTCTTGAACTGCTGTTTCAGGGCATTCTTAATTTCTTCAATGGTTGCATTTGCGTTTTGGCCGATGTATCCCATGTACCAGTCCAAAGCTCTTCCTTCGAAGTCAAGGGACAGCTGTGCCCTTTTCACCGCATCACTAGCCACGTTCTGTGCAGTCCATACCGATCCTGCGACAAACCAGAACTGATCCATATCTTCATCCCCCACACCCTTAAAGGTCAGAAATTTCATGTGCGCAGCCATGTCATCTTCGGGGTCGGTGAAGTCTTACCTCTAGGCTGATTTGAAAGTGGTGTGGCTAGAGGAGTCTCCGAAGCTACTTCCCTTACTGGATTGTAGACCAATCGATCTCCTTCTAGGTTGGCCCTATAGTACTTGCCACTCCGTGTTGTGCTCCTGTCCAGATCAGAGGTCACTCACTTGGTATGGTTACACAAAACACTCTTTTCGCATAATAATATCTTGATCAACAATGGAAAATTCTTCAGGAACTTGCCTCAGAACCCCGTGAAGAATATTTGCTCTACTTCAGAGTAGGAGACAAACTGATCGATGGAAAATTCTGTTACAAGTCCTCCTAACACGATGTCTACCCAATGGTCCACTGTGCGAGTGATGGTGTTATCAGTCTTTTCTAGCTACTGGATTAGTTCGGGGGTCCAATCTGTGATCCGCTCGTCATTCAAACACTTCTGAAACTCAACCAGTATTGCGAGCCACTCCTGGAGCTCGATTGAAATCGTTACAAAGAAGATCTCGTAGATCTCTGTGAAAATTTACTTATTCTTCCACTCTTCGGTGGTAAACCTCTTACTGCGGTTTTCTTTTATGGAAAATTTCTGAACTTGCTGTTCAAATCATTCATCATTTTCCTTCCTCTCCAGCTTCCAGTACGGCCTTGGCATTACTCGATCCCTCTCTCAAAATGCTCCACGTCCCGGCAACAGAACCATTTTTTGGCACGAGGGGTCCTGAACCAGGTTCGGATGTTCAAGGTTTGCCAACAAACCCCTATATTACTGGCCCTTTTGGCAGTGACTTGCTTGTGCAGGCCAAATTCTCACCCGAAGTAGTATGGTGGGTGCTGGAACCAGGTTTCCGCACCCTAGGAGAGGGTAGGTAAGTCAAGCAGAGCTGCGTTTACCTTGATTGTGACCCGATCTAGTATCACCAAGTCTAGATTCCCTTCGCATCCACATGCGTAACAACAATATTACTCACAGGAATCAACAGATCAAGAATTCATATAACGATACACAACTATTTCAGATATCCAGATCACAGCATAAATAAGTACACAAGTATGTTCGCGACTTAAACCAATAACACAACAACATATACTAAGTAATCAAGATGTCACAGATTCATATCACAGCAATTCCAATGGATTCAGATAAGTAATAATACTTCCGCATTCATTAATATTTCAGATCTTTATAGAAAACCCCAAAAACCCAACCTGCGCACATAGCAGCAAGGTCCACACACAACAGGAAAGAGGCCCTCCGCGCACACAACAGCAGGAGTCCTTACCCGAAAACCCTGACCAAATCTATCGATTTGCACTTAGCAGCAATCTCTTATCATTCTTAGCTTGTTCTACATCTCAAAAAGGTTCAACTACTTATACTATTCTAGAATATGCATCCAATGGTCTGCAAACCATGATTTGCGTATTCTTGGTCTACCCTTGACCCATTTACAATGCTTTAGGGGCTTTGACCCACCCCAAAACCCCTGCGCTATACTAAATATAATCAGAACTATACAAAATGGACTAGTTTCGTAGCTTTGTAGGAGACCTTGTTCCAACAATGACTGTGGATCAGTTGGATTCCTTCCCCTCTGAGTATTCATCAGGAAACATTCCATATGTTGGGAAGTTCGTTACTCCTTATGAGAACATTGGGCTGGGTCTTTTCAAAGACTCGTCTCTTATGGGTTTTTTTCTGCTTCCGCATTCGAATGTCGCCTCCATCAATATGATTTCGTCTGGTCACGATCCATGGATTGTTCCCAATCCCAACCAGATCAATAATTTTTGTGACACTACGCCTCTTAGACCAGCTGAGCAGATGTATTAAGATATTCTCACAGATTTTGAGGTTACATCTAAGACCATTACTCATTTGGTTTCGTCCCTAGACACTTATGCACAGTCTCCAGGGTTTGGTTCTTGAGACTGTGATGATTCCTTGAATGAGAATTTCCCCACTGACGAGAGTATCATGGAGGTCATGTCTCTCGAAGAAACTCCATGGGATGATGGACACCATCATTCCTTGTTTCTCCCAATCCCAGGTGACATCTCCGCCTGTCTAGGATCCCATGTTTTGTCGGTACCGATTGACCCACTTTAGAATCAGGGTTTTCTTCATGAAGTGTTGTCCGAGGGCAGCATGGGAAATATCACTTTGACCATTCTGATCAACATCTCTATTAAACCGAGGATTGTCGAGAATGTGCATATCAGTGCGTCTTGTTCTCCTAATGAGATCAAGATCTATAAGGAAAATTTTCAGGAGTTCTGTGATGTCTTCGGGTGGTCCTATGAAGAAATTCTCGGCATTGATCCGAGTATCGTGGTACATGAAATTCCCACCTATCCGGAGTTGAAGCCCATTTGCCAATGAATTCGTCTTGTGCATCTGAGAAAGGCTGCCACTATAAAGGGTGAAGTTGAAAAAATTCTTAAAGCTGGTTTTATATACCCCATACCCTTGATAGATTAGATCTCCAATATTGTTCCTATCAATAAGAAGCAAGGGACCATTAGGGTTTGTGTTGATTACTATGATATCAATCGAGCTTTTCCTAAGGACAATTAACCCACTCCATTTATTGATTAGATCATCGATGAATATGCCGGGAGTGAGTTATTTTCTTTTATGGATGGTTTCTCTGGCTACAACTAGATTAACATTGCTCCCGTTGATCAGCAAAAACTGCTTTTATCTATCCATGGGGGAATTTCAGCTATAAGAAGCTCCCTTTCGCCCTGAATAATGCCAGAAAAAACTTTCAACGAGCTATGTATTATGCATTCCATGAAATCAAGCACATAGTGAAGCCATATCTCGACGACCTTCCTGCTCATTCTGTGAAACGTCAAGATCACCCAGAGCACCTTAGAGATATCTTCCTACACTGTCGACACTATAATATCAGGTTGAATCCTCATAAGTGTGTCTTCTGCATCGAATGCGACCGAATCCTAGGCTTCGTGGTGTCCAAAGAAGGCATCCGCATCGATCCTCTGAAAGTCGAGGCAATCGTCAATTTTCCTCCTCCTTCTTCCATTCATCAATTGAAAAGTTTGCAGAGGAAATCTAATTTCCTCCGTCGATTCGTACTGAATTACGCTGAGCTTACCAAAGGCTTTTCATGCCTATTGAAAAAGGGAATCCCATTCTTATGGGATGAAATTTCTTAGAGCTCTTTCGATGCAATAAAGAGAGCCTTTATCACGGCTCCATTGTTGCATCCTCCCAATTATCACCATGATTATTGCTTGTATTTGGTCGTCGCCGACAACACTATTGGCATGGTGTTGGTTCAGGACGATGATGATGAGTAGGAAAATGTAGTGTATTACTTGAGCCGTAATATCTTCGATACTGAGACCCAATATTCTCATGTAGAGAAACTTGCATTGGATTTTGTTCATGTCGTTCAAAGTTTCCGTCACTGCATTCTCTTGCGCAAAACCCTAGTGATTTTGTAAGAAGTTCATACTGAATTTTTCACCATGCACATTTACCACGTGTTGATCCTGAAATGCCCCATGAAGAATCCTGTGCAATGTTTCCATCATCAATAAATATGCAAACATATCCCCTTGAAGATCTAAATAATACTTCCTTGAAATATTATTGAAGAAACTTCGTCAAATTCCTAGTTTCCTAGGTCAACTCCCTTCCTGGTGCCATGACCGCGCTGATGTCCTTATCCCAGTTCTGTCCCAGCACTGTCAATTCCATAATTTAATGGAAAACCATGTGGATACCCTTTCTGGAAGTGCTTCCTCAAATGGAGGATAAGATTTGACCTCTAAAAGCTCAAGGGCGACGAGTTGGTTGTTGAACAGAGATGATAAGGTCGAGCTCTCTCATTTTGGAGCCTTGATCTCATCCATGGGGGATCATCCCTTATAAAATTAACCTTCCTCATCCTTTCATAGGCTCCCAACCTCCTTCTCCTTGCTATAAATTCACATCCCTCATTCCCCCAAGTTTAGATATTGGTTGATCATTGTCAGACTCATCTGAACTCTCATTCCTTCGCATGCTTGCATTGTGATTAAGCCTAAGTGCTAATAAGGAGAAATTGATAACTGGGGTCGGGTAAAAATTTCTAAATGGCATCAGATCTTGGGTGTGTTGGAAATACTGAGAGGGGGGGGGGGGGGGTGAATCAATATTCCTTTCAATTAGAGCATTAGTTAATATTCAATTATTATCAGTGTTTGTACAAGGATAACATTAAACAAAATGAACACAAATGCACATAGTTTTTAAGGTGGAGCCATCTTTGGAACAAAAACCACCTGAATGATTTTATAATAATTCTTTAATATTCAACTCCAATTGAAAATAAAGCTCATAATTCTTTAACATTCAACTCAAATTAAAAATAAAGCTCCAACTTCCTAGAATCTAGAAAAAAATTCTTCTCCAGCTCCCACTGGATGGATGCTCCAATGCCCGAGATTCTTCAGTAGTAAACTAAACAGATGCCCCAACACTTAATGAGCTACAACTCACTGTAGCAGCACCCTACCACCCTAAATTTTTCATAGGCTTGAACCTGTTGGTGACTTCATGCACTAGCCTAGCACCGCCCTACCCCCTTATAGAAGGAAAAAACAAGGACTCTTGTATCAGGGAAAATGGTCCACTTTACAATGATATAGAATGATGGAGAAGAAGAAGACACACTAGACCATAACCCCAACTATGACACAACCACCTAATGATGATCTTAGGCCTCCCGACACCGCCTCTTCAACTCTTGGCAGATAGACACTTGTACAATTTTTACAATGATGCATTTACCATGACTTAGTACAATGATACCTTTACAATGACTGTATGCAGTGCTGCCCACTTGAAGACTTCATGTGCCTAACTTCTTGCTGTTGCCTTTCACCTTGATTGCTTCTCTTTTCATGCTACCCTCTGTTGCACCTTGCTTTGCTTTGCTGCCCTAGAAAGTCTGGTCCTTTGCAGCCCTTGACAACAAATGATCTATATTTTTCTTGCCTTCTAGGATCTCGATATTGAATCTGGTGTATCTCTGTTATTTCAGCTCCCCAATATGTGATTTTCGGTTCTGTAATATTACTCTGACTCTTCTTTCCAATGCCACAGGTCTGATCCAATTTGGATTCTTCAAGAGAGAGTTATGCCCAATCTCTCACAGTGACCTAATTATGGAATGTTTCAGTAGAGCGAACTGTACGGCGTGCCACGTGTCACTATTTCTTCATTCAACTCTGAAATTGATATAGAGAAAACTAAATTCTGTGCACTATCTTCCAATTTTTACATAATTCCAATACGATACTCAGAGAGAGAGTTATGACGATTTTCCCAAGTTCACTTCTTTGAGATGAAGTTCAGGAGCCTGCAAAAAGACTGACTTCCACAGATCATAACTCTGAAAATATTGCACACTTGATCTAAATTTTTTACAGGAGCTTCCTCAGGATTTCAGCTTCGCCTCATAAAAATTTCAGGTTCTGAACCTTTGTAGAAAAAAATATAGAGTGAAAATGCCACAATGACCTGTTTCAGATAGCGAAATCCCTGCATAAGGAGGATATGAGGATCACAATTTATATAAATGCTTAGGTTGAGAGGGGCTTCAACAAGTGAATGTGGGAGGGATTTTAGGAGCTTAAAAATGATTTATTATTGAATTTTCAATGACCCATGCCACAACCCCATGAGGTTTTAGCCCACCAACTAGGGTTACAAACTTCAAACATGAATATCTCTCAAACCGTGAAGAATTACGTGGCGTGCCATATATCAATGGAAACATATTGACAAATAGAAACCATCAAAAGAATTATTGACCCAGAATATAGTAGTTTTGTAGGTTAAATTTCCCATTCAATATTGGGGTAGTCTTGGTGTTGCTTGGGTTGACATCAATGACAACCGTTGATCAACAGGGTGGTTGAAAAGTGCAGTTTGGGACAGCAAGTGAAAAAATTACAACAAGCTTATATTTCACACATAAAACTGAACCTTTACCACAACATTGAAATTTTTAGTTTTTTAGGACAAAAAGCATGTCTTTGGGCTTGAGGGTGGAGGATAGGTTGGATGGATATAACAACTACAATACATGGAAGGAGAGAATCCAGAGCATCTTTGAGAAGGCAGAAGTCTGGGGCATAATGGTACATACCCAACAACACCCAGTAGCAGTGCCTACTGACCCTATTCAACTGGCAGAGTCTAATAAGAATAATGACAAGGGAAAGAGACTGATTCTTGATGGTACTAAATACCATGTCGTTCCTCATGTGAGAGGAAAGAGACTCGCACATGAGATATAGACAACCTTGACCAATCTCTATCAGAGTACCAATGAAAACAGAAAAATGGTCCTAAGGGAGAAGCTGAAGGCCATTGAGATGGAAAAGACTGATAGTGTTACTGCATACCTCAAAAAGATCACTAATGTGAGAGACGAGTGGGCAGCAGTTGGAGAGGCCATTCCACCCACTGAGTTGGTGCGGATTACAGTGAATGGTCTTCCCAATACAAGATTGAATTTTGCAGATGGGATTGTTTCACGGGAGACCCTTTTGACTTGGGAGAGGTTGTGGGATGTTTTCATTCAGAATGAAATCAGAAAGAACTATCTTGGGGTTGCCAAACCAGTTGAGGAGGATGATAGTGTAGAATTGTTAACAAGGGGCAGGAAGGGCAAGGGAAAGAGGCAAGCTTCCACAAGTGGTGGTCGGGGCAAAGGCAAAGGTAAAGGTAAGAAACAGGTGAACAAGGAGAAGGATTATTCCAAGGGGAAGTGTTGGAATTGTCAGAAGTTGGGGCACTATTCAGTTGTGTGTCTGGAGAATAAGAAGAAGGGAAAGGAAAAGACCATGGCAGCATCAACAGAGATAAAGGAATTTTCGGAGAGCTTTGACCGGGAGTTTGGGTTCATTGGTTATGATTCCACTAGTGCAAGATCACCTACCACGGAGGTTGAGAGGGAGTGTGAATTTCCCTCCACTTGTGGAGCATCTTCAGGTATTTGGTATGTTGAAAGTGGGGCTTCATGTCATATGACATGATTTTGTGAGTACTTCTCAGAGCTTTCAGAGAGTGGCACTGATATAGAGGTAGTACTCAGAGATGACAACATTGTTAGAGTAGTCGGTGTGGGGACATTGACATTTGATAGGGAACCCAAACCTCCCTTGAAAGTGTCAGACGTTCTATATATGCCAGGGATGAGGAAGAACCTTATATCTGTCTCAGCATTGGAGGACAGAGGGTATGAGGTATTGTTCAGGAGAGGACATGTGCTTATATATCCCAGGGGCACTGCAACTAATTTAGCTAGAGTGATTGGTGTATGCCATGCCAAAGTGTACAAGTTTGTGTTTCAACACCATATGGCATTGAACAGTAGTACCGGCAACAGAGCTAGCAGTTCAAAGCTGTGCAATATTTGACACCGCAGGATGGGTCACATGTATCATGTGGCCTTGAGGACATTGTGGGAGATCATTACAGGTGTGCCATATTTTTAGTTCTGATCACATTGATACATGCAGAGGATGTGCTATGGGGAATTTTCCAAATCCCCTTTTTCCAGCAGTGACAATAGATTGACTGGGATACTTGATTTGATTCATATCAATGCGAGCAGTCGGATGTCTCATGTTTCCTTGAGTGGATATTATTACTATGTTTTATTCATTGATGATCACTCCAGGAAGACCTAGATTTATTTCTTGAAGACCAAGGGTGAGGTCTTCAAGTGGTTTAAGGAGTTCAGAGTTCTTGTGGAGACTAAGACAGGTTGGAAGATCAAGTCCCTCAAGTCAGACAATGGAGGGGAGTACACCCTTAGTGATTTTGTTGATTATTGTGCGGAGGCAGGCATCAGAAGGGAGTTCACAGTTCCTTACAACCCCTAGAAGAATGAGGTTATGGGGAGTAAGAACAGATCCATCATTGGGGTTGCCAAAGCCATGCTACATGATCAGGGGTTACCATTATTTTTGTGGGCATAGGCCTACAACACTGCTATGTATTTTCAAAACAGGATTCCACATCGTGCCTTGGGGCATGTGACTCCAGAGGAGGATTTTTCTGGGAAGAAGCCTGATGTTGGTAATTTTCGTATCTTTGGGTGTATTGGATACTCCTATGCACCCAAGGAGAAAAGGACCAAGCTAGAGCCCACCGCAGAGAAGAGTATCTTTTTGGGCTACAGTGAGACCTCGAAAGCCTTTCAGATTTATATTACTACATAGAGGAGAGTTTTTGTCAGGCAGGATGTGAAGTTCGAGGATGACAGGGCTTTCAGGAGGTCACAAGAGTTAGAGTATTTGGAGTCACCAGACCCTCAAGAGCAGTTGAGTCAGTCACATGGATCTAATGGAAAAGTATTAGGAGGTGCATTGATTACGATGTCAGGTCCATCAGTGTGCAGTGGCTCGCAGAGTCAGAGGGGTGGTGCTTCGGGTAGCATGCAGAGTAGTTTGCAAAGCAATTCACTAGGTAGTCCACTGATGGAAAATTCACACGTTACTTCAACATATACAGGTATAGATTCAGGTAGGAGGACAACAAACAAACATTCAGGAGTTCAGGCTTCTGATGAGGATGAGGAGTTTCACTCTCCGGTGGGAGAAGTGTGCTCAGGGAAGAGGAAGCCCAAGTGGCTTCACAATACCTTGAGAGAGACTACATCTATTGCTGGGCCGAAGAGACCGGTCAGAGAGAGCATACCACTTGAGCGGTTCTATATCTATATGGAAAAGGTTGCCAGCATCGTTGAATCTGAGCCTTCTAGCTATCAGAAGGTAGCTAGCTAGTAGGTCTGGAGAGAGGCCATGCAGGAGGAGTATTCTTCTATCATGAATAATGATGTTTGGGAGGAGGTGCCGAGGGTTGAGGGAAAATTAATGGTTACTTCCAGATGGCTTTACAAGATAAAGCATGCTGCAGATGGAAACATCGAGAAGTTCAAGGCTAGATTTGTGGCTAGAGGGTTCTCCTAGGTAGAGGGAGTTGATTATGAGGAGACCTTCACTCCCATGGCTCGATATACTTCCATTCAATCCATTATATCGATAGAAACAGAGATGGGTTGGAAAATCCACCAGATGGATGTGAAGACTGCATTTCTCAATAGCTTCATACATGAGGAGGTTTACATTGAGCAATCATAGGGCTTTGAGGTGCATGGGAAGAAGTCCCATGTATGCAGGCTGAAGAAGGCACTTTATGGCCTGAAGCAAGCTCCTAGAGCTTGGTACTCCAGGATTGATACGTACTTGCAGGAGATGGGTTTCACAAAGAGTGATGCAGATCCGAACCTATACTTTATTATGATAGGTGAGGAGCCTCTCATTTTGGTGTTGCATGTGGATGACTTGGTCATTACGAGTGCAGAGAGACTCATAGAGGGCTTCAAGAGAGATCTTGCTTCAGAGTTCGAGATGAAGGACATTGGCCTGATGCATTACTTTTTGGGTTTGGAGGTGTGGCAGGAGGAGGGGCATTTCTTCTTGGGACAAGGGAAAAATATTGTGGTCATCCTTAGTAGATTTCACATGGAGGATTGCAAACCCATGTCAACACCTATGATCACTAACTGGAAGAAGCTTCATGCTTCAGATTTTGAGTTGGTGGATCCCACATTGTATAGATAGCTGATTGGTTCCTTGATGTATTTGGTCAACACTAGACCAAATATATGTTTTGCAGTCAACACGATGATCCAGTTCATGTGTGCACCCAGGAGAGTGAATTTGGTTGCTGGAAAACACATTTTGTGGTACTTGCAGGGGACAGTGGATTATGGTATGGATTATAGACAAAGAGATGGAGTGAAATTGGTCGGGTACATTGATTCTGTTTGGGCAGGTTGTGCTTCTGATAGGAAGAGGACTTCAGGGTGTTGTTTTTGGTTGGGTTTGGAAGTTGTGTCATGGTTCAGCTGAAAGCAGCAGTCAGTAGCATTGAGTTCAGCTGAAGCACATTACATGGAAGCCAGTCTGGCTAGTTGTGAGGCCATATGGATTTGAAAGATGTTTTTTGGCTTATTTGGTCAACAGTTGAGACCTTCAGTGATTTATTGTGATAATCAGAGTTGCATTAAACTCACGGAGAATCCAGTATTTCATGACAGGTCAAAGCATATCGAGATCATATATCATTTCATCAGAGACTATGTTCAGAGGGGAGCTATGAAGCTTGAGTATATTTCCATAGATGAGCAGGTAGCAGATATATTCACCAAAGCCTTACCACGGGGCAAGCATGTCTACTTCAAAGACAAGATGGGTGTGGTGAGGAGCACTTTCCTCAGTAAGAGGGAGTGTTAAAATTTGGGTACCAGAGGACAAGTGGTTCCCTAAGGCTTTGATCTTTGGCCTAGGGAAAAGTGTCCAAATGTATTTAATTTTTTCTCCTAAAGTGACTTTATAAGTGATAAAGTCAAATCTAATTTAAAAGCAACTTTATAAGTGATAAAGTTACTAAGTATAATTTTAAAGTAACCTTAATAAAGTCAATCTGAAATTAGAAAGTGAAAAGTGACTTTGGAAATAAAAGGCTAAGTGGGTATTTATTAAATTGGGGTGAATTAAAAAATAAAAAGTGAGATTTAAATGCACATTTAATCTCAGCCCTAGATCTAAAGCTATCTCACTCATTGGATTTAAGGATTCCCCAAAAGTCACTTAGGGTTAGGTTAAAGGAGGACAAGAAGGAAAAGACCATTCATTCTTTCATGAGAAGATTGAGAGAGGAGGAGAAGAAAGCAAGCAGATATTTCTGAGTAGTGAGAAGAAATAGGGCAGCAACAATGATACTTCAGCAAATCCGTACAACACCTTATTGGCACATTTCCCAAGGCAGAAATCTGTATAGCAAGAGAGAGGCATTGCTTCCAAGAAAGGGAGGCACAAAAATTGAGGAAGAGGGCAGCGACATTAAGCACGAGTTCGAGGAAAAAAATATGGGGAAGAAAATCGAGGATAAGTGCAGCTGATATTTTCAGCACAAAAACTGAGAAAAAAGACAACAGCTTCAGTGCAGATTTCGAGGCAGTTTCTGGGCATAGATTTCAAGGAGGGCTGCTGTACAAATCCGTATATTTCCGTACATATGATTTCGACACGTTTTCGGAGGTGTCCGTACAACATTTATTGTTGTCATTAATGCTAAAATATTTTATGTTTTGTAAGTTGTTGATTTGGCACAATTTCCAAGGCAGTGTGCAAGCACGGAAGTCGAGATAAGTTTGTAATTTTGGTTGCTGGAATTTTTACTGTGTTTTTTTTCTCACTGTAAAATCAATATTCAGAAATAAACAGGAGCTTTCGAACTAGTTTTCCCCAAGAGTTGTAGGGGGTTTTTTAGGGTCATATTGACCAAAAATCAGCGTGTCATTTTCTGTATGTGTGGCTGAAATAATTTTTGAGTTTTATTTCTGCATTTTCTAGCACTTTGAAATTTCCAGAATTTGTTTTTTCAAAAATATTTATTATTTCCAGCTTGTTGAATGTATGTTTATGGGAATGGTCATTTAACTACATGGGAGTAATAAGGAGAAACTGATAACCGAGGTTGGGTCAAAATTTCTACAAGTGCACGGGAGAAGGAATGCTTTTTCGCTGGGTTAAGGACTCATATTTTCACCTAAGGACGCCTCCAACATCAAGGTCTGGTTGTAATCACTCCTTTTGTAATTTATCAATAATAACATCTGATGTTTGGTTTCTATATTTGTCTACATGATTATGCAAATATTCTAGTGCTTCTTGATCTAATAGATAGCTAGTGTTTACGTTTTTTATATATTGTATCACGTTTGTTGTTGTCTCTTGATCATTCACGGGTATTCACATGCCATCAGTAGCAGGAAGTGGGCCTACAAGGATCGTGGATCGAGGTCACCATCAACAGATCCAAGGATAGCAATTGGAAAATGGTATTTATGTCTCTTTCCTCTTTGCGTTGTAAGCATTAGCTAAGAAAGCTTATGTTAGAAAGAATCTCGTGTTGCTAGACCCAATATAGGTCTAGAGAGATTGCCTATGTCCACAGAGGGGATTTATCTTGATAACAAACCCTTTCTTCAATTACTTTCACAAAGGCAAGCTTCAAGTTTCTTTTACGAAGTTCTATGGCTCCAACCAGAAGGAAGTTGCTACTCCCTAGTTTATCAGCTACTACTAAAAGGAACTACTACCCCTAGTTTATCAATTGCTACTGAAAGGAGATACTACCCCTAATTATTTACCAACCACTACTACAAGGAGCTATAACCCTTGATTATTTATCAGCAACTACTAGAAGGATATACAACCCCTGATCTACAGGCTTTCACTTGCTTGACCTTCTTGATTCATCTTTCATACTATTTCAAACTCAAATCATGAAGGCTACTATCTTTCATAAAACAGATAAATCTCTCCTCAATCACACACCCTAATCACCACAAAATCACCTTTAACAATATATGATCATTGATCAACTCACCACACACATCGAAAATAGAAACAACATCAATAATAGTATTAACCATCTCATAAATTCACATTCTGCTTATATGGAATTAGGGCCGATATTTTAGGTTTTGATTTTTATTTTACTTTAGCTCTTTTTCATTCATAAATTATTATTTTCAACTCATATGTCACTTATGTTAGTTCTTCTTAATGTGTTCATGAATTATTTAATATTTTTTCCCCTATATTGATGGGAAAAACTGAGCTAAGCTTTCCAAAATTACAATTATGATACTAGGTTTAACTGGACTTTTAGCTGTAGTTCTAAACTTGTCAAATTGTCAGATTTTTCCAAAATTTCCAAAATTGTCTTATTCCGCCAAAAATGTTGAAACCTTGTTAATGCGGTGATAATTAACTTTACTGTACTTCTAGTTTTTGCATGGTTGCAAAATATGCCACCAAATATATTTGTCAACTCGTTCAATACAATATTCCCATAGGTGCTTTGTTTAAGCCCTCACATCTTAAGCCCTTTATTAAAACACAATTATCTATCATTCATGTATTGTTTCATAGCATAGGATCTCAATGTAACAACAAATGAAACCATCACACAAAGGCAAGTCCTGGAGGAGCTTCCATCAATTTCGATAATTGTTGTCTACCGCCAACATTCTTGTCCTAACACCTGTTTCCTTGACCTTCAAAAATTTTGCACCCTCGAAAACTCCCAGGGTCATTCCATTTGGGAGATGTGTCCCTAGAGTACCACCCTCGCTTATAATTTCTTGACACTTATTGGTATGATGTTTTAGCTCAGTGTGCCACCTGAATGCCACTGTGTCCCAATGCTTTGTTACCATAGAAATAAAACATGAAACTCATTAAAAAATTGTCAGGGTGCATGGACTTCCAGGGAAAGGGGTTACAACAGTGCCACTATGTCTGCCACATATGTACCTTTTCCACGTGTCATTTTCAAATAGGTGCCACATGTCATCCATTTTAAACCCACTTGGACGCCTAAAAAATTCAAAATATGTATTCCACAATTTATATATATGTGGCAATCTGATTTGCAACTTTCTCTCTGAGGGAGTGGTACTTGATTGGAATACACTTTGTATTTGAATGAAAAACATGATTCTTGGACATGTTGATTGCACTTGTATTATCATAGATGATAGGTATTGAATATCATATTTCCCTTGCACATCTTGTAAATCTTGCTTCATCCATAATAGCATAGTGCAACAAGAAGTTGTTTCTATATATTTTTCTTCAATAGCAGAGACATAAATTGAACCATGCTTCTTTCTCAACGATGAAACAAGTCATTCACCAAGAAATAAAGCACCACCACTAGTGATTCATCTCCATCACCTACCTAATCAACCTCAGTAAAAAGAGTTAGTGAAAAATATTTACATCTGGGTACCAAAGTCCATAGTCCATTATGGCTCTAAGATATATGAGAATCCTCTTTGTTGCTAGGAGATGACTCTATCTGGGTGCTACATGAAATATTCCAACAATACCAATTTATTGCATAATGTCTAGTCTAGAGGTTGTTGAGAATAAGAGGCTATCATTAATAGATCAATATAAAGTTTGATCTACATTTGGTGATTCATCAACCTTGCTTAGTTTGCAACCTGTAACCATTGGCGTGCTTACCAAATAACATTATTGCACACCGAATTTATTCAAAACTTCCTTGAGATAATTGCATTGTGAGATAAAAATTCCTTTTGAAGATTGTGCAATCTTCAAATGAAGGAAATAAGAAATTTCTCCAAGCGTAGACATTTCAAATTCGACCTTCATATCGACTGCAAAATGACAAGTTTGATGATATGAATCACTTGAAAAAATAATATCATCAAAATAGACAAACACCACTAATAATTTTCCATCATTGGATTTCACATAAAAAATACTATGATCTGCCTCCTTTAAAAGCACACTTAGTGAGAAAATAAATATCCAACTTGGAGTACCAAGTCCTTTGGGCTTGCTTAAGACCATACAAGGCCTTTTTCAACCTATAAATGTAATCAAGTTTATATGATAATTGAAAACCATCATGCTGCTCAATGTAGGCTTCTTCTTGTAGTTCTCCATTTAAAAAGGCATATTTAACATCAATATGATATGTCTTAAGTTTTTTAAAGAAACAAAAGAGAAGAACATGTGAATCACTTCTAATCATGCAACAAGAGCAAAGGTCTCATCAAAATCTAAGCCTTCAATTTGTACATATCCCTTGCAAACTACCCTTGCTTTGTTTCTTAACACTTCACCATGTTAATTCAATTTGTTTTGGAATATCCACTTCGTGCCAATAATGTTCTTATCTGTTAGTCTTGGAACAAGCTCCCAAGTGTCATTTTTCTTGATATGGTCAAGCTCTTGGTTCATTAATTTTAACCAATTGTCATCTTGGATGACCTATGAAAAATCCTTTGGTTCCATCATAGATAATAGAGATACATGTGCTTGAGTAGGAGGATTTAATAGCCCCCTTCTTATCTAAACACTTGTATTCAAGTCACCAACAATTTGGTTAGCTGGGTGGTATTTTTGCACATACCTTGCAGGATATTTCGAGTGTGGACTAAGGGGAACTTCAATTTCTTCAACTATAAAGGGATCATCATCCTTTTCATTATTGATGACTAGATCATTGGCGTTGATATTAACTGGTTGATTTTCTTTAGATCCAATGTGCTCATCAACTTTAGCATCAATGCAATCCATTATTTTCCTTGTATTCTTATTGTAGCATCTATATCCCTTGATATTATGAGAATATCCAAGAAAAATACCTCCATCAACTCTTGTATTGAACTTAACACGATTTTCATCATTATTTTTGATATAACACTTGCTTCCAAACACTCTAAAATTCTTGACTGTAGCAAGCCTGCCATACCAGAGCTCATATGGGATTTTGTCATTGTTTGGTCCAAAGTGAACCTTGTTTAAAATCACCATTTTTGTGTAAATGGATTAAACCCAAAATATTTGGAATATAACTCTTTCTCCCATCATGGCTCTAACCAACTGATGAAATGATCTATTGGATCTTTCTACTTCTCCATTCTGATGTGGAGTCTATTCTATGGTAAACAATTTTTTCATGCCCCGTTCTTTGCAAAACTCATCAATATCCTTGGAGTTAAACTCACCACCATTATCAAAACTTATGCACTTTATTTTATAATATGTCTCATTCTTGGCCATGTCCTTGAAGTTCTTAAACTTTTCGAATTCCTCTAATTTCTCTCTTACAAATGCCACCCATGTCATTCTGCTAAAATCATCAATGATAAGCATGAAATAAAATTTAATTAAGGGTGTTTTAGTTCTTTAAGGACCACACATGTCCATATGTACTAATTGTAGTGGCCCAGTTGATGAGTTATCTTTGGATTTGTTTGGTACTCACACTTGTTTTACCATATGACAAGACTTTTCAATAGTGTTTTTTGGTTTTAAAGGATTTGGAAGATATCTCACAACATTCTGCTTACCCAATTTGATAATTTGATCAAAGTTCAGATGTCCTAGCCTTCAATGCCACAACTAGATCTCATCAATATTTGTCAAATAACACTTCTTTGTCTTCTCTTTTAGAACATTAACATTATTGTATATTTTAACAGCTTCAACTATTATCTCTCTTATGCCTGCATACTTGATTTGACAATTTTTAGATTTTAACAACACATCGTAGCCTTGGTCACACATCTGAGACACAATAAGTAAATTGTGCTTCAATCCATCAATAAATATAACATCATTGGCCTTGTATTTTCTATTAGATAAGATAACAATTCCTTTACCCACAATCTTACTAGGTGCTTAGTTCCAAAGATGACATTACCTTTGTCGAAAACTTTCCATGGAAAAAAATACTTTTAAATCCTAACATATGCCTCAAATAGCCACTGTCAACATATCATTAACTCCCTTTATTCTGAGTATAGAAAACCAAATTACAATTTTATTCATTTTCCTTTTTCTTCCATATCTTGTGTTGCTAGACTTTTTTCTTGATTTCTGTATCAAGTCTTTTGTCTCTAAGTTTGCAATCAACTATTGTGTGGCCATAGTTTTGACAAATGTAGCATTGAAACAAGTTATTTAATGGGGAAACCGAATTGCTATACATGGGTCTACTCATCCTTTTCTTGAAAAATTGGTTATTAGTCTGATAATTTCTTCTTCTTGGCCTGAGATTTCTAAATGATAGATTCACCCTGTAATTTTCTACCTTCTTCCCATAATCAGAATAGGTAAAATAATGGCTAGGAAATACGTCCTCATACCTTGTAGAAAACAATTTATGAAGATTTTTTGAGTTTCTATATGAGAATTTCAAGCTTGTATGAGACCTATACCTCTCTATTGACGAATTTGATTATCCTCTCCTGCATTATTAGACTTTTTCATAGTCGAATTTATCCTTTTTTTTGCAATTTTCGATCATCCTATGGCTGCAAATTGGACTGTGTGCTCTCTTTTTCTCTCGCTTGTCACATTGAGTCAACTTTGGTTGCTGTGTTATCTACATTTTTTTACTTCTTGCACAAAAGTAATGGGTTTCTTTCCTTTTATATCAGTTGTTGAACTTGAACCCGCCTCAAATCCAAGACCTTATTTGTTATTAGAAACTCTTTGAAATTCAAGAAGTTCATTCAAACTTTCAGTCCCTTTTTCCAAATTTTTCATTAAAGCTTAACTAAGTTTTAGATTTTTCAAGACCTTTCCTCATAGAAATAATTTCTCCTTCGAGCCTTTCACATGCTTGTTTTTTCACATTTACCTAATCTTTCAATATTTCTTGGATCATCTTACCTTATTTAATTTGCAAGAGAAGAGGTTGTATCGCTTCAGCTTTGTCCTAGGAAAATAATTCCTTTTGACATGTTTTATTTTTCTTTATCAACCTTTGAATTTCTTCAAGGGAACTGATCAACTCTCTTTTTAAATCAGATTTAGCCTCTTCTCCATCAGAGTCAATAACTTCTACTTCCATATTTTCTATGGTCGTGGGCATAAATTATTTTGAGCTTTCACAAGGTCTGTCCTCATCTCAATATTGATTGTCTTCACTTTCAATGGTGATACAATATTGGGTGTAGAAGATTTTCTTATGAAACTTATTTTTTTCCTTTTTCAATTTTTTGAACTTATTTCTATGACAAAATTGATTCTTCTTCTTTTTAGAACACACAGAAGCTTAGTGTCCTACTTAATGATATTTAAAGCACTTAAAAGGTAGTTTTCATTTGTACTTGAATGAGCCTCTCTTTAGATTTCTCATGAACTTAGCTTCCTCTTCATTTGATTCACAACATGAGTCATTATGTTCTTCCTTGGCCTTGTTGTTTGCTTTGTATAGTTTTAATGTAGATTCAAAATTGCTCATGTAATGCACTAAAACATAAGACTCAAATCTACTCGGCCAATATGCAGAAGTAAATTCACGATCAAGAACACAAATCATTAACATGCATCAATATTCAACACACATACACATAGATAAATCTAGGGGAAATAATCTTCTCAAAACCCCTTACTATTTGTATTTCATTAAACAAAGAATCTAGATGAATACGATATGCTTTGCTCAACCTTGAGCTCAACTTGCACTTGTATCTTCTATCATCTTCCTGACTGACTGGCTTTGGCCAACACTTAGCCAATTTTAAAGCCCTCCAAGCTCCTATTTCCTTGTGTTGTTTGATGAGGAATTATCCCCTATTAATTAGGGAAAATTTATCATTGAGAATTGCACAATTACTTTAGGCCCTTCTTTGATTGCATGCATGACCTGTACAACTTGGAAAATTCTACATTTGATAATACACTGCCCTTGAACTCCAATGTCAACTGGGTAACTCAAATTTCATGCATGCATGAGTTAATTTAGGCTGATTGATAAGTTAAATGTTTAAACATTGAAGATGCACCCCACCGTTATACCCCCCACTAGTTCCTCCAATAGTTGGAACTAGTTTAACTAACTATAACTCAATTTAACTGAATTAAATTGTTACAGCTGAAATTAAATCAACCTAGACTGATAAAATTTAGGAATAATTGTACATAACTCAAGTTTATGCCCCCAACTTGAATTAACTAAGCTAATTGAGTGATAAAAATTATTTCAACTCAATTAACTCATTCAAGTTGTCCGTTAATGTGGAATTTCGATTTTCTCCTAATTTTATCAAAGGAAAAATTAAATTATGAGTTTATTGTTTCATTTTCAACACTACCTCTTAGGAAGAAAGGGATTATGATATATCCCAATCTTGCTTATATGGAGCTCAAATTTTCCTTTTGACAAAGCCTTTGTAAAAATATCTGCATCATGTTCCTCTATTATAATGTACTGCAAAAACATGATCTGTCTCTGCACACAATATCATATATGGTGGTATTGGATATCAATGGTGGAATTATGAGCTATTATGTTGTTATGTTGTACTTGATGGCAACCTACTCTATGAGTTTCCTTTTGATAGCAACCTATTTGTTAAATATCTAAAATTGATGTATCTACAAGTCAGTTCAGATGTGACAGAGAAAGGAATTCCAGTCAAGGAAAAAGGAATAACAAAGATAAATTTTCAAGATGCATACGCAATTTTGATGAAGGAAACCCACATATACTCACTGGTTTGATGAAGGAAACCCGTGTATACATCCAGAATTAGTGTATACGTAGTTTTGGTGAATAAAAGTGGTGTATATACGTGGGTACGAAGAAGCCAAGTTGTGCATGTACTTACGCACTCAATTTATGATACCAGGGGTCCTCACCATGGTTTTAGACAATAGTATTGAGTGTTGTGTCGTCTATTTGATCCCATCCAAGAATACCATTGGCACTTGTATGGTTTTGGCTCATGGTATTGGCTAAGGCTCAAACTATATAAGGAGAAGAAGATCATAGTGCAAAAGAAAAGGTGTACAAGGGTATGGGTATTGATTGAATACTTCACTCTGAAGTATATTTGCATGGAATGGGTTACATTTTATTGATAGATCTAAAACAATGACCCGCCTATGAATAAAATGATGGATCATGATCTCTATACCTGAAATGAATATGTATTTGCTTTATTTGTTTGTGAGATGTTTAGATCTATGATCTAACACATGTTTGTTGAAGTGAAGGGTATGATCTGAGTAAGTTTGTTGATATGAAATTTTACGTAGTCCTGAATATTTATAGATTGATACGTTGGTTCGTCACGGTGAAAGTGCGTATACACATGGGTTTGTTTTGGCAAAAGCGCGTATACACGCAGGTTTGTTTCAGCAAAAGCGCATATGAAAGTTAGGGTTTTTCTAGAGTTTGTTGAAGAAAATGTCTGATCATTTATGTTATATTTATGTTGTTTGTCAATGAAGTCTTCATGTAGATCTGGATTTTTTGAATATTGTATATGCTGCTAGTTGATTATGTATAAATATGATCAGTGACTAGGTGATTGAATATGATGGATGCTACTAGCTGAATAAGGGTTCTGTATATCTGAAAAAGTATTCCTAAATGTCTCTGATCTGTTCTGAGTCTGATTAGATTCCTAAATTCAGTATAAAGATATATACGCAGGTCCGTCCATAGGAAAGCATGTATATATGTAGGTTGTAGTAAGTAAAGTAGCGTATACATTTGGTTCTATGAATGATTAGGATTGAAGTTGATTCTGTATGTCAATTCAGAAGTTTGGGTTTATTGTTGTGATTTGGTTACAATGATCTCACTGTTCTGTTCAAATATTGTTTTATGGCTATTGGTGTTGATATACAAATTATGTTGTGTTGAAGTTGTTGGATCGAGTGTGAATATTGATGAAACGTGGTTTGAAGTGATTCTGAGGGTTGAAGCCTTAAGTGTGGAAGTCGAAGATTCCTGCCAGTAGAAGCTGGTGATCAGTTTAGGGGGTTGTAGCTCCCTTCCAGTAGTGGTTGGTAAATGAGATCAGGGGGTTGGAGCTCCTTTCCAGTAGCAGCTAGAGAACAAGAGAAGGTTGCAACCTTCTGCAGGTGGGTTCCTGCATACTAACATAAGTCTGCATCAGTACAACATTGTAATCAATTTTCTAGATAATAAATATGGAATATAGATACGACAACAACGGTGGTTTTCTCCCGACTTGGGTTTCCTCCTTAAATCTTGGTGTTCATGTATGATGATTTTATGAATGATCAGGGTTGAAGTTGATTCTACATGCCAATTTAGAAGTATGGGTTTATTGTTGTGATCTAGTTACAATGCTCTCACTGTTCTATTTAAATATTTTTTTATGGATATTGGTGTTGATCTACAAATTATGTTGTGTTGAATTTGTTGGATCCAGTGTGAAAATTGATGAAACATGGTCTGTAGTGGTTCTAAGGGTTGAAGCCTTCAATGTGGAAGTCGAAGCTTCCTAAAAATAGAAGTTGGTGATCAATTTAGGGGGTTGTAGCTCCCTTCCAGTAGTGGCTGGTAAATAAGATCATGGGGTTGGAGCTCCCTTCCAGTAGCAGCTGGAGAACGAGAGAAGGTTGCAGCCTTATGTAGGTGGGTGCCTGCGTACTGACATGAGTCTGCATCCATACAACATTGCAAGCAGTTTTCTATATAATAAATATTGAAGACAGATATGAAAGCAACAGTGGTTTTCTCCCGACTTGGGTTTCCTCCTTAAATCTTGGTGTTCATGTGTGATGCCCTTGTGTGATGATTTATTCTGTTAATACTGCACACGTTTACTGCTTAAATTTATGATGCATAACTAATGAATTGGGCTAAGTAATATTTCTGAATATTTATCTGAACATTAAGTTATTTGGGTATACACAAGTTTCATTTAAGATAGCAGTGTACATACGCTAGTTGGACTAATAAAAGTTGTGTATAAAAACCAGTAAAAGAAAAATAAAAGATTGTGATTCTTGTAAATACTCATTCACTCCCCCCCCCCCCCCCCCCCAAAAGTATTTTTCCCAACAATTGGTATAAGAGCAGGTCCTTCTGAAGAAGCTTATTCACTATAAGGAAGATTATCCAAGATGAGCAATAAATATGGAATAACATCTATTAGACCACCACTCTTTAACATAAACAATTTAATCTTCTGGAGGACAAGAACAAGATCATATCTTCAGCCCCTTGGAGTAGATGTTTGGGCAATTGTTGAAGGCGGTTACCAATATCCAGCTGTAGTTCCCACAGATCCAGCAAAAAGGAATAACTATAAAACTAATGCAAAAGTTTTCAATGCATTAATGGGAAGCTTGACCGAATCAAAATTTGTCAAGGTTATGCAATTAAATACAACAAAGGAGATATGGGACATAATCATTCTGAGCTATGAAGGTGATGCCAAGGTAAAAGCGCTAAACTCCAATCTCTCATAATTCAATATGAAAATCTCAGAATGCATAATGATGAAAGTATTGCTAGTTTCTTTTTACGTCTAGATGAGATCGTAAATCATATGAGAAATCTGGGTGAAGACATAAGAGACACAACTTTAGTAGAGAAAATATTAATACCTCTAACTCCTAAATTCAAGTCAAAAGTGTCTGCTATTGAAGAGAAGCAATATCTACAGACTCTTACTATTGTTCAACTTCATGGGATCCTAACTGCTTTTTAAATGAGAAAAGGAGGTCCGTCTGAAGTCGAAGAAGCAGATTTTAGAGCTACTGCAAAAGGAAAGGACAAGGAAGAAAAAAACTAATCAGGGTATGTATCAAAAGAAGATGAGGTAAATTTCGTAAATAAACTTCAACTTGGCACTGGAAGGTTCATAGGTAAGCTTCCTTTCAAATGTTTTTCTTGTGGAAGAGTGGGTCATTATGCTGCTAAATGTCCTCATAAATATAATCATGATAAGGGAAATGAATTAGCAAAAGTAAGTAGGAGACCGTTTTTCGATAGAAAAATTTACTATACTCATGAAGATAGTGATGGTTTGTCAAATAGTGAAGAAGGAGAATCTGATCAAGATATTAGACTGCTCATGGCATTTGAAAAAGACACTAGTGAGGCTAAAGATACTTTTATGGATGCTTTATAAGAAAATGATTTTATTGAAGAAATCACTCAACTCAAAATTTGCTTGGAAGAGAAAAAAATATCCATAGATACTCTAAAGAATCAACTCATAGAAAAGGAGAAGCACAGTGAGAAATTAGAATGTGAAATAGTAAGTCTAAGAAAGGAACTTGAGAAAGTAAAAAATCTAAACATTAGATTTGCTAAAGGATTTGAAACCTTAGATGAAATTATCAAGGTTCAACACTCTACTCTTGTGAATACAGGTCTTAGATATATTGGTGAATCTTCTCAGTCAGAAAAATCCTCAACTACAAGCTATCTAAATGCAACAAAATCCAGCTAGCAAAGTTTCATGACTCAACAAAAGAACAAAGACAATGTCCAGGTAAAGCATGATCATTCAAATCCAAGAATGAACAAGAACATAAATATCAGTCAAAAGGTAAACAACACTAGAAGGTTCTATGATCGCAAAAAAATCTTCTTTAATGGAAAATGTTTCTCATGTCATAATTTTGGTCACAAAGCTGCTTAATGTGTTGCATAAAAGACCATCATGACCAGAGAAGCAAGAAATCAAAGAAATGAGACAGGAATAAAGAATAATACTTATAACAATTTTTTTCCTCTTCAAGATGAAATTGAATGTTCATTTTGCAATAATTTTGGACATGAAGAATCTGAATGCAAGAGCAAACTTTAGCCAAAAGAACAAATATCCACAAGTTCCAAGGTTTAGAAAAGGAAGGACTTACAGTTTGAAAGTTGTGACTTAAATTTATTTGCAGAAGGAGAAGAAAATTAATGGTACATTGATAGCGGATGTTCAAAACATATGACAGGTGATAAAGATAAAGTTATTTCATACAATGCATTAGAGAAGGAAAAAAATGTTATTTTTGGAAATGAATATCCTACTATCATTAAGGGTAAAGGATCTGTTTTTCTAAAGGAAAAGGTTAAACTTAACAATGTTATATATGTTGATGGATTAAAGCATTATTTTTTGAGTGTTAGTCAAATGCATGATCAAGGAAATGAAGTTGTCTTTCGATCAAAAGAGTGTGCGCTTTGTGAACTTGACACTAGAAAGACCGTAATAAAAGGAACAAGAACACCAAGCAATCTATATATATTGAAAGGTGGGAAAGAGAAATGTTATCTAGGTAAATCTATAGAAAAGTGGTTATGGCACAAAAGATTGGGACATCTGATTTTTTCTCAAATAAGCAAATCAAGCAGGCTCAAAGTTTTTCGTGATCTACCCAACATCACTTTACCCGAATGTACCATATGAAAATCATGCCAATTTGGTAAGAAAACCAGGGTTCAATTTAATGCCAAAGAAGGATCAACAAGTAATCCTCTTGAACTTATACATACCGATTTATGTGGACATGTAATGAAAAAGTCACTTCGTGGAGAACAATACTACATCTTATTCATTGATGAATTTTCTAGAATGTGTTTGATCGATTTATTGAAAGATGAAGATGAAACATTTGAAAAATTTAAGGTCTTGAAAGCTTTAGTTGAAAATGAACTAGATTTAAAAATCAAATGTCTTAGATTTGACTGAGGAGGAGAATATATATCAGATGAATTCTTTGATTTATGTGAACAATATGGCATAAAAGATAGTTTTATGTAGCTGGAACTCCACAACAAAATGGCGTGGTAGAAATAATGAATAGAACAGTTAAGCAAATGGTATGTTCTATGCTTGATGAATTTGGGATTCCTGACACCTTTTGGGGTGAAGCTGCTCATGTTGCAGTGAATATTATCAAAAAGGCTCATGTTCGTGTAAACAGTGATAAAACTCATGAACTCTGGTATGGTAATATTCCCATTGTGAAGCATTTTAAAATTTTTGGAAGCAAATTTTATATCAAAAATAATGACGAAAAACTTGGCAAGTTTGAACCTAGAGCAGATGAAGGAATATTTCTTCGTTACTCTTTTAGAAGTAAAGCATACAAATGCTACAATAAGAGACTTTGGAAGATTATTGAATGTATTGATGTTGTAATTAATGAATCTCTCACAGCTCCCAAAAGGAAATAACAACAAATGAGGATGACGATGATGAATGTTTATCCTCATAAAATAACAATAATATAGAAGGAGAACCTAATGAAGCACCAGAAGAAGACACATCAGAAAGAGAAAGGGCTCCATCCAGGTATGTTCAAAAGAATCATCCAGAATCTCAAATTTTGGGAGAAAAGGAATCAACGGTACAAACAAGAAGAACTCTTGTAGGATCTCCTAGTTATCTAGCACTTTTATCCACCATTGAACCAGAAAATGTAAATCAAGCTAGTAAAGATGAATGTTGGATTAAGGCCATGCATGAATAACTTGATCAAATTGAAAAGAATAATACTTGGGAATTGGTTCCAAGACCTCATGATAAAAATGTAATTGGAACAAAGTGGATATTCAAAAACAAGTTAAATGAAAATGGAGATGTCATTAGAAACAAAGCTAGACTTGTTTGTAAAGGGTATGATAAACAAGAAGGTATAGAATTTGAAGAAACATTTGCTCCAGTAGCTATACTTGAAGCCATAATAATGTTTCTTGCATTTTAAATTTTTCAACAATTCAAGGTTTATCAAATGGATGTCAAATCTGATTTCCTTAATGGTGATCTAGAAGAAGAAGTTTCTATCGAACAACCAGAAGGATTCATTCTGGGAAATGATAAAAAAATTGTTTGCAAACTTAAAAAGGCCCTATATGGTCTAAAACAAGCCCCATGGTCATGGTACTATCGTCTTGACAAAAATCTTCAACAACAAGGTTTCACAAAAGGATCTGCAGACAGTAAATTATACACAAAAATTAAAAATGATAAATTGTTAATTATTGTTGTTTATGTTGATGATATCATTTTTGGGGTAATGAAGAATCCATGAGTCAAAAATTTTCTTTTGTGATGCACCAAGAATTTGAAATGTCTTTACTTAGGGAAATAACATATTTTCTTGGCTTACAAGTGCAACAACAAAAATATGGCATCTTTCTCTCACAAGAAAAATATCTCAAATAGATCCTGAAGAAGTATGGGATGGAAGACTGCAAACCTGTGAGCACTCTAATGGTGACCAGATTTAACCTCAATTCTCATGATAATTATCCCATGGTAAACTAGCCAGAGTATAGATCTATGATTGGAAGTTTGCTTTATCTAACAGGGACTAGACCGAATATCATACATGCAGTTGGGATTGTTGGACGATTCCAAGCCAATCCAAAGGAGTCACATCTTCAGGCCGTAAAAAGAATATTCAAATATCTACAAGGAACTCAAGGTTTTGGTCTATGGTATCCCAAGAATGTTGATCTTACCCTTCATGCTTACACAGATGTAGACTAGGCTGGAAATGTTGATGACCAAAAAAATCACTAGTGGTGGTGCATTTTATATGGGGCCCTAATTAGTATCCTGGTTCAACAAGAAACAAAGTTCCATTGCCTTATCTACAATAGAAGCAGAATATGTGGCTATTGCATCATGTCAGACACAACTTCTTTGGATGATGCAGACATTACAAGGTATTCAAATTAAATGTTCTCCTCCAATCTCCATCATATGTGATAATACAAGTGCCATCAGTATCTCGAAAAATCTTATTATGCATTCCAAAGCCAAACACATTCCTATCAAGTATCATTTTTTATGAGAAAAAGTGCTTGAGAAAAAGGTTAAATTGGAGTATGTTCCCTCCAAAGAACAATTTGCTGACATATTTACTAAACCTATTCCTAGAGAAGAATTTGAATATACCAGACTGAAGCTGGGAGTTGTCTCTGCCTCACTTATCTAATCTGTTTGATTTCAGAATAATAATTTCGGTACATAGGTTTCATGAAGTATAGTCGCGTATATACGTGAGTTTCTCTCTATATAATTGTGTATGGATCTTTTGTCATAAAATATGCAGGTCAGCCTTCAGATCAATCTTCGCCATGTTATTGACATATATGGTTTGGATCTGTTGCTCAGGTGTTTATGGGTACAATCTGCGGTTCTGGTGTTCAAATTACATTTCCTTTCCTTGATATTTATCTTCTTGATGAATTGGTTGCTGAAAATGTTCAAGATGCACCGGTTTAGGGGGAGCATTAGCCTTGCTGAGAATAATGCATTGTTGGCATTATGTTGGTTGTTGAATTATGATCTCTCTCTTTAGGTCCTTTGGTCTTGGTTATAAGAGTCATATCTAAAATGTGATGTAAGGGTCATGTTGAGACCTATGATGTATAAATTTTCATATTTAGTCATGTATGGACTTTTTTCAAAATTGTAAGCCCACTTGGTTGGGTGCTTGAGTCAATATGTAACACCACTTGGTTCGGTAATTGATGTGTGTATGCGTCCTTGGTGATAAGAAAGGTTATATATTCTTGCAAATATTTTTTAAAGCTCTATCATGTGTTCAGGAGGAGTATGATCCGTATTGTGCAGCGCAGATCTCGAAATTATTGTATCAATTTGCCCTTTTCTCTTGATGTCAAAGGGGGAGAGTAACTTGGTGTTTGAATAATGATTATGATTTATGTGTCTATCAAGTATCTACAAGTTGTGGTGATCAAAGATCATCATGGTTTCCATCAAGTCCAAAGGGGGAGATTGTTGGCATTATGATGTAATATGTTGTTATGTTGTCCTTGATGGAAACCTACTCGATGAGTTGCCTTTTGATAGCAACCTATTTGTTAAAGATGTAAAATTGATGTATCTACAGGTCAATTAAGATGTGACAGAGAAAGGAATTCCAGTCAGGGACAAAGGAATAATAAAGATAAAATTTCAAGACATATATGCAGGTTTGATGAAGGCAACCTATGTATACTCGCAGGTTTGATGAAGGAAACTCATGTATACATCCAGAATTAGTGTATACGCAGTTTTGGTGAAGAAAAGTTGTGTATATATGCCGGCACGAAGAAGCCAAGTCGCGTATGTACTTATGCACTCATTTTATAATACCAGGGGTTCTTACCATGGTTTTAGCCCACAATATTGAGTGTTGTGTCCTTTATTTGATCCCGTCCAAGAATACCATCAACGCTTGTGTGGTTTTGGCTCATGGTATTGGCTAAGGCTCAAAACATATAAGGAGAAGAATATCATAGTGAAAAAGAAAAGGTGTGCAAGGGTATGAGTATTGATTGAATACTTCACTCCGAAGTATATCTTCATGGAATGGGTTATAGTTTATTGATAGATATGAAATAATGATGCACCGATGAATACAATGATGGATCAAGATCTCTAGACCTAAAATGAGTATGTATTTTCTTGATATGTTTGTGAGATGTTTATATCTGTGATCTAGTGCATGTTTTCTAAAATGAAGGGTATGATCTGAGTAAGTTTGTTGATCTGAAATCTTATGCAGTCCTGAATATTTATAGATCTATACACTAGGGTTTTTTTGGAATTTGCTGAAGAAAATGCTTGATCATTTCTGCTATATTTCCAATGTCTGTCAATGATGTCTTCATGTAGATCTGGATTGTTTGAATACTATATATGTTGCTAGTTGATAATGTATAAATATGATTAGTGACTGGGTGATTGAATATGATGGATGTTGCTGACTGAATAAGGGTTCTGTAAATTTGAAAAAGTATGCCTGAATGTCTCTGATTTGTTCTGAGTCTAATCAAATTCCTAAATTTAGTATATAAAGATATATATGTAGGTTTTTCCATAGGAAAGCGCATATATATGCAGGTTGCGGTAAGTAAAGTAGTGTATACATTTGGTTTTATGAATTATCGGGGTTGAAGTTGATTATGCATGTCAATTCAAAAGTCTGGGTTTATTGTTGTGATCTGGTTACAGTGATCTCACTGTTTTGTTTAAAGATTGGTTTATGGCTATTGGTGTTGATATACAAACTATGTTGTGTTGAAGCTGTTGGATCCAGTGTGAAAATTGATGAAACGTGGTTTGCAGAGGCTCTGAGGGTTGAAGCCTTCAGTGTGGAAGTCGAAGCTTCTTGCCAGTAGAAGCTAGTGATTAGTGTACGGGGTTGTATCTCCCTTCTAGTAGTGGCTGGTAAACGAGATCAAGGTGTTGGAGCTTCCTTCCAGTAGCGCCTGGAGAACGAGAGAAGGTTGCAACCTTCTGCAGGTGGGTGCATGCGTACTGAAATGGTAAGAAATTTTCTATATAATAAATATTGAAGATAGAGACGATAGCAGCAGTGGTTTTCTCCCGACTTGGGTTTCCACCTTAAATCTTGGTGTTCATGTGTGATGCCCTTGTGTGATTATTTATTATGTTATTACTGCACATGTTTAATGCTTAAATGTTTGATGCATAACTGATGAACTGGGTTAAGTAATGTTTCTCAATATTTATCTAAACATTAATTTATTTGGGTATACACAAGTTTCATTTAAGATGGCAACGTACATACGCTAGTTGGACTAATAAGAGTTGCATATAGAAATCAGTAAAATAAAAGCAAAATATTGTGATTCTTGTAAATATTGATTCACCCCCCCCCACCCCCCTCTCAGTATTTTTCCCAACAATCAATGTGCTTGGATCGATCATGAAAAACTGGATGTTGATAGAGTTCTCTGTTTGTCACAATAAATCATAGTAAGGGTCCAAAATATGACCAAATAACCCAAAAATAATATTTCTCATCCAGATATCTTATCAAGTTGCTTGAATGGAATCCATGTACTCTGCTTTTGCTGAGTTTAGTGCAACTGATCTCGGATTCTTTTTGTACCAAGAAACTACTACTGAACCAACACAGAAAATTCTTCCTGAAGTTATTTTCTGATCTAATGGATTTCCCACCCAATCTACATTTGTGAAGCCTTGCATCTTCACTCCCTCTTTCTGTCTATAGCAAAGTCCAAACTGAGTGGTGCCTATGAGGTACCATAGTACATGGTTTAGCAAACCTCCAAAATAATTTGGTCAGTCGATGAAATGGCTTGGCTCAATTGATTTACCTCATAACACATGTTTGGTCGTGTGTTCACCAAATACATGAGTGAACCCACCAACTTCCTCACATGAAGTGGCATCCTATTTCCTCCACTTTGCTAGAGGAGTCTTCATTGGTTTGCATTTTTCCATGTGGAACTTCTGAAGTATCTCATTGGCATACTTTCCCTAAGAGACAAAAATTTCCCCTTCTCTCTGCCATACTTCCAAACCAAGGAAATAATGGATCAACCCCATGTCCTTAATTTCGAACTCTCTTGCAAGATCCTCCTTCCAAGACCTAATAATTTGTTCATCACCGGTCAAAATCAACTCATCAACATATAAGGCTATAATCAACAATTTACCTTCTACCAAAATGTGCTAAAGGTTTGTATCTTATTCACTTTTTGTGAAGCCCAACCTGACGAGGTAGCTATCAATCCTGGTGTACCAAGTGCAACGTGATTTCTTTAGCCCATACAACGCTCGCTTGAGTTGACACACATGTGAATTTCTGTTAAACGTCTCAAATACTTCAGGTTGTTCAATATACACCTCCTCCTCAATAACTGCATTGAGGAATGTTGTCTTCACATCCACCTAGTGTATTTTCCACCCCATCTATGCAACCTGAGTGAAAATTGATCTGATGGAAGAGTGCCTTGATACAGGAGAAAAGGTCTCTTCATAGTCAATCCCTTCTACCAAAGAGTACCCCTTGGCCACGAAAATGGCCTTGTGCTTCTCAATTCTTCCTTCTGCTACATGCTTTACCTTGTAAATCCATCGTGAACCCACCACTGACTTGTCTACAGGTCTTGGGACCACTTCCCAAACACATTTTTTTGACAATGGAATCATATTCGTCTACAATAGCATCAACCCATATTGGTTGCTCTATTGCTTCCTCAAATGAGGTTGGTTTTGTCTCTACTAATTCACTCATCAGATCCATGTAGCTAGTGTATTGATCTGGTGACCTCCACTACCTAAGTTATGATTTGGGTTCTCCCACATTCTCTCTAGCATCCTACAATAATATTTCATCTTCCCTGATTCGCTTCCTTCATTCCTTGGATGTCTCTTCTTGAGTGGATATCTCCACTCTCTACTCCTCTGCTTATGGCTGCTCCAAATCATCTCAAGGTTCTTCCTTTGGAGTCAAAAGCTCTTTATATGGATGCAATTGAAGCTCCCTTTCAAGGGAACACTTCATTGCCTTCTCTTCATCGAACTTCACATCACTATGAAAAACTGTCATCGTGATAGATGGTAGGTACACCCAATAGTTGTGAGGTGTATCAGTGTACCCCACAAATATGCCGAACTCTATTGTCAGCTCTAGATTTTTCCTTGCTTCCTTGAAAACATGGAAATATATTTATGATCAAAAGATCCTGAAGTGTGACACATCTGGTTTCTTCCCTGAAAAAGATTCTTCCAATGTACTCATCTTGAGAATCTGATGAGGACTTTTGTTCTGAACATATATAAGTTGTGTTGTATTCTTCGGCCCACAAGTGCAAATGTAGGCCCTGATCATGCAACATCCTTCCTACTACTCCCACAATACTTTTGTTCTTCCTCTGAGGCACCCCATTTTGTTGTGGGTTATGGGGTGTTTTTAACTCTCATTGAATGCCTTCCTTTCAATAGAATTTTTTAAAATCATTTGACACATATTCTCCACTGTTATCGCTCCTAAGAGCCTTCACTTTCCTGCAAGTTTCTTTCTAAAAAAATGCTTTAAATTCAACAAATTTGGAGAATGTCTGGTATTTCTTTTGCATGAAGAAAATCTAGCACCTATGTCAGAAATTATCTAAAAAGATAACATAATACATGTGCTTGGTTGTGGAGGTTGTTGAGAAAGGTCCACACACATCAAAGTGGATTGTTTCAAGGATTGCATGCAACCTCCTATCCCGATCATTCAAGTTGGATTTTGTGTACTTCCCCAAGGTATACCATTTTCATGTATTTTGTTTCTCTAGCGCACCATTGGGGAGGCCTATGGTGATTTTTTGCATTATCTTCAAATATCCATGGTGAAAATGACCAAGTCTTCTATGCCATAATTCATCGAAATCTAGGCTCTGCACCTTCTCCACCTTTGTGTTCAAATTAACACAGTCTACCAAATCCAACCCGTAGAGCTTCTTCACATGAACCTTTATATGCTTCACTTGTCTTGTGGTGATGTTTCTCAATAATTCCTTTCCTTTACTTAATATCACATCATAGCCATGGTCTTCAATAATATGACAGGAAACCAAGTTCTTATTTAGACCTGGAAAAAAAATCACATCCTTGAGACTAAGAGGAGAGTCAAACTCCCTCTGAAAAGTAACTGTACTGATATCGATCGTGCTATACCTCCCATCATCTCCCATATCGTTGTGTATCTGAAGGTCTTTCTCCTCCAATTAACTAAAGAAATATTTGTTCCCCATCATATGGAATGAGGCACCATTGTCGAGATATCAAACAATTCCCATCATTGTGCTTGCCATACATGGAATGAGGGTAAATCAAGCTCGAATTGTGAAGCTAGAGCTTCAACTGCCACTCCTCGAGAGGTCTTCTTGTGTGGGCATTTTGTGGCATAGTGCCCAAATTCATGACAGTGAAAGCACTTGATTTTGGAAAAGTCCTTTTTCTTTCCCCCTTGACTGGAATATGCTTTGGATTGGGATTTATTCCCTTTCCCTTTCTTTTCATTTCCAGCCAAGGCACAATTATCCTCATCCTCAACCTTGGATGAGTTCCCATATTTTTTGCTCCACCTTATTTCATCCTACACTAGATAAAACCATAACTGCTCCCAACTTGGTAGTTTCTCTCTACCATTTATGGAATATTGATAATTATGTCAGCTCTTGGGGAGGCCCAAAAGAGCTAGATCTACCAAATCTTCTTCAGGGATAGTAACATCGACCCCGCCAAGTTCATCACAACATTGTGTAAACTTGCTCAGGTACTGCGGGATTTTTTCATTCTTTTGCATCTTAACACTTCGAAGCTTGTCCTTGAGTGCCAACTTCACGTGGTCACTATTGTTTTAAAAAACATCTGTCAGTGTTTTCCACATCGCGAACAGAGTCTCTTTCCCATGTATATTCGAGACAATATGATCTTGAAATCCCTCCAATATGATTCTCCTCACTTTAGCCACATCCTTCTTCCAATAAGCAAGATCCTGGGCATCATATGTTGGAGGTTTTTCCACATATGTCTTCATGTATTCTAGCAACCCATTATCATCCAATAATACCTCCATGCAGATCTTCCATGCCACAAAATTCCTGGTTCCTTCCAAATCATAATCGAGCCTAAGTCCATTGAAATCCATATCCTCGGTCCTGGAGAAAACTTGCAACACTGATCTTCAAATTCGAACCTCCTACAATGACAACTTTGAATTCTCTTCTCCATTGTGAATCGAGCTTTGATAGCATGTAGAATTTAAATGTAGATTAAAAACTTCTCATGTAATGTACTAAAACAGATGACTCAAATCTAATCTACTAATTTGCGAAGTAAATTCACGATCAAGAACACAAATCATTAACATGCATCAATATTCAACATACATACACAAAGATATATCTAGGGGAAATAAATTTCTAAAAACCCTTTAATATATGTATTGAATTAATCAAAGAATATGGATGAATATAATATACTTTTCTCAACCTTGAGCTCAACCTACACTTGTATCTTTTATCCTCTACCTGACTTATTGACTTTTTCCAACACTTAGCCAATTTTCAAGCCCTCGAAGCTCTTATTTCCTTGTGTTGTTTGATGAGTAATTAGCCGATATTAATTAGGGAAAATTTATCATTGAGAATTGTGCAATTTCTTTAGGCCCTTCTTTGGCTGCATGCATGACCTGTACAACTTGGAAAATTCTACAACTGATAGTACACTGCCCTTGAACTCTAATCTCAACTTGGTAACTCGAATTTCATGCATGCATGAGTTAATTTAGGTTGATTGATTAGTAAACTGGTTAAACATTGAATATGCACTCCACTGCTAGACCTCCCACTAGTTCCTCCAACAGTTGGAACTAGTTTAACTGACCATAACTCAATTTAAAAAATTAAATTGTTATAGATGAAATTTACTCAACCTAGGATCCTAAAATTTAGGAATCACTATACACAACTCAAGTTCATGCCCCCAACTCCAATTAAATAATATAACTGAGTGATAACAACTATTTCAACTTAGTTAACTCATTCAAGTTGTCTGTTGATGTGGAATTTCAATTTTCTCCTAATTTAATCAAAGGAAAAATTAAATTAGGAATTGTTTGCTGCATTTTCAACATGTTCTGAAGGTTGATTATTTTTCTATAGACTTGCCATTAGAAATCATCATCTCATAGGCATTAAGAGTGCTAAGTAGTTGATCCAAAGTAATAGATTTGAGATATTCCATCTCCTTAAGGGATAACACTTTCGGATTAAATCTCTCAGGGACATATCTCAACACCTTTTAGCTCTTCATCAAGACCTATTATTGTATTCACAATTTCATCAGATCTAAGAAAGTATTTAGAAATATCTTCATCACCATGCATCTTCAAAGACTCAAATTGTATTCTAAAACCTTGAATTTTTTCTTTCTTTACCTTGTCACCTTTATAGAAACTTCTCATCTTATCACGTCTTGCTTTTGCAGTAGTGAAATCCATGACCTTAACTAGTTATGATTTAGGTAGGCCAACAAGTATATGATTCATAGATTTTTCATTGCATTTAAATTCCATCTTGTGATCTCTAATAATCATGGTCGGAGGATTTTGATATTCTTATTCCATTGTGTACCATACGTAAACACCAAGAGATTGAATATAGGTTTTCATCCTTTCTTTCAAAAACACATAGTTCATTCAATTAAACAATTAGGTGCCTTATTGGTGAATCCAACTTCCTGGTTTTAGATAGTCCCTAATATTTCTTCCAGCTGTTAAACAAATTTTGAAGTAAATTGGATCTAATACTAATTTTTAGAAACCAGGACAATACTGAGAGGGGGGGTGAATTAGTATTGTGAGATATTTAAAACTTTATTTCACAAAGTAAAGAATACTTGAACAACAATAAACACTTCAACAACCATTCATATAATCACCAAAAAAATCAACACAAGAAGCACATATGACAAACATAGATTCTTCAATCCTTTCTTCAATTACTTTCATAAAGATAAGCTTCAACTTGCTTTTACAAAGTTCTTTGGCTCCAACCAGAAGGAAGCTACTACTACCTAGTTTATTAACTACTACTGAAAGGAGCTACTACCCCTAGTTTATCAACTGCTAATGAAAGGAGCTACTACCCCCGATTGTTTACCATCCACTATTGGAAGGAGCTACAACCCTTGATATGAAAGTTGCCACTTGATTGACCTCCTTGATTCATCTTTCATACCATTTTCAAACTAAAATCATGAAGGCCACTCTCTTTCATAAAAAAAAAAAAAAATCTCTCAACACATCTTGATCACCACAAAATATCTTTCAGAAACATATGATCACTAATCAAGTCACCACACACACCAAGGAAACAACACAAGGAAATAGGTGCTTGGGAAGGCAAGAAACTGGTTAAGTATTGAACAGAGAAGGCTTAGGAAGAAGTGAGATAGATTGTACTAATGCAAAGTTTGTTCAGACATTAACAAGCATTGTATTTATCCTCTATTTTCAAATTAATGAAATACAGTTAGGAAGGGGTTTTGAGCAGTGGATTTCCCCTAGATATATCCTCATGTTATGTGTGTTAATTGGTTCACATCGCATGTTTTTTATATTTCTTCTCAATCATGAATTATTTTCTGCATATGAGTAGAAGTAGATTTTTTTTTAATGTTTTAGAACATTACATGAGAACTATTAAATATACAATTAATTTCTACATGGTATCAGAGCTAGAAACATAGTAGAGAAGAGAATTTGAAGTTTGTGAAAGAGGTTATAATTTCAAGATCAGTGTTGCAGGTTTTCTCTAGGAATGAGAAGATGGCTTCCACTAGACTCATGCTTAAGTAAGCTCTAGAAGGAACCACAAATTTTGTGACATGGAAGATCTGTATTGAGGCAGTATTAGAAGATAATGGGCTACTAGATTACATCAACGCATATGTAATTAAAACTTGCGCAGCTAATTCCAGTGACCACCTAAATATGGCACTCAAAGAAAAGCTTCATGGCATCAAAATGCAGAAGAATGACACAATTCTACAATACCTGAGAAAATTCGCACAATGTCGTGATGAGCTTGGCAATGTTGGCATTACTATTCCAGAAGAATATTTGGTAACTCTAGCTATCTTGGGTCTTCCAAAGAGATGGCCTAATTATCAATATTTTGTTAATGGTAGAGATGAACTACCAAGTTTGGAGTGGCTACGGTTTGATATAGTGCAGGAAGAAATAAGGCTGGACAAGAGAGATGGGACCTCATCCAAAGAAGTGGAAGAGGACCTTGCATTCATTGGCAAAGGGAAGAAAGTCAAGGGAAATAAGTCCCAAGGCGAGGAGGGAAATAAGAAATACTTGTTCAACATCAAGTCCTTTCATTGTCATGAATTCAGGCACTATGCCACGAAATGTCCACAAAAGAAGGCAAGTAAGAAGGAGCCTGCAGTAGCAACAACACGTGAATCTCTAGCTTCACAATTCAATCTTGATTTTACTCTCATTGCATGCATGGAAATTAAAATAATGGGAAGCATGTGGTATCTTGACAACGGTACCTCATTCCATATGACGGGGAATAGATATGTCTTCAGTGAATTGGAGGAGAAAGACCTCAAGCAGAACATTGAGTTTGGAGATGATGGGAGGTATAGCGCGACCGTTGTCGGTGCATTTACTTTTCATAGGGAGTATGGCTCCCCTCTTAGACTCAACGATGTGATGTTTTTTCCAGGGCTAAAGAAGAATCTTGTTTCTGTCGCGGTATTGGAAAAAGGTGGCTACGATGTGATATTTAGCATAGGAAAGGCATTCCTAAGACACATCTCCACGGAACAGGTGAAGCAGATTGGTGTGAAAGTCAAGAAATTGTATGCACTTCAGGTAGAAGATGCATGTAAAGCCTTGAGGAGCAAGAAAAAGGTTATAGACTTGGTGGTTGAGAGGGAGCACGATCTACCTCTCAAAATGGAGCCTCATAAGCCACCTCGACAAGTTGTGGAGCAACCACGAATGGAGAAGCAAAGATGAGACAAAGTGGAAACACCCACTCATGCAAAGACCTCCAGTAGGGGTATATTTTGAAATAAGTGGGTAGAGGGAGCACATGTAACCATATCTCCAGGTGCGAGGTGGGGCAATCTGAAGCAATAGTCCCAGGAGTGAAAAAATTTGGGCAGGGTCCATTGAGGTGTTTTTTTCTCATGGATCATTACCTTGACACAGTGGGGGCCCAAACTATTCATTAGTAGGAGGATAAATTTTAGTCAGATACTGAGGAGTGCATAGTAATGTTGACAACATAGAAGGTGGCTCAGTAGCAGAGTTAGCAGTAACACGATTTTCCCAGCAGACAGTTGCAGATTGATTCAGTGATTATTTATTATTTATTATTCTTAGTTGTAGATGTGCAATAGAAGAAACAACAGTGAGAGGTGTTTCATGGAATAAATTCCAAAAGTGCATGACCAACATAGATTCAAATCCCTTTCTGGTTGAGAGGGAGTGTTGAAAATGGCAACATGAAAATCCTGATTTAATTTTCCCTTGAATTAAATTAGGAGAAAATTATAATTCCACATCACAAGAAAACAAGAATGTATTAAATAAGTTAATTTAACTTAGTTGGTTCAGTGAATTTGGGTTTAAGGCCTAACTTGGGGTATGTAGAGTGATTCCTAAATTTTAGGAGCCTAGGATGAGTTTAATTTGAGTTGCAATCATTTAATTCAGTTAAACTGAGTTAAATCCAGTTAAACTAGTTCCAACTGTTGGAGGAAATAGTGGGAGATCAAGTAGTGGGGTCTGTACTCAGTGATCAACGATTTAAGTGATAAATCAACCATAATTAACTCATGCATGTGTGATCTACGAGTTACCCAGTTGATATTGGAGTTCAAGGGCAGTGTATTATTAGTTTTATAATTATATGAGTTGTATAGGTGGTGCATGCAGCCAGAGAAGGACCTATAGGAATTGAAAATTTTTGGATGGGGAATTTCCTTATTAGTATGGGGCTAATTCCCAAGGAAACAATGCAAATAAATAGGGGCTTGGGCAGGCAGGAAATTGGTTAAGTATTAACTAGAGTAGGCTTGTGAAGCGGTGAGATAGATTATACTAGTGTAGAGATTGTTCAGACTTGGACATGCATTGTATTTCTCCTCTATTTTCTGATTAATGCAATATAGATAGGAAGGGGTTTTGAGAAGTGGATTTCCCCTAGATATATCCTTGTTTTATGTGTGTTAATTGATTCATGTTGCATTTTTTTTTTAATATTTATTCTCAACTGTGAATTGCTTTCCATAGATGAGTAGAAGTATATTTGTCTTATGCTTTAGAACATTACATGAGAAGTATTGAATATACAATTATTTTCTACACTAAACTTGTCAAACTACTAGATTTGGCCAAAACTGCCAAATATGTCTTATTCTGCCAAAAATGTAGCCAAATCATTCATGCAGTTCTAATTAGATTTAGTGTACTTCCAGTTTTGGCATGCCTACCAAATATGGCACCTAATATAGTTTCTGATTCGTTCATCACAATATGCCCATAGGCCCCTTTTTTTAGCCCTCGTAGCTTATTCCCTTTGTTAAAAATATATTTTGACCCGTTCATGCATTGTTTCAACATGTAGGCCCTTAGTCTAATAAAAAATGAAACCATCACACAAAGCCAAGTCCTAGAGGAGCTTTCATCAATTGTGATAACTGCCGTCTGCTGCCAATATTTTTATCTCAACTCCCATTACCTCGACGTTTAAAGCTTATGTACCCAAAAAAAATCTTAGGGTCATTCCGTTGGGGTGATGTGTCCTTGTGGGACCACCCTTGCTTCCAAATTCTTGACACTAATTGGTTAGTTGTTCTAGCTCAGTGTGCCACATGGATGCCATCGTGTCTCGGTGCTTCATCACCCTAAAAATAAAACGTGCAGCTCATTAAAAAATTGTTGGGGTGTGTGGACCCCTGAGGAATGAGGTTACATCAACGCCACCATGTAATCGTTGGAAATACTAAGAGGGGGGGTGAATCAATATTCCTTTCAATTAGAGCATTAGTTAATCTTCAATTATTATTAGTCTTTGTACAATGATAACAATAAAAAAAAGGAACACAAACGCACACAGATTTTAAGGTGGAAACCCACTCCGGGACAAAAAACCACCTAATGCTTTTCTAATAATTCTTTAATATTCAACTCCAATTGAACATAAAGCTCCAAATTCCTAGAATCTAGAAAAGAATTCTTCTCCAGCTCCCACTGGATGGACGTCGCTCCAACGCCTATGATTCTTCAATAGTCAAATGAATGGATGCCCCAACACCCAATGAGCTACAACTCACCCTAGCAACACCCTAGCACCATGTAGAATAATAAAAGAAGAATGGACTCTCGTATCAGGGAAAATGGTCCACTTTACAATGATATAGAATGATGTAGAAGAATAAGACACACTAGACCATAACCCCAACTATGACACAACCACCTAATGATGATTCTAGACCACCCAACACTGCCTCTTCAACTCTTGGAAGATACACACTAGTACAATTTGTACAATAATGTATTTACAACGACTTAGTACAATGATACCTTTACAATGATTGTATGCAGTGCTTCCCACTTGAAGACTTCATGTGTTGAAATTATTGCTGCTGTTATGCTCCTTGGTTTCTGCTCTTGTCATGCTACCCTCTGCTACACCTTTCTTTGCTTTGCTTCCTAAGAAATTATGGTCCTTTGAAGCCCTTGACAACACATGATCTAGCTTTTTCTTTTCCTTCTTGGAGCTTGATATTGAATCTGGTGTATCTCTGTTATTTCAAATCCCCAATATCTAATTTTTGGTCCTATAGTAGTCCTCTGAGTTGTCTTTCCAATGCCATAGGTCTGACCCAATTTTGATTCTTCAAGAGAGAGTTATACCCAATATCTCACAATGCCCCAATTATGGATTGTTTCAGTGAACTTGTACGGCGTGCCACGTGTCACTGTTTGTTCATTTGGCTCTGAAATTAATAGAGCGAAAACTAAAGTCAGTGCATTATCTGCCAATTTTTATAGAATTCCAATCCGATACTCAGAGAGAGAGTTATGACAATTTTACCAAGGTCACTTCTTTGAGATGAATTTTAGGAGCCTGCAAAAACACTGACTTCCACAGATCATATCTCCAAAAATATTGCGCACCTTGATATGAAATTTTCACAGTAGTTTCCTCAATATTTCGGCTTCGCCTCATAAAAATTTCAGCTTCTAAACCTTCGTATAAAAAAAAATTAGAGTGAAAATTCCACAATGACCTGTTTTAGATGGTGAAATCCCTTGCATAAGGAGAAAATGAGGATCACAATTTATATAAATGCTTAGGTTGAGAGGGGATTCAAAAAATGAACATGGGAGGGATTTTAGGAGCTTAAAAAATATTAATTATGAATTTTAAAAGACCCATGCCACAACCCTATGGGGTTTTAGCCCACTAACTGGGGGTACAAACTTCAAACATGAATATCTCTTAAACCGTGAAGAATTACATGGCGTGCCATATATCAACGGAAACATCTCGAAAAGTAGAAACCATAAAAATCATTATTGACCTATAATATATTAATTTGGTAGGTCCAAATTCCCATGCAATATTGGGTTACCCCCTGGTGCTGCTTGGGTTGACATCAATGACAACCGCTGATCAACAATCTCCCCCTTTGGCATTGATGGCAACGCAAGTACTCCCCTTGCGATCATGACACCTCTTACTACAACATTCTCTCCCCCTTTGAAATCAATGGAAAAGGGTAACTCCCCCTGAAACACAACCATCCTGCAGACCTATACACACTTCCACTCCCCCTGACACATAGTCGTCCTGCAGACCTGTAATATAATGAGAACTTGGGAGATTCCCAAGCTTCTGATGAAGATATTCAAATGCTTCACGAGGTAAAGGTTTAGTGAAGATATCAACAATTTGTTCTTTTGTACAAACATACTCAAGTTTGATATTCTTTTCAACGACTTGTTCTCTAACAAAATGATATTTGATCAGAATGTGTTTTGTTTTTGAATGCATGACAGGATTCTTAGAGATGTTGATGGCACTAGTGTTGTCATAGAATATGGGAATAGGCTCATTGAATTGTACTTGAATATCTTACAAAGTTTGTTTCATCCAAAGGACTTGAGTACAACATGATGCTGCTGCAATGTATTCTACTTCCGTTGTAGATAACAAGATTGAGGTTTGCTTTTTTCTCAACCATGATACGAGACAACTACCTAGATAGAATGCTGCTCCACTAGTACTCTTACGATCATCAATGCTTCCTGCCTAATCTGCATCTGTAAAGGCTTGAATAATGAGATTGTTACCCTTGGGATACCACAAGCCATATTCTTATATGCCCTTTAGATATCGAAGGATTCTTTTGACGACAATAATATGTGATTCTTTTGGTGCTGCTTGAAATCTTGCTACTTGTCCAACTGCTTGCATAACATCTGGCCGAGAGGCTGTTACATATAGAAGACTACCAATAATAGATCTGTACAACATCTGATCCACATCCTTAGATGAGTCGTCTATGCTCAATTTGCAACATGTTACCATCGGAGTAAGGATGAGTTTGCAATCTTCCATTTTGAATTTCTTGAGCATTTCCTTGATGTACTTGGCTTGACATATAAATATTTCTTTCTCTTGCTGAGATATTTGAAGCCCTAAGAAGTATGTCAACCCACCAAGTAAAGACATCTCGAACTCACTTTGCATCTTTGTAGAAAAGCTCTTACTTAGTTGATCATCATTGCTACCAAATATAATATCATCCACATATACCTCAACGATTATTAAATTGTCTTTATCTATTTGTACATAAAGATTGCTATCAATAGTACCTTTCTTGAACCCTTGTTGACATATATATCCATCAAGACGAGCATACCATGCTCTGGGAGCCTGCTTGAGACCATATAGAGCCTTCTTTAACCTGCAAACATAGTCTTCTTTTTGTGATAGTAGAAAACCTTCGGGTTGTTTGATGTAAACTTCTTCTTCTAATTCTCCATTCAGAAATGCTGACATATATTCAATTTGGTAGACTTTGATTTTTCTTGAACATGCATAGGCGAGAAACATTCGGATGGCTTCCATTCTGGAAACTAGTTCAAATGTTTCGTCGAAATGAATTCCTTCCACTTGTGCATAGCCTTTGCAAACCAATCTTGCTTTGTTTCTGGTAACCTGCCCATCTTCATTCAATTTGTTCATGAACACCCATTTAGTCCTAATGACATTTTTATCTTTTGGTCATGGAACTAATTCCCAAGTGTTATTCTTCTCAATTTGATCCAATTTTTCATTCATAGCTGCTACCCAATGTTCATTCTGGCCGGCTTCCTCAAAGCTACTAGGCTCAAAGGTTACTAGAAAATAAATGTGAGCTTGTTGTGATGAACGAAGCTGTCGACCTTCATTTTTTTCACCAATGATTTGATTTGATGGATGGTTCTTTTGAATCCACTCTTTTGTTCTCCTTGGAGGAGTTTCTTGTTGTTGCTTTGGTATATCTTGATGATCATTGTTTACTTCTTCCTCGTTGATAGCTGCTTCTTGTTCTACAATTTTATCTGTGTCTTTTTCAGCCTCTGTCTCAAGTTTCAAAGATTCTAGATCCTCATCATTATTCGCTAGAACACCATCTTCGTCAAATGTAACATTTATGCTCTCCACTATCTGTTTTCGTCTTAGATTATAACATTTATAGGCCTTTCTTTTGCGTGAGTAACCAAAAAAGATACCTTCATCAACACGTGATTCAAACATACCCAAATTTTGATCTTCTCTTTTGATATAACATTTGCTTCCGAAGATTCTGAAATATTTTACATCAGCTGGTTTTCCTTTCCATAATTCATATGGAGTCTTGTTGTAATTATTTCTGAGAAGACTTCGGTTGATAATGAAGACTGCCGTATCAATTGCTTGAACCCAGATTTTTTCATCCAATTTTGAGTCGTTCAACATTGTTCTACCCATTTCCTATATGGTTCTGTTCTTTCTTTCAACAACTCCATTTTGCTTAGGTGTTCGTGCTGTTGAAAATTGTCTTTTTATTCCATTTTCATCACAGTATTGCTGAAATATTTTGGAAGTGAATTCTCCACCATTATCTGATATTAGACACTTTATTTTCAAATAAGTTTCATTTTCAACCAACTCCTTGTATATCTTAAAGCACTCAAATGCTTCAAATTTTTTCTTTAGGAAATTGACGGCTGTCATCCTGGTATAGTCATCTATCATTAACATGAAATATAATTCTCCATCTAAGCCTTTGGTTCTCACAGGACCACATAGATCAGTATGTATCAATTCCAATGGATGTGATGCAAAGAGTTCTTTTGTTTTAAATTGGACTTTTTTCTGCTTGCCATGCCGACAGGCCTCACATAGTGTGTTGGAAGGTTTTGAGATTTTCGGCATTTCTCGTACTGCTTCCTTTTTTCTTATCCCAACAAGATTGTCAATGTTTATGTGACCCATTCATTTGTGCCATAACTAGCTTTCAAATTCTTTAGCTAGTATACATGATTGAGTTGCTTCATCCAGAACATATATGTCGTTTGGAGCTCGATTTTCTGTAGCCACAATTTTGCCATACCTGCCTTTCCTGATTTCACATTTTGTGTAGTTGAATAGCATTGTGTGTCCTTGATCACACATTTGTCCAACACTGAGCAGATTGTGATTCATGTTTTCAACCAATAGAACATTCTTGGCTATAACATCTTTTCTTTCGAGAGGTATGATACCTGGTCCTATAACATTTGAAGATCCATCATTTCCAAAGGGTACAGTTCCATCCTTCTTCTCTTTCAGAGATACAAATTTCCTTCTATCTCCAGTCATATGTGTTGAGCAACCGCTGTCAACATACCGCACATCTTTGTTGTTTTGAGCATTCAGAGCAAGAGCGCAATTATCAGTCTTCTTCTTCTTCCATGTTCGTTCATTCTGTCGCTTCGAAGATTCTTCTGGAGGATTTTCAAGTCTGCAATCTCTAGCTATGTGTCCAAATTTTTGACATTTGTAACATTCCATATTATTTCTTAAATGTTAAAATCTATTGATGTTTCGTTGAGCCCTAGGAGGTTCATATTTGAAGGATCTCCTGGAATTTTATTGGCTCCTAGGGTACGTGCGAAATTCTATAGCTTTATGACCAAAATTTCCACATGAATAACAATAGCCATGAAAAATATGTTGGTACCTGGATGGAAATATTCGTCGAGGAATCGTCTTCCAATGATGTGCTTGCGAATCTTGTCCAATGAAGTCTACATGTATGTCAGATCTCACAGGTTCATTGTATTTTGTTGTAGAAGGTCCTGCTTCTTCTTCTTTGTAACCAAGGCCAGTTTTATCGTTGTAAGATCATTGATTGTTGATGAGTTCTTCCAATGCCCTTGAGCTGTTGGCATAGTTTTGGACAATTTTTCCCTTCTTCACTTCCTTACGCAGCGAGACTAGTTCGGCTTCTAATGCTTCCCTTTCTTGGTTGCTTTCTTCCAACTTCTTTTGAAGTGACTCTTCAATATATTTGTGTTCTTCTACTTCAATTTTGAGACCTTGAACTTGTTCTTCAAGAGTATTGTAACAGATCTTCCAGCATTGAGTTCTTTTATAAGCTTGATTGTCTCCTCATAAAATTCTTCTATGGTCAACCCTTCTTCTTTATTGTTTGATACTTCTTGTTTATTGTGCTTGGCCATAAACAATACTTTATCATTGGCTTCTTCTTTGCTGTCACTTTCTTCATCGGATGATGAGCTATCTTCTTTAGAGAGAAAGTTCCTTTTGGATCCTTTCTCTTTTCCTTGATTGTTGAATTTCTTAAAGTCTTTCTTTCCTTTTGAGTTGCCATCACTTTTGTTCAGACATTTTGCTGCGAAATGTCAAACCTCACCACAACCGAAACATATCAATGGAAGTTTACCTTTGAATTTTCCCTTACCAATTTTTTGTTTTCTCGTAAAGTAAGCATATTCTTCATTTGAAAGACCTTCTCCATCATCTCCCTTTTCTTCACACTTTCAAGCGCATGTCATTTCAATTGAAGGTTGTTTGTCCTTATTGGTTTTATTAGATGCAACAAACGCAGTTTCTAGATTTGAAGTACCCTCTTCTTCATCAAGTCTCATTTAATATGCTATGAGAACTCCATGTAATTCCTCTTTGCCGAGTTTGTCCAGATTTGCATTATATTCTAAGACCGATACCTTTGGGTTGAATCTCTCTGGTAATGTTCAAATAATCTTCCGTATAATAGTCTTCTCGTCAACTGGCTCTCTCAATCCTTCCAGAGTATTGGTCATTTCATCAATGTATTGGAAGTATGCAGCAATGTTGCAATCTTCTTTCATTCTGAGTTGCTCAAATTTTGCACTATATATTTGAAGCTTTGCTTCTTTGACATTTGAGTCACTTGCATATATATTCTCAAGTTTGTCCCATACATTTTTTTCGGTTTTACAACCCAACACCTTATGATAAGAAGATTCAATAAGTCCACTGATAATAATATTCTTTGCTTTTGCATCATTTACCAAATTCTTCTTACCTTGTTCATCCGCGGTTGATGTAAATCCATTTTGAACAGTGTCCCATACTTCGTAACCTTCCGCCAAGAGATAGACCTCCATTCTTCCTATCCAGAGGGCATAATTATTTTCATTGAATAGATGTACACCATTCTTGGTATGCTCCATGACCTCCTTCCACCTGTTAAATTGCTATTGAAGGAACCAATCTTTGATACCAATTGTTGGAAATACTGAGAGGGGAGGTGAATCAGTATTCCTTTCAATTAGAGCATTAGTTAATCTTCAATTATTATCAGTGTTTGTATAATGATAGCAGTAAACAAAAGGAACACAAATGCACACAATTTTTAAGGTGGAAACCCACTTCAGGACAAAAACCACCTAATGCTTTTCTAATAATTCTTTAATATTAAACTCCAATTGAAAATAAAGCTCCAACTTCATAGAATCTAGAAAAGCATCCTTCTCCAGCTCCCACTGGATGGACGCTCCAATGCCCGTGATTATTCAGTAGTCAACTGAACAGATTCCCCAACACCCAATGAGCTACAACTCACCCTAGCACCACCCTGTAGAAGAATAAAAGAAGAATGGACTCCCGTACCAAGGAAAATGGTCCACTTTACAATGATATAGAATTATGTAGAAGAATAAGACACACTAGACCATAACCCCAACTATGACACAACCACCTAATGATGATTCTAGACCACCTGACACTTCCTCTTCAACTCTTGGCAGATAGACACTAGTACAATTTGTACAATAATATATTTACAAAGACTTAGTACAATGATACCTTTACAATGATTGTATGCAGTGCTGCCCACTTGAACACTTCATGTGATGAAATTATTGTTGTTTTTATGCTCCTTTGTTTCTGATCTTGTCATGCCACCCTCTGCTGCACCTTGATTTTCTTTGCTTCCCAAGAAAGTCTAGTCCTTTGCAGCCCTTGACAACACATGATCTAGATTTTTCTTTGCCTTCTAGGAGCTCGATATTGAATCTAGTGTATCTCGGTTATTTCAAATCCCAAATATATGATTTTTGTTCCTATAGTATTCCTCTGAGTCATCTTTCCAATGCCACAGGTCTAACCCAATTTGGATTCTTCAAGGGAGAGTTATACCCAATCTCTGACAATCCCTAATTATGGATTATTTCAACAGAGCGAACTTGTGTGGCGTGCCACTTGTCATTGTTTCTTCATTTGGCTCTGAAAATGATAGAGTGAAAACTAAAGTATGTGCACTATCTGCCACTTTTTATGGAATTCCAATCCGATACTCAGAGAGAGAGTTATGACTATTTTACCAATGTCACTTCTTTGAGATGAATTTCAAGAGCCTGCAAAAAAACTGACTTCCACAAATCATATCTTCGAAAATATTGCGCACCTTGATCTGAAATTTTCACAGCAGCTTCCTTAGGATTTCAGCTTCACCTCATAAAAATTTCAGCTTCTGACCCTTCATATATAAAAAAAATTAGAGTGAAAATGCCACGATGACCTGTTTCAGATGGCGAAATCCCTTGCATAAGGAGGAAATGAGGATCACAATTTATATAAATGATTAGGTTGAGAGGGGCTTCAACAAGTGAACATGGGAGGGATTTTAGGAGCTTAAAAAATATTAATTATGACTTTTCAAAGACCCATGCCACAACCCTATGGGGTTTTAGCCCACTAACTGGGGGTACAAACTTCAAACATGAATATCTCTCAAACCGTGAAGAATTACATGGCATGCCATATATCAACGGAAACATCTCGAAAAGTAGAAACCATAAAAAGCATTATTGACCTAAAATATATTAATTTGGTAGGTCAAAATTCACATGAAATATTGGGTTAGCCCCTGGTGCTGCTTGGGTTGACATCAATGACAACCGTTGATCAACAATCTCCCCCTTTGGCATTGATGGCAACACAAGTACTCCCCCTGCGATCATGACACCTCTTCCTACAACATTCTCCCCCCCTTTGAAATCAATGGCAAAGGGTAACTCCCCCTAAAACACAACCATCCTGCGGACCTGTACACACTTCCACTCCCCCTGACACACAACCGTCCTGCAGACCTATAATCTAATGAGAACTTGGGAGAATCCCAAGCTTCTGATGAAGATATTCAAATGCTTCACGAGGTAAAGGTTTAGTGAAGGTATCAACAATTTGTTCTTTTGTACAAACATACTCAAGTTTGATATTCTTTTCAACGACTTGTTCTCTAACAAAATGATATTTGATCAGAATTTGTTTTGTTTTTGAATGCATGATAGGATTCTTGGAGATGTTGATGGCACTAGTGTTGTCACAGAATATGGGAATAGGCTCATTGAATTGTACTTGAAGATATTGCAAAGTTTGTTTCATCCAAAGGACTTGAGTACAACATGATGCTGCTGCAATGTATTCTACTTCCGCTGTAGATAACGAGATTGAGGTTTGTTTTTTTCTCAACCATGATACGAGACAACTACCTAGATAGAATGCTGCTCCACTAGTACTCTTACGATCATCAATGCTTCCTGCCTAATCTGCATCTGTAAAGGCTTGAATAATGAGATTTTTACCCTTGGGATACCACAAGCCATATTCTTCTATGCCCTTTAGATATCGAAGGATTCTTTTGACGGCAATAATATGTGATTATTTTGGTGCTGCTTGAAATCTTGCTACTTGTCCAACTGCTTGCATAACATCTGGCCGAGAGGCTGTTACATATAGAAGACTACCAATCATAGATCTGTAGAACCTCTGATCCACATCCTTAGATGAGTCGTCTATGCTCAATTTGAAACCTGCTACCATCGGAGTAAGGACGGGTTTGCAATATTCCATTTTGAATTTCTTGAGCATTTCCTTGATGTACTTAGCTTGACATATAAATATTCCTTTCTCTTGCTGAGATATTTGAAGCCCTAAGAAGTATGTCAGCTCAAAAAGTAAAGACATCTCGAACTCACTTTGCATCTTTGTAGAAAAGATCTTACTTAGTCGATCATCATTTCTACCAAATATAATATCATCCACATATACCTCAACAATTGTTAAGTTATCTTTATCTATTTGTACATAAAGATTGCTATCAACAGTACCTTTCTTGAACCCTTGTTGACATAGATATCCATCAAGACGAGCATACCATGCTCTGGGAGCCTGCTTGAGACCATATAGAGCCTTCTTTAACCTGTAACCATAGTCTTCTTTTTGTGATAGTAGAAAACCTTCAGGTTTTTTGATGTAAACTTCTTCTTCTAATTCTCCATTCAAAAATGCTGACTTAACATCCATTTGGTAGACTTTGATTTTTCTTGAACATGCATAGGCGAGAAACATTCGGATGGCTTCCATTCTAGCAACTGGTTCAAATGTTTCGTCGAAATGAATTCCTTCCACTTGTGCATAGCCTTTGCAAACCAATCTTGCTTTGCTTCTGGTAACCTGCCCATCTTCATTCAATTTGTTCCTGAACACCCATTTAGTCCCAATGACATTTTTATCTTTTGGTCGTGGAACTAATTCACAGGTGTTATTCTTCTCAATTTGATCCAATTCTTCATTCATAGCTGCTACCCAATGTTCATTCTGGCCGGCTTCCTCAAAGCTACTAGGCTCAAAGGTTGCTAGAAAAGAAATGTGAGCTTGTTGTGATGAACGGAGCTGTCGACCTTCATTTATGTCACCAATGATTTGATTTGATGGATGGTTCTTTTGAATCCACTCTTTTGTTCTACTTGGAGGAGCTTCTTGTTGTTGTTCTGGTATATCTTGATGATCATTGTTTACTTCTTCCTCGTTGATAGTTGCTTCTTGTTCTACAATTTTATCTGTGTCTTTTTCAGCCTCTGTCTCAAGTTTCAAAGATTCTAGATCCTCATCATTATTCGCTAGAACACCATCTTCGTCAAATGTAAAATTTATGCTCTCCACTATCTGTTTTCGTCTTAGATTATAACATTTATAGGCATTTCTTTTGCGTGAGTAACCAACAAAGATACCTTCATCAACACGTGATTCAAACTTACCCAAATTTTGATCTTCTCTTTTGATATAACATTTGCTTCTGAAGATTCTGAAATATTTTACATTAGCTGGTTTTCCTTTCCATAATTCATATGGAGTCTTGTTGCAATTTTTTTTTAGAAGACTTTGGTTGATAATGAAGACTGTCGTATCAATTGCTTGAACCCATAATTTTTCATCCAATTTTGAGTCCTTCAACACTGTTCTACCCATTTCCTGTATGGTTCTGTTCTTTCTTTCAGCAACTCCATTTTTCTTAGGTGTTCGTGCTGTTGAAAATTGTCTTTTTATTCCATTTTCATCACAGTATTGCTGAAATAATTTGGAAGTGAATTCTCCACCATTATCTGATATTAGACACTTTATTTTCAAATAAGTTTCATTTTCAACCAACTCCTTGTAGATCTTAAAGCACTCAAATGCTTAAAATTTTTTCTTTAGGAAATTGACGGTTGTCATCCTGGTATAGTCATCTATCATTAACATGAAATATAATTCTCCATCTAAGCCTTTTGTTCTCACAGGACCACATAGATCAGTATGTATCAATTCCAATGGATGTGATGCAAAGAGTTCTTTTGTTTTAAATTGGACTTTTTTCTGCTTGTCATGCCGACAGGCCTCACATAGTGTGTTGGAAGGTTTTGATATTTTTGGCATTTCTCGTACTACTTCCTTTTTGCTTATCTCGATAAGATTGTCAAAGTTTATGTGACCCATTCGTTTGTGCCATAACCAGCTTTCATCTTCTTTAGCTAGTAGACATGATTTAGTTGCTTCATCCAGAACATATATGTCATTTGGAGCTCGACTTGCTGTAGCCACAATTTTACCATACCTGCCTTTCCTAATTTCACATTTTGTGGATTTTAATAGCATTGTGTGTCCTTGATCACACATTTTTCCAACACTGAGCATATTGTGATTCATGTTTTCAACCAATAGAACATTCTTGGCTATAACATCTTTGCTTTCGAGAGTGAGGGTACTTGATCCTATAACATTTGAAGATCCATCATTTCCAAAGGATATAGTTCCATCCTTCTTCTCTTTCAGAGATAAAAATTTCCTTCTATCTCCAGTCATATGCGTTGAGCAACCGCTGTCAACATACCACACATATTTGTTGTTTTGAGCCTTTAGAGCGAGAGCGCAATTATCAGTCTTCTTCTTCTTCCATGTTCGTTCATTCTGTGGCTTCGAAGATTCTTCTGGAGGATTTTCAAGTCTGCAGTCTCTAGCTATGTGTCCAAAGTTCTGACATTTGTAACATTCCATATTATTTCTTAAATGTTCAAATCTATTGATGTTTCGTTGAGCCTTGGGAGGTTCATATTTGAAGGATCTCCTGGAATTGTATTGGTTCCTAGGGTACGTGCGACATTCTACAGCTTTATGACCAAATTTTCCACATGAATAACAATAGCCATGAAAAATATGTTGGTACCTGGATGGAAATATTCGTCGAGGAATCGTCTTCCAAGGATGTGCTTGCGAATCTTTTCCAATGAAGTCTACATGTATGTCAGAGCTCATAGGTTCATTGTATTTTGTTGTAGAAGGTCCTGCTTCTTCTTCTTTGTAACCAAGGCTAGTTCTATCGTTGTAATATCATTGATTGTTGATGAGTTCTTCCAATGCCCTTGAGCTATTGGCATAGTTTTGGACAATTTTTCCCTTCTTCACTTCCTTACGCAGCGAGACTAGTTCGGCTTCTAATGCTTCCCTTTCTTGGTTGCTTTCTTCCAACTTCTTTTGAAGTGACTCTTCAATACATTTGTGTTCTTCTACTTCAATTTTGAGACCTTGAACTTGTTCTTCAAGAGTATTGGAACAGAACTTCTCAGCATTGAGTTCTTTTATAAGCTTGATTGCCTCCTCATAAAATTCTTCTATGGTCAACCCTTCTTCTTCATTGTTTGATACTTCTTGTTTATTGTGCTTGGCCATAAACAATACTTTATCATTGGCTTTTTCTTTGTTGTCACTTTCTTCATCGAATGATGAGCTATCTTCTTTAGAGAGAAAGTTCCTTTTGGATCCTTTCTTTTTGCCTTGTTTGTTGAATTTCTTAAAGCCTTTATTTCCTTTTGAGTTGCCATCACTTTTGTTCGAACATTTTGCTGCGAAATGCCAAACCTCACCACAACCGAAACATATCAATGGAAGTTTACCTTTGAATTTTACCTTACCAATTTTTCGTTTTCTCGTAAAGTAAGCATATTATTCATCTGAAAGACCTTCTCCATCATCTCCCTTTTCTTCACACTTTCAGGCGCATGTCATTTCAATTGAAGGTTGTTTGTCCTTATTGGTTTTATTAGATGCAACAAACGCAGTTTCTAGATTTGAAGTACCCTCTTCTTCATCAAGTCTCATTTCATATGCTCTGAGAACTCCATGTAATTCCTCTTTGCTAAGTTTGTCCAGATTTGCACTGTATTCTAAGACCGATACCTTTGGGTTGAATCTCCCTGGTAACGTTCTAAGAATCTTCCGTATAATAGTCTACTCGTCAACTGGCTCTCTCAATCCTTCTAGAGTATTGGTCATTTCATCAACGTATTGGAAGTATGCAGCAATGTTGCAATCTTCTTTCATTCTGAGTTGCTCAAATTTTTCTCTATAGATTTGAAGCTTTGCTTCTTTGAAATTTGAGTCACTTGCATATATATTCTCAAGCTTGTCCCATACATTTTTTATGGTTTTACAGCCCAACACCTTATGATAAGCAGATTAAATAAGTCCATTGATAATAATATTCTTTTCTTTTGCATCATTTACCAAATTCTTCTTACCTTGTTCATCTGTGGTTGATGTAAATCCATTTTGAACAGTGTCCCATACTTCGTAACCTTCCGCCAAGAGATAGAACTCCATTCTTCCTTTACAGAGTGCATAATTATTTTCATTTAATAGAGGTACACCATTCTTGGCATGCTCCATGACCTCCTTCCAACTGTTAAACTGCTATTGAAGGAACCAAGCTCTGATACCAATTGTTGGAAATACTGAGAGGGGAGGTGAATCAATATTCCTTTCAATTAGAGCATTAGTTAATCTTCAATTATTATCAGTGTTTGTATAATGATATCAGTAAACAAAAGGAACACAAATGCACAAAGTTTTTAAGGTGGAAACCCACTTTGGGACAAAAACCACCTAATGCTTTTCTAATAATTCTTTAATTTTAAACTCCAATTGAAAATAAAGCTCCAAATTCATAGAATCTAGAAAAGCATCCTTATCCATCTCCCACTGGATGGATGCTCCAATGCCCGTGATTCTTTAGTAGTCAACTGAACAGATGCCCCAACACCCAATGAGCTACAACTCACCCTAGCACCACCCTACCACCTTGTAGAAGAATAAAAGAAGAATGGACTCCCGTACCAAGGAAAATGGTCCACTTTACAATGATATAGAATGATGTAGAAGAATAAGACACACTAGACCATAACCCCAACTATGACACAACCACCTAATGGTGATTCTAGACCACCTGACACTGCCTCTTCAAATATTGGTAGATAGACACTAGTACAATTTGTACAATAATGTATTTACAAAGACTTAGTACAATGATACCTTTACAATGATTGTATGCAGTGCTGCCCACTTGAGCACTTCATGTGATGAACTTATTGCTGCTGTTATGCTCCTTGGTTTCTTCTCTTGTCATGGTACCCTCTACTGCACCTTGATTTGCTTTGATTCCCAATAAATTCTGGTCCTTTGCAGCCCTTGAAAACACATGATCTAGATTTTTCTTTGCCTTCTAGGAGCTCGATATTGAATTTGGTGTATCTCTGTTAATTCAGATCCCCAATATATGATTTTTGGTCGTGTAGTAGTCCTCTGAGTCATCTTTCCAATTCCATAGGTCTGACCCGAATTGGATTCTTCAAGGGAGAGTTATACCCAATCTCTCACAATCCCTAATTATGGATTATTTCAGCAGAGCGAACTTGTACGACGTTCCACTTGTCATTGTTTCTTCATTTGGCTCTGAAATTAATAGAGCGAAAACCAAAATATGTGCACTATCTTCCACTTTTTACGGAATTCCAATCCGATACTTAGAGAGAGAGTTATGACTATTTTACCAAGGTCACTTCTTTTAGATAAATTTCAGGAGCCTGCAAAAAAACTGACTTCCACAGATCATATCTCCGAAAATATTGCGCATCTTGATCTGAAATTTTCACAGCAGCTTCCTTAGGATTTCAGCTTCACCTCATAAAAATTTCAGCTTCTAAACCTTCGTATAAAAAAAAATTAGAGCGAAAATGCCACGATGATCTGTTTCAGATGGCGAAATCCCTTGCATAAGGAGGAAATGAGGATCACAATTTATATAAATGATTAGGTTGAGAGGGGCTTCAACAAGTGAACGTGGGAGGGATTTTAGGAGCTTAAAAATTTTTAATTATGACTTTTCAAAGACCCATGCCACAACCCTATGGGGTTTTAGCCCACTAACTGGGGGTACAAACTTCAAACATGAATATCTCTCAAACCGTGAAGAATTACATGGTGTGCCATATATCAACGAAAACATCTCGACAAGTAGAAACCATAAAAAGCATTATTGACCTAGAATATATTAATTTGGTAGGTCAAAATTCCCATGAAATATTGGGTTAGCCCCTGGTGCTGCTTGGGTTGACATCAATGACAACCGCTGATCAACAGTAATCCACATGTGCACCTCTGCCACATGTAACTCATTGATAGGTTCCACATGTCATCCATTTTCAACCCACTTAGCCACCAAAAAATTTCAAATATGCATGCCACATATCATGTACTTATTGATTCCATGTGTCCCGCTAACATCATATTGACATTATTATGCCCTGTGGTTCCATGTCATTTCATGTGGAAAATCAAAATGCACCATAAGGCTCATTCATCCATGTCATCCTGGACCTTCGTCATCCCATAATATTTGAGTTGCACCTGCCTTTGAAACTTTTGTGAAAATAATTTCGGGTTGATGTGGCTACGCCCCTGCCCCACTCATCAACTCTTTCCAATCAAAGCTTACATACCCACCACGTTTCTTGCTTAGTCACCCCGCTTCACTTGTCCCCGAAACTTTCATTCGTACTCTCCCACATATCCCACCAGGGAGAATCTGTTAGGGTAATGTGTTTCAGGCGAGGACCACCATTTTCCCTCTTGATCTTGTGATTTGTGCACACGTGCCAACAACGTTGCCACATCTGCATGCTGACTATGTCGAGGGGTCCTTGGACTTGACGAAACTTTGACTTTTACCTTTCAAACTTTGACCAGAGATATATTTTGATCTAGGATGCCCTTTTTAGATTTTAATATATTATTGGAAAGCTTTTTCCAAGCTTAATCCATATGAGCAATTTCCAAGTGCATCTGATTTGATATTTTGAACTAAGAAACGGCTCCAAGTCCTATTCTTAACCAATCTTCTTGCAACCACTCCTTTGACATCAATGTCAACATATTTTCAACAGTTAGTTGCATTGACTATTTTTTCAACTCAAAATAGATCCTCTGCAACTCAACTCAGCTTAGTACTATGTTGATCACTATCAATATTTAGGCCTATTTTTTGTTTGAAAGAATATTTTCCCTCCTGGAATCTTGTACACACACTATAACTTTTTCCCTCTTGTTCCAACACTTAGTTAGCCATTACAAATTTGTTATCACTTCATTTTGAGGTGCACGACAAACTTATGGCATAAATAAACGAGACTCGGGCTCCTCCAATAATAGATGGGTAAAAACATAGAATACCACAAAAGAATAAACAAAGAATTTGCCAATAATCTTCTTTAGATCGAACATGTGTCAACTGAACCCTCTTCTCCTTCATCTGAACCTTGATTTACTTAGATTGGATATATTGTCCTTCAATACCAACAAGGATAAACACATGAACTCACCCTGTTTCCTAGACAAACTAGGGCTCGACTTCCAAATCTGTCACAAATATGAAAAAATCAGTGGTCTAGTTTCTAACAAAGGTATGGTGTAGTTTCTAACAAAGGTAACCAGACGGTGTTTTACAGGGGCTTGGCCTACTTCAAAATGAGTGTAAATAATACCCAAAATTTGGCTTGCTCAAGCTCAAGAAAATGGGCCTTATGATAGTGTTATATGCCCCACAAGAATCACAAAAACATAACAAACAAAATGATCCTCCTTTTAGCTTATATTTTCCACATCTCCTCAATGCCTAATCTTGCCTCACTTCCTTATCTCAACCCTTTTCCTTAGCTCAAATTTTATCTCAATCACCAAGTTTCCCATTGTTATGAAACCAACTCACAAAATAGAAGAAAAGATAGATCAACGACTTAGAAATCAGTCTCTTCGAAGGTATAACCTCCTTTATATTACATAAATGAATAATTCTTGGATGTTTCAAATGAAAAAACCTCCTTTCTATATATAGGAGTCCAAGGGGTCATAATATAATCCTAGCCGACATAACAATAATAATTTCAGGGAAAAAAAATAACCATAGTGGGCTTCTATGTGGCACAACAATAAAAATAAGGGGCTACACTAACAATAATAAGGGGCTACGCTAGTATTATGGGGACCTAACATGACCCTGTCCTTCAAACAAGTGTTGTCCTCAATGCCTGAGTAGTTCTTGATGCTTCTGTATAAAATTCTCATCCTCCCATGTCAAATCTTCTGCAGGTAAGTTCTTCCATTTGATGAGATATTCTGAAATTTATCGATTTCAAAGTTGTCGAGTTCTTGTTTCTGCCATTGATTCAGCTTCTAATATGATTTTTCCTTCCTCATCAAGTTCTGGAAATATTGTTTGAACTGGGAGCTTGTCACCTATAACCTTCCTTAACCATGAAACATGGAAAACTGGGTGCACCTGGGAAGATTCAGGAAGCTCCAATTTGCATTCCATAGTACCAATATTTTGCAACACCTTGTAAGGAACATAATACTTTGGTGATAATTTATTATCCTTCTTAGCTTTCTTGAGGGACATTTGTTTGTATGGTTGTAGCCGTAAAAATACCCAGTCGCCAACATTAAAATTTCTTTCATTGCGATATTTATTTTCCTGTTGTTTCATTCGATTTTGCGCCAAAGTGAGGTTATCCTTTAAGAGTTGGAGAAATTGTTGTTGATGCTCAATGTGATCTTCCACTACTTGAACCTTAGAATTGTCTCTTAAAGATGATGTGATGGACAGTGGATGATATCCATAAAGTGCCATAAATGGGGTCATTTTTGCTGAAGTGTGGAAGGAATTCACTATACCACCATTCAGCCAGAGGTAACCACTTGACCCATTGTGTTTTTTAATAAGATACAAAGAAACAAAGATATCCTTCCAAATATTTTTTCACTATCTCAGTTGGCCCATCAAATTAAGGATGATATGATGAGCTATGAGCTAATTGAGTACCCAAACAAGAAAATAATTCCATCCAAAAATTTCCTATAAAAATGGGATCTCTATCACTTACAATAATCTTTGGGTTTCCATGTGGCTTTTGAATTATTTCCATAAATTCAGTAGCAACTCTATTGGCTTTAAATGGATGAGATAATGCACAAAAGTGTGCATACTTGGTAAGTCTATCAACTACCACCATGGTGACAGTATTTCCTTTAGACTTGGGTAAACCTGTGATAAAATCCTTTGAAAGCTCCTCCCAATGTTGACTTGGAATGGATAAAGGTTGTAACAAACCTAGGATCTTAATTGTCTCAACTTTATTTTGTTGGCAAACCAAACATTCCTCCTCAAAATTGTTAGAAAATCAAATATCATAGAGAAATGCAACACATAAAATATGCGTAAAATACAAGCACACAAAACACATAAAAACCAGAGAGACACATATATACGTGGTTCACCCAGTTTGGGCTACATCCACCCCGAACAACCAGTCCTTCCTTTCTATTATCTGGCAAAAAATGAAGAGACAAACCCTACAACAGATCCGCTGTAATATCCTCTGTTCTTTCTCACAATCTCCCTATCTGTTTCTCGCTCAGAGAATACACATCCATTACACAGCCGTAATACAATACCCTCATAAAAGCGAGGGTTGCCTTCTAGGGCAAAAAAACCCTAAACTAAACATAACTTCTACCGTCAGATCATCCGCCTAATGAATGGCCTAGATTGACTAGAAATTACTATACTTTTACAAGGCAATTTTACATCTATTTTTGGCTTCGGGGGCGCTGCCCCCGAAACCCCCGCCGGGGGACCGCTGGCCCCTGGACCCCCCAACCAGGGGGGTCGGCTCCCCTGAACCCCGCGAGGGGGACAAGTCCCCCCCCGCACCCCCCCCCCCCCACGTGCAAGGGTGTACAATTTTCTTGGGGTATACATCCAGCTAGAACAAGGATCTCTAAATCAGGAAGAAAATCAGGCTCCACACCCAACATTTGTTAAAAAATTACAGCAAGAATAATAAAAAATTACATGCAATTACATGCAATACCATTTGTTAGGATTTACCGTAGAAATAAAAATTTACCGAGAGAGAAATAAACATTTACTGAGAGAAATAAATACAAAGAGACCAGCAACAAATCATGAACATAAACACAATGTTTAATCGGGAAAACCCCAAATTTGGGGAAAAAACCAACCAATGAAATTTAATTAAACATTGGCCACAACCTTGACCAATCCGGCCAAGTGAGCCTTCACCGCTCACCTCCAGGCCTTGCCCTTACAATGAAGTCTTTCCAGCCTTTTCACAGGCTCCATTACATGCAATACCATGGGCCAAAACCATGGGTGCACAAAACCATGTGCCCCAAAACCACTACTAGTTACCCTAGTCAACATTAACTCTACCCCGAGTCATGTTTACCTAACAATTCCCCCCTTAAACTTAACTTGGGAATTATTGACTAAATCCAGCCAAACCTGCTAAATGAGACAACCCCGCTCACTCTAGCTCTTCCCCCGTCAAATTTTTAACCAGGGTAATTGTAAACTTGACATCCCCCCTATCACCTAGGTCTAACCCAGACTTTACCAGTGATTACCCAGGGGTACGCATGCCATACCAGGTCTTACAACAGTATGCCCATTTACATGTAATAAATTGACTCCATTATATATATAGTTTTTTTTTTTCATTGTTGCTCTTTGTACATATGAAATCAATGTCCATATAGAAAGAATCCATCTACCAGATTACATGGGTCACCAGCCTCTGTAACTGCAAATCCTCTAGGAGTTCTCTTCAGATACATGGTTCATCAATTTATCCACGTGCTCGTATCCTCTCTCATTCAAAACATTTGATTGACACATTCTGTCAAACACTTTTCTCTCACAGCTAATGGCTTGCTATTCTAGCACATATTCTCTCCTTATGCTTTCATCTTTCATGGATATACCCTAGCCCATTTTCCATGTTGATACACCACACTCCACCACTCATATTCCTATCGCATATTTGTCTTGACATAGAACACATGGAGATGTGATATCACCGTACCTTTGCACACCCTTCTGCTTTGTCGGACCCCCACAATATGCAATGCAGGCAATGGCCTAATGGAGACAAATTGCACAGAGCCAAGAGTCATCAACATTTCTTTGGCACAGATCTGAACGTTACGAGAATCTCTTCTCAACTTCGTTGCTTGTTTTCTCCACCGATCCGATGCTTCCAACATTCACCATGGGAAAGTCTTTCGATGTATGCTTTGAACTCACCTTCAGTGAGAAGAATCCAGATATGCATATCTCCATAACAAATCATGTCTACTTTCATAGCCCAATAAAACCCTTGTCAACAAAAGCGTCCCTCTGAAGCCAAATATGGCTTCAATACCATTTGTTAAAAAATTACAGCAGGAATAATAAACAATTACATGCAATTACATGCAATACCATTTGTTAGGATTTACCGTAGAAATAAAAATTTACCGAGAGAGAAATAAACATTTACTGAGAGAAATAAATACAAAGATACCAGCAACAAATCATGAACATAAACACAATGTTTAACCGGGAAAACCCCAAATCTGGGGAAAAACCCAACCAATGAAATTTAATTAAACATTGGCCACAACCCTGACCAATCCGGCCAAGTGAGCCTTCACCGCTCACCTCCAGGCCTTGCCCTTACAATGAAGTCTTTCCAGCCTTTTTATAGGCTCCATGACATGCAATGCCATGGGCCAAAACCATGGGTGCACAAAACCATGTGCCCCAAAACCACTACTAGTTACCCTAGTCAACATTAACTCTACCCCGAGTCATGTTTGCCTAACAAAAATTTTGAATATCGTAATTAAGGCCATCCCAAAAAAATTCCTTCTTGAACCTATGGTAAGTTTTTAAAAATCCTGACTGTCCTCCTAAGGGAGAGGCGTGGAATTCCAAAAGAATCTTTTGTTTGAGTTGGGAATTCTTACAAATATATAAGTGATCTTTGTACCATAATGAATCATTTTTACAGCTAAATGTTTTAGATGTACTGGGATCTTGCTTCAAATTTTGAATGAGTGTCCACACCTCTTCATCATTCTTTTATTCATCCCTTACTTCGGTTATCCACTTAGGTTGGATAATAGAAATGGCACAAAAAAATTCTTCCACATCCTCATCCTTTCTTGAGAGTGTTGTTGAAAAGTGTAACTAGGTCGGTCTTCATGTTGACTATGTAATTATGTATTTATGTAATGAAGACGTCAAAGATAATAAAATGTATTTTTGGCTTCATGGGATTCATGAGCGAGATTTTTATGTAGATAGAATTCTTCTTGATGTCTTCTAGGTTTGAGTCTTCTAGGCATAGAATATAATTAAGTGTCATGTGTGTATATATATATATGAAGGAATCTGTCATGCTCCAGATCTTGTCAAAAGCCTTGTCTTACATCCAAGAGTGTATGGAAGAAATACCTACAAATAGATCTCTCTAAAATGATGGAAAAATAAGTTATTACAAGTTGTTGAAGTCGGCCTACAAGCCTAAAGATAGGTCGGCCTACAAGCCTAAAGACAGGTCAGCCTACAAGCTGAGCAAATCATCTATATGAATACCTATCTTTGTGGCTCATTTGTGAATAAGTTTTTGAATAACCAAGGGCCAACCTTGTGGATTAAGGAAATGGTATTACAGTGCGGTGTCTGGAAAAATCTCTCGGTTAAAATATTAAAGGACTGTAAGCCATTTTTCGTGAAGTGTATCTACGAAGAAGCTGCGGTGAAGATAGATCTGAGGTGTAATAAATCTGAAACATGCATTATGGTGAAGTGTATATCTGCGAAGCATAACGTTTAGCATACATCTGCGGTGAAGCGTATATCTGTGGAGGTCTAGAGAATAACGATTAGTAGACATCTGCAGTGAAGAGAATATCTACGGTAAAGCGTATACCTATTAACGGAGGTTTGAAGCATAATTTTAACAGATGCGTTACAATCTACATTTCGAATGCTAGTGCAAGAATTTGATTAAATGCAATAATTCTGTAAAGAAGGAGAATGTAAGTAGAAGGCATCCTTAAATAAGAATAAGGATAAGGAAGTGCAGAACAGTGCAGATCATTGAAGAAGAGAAGAATCTAGTTTGAAAGGGAAGTGACAAGATCTTGGAGACATTCCTAAGTCTAGGGTCTGAGTCTGAGTCATGGTACTTTTCATTTGAGGATCTATAAAAACAATTATTTGTGGGTTTTCCTCTCCAAGAGGGAGAGGTTTTTCCCTGGCTCTAGGAGCCTAATCTGTGTGTCTCATGTACTTTGATAATTGACTTGATGAAATATTAACTAGCTAAAGAAGAAAATTCATAAGTAAGTTCACAAGTAATTATCAAGAAGATAATTTTATATTAATCACCAGTCCTTCAAATTCTCAACATGGTATTGGAGCTAAGGTGCTGAACACAAGGGTTGCTCATCAAAAAGACACTCAAAGAAGCGAAGATCAAGGTTTGTTGGGAAGTCAAATCAGTTTGCAAAGAAGCCTATATAACTACGCCAAGTGAGATCTCCTATCTCATTCAAAAGATCAAACTCATTCAAGAAAATAATCTTTTCCATCAAATATTTGCACTCAAGACATTGTTTGAAAATAACCTCAAGTTTTGAAGATATTCTTTGTAATCAAGGGTTCAAGTACACCAACATTGAAGAAAGGAAACCCTTGACTTCATTCTCAATCATCATCAAGGAAGCTGCAAGCCAATTGATGCAGGGGCATTAGACACTAGCCAGCAATGTAGGAGTTTTGTCTACATGTTGTGGCTAGGAGGGTTTGGAAACAGTCGAATTATCACAGCTAGGTGTCAATACCTTCGCTGATTGTATTATTATTTCAGTTAGAGTCGTAGAAGTTGAATAGCTCAGTTAGTCTGGCTGTCATATCCAAGTTAGTTGAATTGTTTTAATTAGACTGTTGATTTCCTGAAACGGTCCTCTCAGAGGACCCGAAGAGTCATAGGTTTATGTATATAATTGTAAGCCCTCGGATGTATGAGGGACGAGAGGAAGAAGAGAGGAGACTCTGGAATAAACTATGTGTATGGAGAAACTGCTTCCGGTTGAATAAAAATCAAGTCCTGTTGATTTCCAAACTGCCTGTATTTATAATTGTGAAGAATGGTTTAAATGTGGGGCAATTGTGTAATGGTAATCCCGTTCTCCGTCCTTGAATCCCCTTAATTTACCCGAATAAACCTTTCTAAATCCATGCTACCCGCAGACGGGTCTGTGTAGAAGAAGTGTGGCCGTGACGCTGTTTAATTTGGTAGATTCCCGCTTCATAAAGAAATAGAGGTGTTGTTTCGAATTGGAACCGTAGTCTGGACGCGAGTTAAATAAACAAAAGAATAACGTAACCCCACGTTCACCCTGGTCGATCGCTGTAGCAAAACCGCGAGTGGTTTTGAAAAGTGGGTTGCTCGTATCGTACCACTTTTGGTGAAAAGGTGGTATTTTCTAAATCAGAGCGATTCCATAGAACCGTCGACGCGTGGCACCGAACGGAGGTACAAAACCACCTTTCTGTATTCTCATCGCGCGTTAAAATCCGGCGCTGGGGGCCGAGAAATATCGACGAAGGCCGTCGATCTGGAGCGGGATCATCGGACGGTGGTCGAGCGATGAAGATGCATGAGATTTAACCTAAGGTACGGGCAAACATTTGATTGGCTATTGGATGTAGAGGTGGGTTCGGAGTGAGAATCACATTGTAAAGTTCGATTTATATGCATGGGGTATTAAAAGAAGTTTCGAAGACTAATAATAAGTCCGAAGGGCCTAACCACGGTTCGGGGATATAATATAAAGTTAAATATTATGGATATTATTATTTGTCAAATTCTGCGAATTTGATAATTGATAAAAAGAATTAGACCACGTGGAGAAAAATAAAGAATAGACGGAGCCATGTTCCCGTGGCCCAGCTCTCCGTTGGCAGACCTTTCAGCATTGTTGCGTCATTTGTGGTATCAGAGCAGGTTGATGTTGTTTTGCTGACATGGAAATCCGAGTTGGTAGAGGTGCTGGCAGAAGAAGACCTGTTGCCAACGTAGAGGTGTTGGGGATGTTGCAGAGGGTCGAGGCCAAAATGGATGCCATGGAGCAAAGACAGCCCAAAGATCTTGAAGACACCAGTGAACCTGAGACAGAAGAAGCAGAAGAAAATGTTGAAATTCCTCCTGACATGAGGCTCCTTAGAAATGTTCTAGGGTCTGCAGTTAAGCCCAGAATTGAAGTGTCAAGCTATGCAGGGGGACTGAATCCAAAAGAACTGGTGGACTGGATGAATGAAATGAAAAAGTGCTTCGATTATGAAGAAATAAGTGAATATAAGAAGGTCAAGTTTGCAGTAACAAAGCTGAAAGGACATGCTGCACTTTGGTGGGATGGAGTGCAGGAAGAAAGGAGGAGAGTTGGAAAGCAACCTATCAAGAGCTGGACCAGAATGATGGCTAAATTAAAAGGTAAATTCTTGCCTAGTGATTACCAGCTAACATTATATAAACAAATGCAGAACCTGAGACAGAGGTTGCTGACAGTAAAAGAGTACACAGAGGAATTCTATAGAGTAAGCATAAGGGTTGGGCAATTCCAAGACACACTAGAGAAGACTTCCAGATATGTGAATGGTCTCAAGCTAGAGATCCAAGATGAGATTGGTCTCCTGTCTCCTAAGACAATGGAAGAGGCCTATCAGATGGCCTTGAAAGCATAGGAGAAACTCTCGAGGAAACAGTCTGCCAAGAAGATAGGTACTTTCAGAGGAAAGGGAAGTCAGGGTGGTAGAGGGAAGCCTGCTACACCCAGGGATGGAGCTAACAGTAGCTCGCCTCAGAATGCATCTGCAGAGGATGATGCAAGGGGCAGAAGAGGTTCTTACGGAGGAAAAGGAAGAGGAGGTAGAGACAGAGGTAGGGGTAGAGAATTGAGGTGTTATAGATGTCAGCAAGTGGGACATAAGCACTATGAATGTCCAGAGAATGTGGGTGCTGGTCCAAGGAATGTTGTTGTTGCCCAGACTGGAGAAGAGGCAGAGATTGAAGAAGAAATTCTCCCAGAGAGGGGAGAATCCTTGGTGGTGAATAAGGTCCTGTTGAAGCAAGCCAAAGAGGTCACTGAGCCTGCACAAAGAAAGACTTTGTTTAGGAGCATATGCAAAGTCCAAGGGAAATGCTGCCAACTAGTCACTGATAGTGGCAGCACAGACAATCTGGTGTTCACTGAGGTAATAGAAAAGTTGAAGTTGAAGACAAGGGAGCATCCAACTCCCTACAGGGTGTCCTGGCTGCATAAAGGGCACCAGATGGTTGTGAAAGAACAATGCGAGATAGAGATGCAAATGGGCAAATAAAAAGATAAGATCCTGTGTGATGTAATGCCCATGGATGTGTGTCATATACTGCTGGGTAGACCTTGGCAGTTCGACAGAGCAACAGTACATGATGGCAAGAAGAACACTTACAAGTTCTTCAAGGATGGGGTACATCATACATTGATTCCCATGGAGGAAGGAGAGCCATCCAGCAGAGTGACTGATCCAAAGACCTTGTTGCTGAGCGGGAAGGAATATCTGCAGCAGATAGAAGAAGAAGAGGTAAGCTTTGCTTTAGTTTGCAAGCCTAAAGTAGTTCTTACTTCTACAAAGATTTCTGATTTACCAGTAGAGATACAAGAGATGTTAGATGATTACTGTGACATTGTTGTGGATGATTTACCTGATGAGCTACCACCTGTGAGGAAGATCAGCCATCAAATAGATTTTATCCCTGGTTCAAATCTGCCAAATAAGGCAGCCTACAGAATGACTCCCAAGGAAAATGAGGAAATCAGGAGACAAGTACAGGAGTTGGTGGACAAAGGACTGATCAGAGAAAGTCTGAGTCCATGTGCAGTACCAACAGTTTTGAGCCCAAAGAAAGATGGAGGCTGGAGGATGTGTACTGATTCCAGAGCAATTAATAAGATCAAAATTAGGTACAGATTCCCTTTGCCCAGAATTGAGGATTTAATGGACTATTTGAGTGGTGCTAAATATTTCTCAAAGATAGATTTAAAGAGTGGATATCATCAGATTAGAATAAGAGAGGGTGATGAGTGGAAAACTGCCTTTAAAACAAATGAAGGGTTATATGAATGGATGGTAATGCCTTTTGGGTTTTCAAATGCACCTAGCACTTTTATGAGACTTATGAATGAAGTGTTGAAAGAATTCATTGGTAAATTTGTGATAGTATATCTGGATGATATATTAGTTTTCAACAGAACTAGAGAAGAACATTTAAGGCATCTTAATCATGTTTTGAAGAAGCTGCACCAAGAGAAACTGCTGATAAATTTGAAGAAATTCTCATTCATGAAGGAAGAATTAGTGTATTTGGGGTTTGTTGTTTCTGCAGAAGGATTGAAGATGGACCCAGAAAAGGTTAAGGAAATTGTGGAGTGGCCTTCACCCAGGAATGTTTTTGAGGTAAGAAGTTTCCATGGACTTGCTAGTTTTTACAGAAAGTTTATAAGAAACTTCAGTAAGATTAATGCACCCATAATAGAAACAATAAAGAAGAACAAATAGCCATTTAAGTGGACTGCTGAAGCAGAAAGGAATTTTAATTTGCTGAAGAAAAAGATAACAGAGAAGCCTGTTTTGATTCTTCCTGATTTTAAAAAACCATTCCAAGTAAAATGTGATGCCAGTGGAGAGGCCATTGGAGCTTTGTTGAGTCAGGATGATAGGTCTGTAGCATATTTCAGTGAGAAGCTGAATGACACCAAAAGAAAGTATTCCTCTTATGAGAAGGAATTCTATGCAATTTTTCAGGCACTGAAGAAGTGGAGACATTATCTGATGTCCAGGGAATTTTTATTATATTCTGACAATCATGCTTTGAAGTATATTGTACAACAGCCCAAGTTGAAACATAAGCATGCTAAATGGGTTGAGTATCTCCAAAGTTTTAATTTTGTTTTGAAACATATAAGTGGCCAAGCCAATAAAGTAGCTGATGCTTTGAGTAGGAGGCACATGCTTGTTCAGGAAACTAACTTTGAAGTTGTAGGGTTTGATTTTTTGAAATAATTGTATAAAACAGATCCAGATTTTAAAGAAGCATTTGAGGCATGTAGTAACCCTGTTTTAATAGATAGAAGCCAGTGGCTGGATTACTTCTTGCAGGAGGACTTTCTCTTCAGAAGAATCCAACTGTGTGTACCAAAAATTTCCATGAGGGAGAATTTGATCAAAGAGAAGCATAGTGGTGGACTTGCTGGACACTTTGGTACTGATAAGACTTATGAGTAGCTGAGTCACTTTTATTTCTGGCCCAAGATGAGAGCAGAAGTGGACAAGTTTGTGAAGAATTGCAAGATTTGTCAATATGCCAAAGGAAGGAGCCAAAATGCAGGATTGTATACTCCCTTACCTATTCCAGACAGGCCTTGGGACATGGTGAGTATGGATTTTGTTCTAGGATTTCCCAAGACTCAGAGAGGGAGTGATGCAGTATTTGTTGTGGTGGACAGATTCTCCAAAATGGCACATTTTATTCCATGTTACAAAACTAGTGATGCCACCCATGTTGCTAACTTGTTCTTCAAGGAAGTTGTTAGATTGCATGGGTTGCCCAAGAGTATTGTTTCAGACAGAGACACCAGATTTGTGGGTCATTTTTGGAGGACACTGTGGAAGAAACTTGGTACCAACCTAAGTTTTAGCTCAGCTTATCATCCTCAGACTGATGGACAAACTGAGGTAGTGAATAGGAGTCTGGAAAATTTGTTGAGATGTCTTGCAAGAGAGCATCCCAGGCAGTGGGATCATATTTTTCCCCAGGCAGAATATGCATACAATGATTCACCAAACAGAAGCACAGGGCAGAGTCCATTTCATATTGTTTATGGAATGCATCCCAGAGGAATATCAGAGTTGAGGAATCTGGGAAGAGCAGAGCTAAGGAGTGCAGATGGTGAGGAATTTGCTTCAGAGATCCAGGCAATACATGAACAAGTGAAACAACAACTACAAGGCAGCAGCATCAAATATAAAAACTGAGCAGAATTAAGCAGAAAAGAAGTTCATTTTGAAGTAGGAGATCAGGTTTTGGCACACTTGAGAAAGGAGAGATTCCCAAAGAAGCAGTACAACAAATTGAAGTTCAAGAAGATTGGGCCATGCAATATACTTAGGAAGTTTTCTGCAAATGCTTATGAGATTGAATTACCTTCTGATGTTGGAATATCTCCTATTTTTAATGTTGTAGATTTGTACAAGTATGAAGATGATGGTGCAGAAGAAAGAGCAGCAGACAAGGAACAGATTGATTGGAGAGAGCAATTACCACCAGCACAGCCATTGCAACCAGAGAAGATATTGGACAAAAGAGTGTTCAGAAGGATAAGAGGACGAGAGTAATTTCAGTACTTGATCAAATGGAAAGATAAACCAGATGAAGATGCCACCTATATGACTAAAGAAATGTTGCAGAAGATAGGCAGATCAGTGGAAGAGCTCATGGATAGGAGCCCATGAAGAAAATTGCCCTCGGGAGTCTAATGCAGGGGCATTAGACACTAGCCAGCAATGTAGGAGTTTTGTCTACATGTTGTGGCTAGGAGGGTTTGGAAACAGTCGAATTATCACAGCTAGGTGTCAATACCTTAGCTGATTGTATTATTATTTCAGTTAGAGTCGTATAAGTTGAATAGCTCAGTTAGTCTAGCTGCCATATCCCAGTTAGTTGAATCGTTTTAATTAGACTATTGATTTCCTGAAATGGTCCTCTCAGAGGACCCGAAGAGTCATAGGTTTATGTATATAATTGTAAGCCCTCGGATGTATGAGGGACGAGAGGAAGAAGAGAGGAGACTCTGGAATAAACTCTGTGTATGGAGCAATTGCTTCTGGTTGAATAAAAATCAAGTCCTGTTGATTTCCAAACTGCTTGTATTTATAATTGTGAAGAATGGTTTAACTGTGGGGAAATTGTGTAATGGTAATCCCGTTCTCCGTCCTTGAATCCCCTTAATTTACCCGAATAAACCTTGCTAAATCCATGCTACCCGCAGGCGGGTCTGTGTAGAAGAAGTGTGGTCGTGACGCTGTTTGATTTGGTAGATTCTCGCTTCATAAAGAAATAGAGGTGTTGTTTCGAACTGGAACCGTAGTCTGGATGCGAGTTAAATAAACAAAAGAATAATGTAACCCCGCGTTCACCCTGGTCGATCGCTGTAGCAAAACCGCAAGTGGTTTTGAAAAGTGGGTTACTCGTATCGCACCACTTTTGGTGAAAAGGCGATATTTTCTGAATCGGAGCGATTCCATAGAACCGTCGACGCGTGGCACCGAACGGAGGTACAAAACCACCTTTCTGTATTCTAATCGTGCATTAAAATCTGGCGCTGGGGGTCGAGCGATATCGACGAAGGCCGTCGATCTGGAGCGGGATCATCGGACGGTGGTCGAGCGACGAAGATGCATGAGATTTAACCTAAGGTACGGACGAACATTTGATTGGCTATTGGACGTAGAGGTGGGCCCGGAGCGAGAATCACATTGTAAAGTTCGATTTATATGCGTGGGGTATTAAAAGAAGTTTCAAAGACTAATAATAAGTCCGGAAGGGCCTAACCAAGGTTCGAGGATATAATATAAATTTAAATATTATGGATAGTATTATTTGTCAAATTCTGCGAATTTGATAATTGATAAAAAGAATTAGACCACGTGGAGAAAAAGAAAGAATAGACGGAGCCACGTCCCCGTGGCCCAGCTCTCCGTTGGCAGACCTTTTAGCGTTGTTGCGTCACCAATCCACTCAAGTAAGTATTCATGACCCTATCTGTCAAGATGCCTTATTGTAAAGAAAGCAACAAGCTGGTTGGGTCATCAAACTTCAGTGCATGGAAGAAGAGAACGGAATTGAATTTAATTGAAGACGAAGTAATGGACTATATTGAAGGACCTACTGTTCAACCTTCAAAAGAAGATACTCTGGCCCATGCCAAGTACTTGAAGGGAGAAATTAGAGCCCAAAGGATTCTCATAGAATCCATCAAAGACTCTCATTCCCTATGTATCAAAACTAAAGACTGCAAAACAAACATATGAGAAATTGGTGGAGCTATCCTCTGTGAGTACTGCTAGAGAAGCAATATCTCTGAGACAAGAACTATACAAAATGAAATTATCAAGGGAAGCAGGTATCGCTCCATACTTTATGAGGATTTATGAAATAAGATATCAACTGCAGAAACTAGGAGAAGTGATGTCTGACACTGAGATGACAACAGTGGTGTGAATGCTCTACCAGAGGAATGGGGAACCTTCACTTCTAGTCTATATGGGAAGAAAGACGCCACTCCATTCCATGATTTATGATCTCTATGTAAAATAGAGGAAACAAGACTAAAGGTAAAATATGATACAGGACCAAGTGAAGAGAATCATGCATTTGCAACCTCATACAGAAAGAAAGGAAGATTCAAAAAATTTGGCCCTCAGAATAAAAGAAGAAATATGGACAACGTGCGATGCTTTGGATGTGATGAGCTTGGAAATTATAAAAGAGATTGTCCTAAATCTGGAAAGGACAAGAGGAAAAAGGAAGAATCCCATGTCACTTATGAAAGAGAAGAACCTGACGCTAAAATATCTAAGAAGGACGAATGAAGAGATCTCTATTATGATTGAGATCATCTTCCTCTATAGGTGATCTCTGATTAGTTTCAAATTGTACGATAGAAATGTACATTAAGAAGCATCTCGATAGAATCATGGAAGGAGATCCTAGTGAATAAGCTTTGGGAAAACCTCTCTGATAACATTACTAATGGAAATCAGTAATCAAGAGCAAGGGTCATCATGGAAACAAATTTCTAGGATATTGATGGAGCATGCTAAGAGAATGAAGCTCCTCATTCTTGAGAAATTGCTACAGGATGACTCAAGGGAAAAATGTATGAGGTATGTATATATTTATATGTTGAAATTGGATGCTGTGAAGTCATGTCCTGTGGTTGCAGGCAATGGACTTCTATACTTAGAAGTATGATCTATGGAGGAGTATCTCTCAATGCACAGACAGATGAAATAAACATAATATGTCCACATGAATATGAGGTAGTTGTATATGAACGAGAAACTGAAAAAGTTGTATGTTCTTGAGAATAAATAATGTGCAGAAAGGAAGAGATCATGAAATGCAACCATGTCAAGAGGCAATTATCATCCAGAGGCCAAGAAGATGTGACTAGGAGATCTCCTAGAAAGATATGTAGACTTTGACGGAAGTCCGGTAAAGAAGAAGACCCTTGGAAAAACATATCATTAGGAGATGTGTCAATATGTATGAAGGACGTCAATGCCTATAGGAAGATGCCATGATGAAAGATCATCACTGATGTAACTTTTGTTTTAAAAGTTCATATGTATATGTTTATCTAGATAAATTTGTGCAGGGCTGCTAATCATGAGAAAGGATGTATGATCCCGGGAGATGATTCAAAGGAAAGCAACATGAAACAATAGTGGACCAAATAAGGAAGTCTAATGAATCACTTTCTGACAGCTGACATGACTCAGGATGGAAGTGATGGATGATATGTGCCATATGAAGCTAAAAGTTGAAGATTCCTCAATATCAAAATCCATGACATCAAGGACAAGAATTCTTCATGAGCAGCTGGGTGTCTCACCATTGCTGCTAGAGGTCCCTAGTTAAGAGAGAGCCTGGTGATAAGTTTCTTACTTGGAAGAAACTTGGTAATTCCTAAGAATGAGCTTAGGTACATTCCTTGTATAGGAATGAGTACATTCCCTTGTGGAACAAGTCCTCCTTGGTTGAGAGGGAGAGATAGACACATCATTCTGGTCTTCACTTGGGAAGACAGAATGGAGGATTAGGTAATCATCTGGAATTCGATACTCTTTGAGAATGTGTTAGGGAATTCAAGGTAAGAGTAGTCGGGGACCAATATTGTTTGAGGGCTAGCTACCCAAGAGAAGAATAGTCCAAGAATGTCATAATTTGGGAATACCTGGGTGGAGTATGTACCTTGGAGAGACAATGACGATGGTGTCTGTTATCACTCTAATAATTCTCAAGTTGTGAGATTTTAGTTTATAGTCTAAGAACATTAGAGGTAACCACAAACCAACTTTTAAACTCTAGGATCTAGCCTTCATAGGGTTCAGAGAGGGCTCTCTCTTTAAGTTTTAACTTTGTTTTGATTTATAAGATATTAGGCTAGTTATGATTGTGCAATTTGGTTTTGATTTGGTTTGGTTTGGTGAGAACAAATCACTTAGTGATATGGATAGTGATAGATCTGTTTGTCCATTGGGCTGAGGAGTCAAAATTCAAGCAGAAAAAACTAGGATCAGGGTCAAAAAGTCAAATATTTTCAGGGCAAGATAGACAAGTTATTGAAGATCTTGGAAGGTTGTTTGGTGAAGTGGTTTGATCAGGATAAAGAGCAATGAAGGATTATTTGATCCGGATAAGAAAGGAGTAGACAGAGGTCATTCGAAAGATGGAGCAATTAAGGGTTCCTTACTTTGGAAATCAAAACATAGAAATGATAAACAATAAAGACACGGTGGTTTTAACAAATCCTGAAATAATACTCCTGTTTTATCATTCAAATTTAGAATACATAATGGATGCATGAAAACATGAGAAAATAAACAATGAAAAGTAGAAAGTACTTCACTTCAATAGCTCATCACATGAATCCTAAAACATGATGCTAGATGATTTGATCTAGTCTGCTACTTGAACTTGCAACACAAAAGCCTTCAAGTACAAATATTTTGACTATAGAAATTTTCAGCAATTTATTCCACAATAATACTTCAAAAGATGAAGTATTTATACAAAAATGTTTACAAAATATCCTAGAATTCTTCTAGGAATTATCTAAGGAAAAATAAAATATCTTTACAATAAAATAGTGACAACTGCTTAACAAATCAAGAAGATGTCCTATTTATCCAAATAAAATAGAAAATTGTTTGTGGATTAGGTGCAGCTAGCTGCCTTGGTGTCCTCTCTATTGGCACAAATATTTCAAATATGTTTTGAAATATTATCTTCTTTATCTTATACTCTTTCATCCGATACTCTTTACCTCTGATACACTTTAAACTCTGTCAAAACTGCCTTACTGTTGTAATTTTCTATTTTGACTGTAAATATCAGCAAACTATTTTTGTCTTTCTTTCTGCAATTTTACTTTCATAGTAAGTCAGTGAGTGATTCCCAAGACTCTTCATCAAGATTTTTTTTCTTTTTCAGCTTTTTAAAATTCTCATCTGCCTCATTATATCTGACAATGTTGGTTTTATGACAAATAAGTGTTTTATCTCATGTTGTAGATAAAACAAGTCTTCAAAACTTCTGTGTAAAACTTTCCCTGTGGGAATTTCTTGTCCTTCTGTCTTGTCCACCTGTTCTTTTGCATAATCTCTGATATTTTTATTATAGTCCTCATGTGGCATGAGTTTATCATTTATGACCAAAATGTTAGGCAAACCTCTTTGCCTTGAAATCTCAAATTTAACCATAAACTTGGTTATGGCTATGTTCATGTTGGCACACTTTTCTTCAAGTTGTTTCATCAGATTCTTCTCTTTAATGACTTTCCTTATTTCAAGGATTGTCTCTATCCTATCAGTGATTTATTTCTTCTAACTCCTGTTTGTTTTTGCTGTTAAGAAATTTGATTAATTCTAGGGCCTGCTCAGGTTAGGAACCTAACTCATCTTTTGTTTGCCGAATCTTTGCTTGTGCTGCCTTGAGTAAATCTTTTTGTTCATAGATTACTTGGATTGAGGGCCAAACATCATTGATGGCTTCAATGATTTTGTTCCATAACTGATTTTTCACATATGAAATTGGCTCCTTCAAGGTTAAATCCTTTTGTAGGTTCTTCAGTTCAACATTTAACCTATTAGCCATTTGCTCATGAGTTTCGGCATTGATTTGGGCTAACTTCTTTGTATCTTCAAGATTTTAAATCAATTTTTTCAATCTGTTAATCTCATTGGCCTGTAGTGTCATTTCTTCCATGGCCTTTACTAGTTTATTAGCCTCATCTGAATGTTGAGTTGCTGTAGTAGATGATTATGTAGCTAAAGTTGTGGATGATGTCACTGGCACTGCAGTAGCCAGTAGAACTTTTGGTGCCAGCTCTTTTGGCAGAGTTGAAGGCACAACTGTAGTAACCATGGGAATTACTGTAGGAGTTTCCTGTGCTTTTGTAGTTTCCCTTTCATGGACAAGCTTGTCCATTTGGATTTCCATTTCTTTGATCTGTCCTGTTAATTGAAAAATTAAGTTCATCATGTCATCTTTCTGACTTTGTTCTTGTACAATTTCTTTGGCTTGAGGATGCTTGGTTGGTGGAAGCTTGAGTTGTTTCCTTAATGCTGCAATATCAACATTCTTTTTCTTCACTAACTCTTTTGCAGCTTTAACATTTGCAGGATCATATCCAACTTGAATAATCAACTCTTCTAAATACTTAATCCTAAGATATTTAGCATATGATGGAGCTTTGTCCACTTTCATTTGATCTCTCATGTTTATAATTGTATTCTGAAGTTTTTGGACACTCATAGCCTTGGTGGTTATGGTGTAATATAACATCTCTAAACTTTTCCTATGAAATTCAATCTGATCTAGTGCATGAATATTTTATGTTGGCACTTCTAAATCAACTTTCATGTAGTCTGCAATTGTCTTCAGAGTCTTAACTGTTGGTTGGAGCACTGACATAATTAACTTTTTATTTGAATAGTCAAAAGCTGATAGAAGTCTGTTCGAAACACCTGGTGTTTGTTTCAAATATTGAGAATAAATCTCATTTTTTATTTCTTCATTGTTTGTCTTAATCTGCTTATATTTTTCTCTAATATCAAGATCTTTTTCTTCTGCTATCTGTGAGGAGGATGCCTCCATATTCTGTTGTTTCTCTACCACCTGTGTATGGGAATTATCAGGATTTTCTTCATTCAAATTCTCTGTGACTAACTCATTTTTAATGACTGTAGCAACATTTGTATTTGTCACTGGAACATCTGTGTCTTATACCTTAATATTCACTTTCTCTTTATCAACTGGATTGATCTTAGGCTTTTTATTGTATCTTAATTTAAACCTAGTCTTAGTTGTTGTCTCAACAATGTAAGTACCTTCTTCTCTGACTCTTTTAGTAACTTTCTCTCCTTGATTTGCAGTTTGTAAGGCGTGACTAGTATCACCTTGTTTAACTGCATCTACCAAAGTGTTTTCCTGCCACTCAGTTTGATTGAAATATTTGTTGACATTCTACAAGATGATGAGCTTAGTGAAAATTAAGCACCTTCACCAAGTGGGGCCCGTAGGCTATTTTTAGGTGTATGTCTATTTTTAGACATGGTGAGCATATTCTATAAGTTGCAGGATGCTATTTGTAGATGGTTGATTAAATGTGTAAAATAGATGAAATTCTATTTTTAGAATATTGGGCGAAGTCTATTTATAGATCGTCAATCTAAAAATAGATGCATGTCAATTATTATTAGCTCTTAATAATAGTACGACAATAAACCTCAACTTATTCTCTTGGAGCACTTTATTTTAGTGAACAAATTTGGAAAATCAGTGGGTTGAAGTAATTACGCAATTCCTAGGGCTTATGGTGGCTCATGCATGGAGGACTCAATTAGAACTGAAGTGGCAAAGTTATGACAAAGTTGGAAGAGTAGTTACAGGAGTTTTTATTTAGTTTAACTCAGTTAATGGAGTTAAACTCATTTGAGCTAGTTGTATCTAGTCTAACTGAAAGATATGCTAGTGAGAGTTAAGTGAATTAGTTAGTTAATTAATTCACAACTAATAACTCACTAACAACTGAAAAATACAGTAGTTAACTACAATGCATGTCAGTTCCAATGGAGACCCAGTGGAGAGATAGGTGAAAGGGTAAGATGGACTATCTGGTGTGGCTATAGTGATTCATTCAATGCATCTGACACACATTGGAGTTTCCAATGAGGACTGCGTAGTCAAGGCAAGGCCAATTCGAATTCATTCAGAGGTTTTCTTCAACAGGGATTGCACAGTGGAGGCAGACTGTCAAGAGGCAAGAAATTGGTGCATAGATATGCAAATTTCTGCATGACAGTGTGTAATGATTGTTGATTTTACTGAGAGCTTGATGTACTAAGCTTTGTATGAGATTATTACATGATTCCATTGATATAAATAATATGATAGTTAGTTTTTTTAGTTTAAAGCTTTCCCGTTAAACAACTGTGTTATGTGCGACTGCATTTATTCACATGTGTTTGCAATTGAGTTTTAAATTTTCACAAGTTTAACAGTGGAAGGATTTTGTATTTAGCAAGAAGATACATATTGTTAGATCAGAAGAATCCGGTAATAAATTAGTATTAATAAATTTCTACATGGTGTCAAATCAGTTTTGATTACTGGAGATTGCAATTGTGAATAATTGCTGAGTTTGTGCTGGTGTACAATTCGAATTTTCTGCAGAAAATTCTTGGTGCGACAATTGAGTATTCATTGAAATGTCTTTCAATGGGTTGCGATTGGAGTATGCCCTTGAGGGTAGTTTGAATTACATAGCCTGGAAGGATAGTATGCAGGCGATGTTGGAAGATAATGGACTGAAGGATTTCATCGATAGCGATGTTCCTAAGCTTGGTTCTAGCAATGCTGCAGGACTTGACGCATGGCAAAAGAAGGTAGCAAAGACAAGAAGAATTCTGTTGGAAGGTGTAAAAGACCATATTGTGTCAAACCTTCATGGGAAAGCCACTCCATTTTCAATGTGGAAGGATTTGAAAAATATTTTCCAAATCAGCAGCGACCAGAGGAAGTTGGCGTTGAAAGATAAGCTCAGAAAAATAAAAATGGAGAAGGGCGACAGTATTCCAAAATATCTCACGAAGTTTGTCCACTGTAGGGATGAAATGGGAAGTGTGGGGATTACTGTTGATGATGATGACTTGGTGAGCTTGGCTCTCCTTGGGCTTCCAAAGAGTTGGAATAGCTACGAAGACTCTGTCAATAGACGGGAGAAACTGCCGGGTCGGGAGCAACTTTGGTCAGATCTTGTGCAGGAGGAGATAAGGCAAAGTACCAAGGATGGCTCTTCATCGAAGAATGATGATGAAGAGAATTTCACTTTGGCTGCCAAAGAAAGGAAAGGGAAGGGGAATAAATTCCCTCCAAAATCCGAGGCTAAAGGCAAGAAGCTTGATTTGTCCAAAGTGAAGTGTTTTCACTGTCACGAACATGGGCATCTCACCACTAACTGCCCACAGAAAAAGAAGAACAAGAAGGGTGTTGGAGCTGCAACTGGAGAGGCATTAGCTTTGCAATTTGAACTTGATTTATCTTTGATCGCATGCTTGGTTTCAAGCTCAATGGGATCGGTGTGGTATCTTGATAGTGGTGCATCTTTCCATATGATGGGAGACAAGGAGTTGTTTAGTGACTTGGAGGAGAAGGATCTTTAGATGCATATAGAGATGGGTGGCGAAGGTAGATATAGTGCGACCGGCATTGGGACTATTATCTTTGAGAGGGAATCAGGTAAACCATTTTAGTTGAAATATTTTATGCATGTTCCAGGTCTGAAGAAGAACTTGGTCTCGGTTGCATTGTTGGAAGACAGAGGTTATGACATTGTTTTCAACGAGGGAAAAACTTTCCTGTGACATAAAACAACGGGTCAAACCAAGTGGATAGGGATTCGATTTAAGAATATCTACAAGCTAGAGGTAGATGGTTTTGCTGCAATGATGGGCAAAGCAGAAGAAGTGGTGAGCCGGGATGAGGGCGAATTATGGCACAGGAGATTGGGCCATCTTCACCATGGCGCTTTGAAGATTTTGCAGCAGATTTCTATTGGACTTCCCAAGGGTACTCTTGCAAAGTTAAATTAGTGCAAGGGATGTAATATGGGTAAGTTTGTGAATACCACCTTTCATAAGAAGGAGAACCGTGCTTCGGTGATCCTGGAGAGAATTCACACAGACGTGTGTGGATCTTTCTCAGTTGCTTCAACAAAAAGACACAGGTATTATGTTATATTTTTTGACGACTATTCTCGTAGATGCTAGATTTTCTTCATGCAGAAGAAGAGCGAAACATTCTCAAAGTTTTGTGAGTTTAAAGCATTGGTGGAGAAGGAGTCAGGGAAGCAAGTGAAGGCTCTATAGAGCGATAATGGTGGTGAATATATATCGAACGAATTCAAAGACTTCTGTAGCAAAGAAGGAATTCGAAGAGAACTCATAGCACCTCATAACCCACAGCAGAATGGGGTCGCGGAGAGGAAGAACAGAATGATCGTGGGTGCTACACGAGCTATGTTGCATGACCAGGGCCTACCAATGTGGGCAGAAGCATGCAACACTGTGGTTTATGTGCAAAATCGTTGTCCTCATAGAGTACTTGGCATGAGTGCACTTGAAGAAGATTTTACTGGTAAGAAGCCTGATATTTCTCATTTGAAGATTTTTGGCTCATCTGTTTACATTCATGTGACAAAGGACGCCAGGAAGAAGCTAGAGCCGACTGCAGAAGTTGGGATATTTGTGGGGTACACAAAAACACCCCATAATTATCATGTGTATTTTCCAAACAATCGAATGACTGTGGTGTGACGGGATATAAAATTCAATGAGGTGAAAACCATGAAGTTGTCGCTTGGGAGGGAGCTACACTTGCATGCAGAGGAGGAACTTCTTGTTCCCAAAGATGAGCCTCTAGATGTGGATCAGCCACAAGAGGAGATTCATGGAGTGGAGGAGTCCACTCATGCAGAACCAAACATCAGAACTGGCAGGAAGCGTACCAAAAAAGCTAAGAAACTGAAGCTTGATGCGGCACAGAATGTAGAGTCCCTACATCACAGCACAAACAAAGACAGTCACCTGAACGATTTAATGGATACATGGCTCTTATGAGCAAGTATGTCGTGACATAGCCATATTATTTTGAAGAAGCAGCGCAGGAGCCCACATGGGTAGATGCCATGGTGGAGGAGTATGACTCCATTATCAGAAACAGTGCTTGGGAGATTGTTCCAAGGTCAGTGGGTAAATCAGTTGTAGGATCAAGATGGATCTACAAGGTAAAGCAAGCTGCTGATGGGAGCATCAAGAAGTATAAGGAAATATTTTTTGTCCAGGGCTTCTCACATATTGAGGGGATTGATTATGAAGAAACCTTTGAACCTGTCGTACGGTATTCTTCCATAAGGACCATCCTTTCTCTATCAGCGCAGATGGGTTGGCACATTCATCAGATGGATGTGAAGACCGCGTTCCTTAATGGGATAATTGAGGAAGAGGTGTACATTGAGCAGCCTGAAGGATTTGAGATCTTCAGCAGCAAATGCATGTGCAAATCCTCAAAAGAGCATTGTATGGGCTGAAGCAAGCACCACGTGCTTGGTACACATGGATCGAAAACTATTTCACTGGACTTGGCTTCACCAAGAGTGAGGCGGATGCAAACCTATACCAAATTGTGGTGGAGGGTAAGATTTTAATCATTGTTCTTTATGTTGATGATTTAATACTAACGGGTGATGAGCAGTTGATACACTCATGCAAGGTAGATCTTGCAAAGGAGTTTGAGATGAAGGATTTGGGTCTCCTTCATTATTTCCTTAGATTGGAAATATGGTAGCGAGAGGGTGAACTGTTTGTGTCTCAGGGCAAGTATGCTCAGGAGATACTTGTTAAGTTTCACATGGAGGACTGCAAGCCCATGGATACTCCTCTTCCAAGAAGTTGGAGGAAAGAGGATGATACATCGACAAAGGTAGTGGATGCCATTGTTTATTGATAGTTGGTGGGTTCGCTCAGGTATTTAGTTAATACAAGACCAGACATATGCTATGCGGTGAACCAGCTTTCACAAGCAATGGTTAAGCCTAGAAAGCTCTTTTGGAAGGCAGGCAAGCATGTCTTGAGGTATATCAGGGGCACAACTGAGTATGGCTTATGGTACATACATATGGATGAGGTGAAGTTGCATGGCTTCACGGATGCAGATTGGGCAGGCAGCCCAACGGACAGAAAGAGCACATCAGGAGGGGTTTTCAGTATTGGATCTACAACAGTTTCTTGGTACAATAGGAAACAAAGATCCATGGCACTCAGTTCAGCAGAAGCAGAATACATGGCAACAAGTCAAGCTGCATGTGAGGCTATCTGGATGACGAAGATCCTGGTCGGTTTGTTCGGTTCACATTTAGATCCTACAGTGATACATTGTGATAATCAGAGTTGCATTAAACTCTCTATTAATCATGTGTTTCATGATAGATCTAAACATATTGATATCCGATATCATCATATCAGATATTGTGTGCAGCAGAAGATCATGTTTCTTCAGTACATTCCTACGGAAGACCAGGATGCAGATATTCTAACGAAGGTGCTCGGCAGGAGAAAATTCAAATACCATAGAGGTAGGATCGGGGTGAAGGATAATCCCTATCTTGTTGAGAGGGAGTGTTGAGATTCAACAAGATGATGACCTTAGTGAAAATTAAGCACCTTCACTAAGTGGGGCCCATAGGCTATTTTTTGGTGTATGTCTATTTTTAGACATGGTGAGCATATTCTATAAGTTGCAGGATGCTATTTGTAGATGGTTGATTAAATGTGTAAAATAGATGAAATTGTATTTTTAGAATATTGGGCGAAGTCTGTTTATAGATCGTCAATCTAAAAATAGATGCATGTCAATTATTATTAGCTCTTAATAATAATACAACAATAAACATCAACTTATTCTCTTGGAGCACTTTATTTCAGTGAACAGATTTGGAAAATCAGTGGGCTAAAGGAATTACGCAATTCCTAGGGTTTATGGTGGCTCATGCATGGAGGACTCAATTAGAACTGAAGTGGCAAAGTTATGACAGAGTTGGAAGAGTATTTATAGGAGTTGTTATTCAGTTTAACTCAGTTAATGGAGTTAAACTCAGTTGAGCTAGTTGTATCTAGTCTAACTGAAAGATACACTAGTGAGAGTTAAGTGAATTAATTAGTTAATTAATTCACAATCTACACTTACTAATAAAATGATTGTAAACACAAAAGCACTACTATGTATACGGCTCTGAGACTCAAAGGAGAGAGATAGGTGAAGGGTAAAATGGACTATCCATTGTGATCATAGTGATGTATTCACGTATATGATTACTACTGATATAATGAGGATACTGGGTAGACAAGACAAGGTAAAGGCTAATCAGAATTCATCTCGCAGGTCTTCTTCAAATGTGGACTGCAGACAAAGGAGGCAAAGTTATCAGAGGTAAGAAATTGAAAAAGGATATGCAAATTTCTACATGACAGTGTGTAATGATTGTTGATTGTACTGAGAGCTTGATGTACTAATATTTGTATGAGATTATTACATGATTCCATTGATATACATAATATGATAGTTGGTGTTTTTAGCTTTAAGCTTTCCCATTAAACAACTATGTTATGTGCGACTGAATTTATTCCCATGTGTTTGCAATTGAGTTTTAAATTTCCGCAAGTTTAATACTGGAAGGATTTTGTATTTAGCAAGAAGATAAATATTGTTAGATTAGGAGAATCTGGTAATACATCAGTATTAATAAATTTCTACAATATTTTTCAATCTCTGGTTTTTTCTCATGAATATAAGGTGTTAGTTTACACTTAACTCTCATTTTGCTTAATATTCGCCGTGGATCATATTTCCATGAGAAGCTCTCTTCAAATATGTACTCAAGCAATTTTTTAGCTGCTTCTTGTCCTACATCTCTGTGATTACAAATAAAACGTCCTACTTGATTCTTCAATTTAAACTGGGTCTTCTTTCTGGCTGTTAGAAAGTTGATAGAATCAGAATTTAGGATTTGATGATATAATCCAAGGCAAAGAATCTCATTGGCACATATTTAGGTAGTTTATAGGGTAAAATATTAGACCCAACAACTCTGATTTCTGTATGTTTTTCATATAAGTACCAATCTCTAGTTCTAGTCTGCTCTGATAGTTGTAGAACTTTCTTCATTTCATCATTGATTCTTGGCTATACTGTATTGGTCAACATATTTATCAATGGATGGACAAAGTTATTTGCAAACACTACATAAGTGAACACTGTGGACTCTTTTCTGATCAAATATGTCCAAAATATAACTAAAAGTGGATTTTATTCTATATCAAGCTTCTGGAGGGTTATTGGAAACTTGTCTGCTTGCAAGTATAAAAACATATGGAGAAGAAAGGATTGATATCTAAATACTCCTTCAGTTGGAAATTTAACAAGATGATCATGGATATTATCAGCTATGTATTCAACATAATTGAAAATGACAGAAGGAGGCTGTCCTGGTGCAAAGGTAGATAGGAAACCTAGGATTGATTCATTTGTATTCTCATCTGTAAAGTATCCTAGGATAAATGACAACATGGAAATGACATGCCTAGACCCTTCTAGAAATTTTGAAGTGGAATAAGGAGGGTTGATTTGTGGAATTTCAACATGTAAAAGCATGAATACTTGAAAAATCTGAAACCTTTTGGGAAAATCAAGACCAATGTACAAATTTGTAAGTGCTTCTATTGAGAAAGGAACTGCTTTGGGATCAGGTTTAAGCTGTAACATCTAGTTTATGGACTTAGTAGTAATGGTAAATAGTATTTCTTTGTTTGCATTCACCATTGCTCTTTTTTCAGGTACATAATAGTTTTGACACAACCTAATAACCTCTGGGAATTGATGAGTGATTGGAACAACATATTTGGGTAGGTTTGACTCCCAAATTTGGACTTCTTCAACCTGATCTAAGGACTTTTCAAGGCTCCAACAGTGGAGGTCTAATAGATTGAATTCTACTATTGGATCTGTTATTTTATAATCCATATCTGCTAAAGCTATGTGTTCAATGTCTACAACAGGAGGTTGTAGAGGATTTACAATGATTGCAGTCTTGGAGGACATAGCTGGATTGGATTTTGAAATTTTTTAGAATTTCTGGATTACTGAAACTCTGTTTTTAGGTTTTCTGGATTCTTCTATAAGATTAAATGGTTTACAGAAGTGTTTCTTGACTTTGACAGAGGTTTTTTGGATAAAATAAGCACAACTTGGTTCTTTCCTTAGATTTCAACTTTCAATTTTAACTTCAAACTGTACTTCAGACTCTCACAGGTTTATGAAATAAGAAACAAGGGTTTCTTATACTTTTTTCAGTGGATATTGGGCTAAAATTGATTCAAATTGGGCACAGAGGGTTGGGGTTACCTGCAAAGGATTTATGGGCAAGATTGGAGTCTACAAAAGCTAAAATAAATTCAAATTTTCCTTTAAAACTATATGCAGTATTTGAAACAGGGGTTTTTATCAAATTTTGACAGGGAAATAGCTATTTTCGGGAAATTAAAAGTTTTATTTGGGTAAATAGGCTTTTACTAGGCTTAATTTCTTCAAAAAATTCTTTTCAAATGATAACAGGCTTGTTTTTTTCGAAAAATACTTGTTTGTGTAGGTATTGGTATTTCAAACAGTTTCTGAGGCATTTGAATAGGTCTTGATATCTTTTGAATGTTTCTGGAAGTTATCCGAAAGCTTTATGCAGTCTTGACAACAAATGCAGGGCTTTTGCAGGTTCTGGGCTTGAAATAGTGTACAGGCTTCTTTATTCTCAGTCGGGAGGATGAATATAGTCAAATAGAGAAGGAAAAGGGTTTAATGGCAAAATATGAAGGTTTATTGAATGTTTTAGGTTTAAAAGAGCTTGCATTTAATGGTGGTCACGTCAAAACAAATGACGGTTTTGATTTTCAAAGGCGAAAACCATAGGCGGTTATTGCATACGAATTGGGTGGTATATGGTTTTGGTTGGATCGAATGCGATCCAATAGAATTTTTCCGCGTGGAGGAGGGAGAAAAGTGAAAAACAACTTATTTCACATAGTTGGATATGGGTTATATTCGCGCAGTTTAAATTGTGATATGGCCCTTTGATCGTCATATTGGAGGGCTTTGATGCGAACGACTGCGATTGTGTTTTGGAGTTGCTCGACAGTAAGAGGTGGGGTCCGGGCTTTATTATGCGGTGGGGTAAATTTAAACTTTACAAATATCTATATTTATAACGTAAAAACCTTATATTATTTGATTGGTTGGGCATAGATTATATGGTAAATAAAAACATTTATACGTGTTTTTAATAACCAATGGCGTGGGTTTATAATACATATGGAGTATAAAATGTTTAACAAGTGTTTTTTAAAACCATAGGGAGTGGGATTATAAAATATGTTTAAACCTATGGGGAAAATGGCGGGGGTTTTTATTTAGCATGTGGGATAAATAAACCATAGGTTTAACATAAATAAGTGGGTTTTGGGGATATTAATATATAAAGAAATTAATAATATATATAGGAGGGGTATTTTATAAGGGATTTAATACTTTAGGTTAGAAATTAATATGAAATGGAAATATAATGAATGAAATGAATTAAAATACATATAATTTAAACTAAGTAAAGTGTAAATAGGCAATTTAGCATAATTTGTTCAATTTTGATTTTTTACACATGAACTTAGGATAAAATGTATTTTGTAGGTTTTTGAGTGTTTTTTGAATGAAAAATGAAATTAATTAAGGGGGTTTTACTTTTCTAAGAAAATAAGTGTTTTACTTAGGAAAAGGGTTTGTAATTTTGGTAAAGGGTGAATATGCTGATGAAATGGGTTTTATGTATGGAATCCAGTATTTTTAACCAATCAGTTATTAAGCCTTGGGTACGGTCCCAACAAAAGTTAGAAAAATACTCCAAGCCTCTTTAACTGAAGGTTTAGAATACTGGATCATTGTGGGGAAGAGGAAATTAGTAATTTTTTGCCCAATGATGCTTTATTACATGTCTTGCACAACTGCTTTCTACCTACCCATAATTATTTCTAACATTTTTTACTTCATTTTCATGGGTGAATTTAAGCTTGCAACACTAAATCCATTTTTCTTTCAAAGCATATAAACTATCTAAGTCTAACCTTATTTCATCAGAGGGCTTAGTTTAAACTGTTGAGCTCCTCATTTATTCTCTAACTATCTACTGATTTGTCAAGTTTAAATTGTTTGACATATCTTTATTCTATATCTAAAACAAGAAATTCAAAACATGAAAAGTTAAGATTAAATTAATTAACTGATCATGGATTATGGCATTTATTGACAATTTGCACATAATCATTATTTTTTCCCTAAAAGTAAATAGTAATGGCATTTTGACTTGCTCACTTTCATGTCTTATTTTATCTCTTTTTAGTTTGGGGTCTATTTTTTTTTTTTATCTTTTCTTTTTTAAGTTCTTTGATCTTTTTTTAGGACTTTTACCCTCTTTTCATTTTTTTATTATTTTCAAATATGGGAAAACAACTTGTAGAAAGCAAGGTATGTACTTATTTACAAGACTATCAAAGTCAATTAAAAAATTATGAACCCTATTATTATAGGACCCTAATAGTGGCTCTACATGGGGATGGCATTTCCTGGTGAAATGTCAAGAAATTTAAAACTAGCAGCCTTTGAATTTTGACTGTGATGACCCTGTAAGTATCTTCTGATCTTTGCAATTATTCATACTTATGATATTTTACCTTTCAAAGCTTAGGGCCTTCTCTCCGGGCTTCAACTTTGTTAGGAAAACATCCAATCCAATCTAAAATCTTCAATGTATATGTACAATGATCAAAGTAAATGAAACTAACTATTTGTTATCTCAAAGGAGTAGTAGTGCTTCAGCATTCTGCCATTTAATAGTCCATCTAGCATATCTGATCCATCCATTTCTTTCAGAAAGAAAGCATTATTACCTTTGTAACCATAAATAACATAAGGTCCTTTCCATAGAAAATAAAATTTTCCATGTTTACCATTCTATTCTCTTCTTGAATCCCATTTTAACACTTTGTCTCCAATGTAAAAATCATCTTCTTTACTCTTTTTGTCAAAAAATTTCTTTATCTTATCTTGGATAACTTGAGACTTAATATAAACTTCTTCTCTTGTTTGCTGCAAGTGAATGGTTTGATTAATCCTTCTTTGTATATCATTTGGTTCAACTTGTAATTCTTGTATAATCTTCATTACTGGTACTCCTAAGGAAGATGGAAAAACAACATCCATTCCATAGACAAGCTGGTAAGGGGATGTACTAATAGATTTTTTGGTTGTAAGTCTATATGCCCATAAGGCATTGACTAACCTCTTGTTCCAAGTCTTTTTTTTATCTTCTAGTAAAATTTTGATGATGTTTACAAGGCTTTTATTTGAAGATTCAGCTAGGCCATTTCCTTGAGGGTAATATGCAGTAGAATGGCCTAGGGTAATGTGATATTTATGGCAAAAGTCAATCATCTTTTTAGATTTGAATGAAGCTGCATTGTCAGTAATTATCTTTTGGGGACATCCAAATCTTGAAAGTATGTTGCTTTCTAAAAAGGAGATAATGATGGTATATGTGGCTTGCCTAGAGGGCATGGCTTCAATCCACTTGGTAAAATAGTCAGTGGCTGTCAGAATCCACTTATGTTGGGATGATGATGGGGGGTGAATTTCACCAATGAAGTCAAGACCCCATTGTTGAAATGGAATTTTTGTTGAGATCGGCTTTAAGGGTAGGGGAAACAACTTTTTCTTACCCTTAAATATTTGACACTTGTGACAGGAAGTCACATACCTTTTAACATATGAAAACAAAGTAGGCCAGTAAAAACCGACTCTCGGGATTTTGTCTCCAGTAGTCTTCCAGTAGAGATGTCCTCCACAGTCACCTGCATGAAATTCTTCTAAAATTTTGTCAGCTTCTTCTTTTAACAAACAATTTAATAAAATCCCATTATGATCCTTCCAAAAAAGTACATTGTCTAAAATACAAAATCTTACTGCCTTTAGCTTTGAGAATCTAGATTTTGTTCTTGATAATCTAGGAGGAGCTTGTAAGTTTAGTAATACAAATATGATATATGCATACCATGGTGAATCTGAAAAGGCTTCACTGATATTTGGAGTCGCCATCTCTTTTTGATCATCTACTTAGGCAATAAAATTAATGTCTAGGGCATGAAAATTTGATTCAGCCATGAGTTTGGCCAAACCTTGACCTTTTATCAATTTTGTGGGTTTTATCTCTATGTCATATTCTAAAATTGTGGCAATCCACTTACCTCTTCTTCCATCAGGACCATCCTGAGTAAGAATGTCTTTTACTACTGCATTTGGGACATAGGCAATGATGTGGGAATAGAGAATGTACACTCTGAAATATTTAATGGCCTTTACCAAAGCTAGGCCCTGTTTCTCCATGATATTATATTTCAAAGAGGAATCTCTAAGTGTTCTACTAAAGAAAGCTATGGGCTATTCATAACCCTGGTCATTTTTCTGCAGTAAAACTACAACAATGGTGTGCTCTGAAGCAAATGAAAAAATGATGAAGTCTTTTTTAAAGTCGGGACTTATAAGGACCGGGGTTTTAGTTAAGGCATGTTTGATGGATTCAAATGATTGTTTGGCCTCAATAGTCCATTTGGAACTGAATATTTTTTCAGCATATTATTTAGTTCTCTAATTATTTCAGCTAAATTGGATATGAATCTTCTTAAGAAGATAATTTTACCTAGAAAGGCTTGTAACTCTTTTATGTTTCTTGGAGGATTAATGTTAAGAATTGCTTCTATTATAGTAGGATCTATTCTAATTCCTTCCTTAGATATTATTTGTCCTAGTAACTTACCTTCTTCTAATCCAAATAAGGTTTTCTTATGATTTAAAGAGATGAAAAACTTTATACATTTAATAAAGACTTGTCTAAGATGATCCAAGTGTTCATAATTAGTCTTAGAAAATACAGTATTGTCATCTAAGTAAATCACTAAGAATTCATAAATTTCTTTTGCAAAGGCTATATCCATAGCTCTTTGAAAGGTCGCCCCTGCATTCATTAAACCAAAAGACATCTTTAAGTACATAAAATGCCCCAAGGAGTAGTAAAAGCTGTTTTGGCTTGATCCTCTGGTTGGACTAAAATTTGGTTGTATCTTGAAAATCCATCTAAAAGTGAAATCCTAGAAGAACCAACTACCCTTTATAAAATGTGATCCATTTTTGGTAAAGGATAATTATCTTTTAAGGATAATTTGTTTAGATTCCTAAAATAAACACATAATCTAATCTCTCATGTCTTTTATCTGGTTGGAACTAGGTTAGAAACCCAATCAAAATATCTGATTGGTGCAATTATATGTGCATCGTACATTCTTTTTACTTCTTTTTCAATCAAGAACATCAAAATAAGGTTGATCCTCCTTAACTTTTGTTTAAAAGACTTTTGATCTTCTTTTATAGGGATTTTATGTTGAATTATGTTGGTGTCATAGGATTTTAGGTCCTCATAACTCCAAGAAAAAACATCTTGAAATTCCTTGAAAAGAGCAATATATTTTTCTTTTTCCTGTTGAGGTAAGGTTTTGGAAAGTTTGATCATTTTGGGTTTTAGCTTTGTGCCAATGTTACATTCCTCAATATCAATATTTGAGTCAAATAAATATTCTAAAGGAGTTAAAACTGTTGGTAAGAAATTATCTTTGAGATTTAATATATCATATTCATCATCAATTATCTCATCAATTTCTACTCTCTCTAAGTTATCTATATCTAATTGACTAAATTTAGTAGCTCTAGCAAACTTTACTTTATTTACATCTATATTATTTAAATCAATTTCACTATCTAAGTCTTAGTCTATAGTACAATTTGTATTTATTTTAAAATTATGAAATTCACCTTCATTATTCATGAAGTGGTAAATCTGTTGGTCTTGTGAAAAAATTTGCCAATATTTGAGGTTGTCTAGAATTATTGGTCTGTGTTTTACTTCTGTAGTATATTTATGATTGGGTTGAAAAGGTAAATTACAAGTACTAGCAAAAGTTATTAAAGAGTATGATTGTAAGTTTTGCTTTCTTGGTATTGCAAATAAATTACATTCCAACAAATCATCAGTCAAATCTAATACAATTTCTCTATATTGGCCTAATCTAGGATTGTAAACAAAATATTGGCCATTAATTTGTTTTACAATTAACTCTGAGTCTCCCATTATTGCTATTCTTTTGCCTCCTAAGTTTCTGATAATCTGGAGTCCTAAAATGAGGGCTTCATACTCAGCGATATTGTTGGTACATTTGAAATTCAGTCTGAAATCATGGCCTTCTCCATGATTCTTTTCAATATTAGTTATCCAAACTCCTACTCCTGCTCCTAGTTTGTTTACTGATCCATCAAAATCTAAATGCCATAAAGATTCATGAAAGATATTTTCATTGTTTTTTGTTTTCATTTTCTCCTTTAGTTCGGTTTTGATTTCATTATCAGTTTCAAAGTTACATAGGATGAATGAATCTAGGTCAGTAGGTGTAGTGAAAATTAGGTAATTTATTGATCTTTCTGCACTATTCACCATATATTTCATTAATGTTTCCCTATATAATTTCTTTGGTTGACAAAAAACTGATATAGTAGCATAAGAAATGTCCAATTGTAGAGATACCTATAATTTTACTCCCCATGAGCGAGATAATAACATTCCATATTTGGGTGGGATATTAGCTACTACAATGTCCATGAGTATACTCTTACTAGGATATTGAACTAATGTTACACACAAATCTTTGATTAAACCTAGGCATTTTACTTTGCTTGAATCAAATGAAAATAAGTCTTTGTAAGGCCTTGTAATGTCTAAGTTCAGGGTTTCCATTATTTCTTTGGGCATTAGATTATGTGAAGCTCCTGAATCTAACATTGTGTTGTGTAAAATTTGGTCTTGAATAGTTAAAATGATGTAAAATGGAGGAACTGGTCCATCTTGATGCTTTCCATTTACATCAAGGCCAAAAATCAACTCTGGCTAATCATCATTCAAGTTTATAGAGTCTTCTCCATCATTCATGTTTAATTTTTTAGTTATAGTTGATTTATACAAATCATGTTTTACAAATTCTGTCAAAGGAATTGGTATTTTTAATTTTGCAATTTCAGTTTGTATATTGAATGAAGGTTGTGATTTACTCATTTGAATTAACTCTTCTTTAATAACTGTAGTTTGAGTGGGTTTTTTTTGTTTTTCTACAGTTATGTTTTCATTTTCTGTTTGAGTTTCTTGTTTTTTACTGCTCCTAGATTTCTTTTCAGGAGTGGTTTGAGAAGCAGTAGATGTTTTTTCAAATTTTGAATTCTCAGAAGTTGTTTTTGCAGTGAAAACTTTTGGATTTGTTGATTTTGGATCAACAATGGATGTTTTGGACTCTAATTTTGTTGTTTTAGCAGAATTAGTTGTTTTAACAGCAGCATATTTTTGTGAATATTTTGTTGTTTGATCAACTTCATCTGTTATGTCAAAAATCTTAGGATTTGATGAAATTTTAGAGTTAGAAACATTTTGGGATGAATTAGAGTTTTGCCAATTTTTCCTAGGGAGAGTTTGCAGAACTTTTGTTGTTGGGGCTTCTACTGTTTTCTTATTTTCAATTTGTACAGTTTTCTTAGTAGAAGGTTCAACGTTTTTCTTATTCCTAAGGTTATATTGCTTATGTACTTCGTTTATGGAAAAATCATAACCTTGTTTATAATCGAATGATTCACCTGAATCTAATTGAAGTTGTTGGAGTTCAAATAACTCTTGATCTTCCTGTGTGAGAAAGATAATGTTATTATCATCTATTCCCATTAGATTGATGGTATCCTCATCATCATCATTGTTTTAAGAACTTTCAACATAGTTCTCCTGAAATGGGGGTCTTATTGTTTGATCTGGGGCTGATTCTTTTGATTTTTCTGAATTTGTATTTTTTCTAAAGTTGGGATTCCTGATTTGTTGTTGATTATCCCATTGAGGTATCCTTTCTATGTTGTCTAGTCTATCCATCATTCTCTCTAAAGTCTTAACTAATTGGTCTATTTTTCCATCTGAACTAGAGGTTTCTTCTTTAATGGTTACTCTCCTCTCATTCCTTAATCTAGCTTTTCTAGCTAAAATATTTTTTAGCTAAAATATTTACTTCTACACTAACAACATCTGTTTGCATTCTTTCTAAAGTTTCAGCATTTCTTTCCCTCAATTGATAAGCATCTGTGTCAAATCCATCATGGAATTTGAGTAGGACAGAATCAGGAGTGGGTTTGAGATTGGCTAGGATTGAGTTGTAAACACTATTATATCTAGTGCAGTAGTCTTGGACTGATTCATTGGGAGTTATTTTCTTTGCATCAAATTCAAATAGTATTTGGAGTGGATTTTTCTTCTTTTCCCATTTATTTAAAAATCTATGAAAGACAGATAAATCAGCTATACTACCAGCATTAAGACCTTTAAACCATTTTTTAACTTCCCCTGTTAATGTTTGTGCAAACAGTCTCATTTGTACATCAAAATCATCTATTGCATGGAGCTCAAAGTAATCTGTCATTTTATTGATATGCTGTTGGGCTGTGTAATGAGTAGTAGCATCAAATTGTGGTATCTTACTTTGGTAATCCCGAGGCATATCATGTAGTTGTGCTGGAAGAACTAGGGGAGCATACCTGGCAGCCATAGCTTGAATTATAGCTTGGCTTGGGGGTAGATTGGAAGTTCTTGGGGCTGAACTGGAAGCAGTAGATGATGTAGTTAAAGAAGTAACTAATGAAACTGAAATATAGGATGGTGAACTAGAAAAAGTGGTGGATGAACTAAAGGATAAAGTGGAGGTACTAGGAAATGAAACTGGAATATATAAGGAACTAGTAGGAAATGAGAATGATGTGTTTGAAATAGTAGAATGTAAACTAGTGGATGAAGTGGATGATGGAAATAGTATTCTAGGTTGTAAGGGCTGTCTAGGGATAAATGGATCTGTAGATTGGATGGTAGTGGAAATTATAGATGATGTAGTGGTATCTAAATGAGAAATAGAAGGTTTAGATGTGTATGCTAACAATTGAGCTAATTCAATAGCTTCATATATTTCCTTAAGAATAGTAGCATTTATCTCTTCAAGTTTATCCTGAGCTTTAAATGTCTTTAATTCATAATCTACTATAATATTTTCCTGTTTTGCCTAAAGAAATGAAATGAAAATAGGGTCTATAACAACAGTTTTTAAATCAGATTATGATTTACTTCTGAATAAATAATTTTCAAATTTCAGGTCAAACTCTATGTCTTGTAAACTCACTAAATCTTTTGGTAATGAATTGGCTCTATCTAAGGAAATTTTTGCACCTAGATCTTCTACTTTATTCTTTTTGCCAATTCTATCCGGATTGTCTACTATAACAACAGGTTTAGGATCTGGGTTAGACCTGGTATAGTAATTTTTTCTACAAGACAAAATTACAGATTTTTATACTCACAACTTTAAAAACAGTCTTAAGGTGAAAGGATGATGTAAATGATTTCCTTTAAGACCTATTTAAGACTGAGAATTGGTTAATTCCCCAGTATGGTCGCCAATATGTTATCACTCTAATAATTCTCAAGTTGTGAAATTTTAGTTTATAGTCTAAGAAAATTAGAGGTAACCACAAACCAACTTCTAAACTCTAGGATCTAGCCTTCCTGGGGTTCAGATAGGGCTCTTTCTTTAAGTTTTAACTTTGTTTTGATTTATAAGATATTAGGCTAGTTATGATTGTGTAATTTGGTTTTGATTTGGTTTGGTTTGGTGAGAAAAAATCACCTAGTGAGATGGATAGTGATAGATCTGTTTGTCCATTGGGCTGAGGAGTCAAAAGTCAAGCAGACAGAACTAGGATCAAGGTCAAAAAGTCAAATATTTTCAGGGCAAGATAGACAAGTTATTGAAGATCTTGGAAGGCTGTTTGGTGAAGTGGTTTGATTAGGATAAAGAGCAATGCAAGATTCTTTGATCCGAATAAGGAAGGAGTAGAAAGAGGTCATTCAAAAGAGGGAGAAATTAAGGGTTCGCTACTCTGGAAATCAACAGAAAACATAGAAATGATAAACATTAAAGACATGACGCTTTTAACAAATCCTGAAATAATACTCCTGTTTTATCATTCAAATTTAGAATACATAATGGATGCATGAAAACATGAGAAAATAAACAATGACAAGTAGAAAGTACTTCACTTCAATAGCTCATCACATGAATCCTAAAACATGATGCTAGATGATTTGATCCAATTTGCTACTCGAACTTGCAACACCAAAGCCTTCAAGTACAAATATTTTGACTATAGAAATCTTTAGCAATTTATTCCACAATAATACTTCAAAAGATGAAGTAATTATACAAAAATGTTTACAAAATATCCTAGAATGCTTCTAGGAATTATCTAAGGAAAAATAAAATATCTTTACAATAAAAATAGTGACAACTGCTTAGCAAATCAGCAAGTTGTCCTATTTATCCAAATAAAATAGAAAATTTTTTGTGGATTAGGTGCAACTGGCTACCTTGGTGTCCTCTTTGTTGGCACATATATTTCAAATCTGTTTTGAAATATTATCTTCTTTATCTTATCCTCTTTCATCTGATACTCTTTACCTCTGATACACTTTAAACTCTGTCAAAACTGCCTTACTGTTGTAATTTTCTGTTTTGACTGTAAAAATCAGAAAACTGTTTTTGTCTTTCTTTCTGCAATTTGAATTTCATAGTAAGTCAGTGAGTGATTCCCAAGACTCTTCATCAGGAATTTTTATCTTTTTAAGCTTTCTAAAATTATCGCCTGCCTCAGTATATCTAACAAATGTTGGTTTTATGAAAAATAAATGTTTTATCTCATACTGTAGATAACACAAGTCTTCAAAACTTCCGTGCAAAAATTTCCCTGTGGGAATTCCTTGTCCTTCTATCTTTTCCACCCGTTCTTTTGCATAATCTCTGATCTTTCTATTGTAGTCCTCCTGTGGCATGAGTTTATCATTTATGACCAAAATGTTAGGCAAACCTATTTTCCTTATCCTTAAATTTAACCATAAACTTGGTTATGGCTATGTTCATGTTGGCACACTTTTCTTCAAGTTGTTTCATCAAATTCTTCTTTGTAATGACTTTCCGTATTTCAAGGATTGTCTCTATCCTATCAATGATTTCAATTTCTTCTAACTCTTGTTTGTTTTTGCTGTTAAGAAATTTGATTAATTCTAGGGCCTGCTCAGGTTTGGCACCTAGCTCATCTTCTTCTTGTTTTTTTTTGTCAGAATCTCTGCTTGTGTTGCCTTCAGTAAATATTTTTGTTCATAGATTACTTGGATTGAGGGCCAAACATCATTGATGGCTTCAATGATTTTGTTCCATAACTAATTTTTCACATATGACATTGGCTCCTTCAATGTTAAATCCTTTTGTAGATTATTTAGTTCAACATTTAACTTATTAGCCCTTTGCTCATGAGTTTTTGCATTGATTTGGGATAACTTCTTTGTATCTTCAAGATTTTCAATCACTTTTTTCAATCTGTTAATCTCATTGGTCTGTAGTGTCATTTCTTCCATGGCCTTTACTAGTTTATTAGCCTCATCTAAATGTTGAGCTGTTGTAATAGATGCTTCTGTAGCTGAAGTTATGGATGATGTCACTGGCACTGCAGTAGCCAGTGGAACTTTTGGTGCCAACTCTTTTGCTAGAGTTGAAGGCACAACTGTAGTAACCATGGGAATTACTGTAGGAGTTTCCTGTACTTTTGTACTTTCCCTTTCATGGACATGCTTGTCCATTTGGATTTCCATTTCTTTGAGTTGTCCTATTAATTGAAAAATTAAGTTCATCATGTCATCTTTCTAACTTTGTTCTTGTACAATTTATTTGGCTTGAGGATTTTCAATTGGTGGAAGCTTGCACTTTTTCCTTAATGCTGCAATATCATCATTCTTTTTCTTCACTAATTCTTCTGTAGCTTTAACATTTGCAGGGTCATATCCAACTTGAATAACCAACTCTTCTAAAGACTTAATCCTAAGATCTTTAGAATATGAGGAAGCTTTGTCCACTTTAATTTGATCTCTCATGTTTATGATTGTATTCTGAAGTTTTTGGACACTCATAGCCTTGGTGTTTATGGTAGAATATAACATCTCTGAACTTTGCCTATGAAATTCAATCTGATCTAGTGCATGAATATTTTTTGTTGGTACTTCTAGATCAACTTTCTTATAGTCTGCAACTGTCTTTGAAGTCTTGGCTGTTGGTTGGAGCACTAACATAATCAACTTTTTATTTGAATAGTCAAAAGTTGATAGAAGTATGTTCTGAATACTTGGTGTTTGTTTCAAATATTGAGAATAAATCTCATTTTTTATTTCTTCATTATTTGTCTTAATCTGCTTATATTTTTCCCTGATATCAAGATCTTTTTCTTCTGTTGTCTATGAGGAGGATGCCTCCATATTCTGTTGTTTCTCTACCACCTGTGTATTGGAATTATCAGGATTTTCTTCATTCAAATTCTCTGTGACTGGCTCATTTGTAATGACTATAGCAACATCTGTATTTGTCACTGGAACATCTATGTCTTCTACCTCAATAATCACTTTCTCTTTATCAACTGGATTGATCTTAGGCTTTTTATTGTATCTTAATTTAAACCTAGTCTCAGTTGTTGTCTCAGCAATGTATTCTCTGACTCTTTTAGTAACTTTCTCTCCCTGATTTGCATTTTGTAAGGTGTGATTAGTATCACCCTGTTTAACTGCATCTACCAAAGTGTTTTCTAGCCACTCAGTTTGATTGACATATTTTTCAATCTCTGGTTTTTTCTCATGAATATAAGATGTTAGTTTACACTTAACCCTCATTTTGCTTAATATTCCCCGTGGATCATAGTTCCATGAGAAGCTCTCTTCAAATTTGTACTCAAGCAATTGTTTAGCTGCTTCTTGTCCTGCATCTCTGTGATTACAAATAAAAGGTCCTACTTGATTTTTTAATTTAAATTGGGTCTTATTTTTGGCTGCTAGAAAGTTGATAGAATCAGAATTTAGGATTTTCCTAATATACTCCAAGGCAAAGACTCCCATTGGCACATATTTAGGTAGTTTATAGGGTAAAATATTAGACCCAAAAACTCTGATTTTTGTATGTTTTTCATATAAGTACCAATCTCTAGTTCTAGTCTGCTAGCTGTAGAACTTTAATTATTTCATCATTGATTCTTGGTTGTACTGTATTAGTCAACATATTTAGCAATGGGTGGACAAAGTTATCTGCAAACTCTGCATAAGTGAACTCTGTGGACTCTTTTTTGATCAAATATTTCCAAAAGATGACTGAAAGTGGATTTTCTTCTATATCAAGCTTCTGGAGAGTTATTAGAAACTTGTCTGCTTAAGTATAAAAAAATATGGAGAAGAAAGGATGTATATCTAAATACTCCTTCAGTTGGAAATTTAACAAGCTGATCATGCATATTATCAACTATGTATTCAACATAATTGAAAATGATAGAAGGTGGTTGTCTTGGTGCAAAGGTATATAGGAAACCTAGGATTGATTCATCTATATGCTCATCTGTAAAGTATCCTAGGATAAATGACAACATGGAAATGACATGCCTAGACCCTTCTGGAAATTTTGAAGTGGAATAAGGAGAGTTGATTTGTGGAATTTCAACATGTAAAGGCATGAATACTTGAAAAATCTGAAACCTTTTGGGAAAATCAAGACCAATGTACAAGTTTTTAAGTGCTTCTATTGACAAAGGAACTGCTTTGGGATCAGGTTTAAGCCGTAACATCTGGTTTATGGACTCAGTAGTAATGGTAAATAGTCTTTCTTTGTTTGCATTCACCATTGCTATTTGTTTAGGTGCATAATAGTTCTGACACAACCTAATAACCTCTGGGCATTGACGAATGATTGGAACAACATATTTGGGTAGGTTTGACTCCCAAATTTGGACTTCTTCAACCTGATCTAAGGAATTCTACTATTGGATCTACTATTTTATAATCCGCATTTGCTAAAGGTGTGTGTTCAATGTCTACAACAGGAGGTTGTAGAGGATTTACAATGATTGTAGTCTTGGAGGACATAGCTGGATTGGATTTTGGCATTTTTTAGACTTTTTGGATTACTGAAACTCTGTTTTTAGGTTTCTACATTCTTCTGTAAGATTAAATGGTTTACATAAGTGTTTCTTGACTTTGATAGAGGTTTTTTGGATAAAATAAGCACAACTTGGTTCTTTCCTTGGATTTTAACTTTAAACTGTACTTCAGACTCTCACAAGTTTATGAAATAAGAAACAAGGGTTTCTTATACTTTTTTCAGTGAATATTGGGCTAAAATTGATTCAAATTGGGCACAGAGGGTTGGGGTTACCTGCAAATGATTTATGGGCAAGATTGGAGTCTACAAAAGCTAAAAAAAATCAAATTTTCCTTTAAAACTATATGCAGTATTTGAAACAGGGGTTTTTATCAAATTTTGAAAGGGACTTAGCTCTTTTCGGGGAATTACAAGTTTTCTTTGGGTAAATAGGCTTTTACTAGGCTTAATTTCTTCAGAAAATTCTTTTCAAATGATAACATGCTTGTTTTTATCGAAAAATACTTGTTTGTGTAGGTATTGGTCTTTCAAACAGTTTTTGAGGCGTTTGAACAAGTCATGATATCTTTTGAACGTTTATGGAAGTTATCTGAAAGCTTTTTGTAGTCTTGACAACAAATGCGGGGCTTTTGCAGGTTCTGGGCTTGAAATAGTGTACAGGCTTCTTTCTTCTCTGTCGAGAGGATGAATACAGTCAAATAGCGCATGAAAAGGGTTTAATGGCGCAATATGAAGGTTTATTGAAATTTTTAGGTTTAAAAGAGCCCGCATTTAATGATAGTCACGTCAAAATAGATAGCGGTTTTGATTTTCAAAGGTGAAAACCATAGGCGGTTATCGCATAGGAATTAGGTGGTATATGGTTTTGGTTGGATCGAATGCGATAAAAATCATTTTGTCATGTGGAGGAGGGAGGAAAGTGTAAAACAACTTATTTCACATAGTTGGATATGGGTTATATTCGCGCAGTTTAAATTGTGATATGGCCTTTTGATCGTCGGATTGGAGGGCTTTGATGCGAACAACTACAATTGTGTTTTGGAGTTGCTCGGCGGTAAGACGTGGGGTCTGGGCTTTATTATTCGGCGGGGTAAATTTAAACGTTACAAATATATATATTTATAACATAAAAACCTTATATTATTTGATTGGTGGGGTATAGGTTATATGGTAAATAAAAACATTTATACGTGTTTTTAATAACCAATGACGCGGGTTTATAATACATATGGAGTATAAAACGTTTAACAAGTGTTTTTTAAAACCATAGGTAGTGGGATTATAAAATATGTTTAAACCTATGGGGAAAACGGCAGAGGTTTTTATTTAGCATGTGGGATAAATAAACCATAGGTTTAACGTAAATAAGTGGGTTTTAGGGATATTAATATATAAAGAAATTAATAATATATACGGGAGGGGTATTTTATAAGGGATTTAATACTTTATGTTAGATATTAATATGAAATGAAAATATAATGAATGAAATGAATTAAAATACATAGAATTTAGACTAAGTAAAGTGTAAATAGGCAATTTAGCATAATTTGTCCCATTTTGAATTTTTACACATGAAATTAGGATAAATTGTATTTTGTAGGTTTTTGAGTGTTTTTTGAATGAAAAATGAAATTAATTAAGGGGGTTTTACTTTTCTAAGAAAATAAGTGTTTTACTTAGGAAAAGGGTTTGTATTTTTGGAAAAGGGTGAATATGTTGTATTTTTAACCAATCAGTTATTATGCCTTGGGTCCGGTCCCAACAGAAGTCAGAGAAATGCTCTGAGCTTCTTTAACTAAAGGTTTAGAATACTGGATCATTGTGGGGAAGGGGAAATTAGTAATTTTTGCCTGATGATGCTTTATTACATGTCTTGGACAATTGCTTTCTACCTACCCATCATTATTTCTAACATTTTTTACTTCATTTGCATGGGTGCATTTAAGCTTGCAACCCTAAATCCATTTTTTTTTCAAAGCATAAAAACTATCTAAGTCTAACCTTATTTCATCCGAGGACTTAGTTTAAAATGTTGAGCTCCTCATTTATTCTCTAACTGGCTACTGATTTGTCAAGTTTAAACTGTTTGACATATCTTTATTCTCTATCTAAAACAAGAAATTCAAAACATGAAAAGTTAATATTAAACTAATTAACTGATCATGGATTATGGATTTATTGACAATCTGCACATAATCATTATTTTTGCAGTAAAAGTAAATAGTAGTGCCTCTTTGACTTGTTCACTTTCAAGTCTTATTTTATCTATTTTTCTTTTAGGGTTCTAATTTTATTTTTATTTTTGATCTTGCTCACTTTCATGTCTTATTTTATCTCTTTTTCTTTTGGGGTCTATTTTTTTTTTTTGATCTTTTCTTTTTTAAGTCCTTTGATTTTTCTTTTTGGAATTTTACTCTCTTTTCATTTTTTTATTATTTTTAAATATGGGAAAACAACTTGCAGAAAGCAAGGTATGTACCTATTTACAAGACTATCAAAGTCAATTCAAAAGTTATGAACCCTATTATTATAGGACCCTAACAGTGTCTATAAATCATGTGTCTCGCCAGCACTGTAGCTCATTGTCTCATTGAGAGATGGGGCTATTAGTCAACGCCTTTCACTAGGACAATGCTGGTTGATATGATGCTATACAGATGCGATTACCAATCCGATTCTTCTTATGAGATCCTTCAGCTTGAAAGTAGCCATGTACATGTATGAATACCTCCCTAGTTAAAAGGGAGTGTTGAAAAGTGTAACTAGGTCGGTCTTCATGTTGACTATGTAATTATGTATTTATGTAATGAAGACGTCAAAGATAATAAAATGTATTTTTGGCTTCATGGGTTTCATGAGCGAAATTTTTATGTAGATAGACTTCTTCTTGATGTCTTCTAGGTTTGAGTCTTCTACGCCTAGAATATAATTAAGTGTCTTGTATATATATATATATATATATGAAGGAATCTGTCATGCTCCATATATTATCAAAAGCCTTGTCTTACATCCAAGAGTGTATGGAATAAATACCTACAAATCGATCTTTCTAAAATGCTGGAAAATTAAGTTATTACAAGTTGTTGAAGTCAGCCTACAAGCCTAAAGACAGGTCAACCTACAAGCTGAGAAAATCATCTATATGAATACCTGTCTCTGTGGCTCATTTGTGAATAAGTTTTTGAATAGCCAAGAGATAGCCTTGCAGATTAAGGAAACAGTATTACAGTGCGGTGTCTCTAGAAAATCTCTCGGTTAAAAGATTAAAGGACTGTAATCCATTTTCCATGAAGTATATCTGCGGAGAAGCTGCGGTGAAGATAGATTTGAGGTGTAATAAATATGAAACATGCATTTGTGGTGAAGCGTATATTTGCGGAGCATAACGTTTAGCATACATCTGTGGTGAAGTGTATATCTGCGGAGGTCTAAAGCATAACGATTAGTATACATCTGCGGTGAAGTGCATATCTGCGGAGGTCTGAAGCATAACGATTAGTATACATCTGCGGTGAAGAGTATATCTGCGGTAAAGCATATACCTATTAACAAAGGTCTAAACCATAATGTTTAACAAATGCATTACAACCTACATTTCGGATGCTAGTGCAAGAGTTTGATTAAATGCAATAATTCTGTAAAGAAGGAGACTGCAAGTAGAGGGCATCCTTAAAGAAGAATAAGGATAAGGAAGTGCGGAACAGTGCAGATCATTGAAGAAGAGAATAATATAGTTTGAAAGGGTAGTGACAAGATCTTGGAGACATTCCTAAGTCTAGGGTCAGAGTCTGAGTCATGGTACCTGTCATTTGAGGATCTATAAGAAGAATTATTTGCGGGTTTTCCTCTCCAAGAGGGAGAGGTTTTGCCCTGGCTCTAGGAGCTTAATCTGTGTGTCTCGTGTACTTTGATAATTGACTTGATGAAAGATTAACTAGCTAAAGAAGAAAAGACATAAGTAATTTCACAAGTAATTATCAAGAAGAGAATTTTGTATTAATTGCCAGCCCTTCAAATTCTCAACAAGTGCATTTACAACAACATTTTGCTTCCCTTTTTTGTAGATGATTTCAAAGTCATAACCCAACATATTTGTGACCCATTTTTTCTTCTCTTCTAAAGATAATCTTTGTTCCAAAAATTATTTAAGACTATCATGATCTGTTTTTACCTTGAAGTGTATTCCCATTAGGTAAGGTCGCCATTGCTTTAGTGCATGTATAATTGCCAACATTTCCTTCTCATAAATATGTTTCTGTAAATAATTTCCTTTGATTATGCGACTTTCAAAAGCAATGGGCCTTCCTTCTCATGTTAAAACCACACCAATTCCGTTTCCTGAGGCATCACATTCCACAATAAATTTTTTTATGAAGTATGGCATAGCTAAGACCAGTGCTTGGACATTGCCTCTTTAAGATGTTAAAAGGCCTTAGTTGCTTTTGGAGTCCAAGAAAATGCATCTTTCTTCAGTAACGATGTTAGAGGTGTCGATATTTTCCCATAATTCTTAACAAACTTGCAATAATACCCTGTTAACCCCAGAAATCCTCGAAGATGCTTTATAGTTGTGGGGATTTTCCATTCCTTAATGGATTTGATTTTTTTAGGGTCTACCTTAACACTCTCATGAGATACAGTATGACCCAAATATTCCACCTCATGTACTCCAAAGAAACACTTTGAGTTTTTTGCATATAATTGTTTCTCCTCTAATAGTTTGAGCACCCTATTAACATGTTGAACATGATCCTTCCAAGACTTGTTGTAGATTAGTATATAATAAAAAAATACTAACACAAATTTTCTAAGGGTTTGAAAATAGAATTCATCAAACCTTGAGCATTAGTAAGGTCATAAGGCATGACCAAAAATTCATAATGACCCGAGCATGTGTCCTAAATGTTTTTTTTGAAGTGTCTTTAGTCTTCATTCTAATTTGATGATATCCATAAGGAAGATCCAACTTGGTGAAGTAAATTGCTCCATGTAATTCATCCAATAATTTATCAATGACGAGGATGGGAAATTTATCTTTAATAGTGATATTGTTGAGATCCCTATAATCTAGACACATACACCATGATCCATCCTTATTGTGCACCAATACTACTGGAGAAGAGAAAGAACTTTGGCTGGGTTGAATTATACTAGCCTCTAGCATTTCTACAACCATATGTTCAATTTCACTCTTTTGAGCATAAGGATATCTGTAAGGCCTGATATTTGGAGGAACACTTCTTGGAACCAAATGAATAGCATGATCATGCTCACGAATAGGTGGGAGTCCTTCGGGAGTCTCAAACACCTTGGAATGATTGTCCAAGACTTTTTGGAGATCTGGAGAAATAGATGATTTTGATCTTTGAACCTTTAGTGAGCATAATTGTGCGATTACACCTCGTTGTTCTTTCTTCAGAAGCTTTGTCATGACATTAGAGTTGATTATGCTTCATGGCTTCCCCACGATACCTCGTAATTCAACTTCCTTTCCTTCCGAATTTTTTTTAAAGAAAAGTTCTTGAAAATTGAAAGCTACCATCCCCAAAGATTGTAACCATTGTACTCCTAGTACAACATCAACACCACCCATTGGAATGGAGAGAATTGGACTATTCAATACATATTCCCCCATGGTTAGCTTGATATTGTGGCACTTTCCAGAGAAATTTATAGTTCCTCCATTTGTAACTGACACTTCACTCTAGTGCTGGGTATAGGAAGTAATTCAATTCCTTGGCTACCTTACAATGAATAAAATTATGGGTACTACTTGAATCAATAAGCATTATTACATTTCTCTTCTTGATATGTCCTTCTATCTTGAGAGTTTGAGGAGTAGTAATTCCTGCCAATGCATTACAGGATATGGTCGGATTCATTTCTTCTTCCTCTGGGGTTGGTTCCTGGTGTATATCCTCTTCTTTTGAAGTTTCTTGTTCCTTTTCTTTCTCCTCTTCAGAACCTATGTAAAATAATTTCTTCTTAGCACACTTATGACCTTTAGTGTATTTTATATCACAACTATAGCAAATCCATTTTACTCTTTTTTCTTTCAATTGTTGTGGTGTCAACCTTATAGGTTGTGGAAGTATAGGAGTAGAAACACTTCCATCTTTATAGTTGTGAGTAGTATGCTTTCTTGTCGCCATAATTTTGCTTTCAATTTTTCTTGCCAACCTGAATTCCTTCTCCAATGTATCAGGTTCCCAAAGGCAAACCTCATGTTGGATGTTATACTTCAGAGTCCCCATGAATACATCAATTCTATGTACCTCTGGAATATTATTTACCCTTATATTCAATTTTTAGAAGTCCTCAATGTGCTCCATCATTGAACCCTTTTGTTTGACATTTATCAATTGGATAAAGAAGGTGTTGCTCTTTGTATCCTCATAATGTGCTATCATTTCCTCCCTAAAAATTGACCAAGTGACTAGTGGTTTACGAGAACAAATCCATCGATACCACACAAACTGATTTTTTTCTAAATATAAAGTTGCAATGCGTACCTTTTATGTGTTTTCACATTATGGAGCTCAAAGTATTGCTCCATTTGTAGTATCCATGTTATCGAATCATTGCCATCAAACTTACTCATATCTATCTTTGGAATATGGTGGGTCTTAAATCCAACATTAGAGTCTATGAAATCATGATTAACATTTTTTTTGTTCTCATCATGATTTTTCTCTACTACCTTTTCGCCATTAGGAAGCTTTTCTTGTAGCAAATTTGCCAAACCTTCCTTCAAACCTTCCATGTCTTTCTTCAAATCTTCCATGTTGCCTTCTATACCATCGATCTTAGCTTCCACGCCATCCATCTTAGCTCCCATGCCATCTTCAACCCATCCATCTTAGCTTCCACGCCTTTCTTCAACCCATCCATGTATTTATTCAAACCATCCATATTAGCTTCCATTTCATTTTTTGTTAATCTTTGCGAGAGCGAAATTTGTTGGACTTGGTCTCGTAATTTTGATATATCATGTTTCACTTCTTCCATTTCATGATTCATATTAGAGCCTTCTGAGGGCTTAATGGGTGTGGAATTATTTTTGGGGAACACTTTAGAACCCAGTATTGATATCTATGTTTCAATATGCCCTTGGAATCACTTCAAAATGATTTTTCAAACAAGACTTATGCAATTTTTTAAAAAAATACACACCTTTTTCTTGCTTTTGAGGAGCTCGATATTGAAACTGATATATTTTTACAATTTCAAATCCCCAAGATTTGATCTTTGGTCTTGTAGTATCCCTCTGAGTCTTATTTCCAATTCCATAGGTCATACCTAATTTGGATTCTTCAAGATAAAGTTATGCTCGATCTCCCACAATGTCCTAATTATGGACTAGTTCAGTAGAGAGAACTTGTACGGCGTGCCACGTGCCACTGTTTCGCCCTTGGCCTATGAAATTCATACACAGGAAACTACAGTCCATGCAATTTTGGTCAATTTTTATAGAATTCCAATCCGATGTCTAAAACGAAAGTTATGACGTTTTTCCCTTGGCCACCTGTTTGAGATGAAATTCTGGAGCCTGCAAAAACCATAACTTTCTCAGATCATATCTCCAAAAATATAGCGAACCAAGATTTGCAATTTTTACACAACTTTACTCTGAATTTTGGCTCAAATGGGTTTTTTTCAGTGTCTGAACCTTCGTAGAAAAAATAATTTATAGAGAAAATTCCATGATGACTTTTTTGCAACAATGAAACCCTAGAATCCAAAGCTCCGATACCAAATGTTATGAAACCAGCTCACAATATAGAAGAAAAGATAGATCAACGACTTAGAAATAAGCCTCTTCTAGGGGGCAACCTCCTTTACATTACATAAATGAATAATTCTTGGATGATTCAAATGACAAAACCTCCTTTCTATATATAGGAGTCCAAGGGGTCATAATATAATCCTAGCCGACATAACAATAATAATGTAAGGGCACAAAAAAAACCATAGTGGGCTTCTATGGGGCACAAAAATAACCATAGTGGGCTACACTAACAATAATACGGGGATACACTAGTATTATGGAGACCTAACACCTACCTTCAAATGAACCACATGTCTGGTATTTATACCAAACAAGTGGGGGGTCAAGGGACCAACTTGTCCACTACCTGCGTCAACTTGTGCAACTGGAAGAATCTATGATGAATATTCAAAAAATCATTTCTCCTTAACTGTAAAGAGTTATAAGATGTTCCATATACGGCATTGGAAAAGTCTCGAAGCATGTTATTTGACTATGTAATTTTCTCTTTCATTTGGAAAAACTTTGACATCAATAAAAAAAATTTTCAACAATAATGACTTTCTAAAAGGTGCATGCTCTATCTTATATGATATTAGTCTATATAGAATTCCCTTTTCAATGATATTTAATAATAAGAGGATTTTATTTTTATTTTTAATATTTTTTTATAAAATTTTAATAAATTAAATATCATTTATTTTCTTCTAAAAGAGCTAATGATGTAACTCAAGTATAAGGTTTTATGGGTGGGCATGAGGTGATATCCCTATTCTTTCTAGGATCAAGTGGAAACAAGTCGTCATCATGTATAAGAATAGAAACATAAAGGTAAGGACATCAAATATCATCTTAGCTTTGCCCTTTTATCCATCGAGCATCAACCCCTAGTTTTCAAGAAGGATGTCTTTAAGTGGCCAAGGGAATGATAACAAATATGCAGTGTGATTCTAATATGGAGGAAGATTTTTTTTTTTTTGGCATGTATTTGATAGGTGCTTGAGGCGTCTCTTCTATATTTTTTTCATTTCTTATTGCCAAGGCTTAGAGCTCCATGAGTTCAATATGACATTGCAGTCTTTATAGGTCTCCTGGAAGATTCACCCCTTGGGTTCTCATGGAAAAAGGGAAGCCCCATGTCCTTGGTTCCTTGTAGTTAAAGGAATTTGCATGCATAGTGAGTGTGTGTTGGGACTTTGATTGTGGAAAGAAAGCAATATGTTTATCATCTTGCTAGAGGCTTGACTTTGAAAGCCAAATCCTTTCTCCTTTGAAACTCTATGATAGTTTGGAAGGAGAATGAGGAGAGTATTGGGAGTTGCTCTTGCTGGCTCACAGACATTTCTTAGTTCTTATCTTGCATTTATTTGAAGAGGAAAAGTTTGTTGGAAAATATGAATATGAAACAACCAATAGATCCAATCACTAGGGGTACCAAATCCACTACTACTAAAGGAACAACCATGGATAAGCAAAAAGTATAGCAAGGTAAGCCCTCCCTTCAAGCAAACTAGGACTCAAATAGAGTATACAAACATCACCAAGATATAGTAGAAGGTTTGCTAATATATTCAAGGTGGAGGTTAAGTAGACAAAAAAATTATCAAGAGAGGAACATGTCAACGCCTCCTATAATGACATCGATGTGGAGCTCATGGAATGGATCCTAGACATGGGTCTTTCTTGTAGTAAGGATGCCAAATATTCCAAGTTGGTCAAATTATGCTAGCACAACAAATCCTAAATAACTCCATAGTTGAAGAACAATGTATGCATCGATAATCCATCTTGGCCAAACTGAATTTCTAAGATTGCAAATATGAAGCATTGATAAAGATAATTTGGGGCATGGAAGGTTTGGAGTAGAAGCAATATTATGACCACAATGACCAACCACAAACTATAATGGCCTAAACAAACACTATTCCAATCTACATATATGTAAGCTTGGCATGAAAGGAATAGTACTAGGGGCTTCATTGGCCAATAAAAGTTTCTCTTTGCTTATGTTTTAAGCTAATCATTAGATTGAGATTTTTTTTTCCTTTCTTCGTGATACAAACCATTAGTGGACAATTTTTTTATCCTGTAAATCTAATCATTATCCTTATAATGTTATATCTAGGTTAGCTCCAAGGGATAGCTGAGTTGGTCGAGTTCTTGTTGCTAAGTACTTTTCCTGTTGGGAGGTCACGAGGTCAAATCTCCTCGACGCCCTTGGGGTTAGGCCCTGCTTGTTGTGTCGACGGGTTGATCCCTTCGGGTAGATCTATTTGGATTTAGCCTTGGATATAAAAATGTTATATCTAGGTCTCCTAGGTTAGATATCTACATTGAAACTATCAAAAACACTATCAATACTAAGGAATGTTAAACAAAATCATCTAATATTTGATAATTAGCCTAAAAGCATCCACTTTTTCTATATAATAATTAATATGAGAAGCTAAATTTACAATTAAAAAAATAAAAATTACTAAAATGTTGTATATTTAAAGATAAATCCATTATGATTTAATTAATGTGAAATATATATTTTGGGTTTAGCTTGGGTGTTTGAGAGGAATGATTGTTATCATCCCCACCCAAGTTCAATTCCTACAACTGACATGTTGAACTTAGATTGAGTATATTATTGCAATGGTTTCGAGCCTTGTTGTTGAATCCTTCACCTTGTTATAAACCACGTGCCTTAAAAATGATAATATGTCAATGAAGACAATCCCTTCGAAAGTGGAACCTTCTTTTACAATGAATACAATACAAGACAATATATGATGATCCTAAGACTTGGTCTCCTTTGTATATATACGAAATAAATGATGCAATTATAATGAAAGGTTATGGCCTACATAACATTAGAAATGTAATAATTAAATATCTAGGGCTTAATAAAGGGTTTTAGAATTAACATGGGGCTTGTCTAGGGCTCAACATGCCCCTCTCCTTCAAACAAGTGTTGTCTTCAACACTTGACTAACTATGGGTGTTTCTACATGAATAACTCATCCTCCAATGTTGCCTCTTCCACCAATAGGTTCTTATTGGACATTGGGTTCAACGCTCCCCGTGTGTTTCGCGACATGGACTAATCGCCTCTCGTGGATCCTAACTCTGGCGATTGTAGCGGAGACTAACGCCTACGGGTTTTGGTCTAACAACAATCATGATTCCAACAAGTGGTATCAGAGCGACATGTCTCGAGTTCAAAACTCACCCGACTCGCGTTGGGGGGAAGATTGTTGGACATTGGGTTCAACGCTCCCCGTGTGTTTCGCAACATGGACTAACCGCCTCTCGTGGATCCTAACTCTGGCGATTATAGCAGAGACTAACACCTGCGAGTTTTGGTCTAATGAAAATCATGATTCCAATAGTTCTTCCATTCGATAACGTACTCAATGATTGCTTGATTTCTCGACTGTTTAATCCTTGTTTTAAGGATTGTTTCTAGTTCTAGTATGATCTTTTTCTTCTTCATTAATGTCTAGTGAAATAGTATGGATTGGGATCTTGTCACAAATTACCTTCTTTAAGAAAAACATGGAAAACTGAATGTACACATGAAGATGGAGAGAACTCCAATTTGTAAGCCATACTCTCAATGCTCTAAAATGCCTTATAAGGGCCATAATACCTCCATGTTAATCTATTTGGACACATACACCATGAACCATCCGTTTTTGTAACCATCATTATTGGTGAAAATAAAGCACTTTCACCAGGTTAAATGATGTAAACTTTTAGCATTTCTTGAATCAGATTATCAATCTCTCTTTTATGCATAAGGTCAGCTATAAGGCCTGATGTTAAGTGGTATACTTCCGATTACAAATGAATAGCATGGTCAAGATATTAGGCAAGTGGAAGACCCTTAGGCATCTCTCTGCATACCTTGGAATAATTGTTGATAACTTTTCAAAGATCCATTAGAGTAGAGGAATTACATGTTTGAACATTTAATAAGCACAATTGTGCAAATACACCAGCGTGTACCTTCTTTTATTGTTGAAAGTGGAACCTTCTTTTATCTCATTTTCTTGCACTCTGAGGAAAGTCTCATAATTTCTTTTTGAAAATTAAAGGTCATTGTTCTCAATGATTATAATCATTGGACCCCTAATACAATATCAATACTACCTATTTGAATTGCAATCATGGGACTATCAAATAAATATCCCCCCATATTGAACTTAATACTATGGCACTCCCCTAAACAATTTATGACATCTCCATTTGCAATCATTATCTGAATTTATGGTGTTGAAAATGCAAAGCAATTGAACATGTTTGCTAATTTGTAATCGATGAAGTTATGGGTACTACCAAAATCAATCAACATTGTTACATTTTTTCTTTTTCATATAGCCTTCTATTTGAGAGTTTGTGAGGTACTTATGTTGCCAACATGACAAATTATTGTGAGAATAGTCTCTTTTAACTCTAGATCTTGTGACATTTCCAATTCTTCATCTTCTTTCTGTTCACAAGCTATGTAGAATAATTTCTTCTCATTGCATTTACGTTGCTTATTGAACTCGCTATTGCAATTGAAACAGAGCCCTTGTGCTCTTCTTTCTTCCATTTGTTGAGGTGTCAACCTTGTCAGTTGAGTGAGGCTACAAAAGAGAGCATGATTCTAAGACTAGGTCTCCTTGGTGTATATATGTAAAAGGCATGATAAAACTATAATGAAATGATACAGTGAAAGGTTTTGGCTTACATAACAATAAAAGTGCAATAGCTCAATATCTAGGACTTAATAAAGGGTTTTATGGTTAACATTGTGCTTCTCTAAGGCATAACATGCCCTAAAGATTCTAAGATTTACGCCGAATGGCATAATCAAAATGAGGGGAGTAGCTTATTTAACAATAATATAAGATACACCATATTTAATATTCAAGAATATTGAATGTGTTTTGATATTATCTTGGCAAATGTGAGATATATGGTTAACTATTGTTAGATAAAAACATGACACAGTCATCTTTTACTTGGATACATCTAATTCAATAATTACCATTGACTTTTGTTTTGTAAGCATGGAGATTGATGTAGGAATCTAAGACACGGGTTTTGTGGTCGACATGGAGATCTACAAACATACATGTATGATTTTTTCATATCACCCATGAGTAACATTTCGTGTGCCCTTTGGAAATAATTTATGAAGTATTTTTACATTTTATAAAAAAAACAATATAATTTGAATGTGTATGTTGCAAGAAGATTTAAGCTTCAAATTGGAAATACAAAAGTCATACGCTCTCCAATTATCACCTAGCTTGGCCCACAAATGAACATAAATATACATTTTAGCAAATCAAAGGTTAATTTTAGTTAAAATTGCTTACTTGGCATATCAATGCCTACAAATGGACAAAATTTTGAAAAGTTCGAGATATCGTCAACAACATTAGTATTTTGACATGTTTTTTTCCAAACTCATTTATGTGTATTTGTATCTAATTCTAACATTAGAATTTAGATTTTGAAAAGTTAATTCAAATTCGACATTCTTAATGAATATTTATAAATAGTTAGAATATATGGAATTGTATTTAAATAGTTGGGTAGAAAGGCCAAAAACCAACAGCCACAAGTATAAATACGACATTTGTAAATGAATAAAAATACTTTCCTTTCTATTAATTTTGTTTTTATAGAGTTAATTTTTGTTGGTTCCAAATATTCGTAATAGACTTTGTGAAAATAACTAGTTAAAAGCATTACTCATTTTTTTTCAACAGTACCCGTACCTGCTATTCTAGGAAAGATCGAAGACAACTTTTGCCATTATTCACATTAACATCAAAATATTTAAATTTTCCTGCCTTTTCCAGCTTATAAGAATTACTCATCATGATTTTTTAATGCCTTCAAATTTTTGCTACACAAGCTAACACATCTTCGTAAAATAGAACCTAGGTAGAAGAATTAAACCCACTAACTACGATTCAAACTATTGTCCTTTGGCAAAAATATTACTCATTGACTCAATACATTGCAAAAATTTGTTATAAATTTTCATGTAATTTTTAACATAATAGCAAGCTATATGTTCAATGTTTAGACATTTATAATTTTGTTGCCAATTATGTTGAGTAAAGCCCACCATGGGTTACATCAAAATTGCTCATAAAAAATAAGTTTAATGGCAATGCTTTCTTTACTGGTGTTATTCCTCACTGATTTAAGTGTTTCTTTGTTCTAAATATCCCAATCATAATGACTTAACAATTTTTTCTTCCTAACTCTACAGTCTGATTGTGTTTCAGAAATTTATCAAAATCATTACAATTAACACTAAATATTCATTATGCCCTCACCTCAACTGATGATTATCGTTTATATATTAATATATAAGTTATAATTTTCCAGGATCAATTTCGCATATCATCGGAATAAAATTTTCTTTTGTCGAACTGAAAGTGTTCCATGTCCAATTTAAATGTGCTTTGATATCATTACGCTATACGGACAATGATAAATATTATCTATAATGTAAAATTAGCATGTGGCTTTTAATGCACGCTTTGTACGAGATTGCTTGGCAGGTAGGTAGTACGATGGCCTCAATGCACGCCGTGTAACAACAATATGGTACGATTAGCATACACACGCCTTGCCCACGTTATGGCGTTATCTACTCACGCCACGGAATCGAGTAGCCTTTTGTGTGATTTTTTTTGGAGGTTTTTAAAGGTTTTTTCGGTGGATTTTTCCGGTTTAATTTCTCTAAAACTCGGTCGGAATTCATTGAAAACATAAGTTTGATGGGTAACCTTGCACAATCGAAGTGCCCTAGGGGTTTTTTAGGGTGCTGAATCCATATATACAGTCAAAAAACCAGTTTAAATAACAGAAATCAATATTTTACCTCAATTTCTTTGACCGGATTCCAGCACCGGAAACTCCAGAAAGTCACACTAAAGACAACTCCCCACAGAATAGCTAGGACAGTAATTTTCTTGTTAGAATTTGGTGAAAAAAATTCAAAAATTCAGAAAACTAAAATGTTTGAATGGTTTTTTTATGGTGACAATGGATTCAGCGCCATAAAGAACCTCTGGGGCATCCAAAATCCTGAAGTTTGACAGCTGTAACCCATATTTTGTCATAATTTTGCCAGAATTTCTATTATTTCCAGGGCTAATTTGTGGGTTTTTTTAGACTACTCTGCGTTATGGTGTTGTCTACTGACGCTACAGAATAGCCCAGACAGCAGTTTTCTGGCTAGAATCCGGCGAAAAAAAATTCAAAAAATCAGAAAACTAAAATGTTTGAATAGTTTTTTTATGTTGAAAATGGATTCAGCACCATAAAGAACCTTTGGGGCACCCAAAATTTTGAAGTTTGACAGCTGTAACCCAGATTTTGTCATAATTTTGCTGGAATTTCCATTATTTTCAGGGCTAATTTGTGGGTTTTTTAGACTACTCTGTGTTATAGCCCCATCCTGACATCTATTTGTGCATAATGAGTACATGTATTGGGTAAGATCCCCATAATGAATACGTGTATTGAGTAAGATCCCTGCAGCTTCGCGGTCTCACAGAATGAATGACTGATTTTAATGTCCACTAGACTAAAAATAGTCTATGGGATCTAGCCTCCCTATTTTTAGCCTGCAATTCAGTCATTTTCTTATTCAAACTGATGATGAGCTGGCCCAACCTTAAAACAGTCCCCTTGCTGAAAAGACAATGCCAAGAAACCGATGCCAACATATTGCTATAATTGTCCCTAATGTTTTTGAAAGCATCAAGTTATAAAATTAAATGTTTATCCTACACCAAACTCTACCAATTGTGTAATAACATTCATGATTCATCTTTCCTATGCAATAGAACCATGGTACCAAAAACAAATATACCCTTGCAACGGTTTCATGAGCTCCCTTTGGTAACCAGAATCACAGTGTCAGACTAACCTTTGGCAAAAAGATGAATATGACAAGGATCTTACTGTCTGAAAGGATTATTAGTCAGCGCTTGACCTGATATACTATTGCATATCATAATCATATGATTCTATAAATTGACCAGAAATGTTTTACCATAAACTCTGATTGCTCTCTACTAGATTCACCTTTGACATGAAGCCCGTCAATTGTTTTCTGCGATGATTGGATTATGAATCTTAATAGTTTATTTTCATTTTAATTGAATCTCATTATGATTGAGATGACTATGTATAGCACAGGCTAAGAATGCCCGAAACCTCTTCGTGGATTGTAGATATGATAATACAAATCACAGGTATAGTTTCAAGAGATGCATAATCAACCAGTAATCTCCTCTCTCACTAATTGTTGGCCTAGTGTCCTATTTTTGTTCAAATTAATCAAAGGAACGCCGCTGATTCAATTCTCCAAACTGCCAGTGTTCACTGTTTTACAACGAACTAAGAAAAGCAGATCTAGACTACTTTACAAGGATTTGATTATAATTACTGAAACAGTTTCCTCAGAAATCTGATCCTGCCACATGTTACCCTGATTCCAGAAAGCATTCAATAGATCAGGCCGGAAATTAGTCCAGGCATACAGTGGAAGCACCAGGAATCTTCTAAATAAAAGTATCCAGAACCTACATCTTTGCACTTAAAACTTCTCGAAGCTTTTACTGCGAAGTTCCAGGCCCTGTATTTCAGAATGCTTTGTTTCCATTCCTCGTCATTTTGAGCCTTAGCATCATAAAAGCACTTTTCAATGGCTCAGCTAATTGCTGATTATTTTTCCCAAACTGCTATCTGGAATTCATCTTCATTATCTAAGACTTCATCACAAAATAGTTCCAAAGCATTGGTTTTACTATTACTGTGTTACATACGTTGGATATTCCAATGTAAATGAGTCATTATAACCACTTCATAGATTAAGTTGAGTAATCCCAGTATATAACCTTCAATATAAATCAGGACCTTCACTCATATAGACCCACAACAACAGCCATCCCTTGTATATGACAACAAAGAAATCCTGGTGCACTTGCCATAGTGACATAATCTTCTCTTTATGGCCCCATGAACGCAAGACAGGCAAACTATTCACCTTCGGTCATTTTTACTGGCTAACAAATTGAATACAATGAATCTGTCAAAAGGGCACCCTGATTTGTGCAGATTTGCTGCTGCTACCAAAACTCTCTTATCACCATCTTGTCTCATGAGTCAAATTTTAACACCATAGATCCTTGTTTGGGCTCCACCCATTATCTCCCATAGGAATCGCAAAGAGGAGCCGCTAAAATGTGCATTCTTTATCACTGTGTCCTTTCATCTTTTCCTTCGTACACGAGTCTCTCTTTTGCAGAGAAAACTAAGTGACTTTTTTCGGAACATCAACAGTGAGCACTCTTATCAAAAATATTTGTAAAAGTCCACCTGCATCAATAGATATTGTGTCACAGACTCACAGCTGACCCTTCATGATGAATTATGCCTTTGTAAAAATATATATGGAAACAACGCCATGGAAGACATACTCTAGCTCCTAAGAAGATGCATATCCCGCCACTTCATGTAGAAACAAAGTCCTGACAAACTTGAATATTCTGTTGTTTAGATAGAATTTTCCGTATTTCCAGCTTTAAAGCATCAAGTTTATCAGACAAATCCGTTGCCAAATGAGGTGAAGTAACTTGCAAGTCCAACTTTTTCCTTCGGGCACTAAAATGAAAATTAGGTGTTGTACTCGATAGAAAGTTTTCAAAAGTTATCAACAAGACCTGACAAACTTCATATTCATAGAATCTTTGCACATCTGATATTTGTGAAGATAAGTCTCTCCAAGGATTGTTAAATGACCTGCAAATGGAAATCAAGTTCTATCAGCCTATCAGTTCATAAATCAATATCATTTTTCAGTTATACACTCAAAGCCTTTGTTTGACGAATCTCTTTTCAATATTAATGAATTACCAATATATTGACAATGAAATTGTGTGCTCTGTACATAAATCATATGAGCAGCATAATAATTCAGCATCATTTTTTGGATACATAAAAAGAGCACAATAAAAATTAAAATATAAATGATACTAACCAACGCCAGGAAGTGTTGGCCTCTACTGGACATGAAACCTCTGACAAAAGAAGAATCAACAAGCTCGAAAATGTGCCATGGGAAGAGGTTCCACCTGGTAAAAGACCAAAACCATTTTTCTAAAGCAACTTAGGAAGGGATTATATAAAATTTGCTACAAACGTCAACCCAAACAGAACAATAGCATTACAAATATTGTTTAACTTACCAATGAGATCTGTGCCATCTAAAAGCAACAGCAAACCAATAGCTGCGACAACTGATGACAGCTCTCTGCAGTGCACTCCAACAAGCTTGTGAAGATATAATATTAACTGGGCCAGACCCTTATTAATCTCGGAATCTGGCTCCATTTCAGAGAGGCACCTTGATATCTTTAAACTTTTGAGTAGAGAAAATAAGGATGTCAAGTTACTTCTCTCTGGACAGTTGGCTGTGCTAGAAATCATTCCAAGGATGACAGATGCTACTAACCAACGCAGCAACTTCTCCATCAATGAATCTTGACATTTTTGATCTTTCAGTAAATTTCGCTGCTTGTCGACAAGTGTGTCCCCTTCAAAATTTGAAAGGGAATGCATTTGCATGGCACTAGAACAAGCCCACATCCCTATATTTAATAGCTTTAATTTATCCTGCCATCCATGAAGCAATGCAAAAGTTTTAAAACAATTATTAAAAAGATATCTTTTTTTTCAAGGGAAATCATCTTCTTTTTCAGCCCAAGGGCAAGAGTGAGGGTGAATACAACAATATTCATAGGCACGTAGCCATTACAACAATATTTCTCATCATCATGTCACTCGCTGGGAATTGAACCTGGGTGGAGGAGATAACAATATTCTACCCAACCACAAGATAACCCCAATTGAAAATAATAAAAATGATGTACCCATACTAATTAAAATTTTAAAAACTACTAATACAACAGAACGAATGATCATATTTACTAGGCAGTTTCACCAATTTGCTAGGAATCCCCAGGAGGAGATTTAGGGAAATTTCTACTTAATGATTACGAACTGATGAACAAATTTGCAATTCAAATAAAATCTTGTAAAATCATTATCAAGAATGGATCTAGATTACTCAACAACATCAAAGGAAAGACTAAGTACTCAGTCTATGGTGAGTTAGTATTCAAATGTGGGAACTGCGCAACAAATGGATTCTGATGCATAAATTTGCAATTCAAATAAAATCTTGTAAAATCATTATCAAGAATGGATCTAGATTACTCAACAACATCAAAGGAAAGACCAAGTACTCAGTCTATGGTAAGTTAGTATTCAAATGTGGGAACTGCGCAACATATGGATCCTGATGCATGGGTCAATGCAATATGAATGGACTCAGGGAATTCAGTAAGAAAGTCACATGAATAAATTGATTATTATAATAAAAAAGGAAGAGATATTACGAGGAATAACAAAAAATTTGCTTCACGCCAGAACAGAGCAGTCAATTCCACTTGTAATTTTTGCAATTTAGAGTGCAAAGCATGCCCTCGAATCAAAATACAATTAAATTAAAGCAACACTAAAATATTTTCATATATGCAAATCGACACAACTAAATCCCCTCTGTAGAGCAGCCCACAAACCTCGAGGCTTGCAGCTACCTGATGATGTTAGTACAGTTACGTGAACATAAACTTCATAAATCAAAATAATAGTCACATCAAAACAGAATTTATCAGTCCTCACAGCCAAAGATTGATACTGAATACAAAAAATGGAGTAATCAATGTCTAAAAAGAATCAACACTGCATTACTATGACATGATCTAAAGTGTCTCTGAAGTTAGATAAACAGACAGACAGACAGATACCCCCAAATTGTGGGATACATTTCACCAAACTGCATTCCTTGTTATGGAAGCAGATGGTCTCCATACATTAAAAAATCCCCGTTCTTGTTTTGGTCAATTCTCTGCTGTCATTGGATCTTTCTTGTAAACGGTGCACCGACACCACCAATATAAGGTGTTCATCTAGTTGCACTCGTTTCAAATAAGTTGCATGTAAAAAAACATAACGCTCATTATGACGATTAGGCTAGATTTATATAACTACAAATAAATATATTGTTTGCCATAAGCCAGTGGGCATATGACACTTTTAATGTGTATTTATAAACATGTGATATGGCACTTTTAATGTGTATTTATAAACCTGTGTTATATCCTTTTCCAGTCATCCATTTATCTCTATTTTTTGAATATATCATCCAAAATATTAATTGCCTGCTTGGATCTGCTTATTGCTTAAAGCTAAGTAATATGACAAACGACAAACTAGGGTAGGTCTACATGCCATGTGCCCATGTGTCAGACACTTTACACTCTGCCCTAGCATGTCAGACAGTCAGACACATGTTTGGCACATGCCCTTTTCCAGACACATACCAACCACTGTCCAACACTCTTCCCTAGTATGTACAGACGTTGCTGAGAGCCAGTGTTAATTTTTCAGTGTTCTATGCTTAGCACAATCACTTAGTCCAATTCTTCTTCAATTAGCAATCACTTTTCAAATAAATTTATTCTTCCAATGACAACAAGCAATTGTAGATCGAATAGTAAATTCAATATTCAATAGAAGACAACCAAGAGAAATAACAAGAGACACATGATTTGGTCAAAGACCAGGGAAATACCTCACAAGGGGGAAAACCCTTAAGTTACTGGAAACGCTGCCCCCAACTCCCAGAAACATCGTTCAGCGTTTCGGATACGGAAACGCATACGAAACGGCATGGAAATGTTTCCGCCACGTTTCACTTTTTCAGAAATGGACAGCTTAAGATCAGAAACGTTTCAAAGGAGTTTCAAAAAAATTTGATCCGTTTCCAGAAAATTTGGATACGTTTCCGGAAAATATGGATACGTTTCCAAGTTTCCAGGTGTCTAATGTTCTAGGCACTTTATTGCAAGAATATATTCCAGGTTTGTTTGTCCAGAGCATGTAAATGCAGCTGAATTCTTTGCAGACCTTATATCCACTAACTACAGCTCATCTGAAAGTGAACATTTATCTTGAAAAAGGATTCATGACATGATAGAGGTATTTGCCAACAAGTTTCAACAATTCCAGATCTAAAGGATGGAAACCTGAAATTTGAAATGGAAACTCATAAGGTATCTATGAAATAAGAAAGGAAAGTTGTTACCCACAAAGTTGTTTAGTTGAAGCAATTTAAATGCGTTAGGCTAAATTTCTCAGCATTTCTTTACTAGTATTACTTAATTGCATAAATTGTGGCAGCTTGATTCTTGGTCATATGATCTTAGGTTGTGAATAAATAAATCCCACTTACTTCTTTCTATGAATTTCATAGCATCTCCTGTTGTAGCTACTGGAATACAGTCCAATTTATAATGTGTCGACGTTATTTACAATGATTAAATTTACATTATATTCGGTGATACTAAACAATATTTCTATGTCATGACTCCTTTGGAGTCTAGACCAAGATACTGTGCAACATACTATTTACAAAGTCAAATTCACTATGTTGCCTCTGTGTTAGTGGTGTCAAATTCATTAGAAAAATATATAATTTCATTAAGTATGATGTAACTCTGAAAACAATCTCTAGTTCCTTTAAACTGTGAGTGGGTATTGACATTTTAATTTAAGGTCCCAACTTGAATGTTATAATAATCATTGATGATAATGATGACAATGTTTATACTGAATTGACGACAATAATTATGTATTTTAAATATAGAACCTAGATTCTAAAGACTAAAAGATGAATGATAATATGAAATGTTTATTTTACCATATATATATATATATATTGTTTCCTTGTCGTATGATGTATCATATCCAAATTTTTTGAAAACTTGTCGTATTCGTTTTGAACCCCGTATCCATATTCGTTCTCCTATCCATTTCAGTGCAACTTAGGGACCTTTCAAAATCTTCTTCTATTAGATTGTTATCAAATGTTCAGTAGCGACTCGAGAGATACAATGTTCCAATCCATCAACAATAAGTCAAAGGTCAACAGCTTTGACTATCCAAAACTACTAACCAATATCCAATGAGAGATGAGCCCAAAAGTCAAATCTGATCCAAAGTCAAAGTCTACAATTTTTGGTCAAAGTCAACAGCAGTGAAAGATGCCCTAACCAGTCAATGTTCACCAATCAAACCCTCTCCGAATCAGCTCAATCAACAGTCAAAGTATTTAGCCTTCCTTGCTGGTCAAAGATCAATCAAAACAGTCCACAAAACTCAGTCAAAGGAGAGAGAGAGACTGCGGTCAACTGAAGTCAAACTGTCAAGAAAGTTCGGTCCTTAGCCCAAAGAATTCGGCCTTCCAAAATCAGAATTTTCCAAGTCAAACCAAGTCAAAACATCAAGTCAATAGCTGGTCAAACTGTCCTAATTAGAAAGCCAACCCAAAAATCAGACCTGTCCTTCCCTTTGTTGAGAATTTGGAAGGGCAGTGTTTAATTCAATTCTCTACTTTGATAATTACTTGTGAGCTTACTCTTCTTACTTATGTCTTCTCTTTCGTTAGCTTATTAGGTCTTTCATCAAGTCAATTATCCAAACACAACAGACACAAATTTAGGCTATTCAAGCTAAGGCCAAAACCTCTCCCTCTTGGAGAGGAAAACCCACAAGAAATTATTTTTATAGACTTTCAGATGACAAGTACCATGACCATGACACAGACCCTTTGTATGCCTCCAAGACCTTGTCACTACTTCTTCCTTGACTCCTTAAGCTGATCCTTCTTTTCTGCACCGTCCTACACTGTTCTGCACCTTTCTGCACCACCCTTAGAGAGCTCGGTCTCTAGTCCTCGGTATCTCGTTTTATGTCTTGACTTTTCCTTGAATTCTTCTCAGCTTCTTATCTTGCTTTATACCCAAAACAGTGGTACGTACTTCTACACCGATCCTTCAAATGCAGCACTAAATCAAACTTGTAACATACCTTTTTTACGCTGTGAATGCCTTCGTCCTTCCTGAATTCTGTCTCCCTCTTTTACATAAAAAACACAGTCCTGCAACTTCGCATATATATAGCAGACCCTTATCCGAAATCCCTTCTTTGTTGATTTTCCCCTCTACACATCAATCCGCAGATCTATTCTCCTATTCTCGCATTGCAACTCAATCCGAAAATCTCAGACAAGTCCGAATCTGTTACACTATTTTTTCTGCGCAATATACTCGGGTATATATATAGTTGATCCTGTTTGTAAATTAGCCGACCTGTCATTTAGTTATGGAGCCGACTTGATTGAGGGTATATAAGCTGACTTGTAGAGGATATTTTCTAGTGTATTGAAGGATGTCTTCAAGAGTATATACATCATGTATTATGCTGGTATGAGCAGTAGTGTTATCATCATCCTTGAGCCATCTCTTCAAGCTTATGTGACAAAGTCTCGAGGCATACCATTATTGACTTTACTTCATATACATGACTCTATTTATGACAAGATGACAAATCCCTAAAAGACATCAAGAAGAAATCTTTTGACCTATAATAAAACTCCTTTCTCATGAAACCCATGAAGCAAGCTTAACAAAAATAAATTTTATTATCTTTGTCTTCTTCATTATATAAATACATAATTACAGTCAATATGAAGACCGAACCTAGTTACACTTTCCAACACCCTTCGCACCTCCTTATTTCAGACCTGTACAAATCAATCAAATGAAGAGAGAGAGGATGAGATGAGTGATAATGATGCTCGAAAGTGATGTGACATGATGTGTATTTATATGCATTGGAGGAGACCCAATTTGACCTTTAGGCCGACCTGTACTTTTGTGCACATGTGGTTCCATCATTAAAAATTATATTTTTCCTTGACTAAATTAAATTCTTCCAAGAGCTAGTAGGTGTCTTTCTTGATGAGGAAGGTTATATCCAATAGAGGGAATTTGTCCTTGAACTGCCAAATTAACACTCCCTCTCAGCGAGGGAGAAATTCCAACTGCATTATGAATCTCATCTTAAAAATCTCGTCATCATGATCACTAAACCAAGTCATATCTCGTCTTTGCTCATTTGTTGAACATTCTCGAATCTAAAGAAAAAGAGTCATTGTCATAGCGAAGCTCGGGTTACCACCCTATATCCAAGGACAATAGGTAGGATACTACTTATCGTGAAGTAAGGATCACGACTATTCTATTGTTTGTTGATCTTCCCAACGTGACCCTCAAGAGTCAGGGGTAGAACACCTACATCCCTTCACTTGGGCAGGATACTACTTGCCATAAATGGTAAGGATTATAGCTATCCCAAGTTTCCTCACCCATTGGCCAGATGGCGGGTAATCCCAACAAGCTCAGCTTGTGGGTAGGATGCCAACTGGGGTATACCTTGTCAAGTTCCAAAGGTGACAATAGGCAAGATATTAGTTACCATGAGAGGTAACGATCACATCTATCCTACTGTTAGACAATAGGCAAGATATCCTACTAAGTTACCGAAAACGTCCCTCTAAGACTCTGGAAACATCGTTTCAGCGTTTCGGAAACGACACTAAAACTGCACTGAAACGTTTAAGATTTTTTGGAAATGCAGGATCCTATTTTTGAAATGTTTTAGTGTTTTTGGAAACATAGGATCCTATTTCTAAAACGTTTTAGGCATTTTAAGGTTTTGGATCTGTTTCCAGAGTTGTCCGACTTGGATATGACGTTGAATGCCATGTCTCATATGACTTTGTTTGATGAGGAGGCACCAAAAATTGCATCTTCAAGTGGACATGGCAACAATGCACCCACTCATGAAGAGGATCCAGATGTTGATGTGGATCTTAATTACATGTATGAAGACATATTTGATGATATCTAAATGTAATTTATGATGATGTTTTAAACTTTTGAACAATGAACAATGAATACCATAATATGTCATATGATAGTAGACTACCAGTGATAGTTTATATTGTAATTTGTACTATTTAGTGTGCATTATTAATTTTGGTGATGATGTTGGTGATTGAAATTGGAAACAAAAACTTGATGATATGTTGAATGTTATAATAATCATTAATGATGATGGCAATGTTTAAACTTTATGTTGAATTGATGATGATGATTATGTATTTTTAAATATAGAATCTAGATTCTAAAAGATCAATTGTAAGATGATATATATATATATATATATATATATATATATCTATGTGTGTGTTGTTTCCTTTCCGTATTGTATCCAGATTTTTTGAAAATTCATCGTATCCATTTCAAACCCCTTTTCCGTATTTGTTTCAGTGCAACTTAGCTATCCTATTATCTAGAGTTCCCTCAACCCCAGGAGCTCTTTGGCTCAATTCCTCTCCCTGGGAGCTCAGATAGGGGGGAAGAGCATGGCTCAGTGTCCTTAATCAGCTAGGACCCTTACCCAAGAGGGTCACATCCATTGATCCAAGTTTCTCTCTGAAGACCAAAAACTTCCCTTTCGCAAAGCCTTGGTAAGAATATTTTCTATTTGCTCATTTGTCGAAATGTGATGGAGTCTCACTGCTCCTCTCTGCACCATATCTCGAATGTAGTGATACTTGATCTCAATGTGCTTGGACTTGTGGAACACGGGACTTGTCGTATCCAATACCTGCTCAAATAACTCTCCACAGAGCTTCCTCAACCATACAATCTCACAACTCGCCATACTAGAAACAATATACTCAACCTCAACAGGTACTAAGGGCAACAAACTTTTGTTTCCTGCTCATCCAAGATATCATGGCAGAACCCAAGTTAAAGCAGCACCCTGATGCGCTCTTCCTGTCAATAAGATTTCTGACCCAGTTAACATTAGTGTACCCATGAAGTCTCACATCTCCGACAGTATATCTCAGACCAAGATTAAACGTCCCATGCAAATATCTCAGCACATGCTTGGCAGCAACCCAGTGTGCATGAAGAGGCACAATCATAAATTGACTGAAAGTGTTAACTGCAAAACATATATCCGGATGGGTGTTCACAAGGAATATTAGTGCCCCAATCAGCTGTAGATACTTGGAGGGATTCGCCAGGTAAGATCCTACATCATCTCCACACAGCTTCTTGAAGTTCATCTCCATCAGTGTGGCCATGGATTTGGTATGATGTGATGCAAGATAGAAGCCCTGCAAGCTACTACTAAGGTCTCCACAAAAGAACAAGTAGTTGATGAATGAGACAAGTTGAATCTTGTGCTTATGTCTCCATAAATTGGGAGGAGTAAGGATATGCTCCCTGGTTGAAAGGGAGTGATGATAGACATTGTATTCTCCATGTGTCATGCACTAGGTCAAGACTAACAGTTGTAAGTCTAGTGAATGCACTAGTAGGGAGAACGATACTCCTTGAGGAATGGTATTTGAGATAGGAGTAGTCCTGAGGACCAATACTCTTTGAGGATCGGATAGGGTATGTGCCTTGGCAGGCGGTGGTGGTATGCAATGTATGTCTCCTATCATTGTGCTCTATTATAGTGGAAAGTTAGAGCTTGTCAATCAAGGCCTTGCAATTTGAATTTTGTAATTGACAATGTTGGTTATGATGATGATGCTTGATGATGCTTATCAATCTTAACTCTTCTTATTAGAATATTTCAATTTAAGAGTATCCTAGTATCCTATAGAAACATTATGAATACCTCCCTAGTTAAGAGGGAGTGCTGAAAAGTGTAACTAGGTTCGGTCTTCATAATTATCATCGTACTTGTATCAATATGTATTTCATGTAAAAACAAAGAAAAGAAAAATAAATTTTTATTCTTATTATTATTTTCTAGTCAAAGCATGTTCTTCATGCTTCCAAGATTTAGAGTCATAGAATTATAATAGAGTCAAAGTCCCATTTGGACTTCTTGTAAAGTAAAATGAAAACGAATTTTTAAAAATGTAATTTGGGTCAATTCACCTCAAGAAGCCAAGTTGGCCCTCCTGGATGACAAGTCAACTCACTCAAAAGACGTGTATTTCTGCATATGAAAACAATTATATATTGGCATACATCCTCCAACAAAATGGAAAGAAATATTTCGTGTTTTTTTGTGATGACTTCTAAGGTGAAGATATGTGAAGTTCAAAGACTACATTCTCCTGAAGACTTGCGAGTTCCTGAGGCCATATATCTGCAAAGAAATGTGAGTTTTCTGGGTTGTATATATGAGATAGATGTGAGTTCTTTGTGGCAGATGATCTGCGATAGAAGTGAGCTCCCTATGGCATATGTATTATGAACTGAAATTGATGCAAGTTATTGTCGCTGAGTTTGATGTTATCTCTTGTGACTGATATCGATGGGTTATACAATGATGATACAAAATTTGGAGGGCTTGGCTTGGCATCTTGGAGGTTAGATTTTTGTATTAGTCTTGGGTTTTGGATATCTCACTTTGATCTGATTCTATAAGAGAAGTTGTTTGTGTTTTCACCCTTGTGGAGTTTTTCCCTGGGTTGCAACCTATATCCTTGTGTTCTTTGTCTCTTGTGATCTTATACTTTTGTACTTTTGGTAATTGCTTGATGAAAAAAGTGAACATAAAAATTTAATAAAGAAGCCAACAAATTCACAAGTACTTATCATGACAGAGAAATCAACTCTAATATGCAAGCAATGTGATTTCTCAACACTTATGGCAATCCACATACATATTTTGTTGATTTTGGGCTACCTGTAGAGTTTCCTTGAGGATTTTAAGAATATCTTGACTTTCTTTCAACCAATTCTTGGCCATGGGTTCCCTGTTGTCTCCTAGAGCCATCTCTAAAAATGTAGGATCATCATATCCATACAATGCCTTGAATGGAGTCATCCCAATAGACATATGGTAGGCAGTGTTATAGCAACGCTCCCCCAAGTGTAACCACTTGACTCAAGTCTTTTGCTGCCATTGCACATAATTCTTTATATATCCTTTCACCAATTTATTGACAATTTTTGTCTGGCCATTTGTCTACAGATGATAACTAGTGCTCTAGGTTAACTCTGTAACCACCAATTTGAAGAGATCCTGCCAAAATGCACTAAGAAATCTACTATCTCGATCACTGACAATGTGCTCAGGAATCCCATCAAATAGCCAAGTTTTTTTAATCGATCTATCATCATTAAGATGCAGTATTTCCTTTGCACCTTTAGAAGCCCTGTGATGAAATCCATTGAGATGCTTTCCCTTTTTTAATCTAGGATTGGCAGAGGCTGTAGTATTCATGTTGGATGGGTCTACTCGGTTTTGTTCTATTGGAGATGGCGCACTCAACTACATGCCTCCAAATGTCCCCTCTGAGGCCCTTCCATGAAACCTCTCTCGCACCTACCAGTATGTTTTGAAAAATCCTGGTGTTTGGCTAGGGGTGAGTCATGCATGACCCTCATGATCTTATCCTTGAGTTGTGATTCGATGACCAAGAATATACTACCCTTGTAATAAATAATATCATGACAACCCAGTATCTGTCATCCTGAATTATTCCATCCATCAACTCACATGCAAACTACTTTTTAGTATTCCACTAGTAGAAGTTCCCTCCAATCACTATTGTTGATTTCCCCGAGAGAGCAGGTTGTTGGCATCCTAGAGAGTGCATTGACCACCACATTCTTCCCCTTCACATACTCGATGTCAAAATCATAGGGTTGAATCCTGCTGACACATTTTTGGTGCCTCTCATTAAGGTCTTTTTGCTCTAGAAATTACCTTAGGTTGTGATGATTTGTTTTGACCACGAATTTTCCTCTCACTTGTGAAATTTTCAGATCTGAAAATTATTATTGCAATGATTGATTTATTTCTCCTACTCATTAGATAAGTTATTTACAGATGCTTCAGTAAATTTTGAAATAAACATAACTGCAGTACTTCACTCTAACCAAAAGCAGAGGAACAGAAATTACACAAGTAGCACAATAGAAACAACCATATGAACACAACTATTTTTGGACAATTGTCCTTGGAAAAACCCAATGTGGGAAAACCGGTGCAGTAGATGAGGGTTTGTATTTATCTTCAGCAATGAAAAGTTCTTTTACAATTTTCCCGGTGAGCAAAGTAAGATTAGCATACACCTGGCATGAATATTCCGAACACACTAGAAGTATTCCCGACCCTTGGGGTGACCTCCTACACCATCTGCGTCATCCAGCATATTTGCTCTGCGCAGTCCCTCCCTGGACTGCGTAACTCTGCGTGGAGGGGATGGTGTCGCTACTCAGCACACCCTTCCCTTCACCCTTCTGTCTTCTCCTCTGTCAGTTGAATTCTCCCTCCTCCTTCTGCCTCTGCAATCTCGCCTCTACAAACTCACCTAATGAAATCGAATTCTCTTACTTCAAAATTGATTTCCTTCGAGTACTGAGAATGTTCCCGACTTAATTTCCAAATGGCCCTCAAGCCTCTTCTTATAGTCTTCTCGTTGATGAATCAACGACCAATATTATATCTTTAATCAATGGCTCAGATTAAAAGATGACTTGCTCTTCGTTTTCTAGAAGATTCACACTCTGCTTCATTAATACCCTTTAGTTATTTAATTTCCCTAAGTTTAGACTTAGGGTCTGCATTCACCAAATTTTAGAATTGGAACACTTCCCAATGCTATAAAATCAACACTCCCTCTTAGCAAGGAAAGTGTTCAAGCAAGATACCACTATACTGCTTTGACTCTAGAACATCTGCTGCTGCCCCTCATCTCTGCACTGCTGCCCTCTGTACTGCTGCCTGTGACACTGTCTCTGCCACTGCCTCATCCATACTGCAGCTCCCATAGTCTCTGTAGACCACCTGTTCCTCTAATGGAAGGGGTTCTTGACCATCCCCATCCTCTCTCTGAAGCTATGTTGCTAGGAAACGTGGGTGCGGGGACGGGGACGGGGACGGGGACGACATTTTTTGAAACAGGGTGTGTGGGTTCGTCTGGGTATTTTTATATTAATATATATTATAAATTATAAATTATAATTTATATATCATATATAATACTATATTTTATAAATTATAAATTTAATGAAAATTAAGACTAAACAAACTCTAAGAACAAAAATTTAAAATATTTTTTGAATTTTATATTTTATAATTTTTTATTTTTCAAAATTTTTATATCCAAATTAACGCTCTAAAGTAAAACTAAACCAAAAAATCTAAAACTAAGAGCCAAACTAAAAAAAAACGAAATCTAAAACCTATCATAAAATAAAACTATTTTAAAACTAATGCTATCAAAAGCGGAATGAATAAAAAATAAGATTTAAATCTAAACTAACAAAATTAAAAATTAACAAATCTAAACCTAAACTATACTAAACCCTTATGCACGCAAAATGAATCCGATCAAAACAAATCAATGCATACATATGATATTTCTTATCTGTGTGAGTTTCAGGTTGGGCGACGGGAGGAGGAGCCCGATGTCGACGCAAAGCAGAATCTGAAGGCTCGGTAGCAGAGAAACTATGCAGGTCGAAAGCCACACTCTTTTTTTGTGTGCGTTTTGTTGTGCAGGTTAACGTCCACGGCAGAAGAAGGATGGAGCTCGAGGGATGATCGCTTCGTTTTCTGAGTGCGTTTATTTGTAGGGTTAATGATGCTACGACGGCATAAGAGGGATGAGGAAAATGGTTTGATAGCAGAGAATGCTGCGTTTGCGAGCAATGGAATGCTGGGCGGTGAGAAAGAATGGGAAGCAGCGTGAGGAATGAAGAGGGTGGAGAATTTAAGACTAAACAAACTCTATTTTATTAAATTATAATTTATTTTTAATATTTATTAAAATTTAATTAAATTTTTTAATTTTTAATCATTTAAAAAAATTTATATATTTGAAAAAATTGTTCATGAAGAACCCTGAAGAACCCTGAAGAACCTGAAATTCAGGTTCTAAGTACCCAAACGATGGGTTCTTCATACCAAAAGAACCCAAGAACCCGAATTTTTTTTTTGAAGAACCCGGTTCGTTTGGGTTCTTCAGGGTACTTGGGTGCGGAGAATCCGGTACTTGGGTGCGGGAACCCGGTGCGGGTTCGGGAACCCCACCCCCGGGTGCGGGAACCCGTGCAACGTAGCTCTGAAGTAAGTGAATTTAATCTTACTCAGAGCCTTGGTGAGGATATCTGCCACCTATTCCCCTGTAGGAGTGTACCTCAATTGCACTGCTCCCCATTGGATAGAGTCCTTGATGAAGTGGCACCGAATGTCAATGTGTTTCGACCAGTCATGAAACACAGGATTCTCAGAGAGCTTAATGCAACTATGATTATCACACATAATCCCGTTCAGTTCCATTCTCTTCTTGAGTAGGTTCAAGAGTAATTTACGAAGCCATATGGCCTCGCACGAAGTTGTGCTTGCTACCATATACTCTGCCTCGGCTGAACTTAGTGCAACAAACTTTTGTTTCCTGCTGCAGCAGGCATTCCTGGTCCGAGACTAAAACAGTACCCACTGGTACTCTTCCAATCCACTGTGCTTCTAGCCCAATCTGCATTTGTAAACCCACTCAACTAGACCTCATTGCCCTTGGTGTACATCAATCCATACTCGACTGTCCCCTTCAGATATTTGAGAACATGTTTGGCAGCTGCCTAGTGAGCCCTCCTTGGTTCCACCATGAACTAACTGTGGGTATTCACTGCATAACAGATGTCTGGTCTAATATTGACCAGATACATCAATGGTCCGATGAGTTGCCTATACAAGGTGGGATCAGCCTCATCATCCTCCATTGTGTCTATCTTCTTCCAGTTAGTAATCATTGGCGTGGCCATGGGTCTACAGTCTTCCATCTGAAATCTCTTCAGGATTTCTATAGTGTATCTTCCTTGCCCTGAGAAGATTTCTCCCTTCTACTGCCAGAATTCTAATCCAAGAAAATAGTGCATCTGCCCCGGATCCTTCATGTCGAATTCTGTAGCCAGATTCTCCTTGCAGTCCTTGATGAGCTTAGATGATTCAGTAAGAAACAGATCATCCACATATAATACCAGAATTAACGGCTCATCTGCTACCCTCAAGTAGTAGAGATTGGGATCTACGTCACTCTTGACAAACGCCATCTTCTGCAAGTAGCTATCAATTCGCCCATACCAAGCCCCGAGGACTTGTTTTAAACCATAGAAGGCTTTCTTAAGCCTACAAACATGAGTCTCCTGCTCATGTGTCTCGAAGCTCTCTGGTTGTTCTATGTACACTTCCTCCTCTATTACCCCGTTCAAGAATGTTGTCTTAACACCCATCTGGTGAATCTCCCATCCCATCTGCGCTGCTAGAGAGATGACAGATCTGATAGAAGTGTACCGAGCTACAAGGGCGAAGGTTTCCTCATAATCTATCGCTTCCTTTTGTGTGTACCCCTTAGCTACAAATTTGGCCTTGAACTTCTCTATGCTGCCATCTGCAACATACTTGATCTTGTAGATCCACCTAGATCCTACAACTGATCAGTCCTATGGTCTAGGGACTACTTCCTAGACGTAGTTTGTCATGATGGAGCTATACTCCTCCACCATGGCATCCACCCACACCTGACTCTGAGTTGCCTCCTGAAAGTTGGAAGGTTCTCCAACCTGAGCTACCAGGGCCTGGTATCTATTAGGTTGCCTTTTTGTGCCCAAAAATCAATGAAACCATGCCCAATCTCCAAAAGTCAACATTAGTCAATGTGTTTGTCAAAACAGAATTTGGCCTCCTACAATTTTCCTTTCCTCTTCCTTTCCTCTTGCTACCCTGTGTGAAGAAGATCCCTGCAATTTTCAGATGTATCAAACCCAAGAAGAGATGATGAGATGATGTGATGATGGTGTCCAAATGAGGCTCCTTGACTTGAACTTATAGGCGTTGGAGGAGGGACAATTTTTCATCTAGGCCGACTTAATCAAATGTAACATTGTGGGTTTCACTTCAAAAATACACTTTCCCTTATCCAAATCTAGTGCTTCAAAGGTCAATTTTGGTCCTCTTGGATGAGGAATCTAGTCCAATGATTCGAATTCATCACTAAGCTGCAACATTAACACTTCCTCTCAACTAGAGCGAAATTCCAACTGCATTATGTGATCATCTCAAGTATCCTATCATGAAATCATGCCCCATCTCTGCTCAACTCTATTTGTTGAATCATTCTCGATTCTAAAGAAGAAGAATCATAGGGGAGCTTCAACTACCACCCTCCATACCGAGCAATAGGCAAGATACAACTTACCGAACAAGGATCACAACCATCCCATTATGAAATCAATGGGCGACATACAACTTTCTATAGAAGAGGTAAAGATCACATCCATCTTATTGCCTACCGATTTCCCCAACAATGACCCTCAAGAGTCATGTGGTAGAACACTTGCATCAGAATCCGAGCTTGGGTGAGATACCTGACTTACCAAAGCTAAGGATCACACACCCCCGAGCCTTCTCAACCCATTGGACCACACGGTGATGGACAATCCCAACAAGCTCAGCTTGTGTGTATGATAGCAACTAGGGTATACTCTGCAAGACCAAGATAGGGGCAGATACTCCACCTCTTGCAAGAGTATGGATCACACACACCTACTATCCAGAGTTCACTCAATCCCAAGAGCCCTCAATGCTCCATTCCCACCTTGGGAGCTCAACCAAGGGGGGAGAGCTATGCTCAATGTTCTCGATCAACGATGCCCCTTACCTGGAGGGGCCACATCCATCAGTCCAAGTTGCTCTCTAAAGACCAAAAACTTCCCTTTTGGCAAAGCCTTGGTGAGAATATCAACTATCTACTCATCTATAGAAATGTGATGGAGTTAACAGCTCCTCTTTCCACCATGTCTCAAATGTAACGATATTTGATCTTTATGTGCTTGGACTTGTCATGAAATACAGTATTCTTTGCCAATCGAATCCCACTCTTGTTGTCGCAATATATCACAACAGTGTCCATGACCTGCTCAAACATCTCTCCAAAGAGCTTTCTCAACCAAACTGCCTCACAGCTAGCCATGCTAGCGGCAATATAGTCTGCCACGGTAGTACTCAAAGCTACGGACTTCTGTTTCTTGCACATCCAAGATATCATGGCAGATCCACGACTAAAACAACATCCTAAAGTGCTCTCCTATCAACAACATTTCCTGCCCAGTCAGCATCAATCCATCCATGAAGTCTTACATCTCCAGCACTATATCTTAAACCAAGGTAATCAACCCATGTAAATATCTTAGAATATGTTTGGCATCAACCTGATGTGCATGGAGAGGCTCAGTCATGAATTGACTCAGCGTGTTCATGTCCAGACGGGTATTCACTAAGAACATTAGAGCCCCAATCAACTATCTATACTCAGACAAATTTGCCAAATTGGGTCTTGCAGCTTCTCCACATAGCCTCTTGAAATTCATTCCCATCGGTGTGGGCAGGGACTTTCATTACGCCATTCCAAATTTCTCCAACAACTTCACGACATATTCTCCCTAAGAAACGAAAATTTCACTACACCTTTGCCACACCTCAAGGCCTAAGAAGTAATGCATTTGTCCAAGGTCCTTCATCTCGAATTCAGAGTCTAGTTCCCTCTTACACTCAATCATCAGGGGCTCATTACCTGTCAAAATAGATCGTCAACATATAAAACCAAAATCAAGGGCTTACCTTGGACCACCTTGAAGTAAAGGTTCAGATCAGCGCTACTTCATGTGAATCCAAGCTTCACCAGCTAGTTATTTATGCAGGCGTACCATGCTCTAGGGGCTTGCTTCAAGCCATATAATGCCTTCTTCAACCTGCAAACATGTGTCTTGCGGTCCTCCACTTCAAATCCCTGTCGTTGCTCAACATAAACTTCTTCTTGTAACATGCCATGGAGGAATCTCGTCCTTACATCCATCTGATGAAGGTTCCATTCTTGAACTGCGACAAGGGCAACTATCGAGCGAATGGTGGTATATTGGGCCACAAGAGCAAAAATTTCATCATAATCTTCTCCATTTTTCTAGGAGAATCTTCTTGACACGAACCTCACCTTAGATTTCTCAATGCTTCTATCGGCTCCATGTTTGATCTTGAATCGGCAATTTGAAGTCACGATTGATTTCTCCTTCGACCTCGGAACGACATGCCATACATCATTCTTCATAATTGATTCGTATTCTTCGGCCATGGCATCCTTCCAGACTTGTTCTTCAACATTTTCTTCAAAGGTGTGAGGCTTAGTTTGAATCATATTGCTCGTCACCACAACATATCCTTGATATCTGCACGACTTCTTGCTTTCTCTAAAAGTCACTCTGGTGGGAATGTGTCTTTCAACATCTTGTAATGTGTCACGAAGCTAAAGTGGCCTTTTCCTAGTAGGGAGGTCACATGGAGGAGGATCCTGTTGATTTCTTGTAGCATTGGATGTGCTCTAAGTCTCAAATTTTGTAGGGAGGCTTAGACACATGTATTCCAAAATACCCAGGAGGAGTTTTGGAAAATTCCACCTGGACGAGGTTTCATTAAAATAATTAATTATTTTTAATGGCAGCCTAAGTCTAAACTTAGGGAATTAAAATAATTAAAGTGTATTAATAGAACTGGGAGTGAATCTTCGACAAAAAGGCGAAGATCAAGTCGAGTTAATCTTAGCCCTTGATTATGTTTTAATCTAGGTTGTTGATTTCTCGACAATGAGATTATAAGAAGGACTTTGATGGCCATTTGGAAACACACCAGGCAGATACTCAGTTGCCCGAGTAGATCGATTTTCTAGTTGGTTCAAGTTCGGCAAGAGAAAATCGAATCAGAAGGAGAGTTGTGTGAAAATTCTACTGCAGTGTATTGGTTTATTTCCTCCTACTTGATTTAATTTATACAAGTTATTTTTAGAAATTAGATTCAGAAAATACCGAAAATAAACACAACTACAGCCTACACATGCAGATCATTTATTGAATAATTCACTCATGCAACCAAGTGACACATGGATTTTTGGACATAAGTCCCCGGAAAATCCCAAAGCGGGAAAACCAGTTTAGCAGATATGAGGGTTTTATTATTAGTAGTTCTGAGTACAACGTATCTGGGTTCCAACCTTGGAAAACCCGACAGAGAATAAAAGATATAAGATCTGCAGCTAACCTGAAGATCTAGTGTCAAATATCTGACTGATCCATAACCTCAAATAGGATTTACAGGACTCAGCCCGGATCTGACCCTAAAAACCCTCAGCGCTGCCCCTGAAGCCTCAACGTCAACCCTGCTACCCTCAAATGCCACTGCGCTACACCAGAACGGACTGCGTCGCCCCTGGAAGGGTCTTATAGCCTCACGCTGGCCCTAGAAGCCCCTCTGTGTGATTTTTGAAGCCTCCCAGTGCCTTTGCGCTGTCCTGCGCAGCACCTACATTGTTGTTGCCTTGCTTCTTTGCGTTGTCCTTAAGTTGCTCCTCTTGCCTCTTGTTGTCACTTGGCTCTTGGAATCAGATCATTCCCTCAGCCAATACTACCCCTCATTGCAGGAAATTCCACTGGAAATTCTTAGCAAACCCGCCCTAGAATTCCAGATCTATTCCTCAGTTCTATAGAAATTGTGTGTCTTCAATTGACCCTCAAGCCTTTTTCTTATACTTTTTCGTTGAACCCTTCCACAGTCGAGATTAAATCATCCAGCCATAGCGGAGATTAAAACACTGCTTGATCCATGTGACTTAAGACAATTTCAGCACATGTTAATTAATTCACTTTAATTATTTTATTTTCCTAAGTTAGACTTAGGAAACCCATTAAAATAATTAATTATTTGAATAACTTCAACACAACTTGAAATTTCTCAAATCCATTTCTGGGTCTTGTAGATCAAGTGTAGTCTAGTACCTCCACAAAATGTGGGACCTAGAGCATAACTGATTCTACCCCAAATACACAAAATCTCACACTCCCTCTTAGCATCAAAAGTGTGCTCTAGCAATACATCACACCATGCATTACAAGATCTTGAGTACTTGGTTTGTGTTGTTGATGCTTGGCTTGTCGCCCTCCATCTATTGCATTGCTGCTCTCTGTACCACTGCCCATGCCATTGCCACTGACACTGCTACATCTGTACTGAAGCTCCCTCTCAATTTGTTGCATCATACTGCCCATAGCATTGCTACTGCTAACCGTTGCACTGCAACTCAGTTGCTGAGAAGCTAAGTAACTGGATTCGTCCAAAAGGGGCCACGAATCCCGAATCCCCGTATCGGGTACGAATTCGTACCAAATTCTGCCCCAAATCACCGGATACGGCGTATCCGAATGGGGTATGACGTATCCCGACCGTACCCCGTTCGGATACGCCGTATACCGTGAAACCGGATACGGCTGGGCCCGCGAGTAAGAAAATCGCGTTGTTTTGGCTATAAAGTGGGGTTTTTCCTCACTCTTTTTTCACCCATTTCATTTGTGAAGTGAGAAGGAGAGCTAGTGTGAGCAAGGAGAAAGGGAGTTCTTTCGAAGAGATTCGAGCATCCGGTAAGTGCATTGTCCCTCTATATTTTGCATTTAGTTTGTTGTTAGTGTTTGCATGTGCATATGTTTTATATATTTGGTTGTTTTTGTTTATTTTTTACAGTATTCATGGCTCAATCAAAGGCAGCAAGACAAGGGCAAAGAAAGGGGAAGAATGTCCCCATTGGAGATGCCCCTCCTGTCCCTCTTTCATCAGGGTCTGCAAGTATTCCATCCATTGGAAGTGGGGCTGCAACAGCAGCTTCAAATGTGCAGGGAAAACAAATTGTTGACCGCAAATACCCATTGTGGAAATATGTGACAAGAGAGGAAGGGGCAGCAAAAAAGAGAGGAGGAGGAAATTGTTCATGGAAATGCAACTTTTGCAATGGCCATTTCACTTGCACATATTTCCGTGTGAAAGCTCATTTGTTGGGTATTCTAGGTTGTGGCATTAAATGTTGTACAGCAATTGAATCACCAAAGAGGAAGGAATTGGAGAAAGAGCAGAGTATTGGTGAGGCAAATGTGGCAGCAAAATAAAATAAAAAAACCAAGAATGACGACCCCCTTCCATTCTTAAGGAAAAACAGCAACAAGTTCCCTTTTGAGACTTTTAGTAGGGGAGAATTAGCAAAGAGAAAGGCAACTACAGTTGGTCCAATGGACAAGATTTTCCAAAAAGAGAAGGGGGAAGAGCTTGATCTCACCATTGCATTTTTTTTATATTAGAACTTCATATCCTTTAATGTTGCATGGTCACCTCTATTTATTGAGATGTGTCGAGCTCTTTGTCATGGGGCTCCATCAGGGTATGTGTCTCCTGGGTCAGAGAAGCTCAGAACCACATTGTTGATAAAGGCAAAGAAAGAGGTGGACAAAATGCTTGAGCCTATTAAATCAGCATGGCCAACATCTGGGGTTAGCATTGTTTCTGATGGATGGACAGATCCAGCACGCCACCCACTCATTAACTTCATGGTGTCATCCTCGAATGGTGCAGTTTTCTTGAACTTAGTGGATGCACTTGGACAGTACAAGGATGCACAATATATGGTTGAGTTATTTCTCAAATTTATTGAAAGTGTAGGTGTGGATTGTTGTGTGCAAATCATTATAGATAATGCACCTGTTTGCAAGGCCGCTGGCATGATTGTGGAAGCAAAATATCCACAAGTATTTTGGACACCTTGCATTGTCCATTCATTGAACTTGGCACTGAAATCTATTGCTTCTGATGTGCTTTGGATTGGAGCCATTATTGAGGATGCACGACATAGCAGCAACTTTGTACAAAACCATACAAATGCCCTCACTATCTACAAGGAGTACAACAATCTATCATTGTTGAAGATTGCAGATACACGGTTTGCCTCTTCATTCATCATGTTGAAGAGGTTGAGGGAGGTCAAGACCGCTCTTGGGTCCATGGTTATTTCAGAGTTTTGGTCTTTTTGGAGAAAGACGGATCAAGCAGCCTCAAAGAAAGTGAAGGACACAGTGTTGGATGATCTATGGTGGGAGAAGATAGATCTAGTTATTCAGATCATGGAGCCTATCATTTCCTTGCTCCGATTTGCAGATACAGACCAACCCATCCTAGGAGAGGTTTATGAGGGATGGGATTCCATGATTGAGTCTGTGAGGACCATTGTTTTACAGAGTCAGTACCCAGAGTATGAGACATCACCTGAGGCCTTCTTCACCGGCATACAGGATATTCTTGTCAGCAGATGGGACAAGAATTGCACACATTTACATTGTTTGGCTCACTCCTTGAACCCAAAATACTACAGCCATGAGTGGCTGAATGGTGGACCTTCCCGCAGATTCCCTCCTCACATGGATGCTGAAATCTCACAGGGGAGGAAAGATGCATTGAGGAGGATTTTTCAGGATAGGGCATCCCTTGATGAGGTGGAGGATGCCTTTGCAGATTTTTCCACTGGCAGGGGGCAATTTGGAGGCTATGATTTGATTTGAGACAGGGGGGCTAAGAAGCCCTATTCTTGGTGGGCAACTCATGGGGCAACAAGCCCTCCTCTACAGCGGTTAGCCATGAGGCTCCTCTCTCAGGTGACTTCATCCTCTTGTTGCGAGAGGAATTGGATCACATATGGGAATTTGTATAGTGTGAAGAACAACAGGCTTGAGCAGTCCAGGGCAGAGACAATGGTGTATGTGCACACCAACATTCGTCTCATCTACAGGCAGAGGGAGGATTGGTTGAAGGGAAAGACAAAGATGTGGGATGTCTTTCTTGATGATATGGGTTTGGACAACAGTGTTGAGTTGGCATTGGCCAACTTGGATCTCAATGCGCCAGTGCTAGAGCCTGTCACATTTGATGATGGAGTAGATGCGTCATCCTCCACACTAGCAGATGCAGAGATGATAGAGGAGGAGGATGCATCAGAGCCAGAGGAGAGCAGTGGTGAGCATGATGATCAGGATGAGGATAGTGATGCTGATTATGAGGATTGATGACTCTGACTCATTGAGGCTTCAGGCTTGTAGTCTTGTAGACTGTAGTTGCTTTTATATTTTCTATTTCTATTTGCCATTAGCAGTGTACTTATGTAACACATTTTGATTCTGATGACTTAATGAGAAAACTACAGTATCTTACTATCTTCAATCTTGTTTTCTTGAGTAAATTTGACAATTGTATCATGTATGGTGTATCAATGTATTATAGTATCAATGATGATGTATGACTCATGAGTATCTATGTTTGAATCAATGAATTTTGTATGAATTTGTGCAAAAAATATCTAATTTTTAATATATATATATATATATATTTATAATATATATATATATATATATATATATATATATATATATATATATATTTAATAAAATAATATATAACGTATCGTATCCCAGAAGTATCCTGTTCCGGGGGTCACCGTACTCGAATCCGATTCATCGAATCCCCGTATCCCCGTATCAGGTGACTTAGCTGAGAAGTAAGCAACTGAATAACTCTGCCCAACTGTTTGACAAACAAGTCAAGTTGCCCTCCACCACTGAAGCTCCCTAGATGCTGAATCACATTGTCCCCTTGGAGACACTGTCATGCTGCAACACTACACTGCGTGAGCCCAGCTTCTCTGCGCAGCTGAAGTCCCATCAACCTCTCTGTGTTGTTGCCTCTGCATAATGTTGCTTACTCTTCAGCTCTTCAACTCCCTCTTTCTCTTCAAAGTGGTCATCTGCAACCATCTCCCGACTCATCCCACTACCGTCTTAAGGCTCCCATAGCTTGTATGTGATCCAAGAGTAGCACTGACTCAAGGATCCCGCTAGCCAATCTGGATACTCTATATATCCATATCACCCCACCTCTTCTCTCAAGGTGCATGAGCACTCATGTCTGCATCATCATCAAAGCCATTGTCATTTGCTATTGCAGCCTTGGAATCAGAAGCTCCTTTGTCCTTCTTAGGACACTGCTAGCGAAATGACCAAGATCACCACAGTTAAAGCATCGAACCTTGGAGAGGTCCTTCTTCTTCTTCCCTTGCTTCTTTTCCCTTGATGCAAGTGCTGCATCCTCCTCTTCTTCTTTCTTCACTCTGGCTGATCTGCTTCTTCCAATGTTGGATTGCTTCTTGGTGATCCTCCTGATCTCCTCTTGGCAGAGAATAGCCCACATATCTGCCCATGATGGTAACGATGTCCTTCCCAGAATGCTCTCAACAAGCGTTACCCATTCTTCAGAGATAGCATTCAGGACCGTCCTCACTAGGAGCCCTTCATCTTGATTAGCACCCATGCCAATCAGCTGGTCACAGATAGCTTGAAGTCTGAAGAGGAATGGATCAATTTCTTCACCTTTCATCATTTGGAACATCCGCATCTAATTTTCAAGAAGCATTCTTCATTGCACAAAAACTCCTTGGTACATCACTTCCAAAGCTGATGATGCAGGGGCATTAGGCTCAAAAGTTACTTGTACATAAAGTAGACATAGGGGGGTCCCATGTTCTTTGAACTTCTTGTAAATATTAATATTTTGAATGTTTTGGTAGGAAATCGTAATTGTTCTCAAGCTATTTTGAGAACATGAGAAGTTGGTGGAGATAGGAATACGAAGAGTCAGTTTAGGATTAATTCAGTTATTGAGTCTAGATTCAGGAATTGGAATGCTAAGAGTTGTTGGACTGTTTGTATAAATGTAACCCTGAAGAGGTTAGATGGGGACCAAAGAGAGAGGGTCAGAGAGAGAGAGAGAGAGCTGGAGAGAGGTAGAGAACCTCCTCAGCAACAGAATAGGAGGATAATGGCCACTGAACTGAATATTTGGCCTGTCATGAAATTGTAAGATTAGCTGAGATTTATCACCTATATATATATATATATATATCTGTTTATGGAAGAACTGTCCCTGAATTAAGTATGTTTGGATGGGTTAAATCCTATTTGAATGTCTTCGAATTTCAGTAAGAACCTTTGGACACGTATAAAATAAATTGTATCTAAATTGTGTGAGGTGAATCGATCACTGTAAGGATCGATTCAGAGTTAAAAGAATTCCAGTGTCTACTATCTGAGTGGGAGTTTAATTCCTTTGAAAAGGCTGGATTACATGTGATCTGTGTGGAGGATTGTTGGGTTATCGATAGGAATAATCCTGTGTGTTCTCGATGAGAGTATCGAATTCCATAGCAATTAAGAATCCGGTGATTGACCATGTTCATCGGGATCGATTGAAGTTATCATGGAAGTGTGATTAATTGTCCAAGGCTTGTGAGCACTGTGAAACATAGCCGTAAGGGTTATGTATGGGCGGAACTCTGCGTCGGAGTAGATAGATGAAAAGAACCTTTTTTATATAGAACGGGTGGAACCTGGAGTGGAGAAGTGGAACCATGACCAGATGAACAGTGACGGCGGTTTGGAGCAGGACGGTGGGTTTTATCGCACCACCTTTGCAGCGAAAGCGATATTTGAGGAGTTGGGAGCGATTCCACAGATTGATCGATGCGTGTCCCCGAGCGACATTGCAAAACCGCCTCCACTGCGCGCCATCGCGTATTAACTATCGACCAAGGACACGGTGCGATATTGATACATACCGTTGATCTGGAGGAAGGTGCATCGCACTGTGATTGCCTTCGGAAGTAGCACGGAGGTTAACTTAGGGTACGGGCATGTGTATTTGATTGATATCCGTCCGATTAGATGTTGCGGCGCGGTGGAACATGAGCCCTCCGATCGGGTCAATGGTTAATCGAGGTAAGTGACGTATGTTGGTGTGGGCCAGACTTTAACATATAGTGGTAATTGATAATTAACCAAAGTCCAGTGGTATATGGTATACAGTTGGAAATATATGTATATGCCGAGGGTCAATTTATATGGTTTTAATAGCCCAAAGTATTATGTCGCGTATAATGGTTGTATATGCGAAGTTGGCGCATATGTATACATAATGGATTGTCGAGTTATAACTATAGAGGAGTGTTGAATTAATATCTCAATTCTATGAATTGAGATATTAAAATAACCCGGACTTATTTGTTTAAATTTGCCAGCGTAGAATAAAGGGAGGTTGTGAGATTGCCCGGACTACAGAAGAGGATTGGACATGAAAATTTGGATACATCACACACATAGATGGACGCTGGGACCAAGGTAAACCGAGGCCAAGGGTGGCAACGCTGTCAAGTGGTATTAGAGCTAGAATTTAGTTAGCTCGCTGAAAAGTTTGTTTTGGAAATGCACATGTACTGAACAGGAAAGAAAAGTTGAAGTTTGTTTAACAGAAGACTGCAGATTTGGAAGTCTGACATGCAGCATACATACTTGAAATGAACAGGATTGTGGAGTGAGTGGAAGACAGGATCATGACCTTGCAGGTAATTAACTTTAATCTGATTTGAAATTGGAATTGCAGAATTATGGTTGCTGAAAATTGAAGACAGAGTTGATAGTGAAGATAGTGAGCCTGGTATTCAGCTAGAGGCTGGATAAAGAGGACAATTGCAGTGTTCTCAATAGAGATGAGCAGTTTTTAACTCTGGTTGAAGGATTGTTTGCAGAAGACAGAGTGCAAACAATTGAATACATCTCAGCAGAAGTAGATCACAGATTTGAGAGCAGTGATTGAAGAATCCAGCAAGGGATTCTGAGTGCAGAAAGAGTGTGGCAGAACCTGGAAGATTCCCAACAGAGGTTGGATGAGCAGAGAGCAGAGGTGTTCTTGAGAGAAGTTGTAGGGTGAAGCTTAGAAGGTTCCTACAGAGAAGGGGACCAGTACTTGCCAAAAGCCGGATCTCGGGAGAGAAGCTTGGTGAGGTAAGCTGCAACAAGAGAGTTTGCTGTTGCAGAGACTTAGTGCAGCTTGTGAGTGAAGAAATCCTAGAGAAGAAAATAGCTACTGAGAGCCATGGCAGAGACTGCAGAGATTGCAAAGGTTCTGGGAGAAGCCACAACAAAAGAATGACAGAAGATGCCAAGACAGTTGGCATGAGAAAGAGACTCACACAGAAAGAGACTCACAGATGAAGAATATTGGAAAGAATTTGCTGAGATCAAGGAAGAATTTAATGAACTAAAGAGAAGGATAGAAGAAAGCCAGAGAGTTGGTTGGATTATGAGGAAGAATGTGAAATGGCAACCATTACAGTTGATGTTGAGGCAAAAGAAGATTGCCCTATTGAGGGAAGAACTCAGAGCAGCTGAGTTGAAAGAAGAAATTTCTGCTTGTGAAGCAGAATAGAGCATAGATGAAGAGTGGAGACCTGCAGGAGATCTTGTGAGACATAGTGAAGACTTGAGGCAGCAAGAATCTTGTCTTGCTGAAGAGGAAGTCATTGAGGAATTCCTGAGTTATTGGACAAGTCCAGATGATGTGAAGGCTTGTGTTCTTGAGTCTGACAAATGTGAGGTGATGACAAACTCCACAGAGGAAGAAGAACCCAGAGTTCTTGAGGCAAGGATGGAAATTGAAGATTCCATATGCAGACCTGTTCCAGAAGAAGTGCTTGAGGGAGCAGCCAAGACTGAAGAGTCTTGTGATTTGAAAACTAAAAAGTTGTGTGTTTGCAGGTACACCACAGGAAGATGAACAAGCTTTAGAGTTTGTTGATGAGAAGAAGACATTGAATCTGAAATCTGTTCAGATCAATGCTGAGATAGTGAGATCTCAGGGAGAGATGAAGACAGAAGGGTCAAATGAAGATATCCAGTAGAATGTTGAAGCTGAGAGAGAAGGGCCAACAGAGGATTGGTCAAGAATAAGCAGAGGCATAAAAGGTTGTGTAAGATTCCCGAAATCTACTCCTATTGAAGTTGTTGAGTCATATAGGAGGTTGGATTCTCAGAGAAGAGAATTGGAGGAGCAGAGGACCTATGCACTGGATAAGTTGCTGGGAAAACAAGGCAGGAAGATCTTCATGGATGGAGCTCATGGAGCAGATGATGGAAGAAAAGTGAGACTAGCTGATAGTCTCATGAAGGATGCAGATCAGCATGCTGAGGTGTTGACAGAAGGTTTGGAAAGGAGTTCTGCACAACATACTGCTATGTTGTCAGAAGAAGAGAAGGCATTGAAGCATTGGAACTTTAATGCTGATGATCCATGTGTTACTCATGCAGAGAAAGATGATGAAGAATTTCTAAGCCTTGAACCAGACTTAGAAATGCAGGGAGAAGAATTGGTGACTAGGTCATCAATTGGGACCATTGGGTCTCATGGTTTTAACACTGACAGTTTGCTTATGTGTACAGGTGATGCAGAAGACAATTCATCCTTTGAAATTGTCTGGAGAGAAGAAAAACTGTTGTTGAAGGAGGATGAGGCAACCATGTCTCATATACAGGGAATTATTAATGTCATTGACAGAAAAGAGTTGGCTAGTTGGGTAGGCCAAAGCCAGCCTGAAGAACAAGTTTTGGAAGCTGCTGAAGTGAGGAAGAATCAGCATTCCATGCTGACAGAATATGAGAAAGAAAAGTTCTGAGAACTTGATTGGATTTCCAGAATCCATCAAGAGGATGAGAGGCAGTTGTTGAAGATTGCCCAAGAAGAGGGAAGAGATATTGAAGCTAACTTCCAACATGTTGAAGATATAAAACAAAACCAAGAGAAATGGCTGAACTATTTGCTGAGAGGATTTGAAGAAGAGGAAGGGATTGCAGACCCTGGAGCAAGGATGCCTGAAGCTGTGAAGAAAAGAGGAGTAGATACTAGCTTGCAGAATCTAATTTTGTTTACTAGTATACTGGAGAAGTATGTCACTGCTGGTGGGAAATTAAATAGTGGATTGTTTTCTGAGAATGAATTTGCAGATGATGAACAAAAGAAAGGTGTTGCAGAAGGAAATATCCTAAGGGATATTCAGGTTGGTTGCGCAGAGGCAACATTGGCAGCAGCAACACCCATGGTGGCAGCAAATGCAACATGGAGGATGACACCTGCAGGAGTAGTAAGCATGTTGATAGCATGTGAGATTGGAAGCAGCAACAGAGGGCAAGATAGTTTCCAGCCAGAGGATAAGCTCGACATGGAGATTGAGTACATCAGAAGACTGATGATGAGAGTGACTCAGGAGCAGCAGACAGCAGCAGGAAAGCAGGAGAGTTTCAGCAGGAGAAAGACAATGGCGGATTGTGAAAGCATAGCTGGGGGCAGATTACAGAACAGAGTCTGGAAGCTTGGAGAAGATCAGTTGAAGAATGATGCAGCTGATGGACAGCAGCAAAACCAAGTATGGGATCCTGGAGGCAGAGACGAAGAGCACATGATCAGGAGACCATGAAAAATTTGAAGCTTGGGAGTCTGATGCAGGGGCATTAGGCTCAAAAGTTACTTGTACATAAAGTAGACATAGGGGGGTCCCATGTTCTTTGAACTTCTTGTAAATATTAATATTTTGAATGTTTTGGTAGGAAATCGTAATTGTTCTCAAGCTATTTTGAGAACATGAGAAGTTGGTGGAGATAGGAATACGAAGAGTCAGTTTAGGATTAATTCAGTTATTGAGTCTAGATTCAGGAATTGGAATGCTAAGAGTTGTTGGACTGTTTGTATAAATGTAACCCTGAAGAGGTTAGATGGGGACCAAAGAGAGAGGGTCAGAGAGAGAGAGAGAGAGCTGGAGAGAGGTAGAGAACCTCCTCAGCAACAGAATAGGAGGATAATGGCCACTGAACTGAATATTTGGCCTGTCATGAAATTGTAAGATTAGCTGAGATTTATCACCTATATATATATATATATATATCTGTTTATGGAAGAACTGTTCCTGAATTAAGTATGTTTGGATGGGTTAAATCCTGTTTGAATGTCTTCGAATTTCAGTAAGAACCTTTGGACACGTATAAAATAAATTGTATCTAAATTGTGTGAGGTGAATCGATCACTGTAAGGATCGATTCAGAGTTAAAAGAATTCCAGTGTCCGCTATCTGAGTGGGAGTTTAATTCCTTTGAAAAGGCTGGATTACATGTGATCTGTGTGGAGGATTGTTGGGTTATTGATAGGAATAATCCTGTGTGTTCTCGATGAGAGTATCGAATTCCATAGCAATTAAGAATCCGGTGATTGACCATGTCCGTCGGGATCAATTGAAGTTATCATGGAAGTGTGAGTAATTGTCCAAGTCTTGTGAGCACTGTGAAACATAGCCGTAAGGGTTATGTATGGGTGGAACTCTGCGTCGGAGTAGATAGATGAAAAGAACCTTTTTTATATAGAACGGGTGGAACCTGGAGTGGAGAAGCAGAACCATGACCAGATGAACAGTGACGGCAGTTTGGAGCAGGACGGTGGGTTTTATCGCACCACCTTTGCAGCGAAAGCAGTATTTGAGGAGTTGGGAGCGATTCCACAGATTGATTGACGCATGTCCTTGAGCAGCGTAGCAAAACCGCCTTCCACTGCGCACCATCGCGCGTTAACTACCGACCAAAGACTCGGTGCGATATTAATACATACCGTTGATCTGGAGGCTTGCTATCTAACGGTAATCACACGCAGGACTTGCACGAAGTTTAATAAAAGGTATGTTGCGTTGTTTTAATGAATAAATGAGTGGGCCCGAGTATTGTTCACCTATGAATGGTTAGCGAGTTGTTCTTTAGTCTAAAGGTGAAGTTGTGATTTATGTGACGATCGGTTGTCTATTTAAATCTTGATATATATATATGGAGGTGCATATGTATATACAATGGGACTGTCGAATTAATGTCTCAATACTCTGAATTGAGATATTAACATAGTCCAGAATATATTAAAGACGTTTATTTAAGGTTTGCTGGGTTATTAAAATAAGATGGGAAGACTAAGGTTTCAAGTTAATAAAGGTATGCCGATTATTGTTGAACTTCGTTGTAATGTTTTCGATAGTTGAAGAACGCCGTAATATAGGCACGGATATATTACGTATAATGTTTGAATATGCGAAGTGGGGCCATATGAGCTGTGATCCAGGTGCGTAGTTAAAAGACCGAGGGTAGGTATATGTATTGATATTGAGAGCATGACATAAAGGCTTGGAATTAATATCTCAAATCTCAGAGATTTGAGATATTAACACTCTCAGATTTAAGTGTTGAATTTGCCAGCATAGAAGAAAGGGAGGTTGCGAGATTGCCCAGATTGGGAACATGATTGGGCTTGAAAATTTTAAATACAATTGTACACCTAGCCAGGAAGAAAAGTTGAGCTAAACGGGATTGTGGATGTGAGCGTTATCAGCTGACCACATGTCATGTGCTGTATTCTTACCAATCACATGAGGAATCACATGTTCCTTGACTTCGCCTATGATCCACCTCTTCGTCCGTGCTTGATTTTCTTCATACTTCTTGAGTGAATCTACGTCGGTTGGTACAGCAAGTGTCTTCTCTGCATGATCTTTGAGACCATACTCATCCAGAACTGAGAGGATTTTTGTCTTCCAGATAACATAGTTGGACATGCCATCGAACCTATCTTGATCCCTCAATCCATATCGAGCCATCTTTGCTCAGATCTGAAGCAAACAGTACTTCTCCCTCTGGATCTGGGTTTCTTGGTGACTAGAAACCCTCTAGTAACTGCTTCTTTCTGAAAACTGACTTCCCTCTTGGAAATCTTCCACCAAAACTCAAACGGCAAATATTCTCTGATCCTCCTGATCAAATCTCAGATCTGTTTGGCTCAAATCTGCTGAATGATTGTCTTCCTCCTTCCTTTGTTGGCTTAGCTAGGCACAATTATGCACCTGTAGAATCTCTACCCCGCTAGTACTGCTGAAGATCTGAAGCACAACTTCCAAAACTTGGTTGAATTCTTCTGCAAGAAGAGAAGTGACTGGACAACGTCTTCCTGGCTGGTCCAGCGCAGTCCCAGCGTGGCTCAGAAGTGGACTGCGAAACCCCAGACTGGGTGACGCAGTCCTTATGTTGCCCTGGGAAGGGTCTGCATAAGCCCAGAGGCCTTCTGCAACTTTGGCGCTGTCTTCTTTTGGATCTACGTCCTCCTGTTGTCAAGATGCCCTTTCCAGATCTGCTGCTTCTTTTTCTACCATGCAGAAAAAAAATATTTCTTCAGCCAATTTGCTGGAGATTAATCTTGATCTGCTATCGCTTTGATACCATGTGAAAATTCTACTACATTGTATTGGTTTATTTCATCCTACTTGATTTAATTTATACAAGTTATTTTCAGAAATTAGATTCAGAAAATACCAAAAATAAACACAACTACAGCCTACACATGCAGATCATTTACTGAATAATTCAATCGTAAAACAAAGTAACACATGGATTTTTGGACATAAGTCCCCGAAAAAACCCAAAGCGGGAAAACCGGTTCAACAGATATGAGGGTTTTATTATTAAGTAATTTTGAGTAGAGAAAATCTGGGTTCCAACCTTGGAAAATCCAACAAAGAATAAAATATATAAGATCTGCAGGTAACCTGAAGATCTAGTGTCAAATATTTGACTCATCCACACCCTCAAACGGGATTTACAGGACTCAGCCCGGATCTGACCCTAGAAACCCTCAGCACTGCCCCTGAAGCCTCAGCGTCAGCCCTACTACCCTCAAATGCCTCTGTGTTGCACCAGATGGGACTGCGTCACCCTTGGAAGGGTCTCACAACCTCACGTTGGCCCTAGAAGCCCCTCTGCATGATTTCTGAAGCCTGCCACTGCCTCTGCATTGTCCTACATAGCGGCTGCGCAGCGCCTGCGTAGCTGTTGCCTTGCTTCTTTGCGTTGTCCTTGAGTTGCTCCTCTTGCCTCTTGCTGTCTCTTGAGTCTTGGAATCAGATCATTCCCTCAGCCAATACTACCCCTCACTGCAGGAAATTCCACTGGAAATTCTTAGCAAACCCGCCCTAGAATTCCAGATCAATTCCTCAATTCTATAGAAATTGTGTGTCTTCAACTGACCCTCAAGCCTTTCTCATATACTTTTTCGTTGAACCCTTCAACGGTCGAGATTAAATTATCCATCAACGACTGAGATTAAAAAACTGTTTGATCCATGTGACTTAAGACAATTTCAGCGCATGTGTTAATTAATTCACTTTAATTATTTTATTTTCCTAAGTTAGACTTAGGAAATCCATTAAAATAATTAATTATTTGAATAACTTCAACACAACTTGAAATTTCTCAAATCCATTTCTGGGTCTTGTAGATCAAGTGTAGTCTAGTCCCTCCACAAAATTTGGGACCTAGAGCACAAATGATGCTATCCCAAATACACAAAATCTCAAAAAGTTGTAGGTTGGAGAGAGAAGGCATCAGCGATAGTCGGGAGTGTAGGATTAGATCGGAAGAAGCAACGCAAAGGTTGTGATGCTGGGACAAGGACATCACAGAGGTTGTGATGCTGGGACAGGGACAACGCAGAGGTTGTGATGCAAAGGGTGACATTGTGAGGGCAACAAGTCCTCTCCAGAGTCAGAATTTCATTGTGAAGCGTAGAAAATTGTTTTAAAATTTCTCACAGAAATTCCTCTTCTATGTTGTTGGTTGTATTTTGTACATAAGATTTTGCTGAAGAATAATAAATAAACCCTCACCTGTTGCATCGGTTTTCCCACATTGGGTTTTTACGAGGACATTGTCCAAAAATCACTGTCATTGTGATTGTACTTGTACTAGTATTTTTCCTTGCATTTACTTTCCGCAGTATTTTAATTATGAAGGTTGCAGTAGAATTTATTTCGATATTTACTGTGTAACACCGTAAATAACTTGTTTCTGAATTAATAGGTAGAAGAAATAATATGAGTTACTGTAGTTGGGCTTCTATTTAGGAATTTTCACATGCTATTAGAGTTGAGGTGAAGCAAGAGAGCAGAGCCAGAAGAGCCAACGCTGAACAGAAGAGGGAGATCGAAGAGCTGCTTAGGCAACAGATCGAATCCCTAGAGGGATTGCGTAGTCCAGTCCAGGAGGGAAAAAATTTTGTGGGAAAATCTCTCTCTAAGTGAGTCGACAGAGAGAAATATTTCCAAATGGAAAATTTCAAGTGACATAGGGAGTAGCGTAGCAGTTTCAGCATAGAGTAGTCTTCAGCATGTTTGTCAAGTTCAGCTTCAGCAAGAGCAGCGCTTCAGCTCACATGACTGGAGTACGAGAATACTTCTCGAGCTATTAAGAAGAGCAGATGGACTTCTAGATCAGTATGGGAAACAGAACGAAGTGTACTCCAACAGGTAGAGGCACCATAGCGTTTCAGACATAAGTAGGAACCAGCATTAGAGCCACTAATGTGTTGCATGTGCCCAGGTTAGGAATGAATCTAATTTTAGTGTCCCAATTACAGGACAAGGGATATGATGTATACTTCATTGGAAGGAAGATGTATGTCAAACATCCAAGTTGGAAGAAGATGTGACAAATTGGAGCTCGAAGCAACAAACTGTATAAATTGGAGCTTGAGTCTCCAATGGCACTGATAGGAAGCAATCTTAATGGTGAAAAGGAATTGAATGAACTATGGCACAAGCGAATGGGACACTTACACCATGGAGCACTAAGGATACTCAGAGAGACTGTTATAGGAGTTCCAGTCCTCAGTACTGAACATGATGATGTATGTAGTGTTAGGATATTACGACACATAACAAATAGTTAAGTATAACTTGGTCTAGCGTAGAGTTAGGTGAAGTGTGTTTCTTTAGTATGTACTTTTGTAACTTATAATCTGACGGTCATGATATGTAGTGATCTGAAGGTTCATTCTCTCTTCGGTATTACCGACACTTGATCTGTGGCTTGACACCCAATTGGTCCATGATCTCTATTTAAAGAGCATGGAAGGTCATTTGTCTAGTGACCGTTTATGAGAGAAGTTTATGTAAATTTTCTTTCTTTATATTAATAAATTGCCTGAAGTGGTTGTCTTGACTCAGGCCATGGATTGTTTCTATCTTCGAGGGTTTTAACCACATCAAACATTGGTGTACTGATCTGAGATCTATTTATGAGCGGTGACCTTTGATGTTTGATCTAAGGAACTTACCCTATAAATTCCTACATTTTATCAGAGTTGTTTTGAGGGCAGCATCCGTTGTTGATCCAAATCTGAAGTCGGTTTGACTGCATGCAACTGTCGTTTTCCAGATCTACCGTCTTTGACCACTTTTGGGCCATGAAAACTTCTCTGTTGTGTCCAGAGCCTCTGTTCCCCCTTTCGTTTCATGTGAAAAGGTTTCTGGCTGCCCAAGCTATGTCATTTTATATCTGGAGGTATAAAGTTTGTTTTGCAGTTATATTTATTTATCTCTATGTTTTATTTCGGTGTATAGTCATTTTTTTCTATTATCGGATCTATACCCTCTTCTTTGCGTATGCTCTTTGCTCTGCGCGATCTAGCAAACTAGAACAGGAAGATGAGACTTTTCTCCTACGTATGCTCTTTCCCCGCGACTTTGTGCGATCTTGGGAAATTAGAAATAGCGAGAAAAATATTTAGTTTCCAGGCGGACTAACCAAGAATTAACATTCTGTTGTAAGGCCTGTATATGTTTTTGTTGTTTGAGTGGTTGTTTTTTGCAGGAAAAAGGCGCGCACCCCAAAGAGCAAGAAAAAAAAAAAAAAAAAACCTTTCCTCCTTTCCAAGAATTACTAAATCTTTTTACTAGCTCACTTGGTCTAACGTTACTTTATGAGAGTAGAAGTCTTGGGTTCAAGTCTTCTTGTCAAGTTACTTTTTCTAAAAGGCTTTTTGTCAAGTTACTTTTTGAAAAATGGGCTTTTTGTCAAGTTACCTTTTTTGAAAAAGGGGTTTTTTGTCAAGTTATTTAAAAAAAAACACGCATGTAACTTCTGTTTTAAAGTTACTTTATGTAATAGTATTTCTCACCCATTATAAAAAGTGAGTCACTTACATTCTAAAGTCACTTTATCTTTTATTTAAGTTACATTCTACTTGGTCATTAATTCATAAAGTAATATTGTAAAAGTGACCCACTTATTTATAAACGAGGGTCACATAAAGTAGTTTTTTTTTTAAAGTGAGCTTAATATATTAAGTTTGGAAAGGTGGGATTTAAAAAAAAAAACAACTTCATCATCAACCTTCGACCTATCATGTGACTATTCGGCATCTACTACAACTTCTCTTCAAAAAGGCATAAACTTCTTCATTCGGAAGTCGTTTTCATTGCCGTTTTTTTTTAACTGGCCTAATTTCTCGAGATTTTTCCATTGGAGCAGTTAGTTTCAAACTTTACAGCTTTAGTTTTTAAAAATTGAAAGTACATGCCCGGTTATTCTTAATGCACCAATTATTTCCACTGGCTATCCTACATGGTAGACTTAGAAGTAAAGGGCTTTATATAATAGCCTCAGGACTAATCTAAACCTACTAATGAAGATAAACATGCTAAATAGGAAAATAAACAAGATCAAGCACGAGGGTTGATAGGAATGTCCATTACTCGAGATCTTAGATTTCATATCCAAGAAATTGACTCCCCTAATGAAGCTATGAAAAAACTAAATATTGTTTTTGGCATTCAAAATGAAATCCGAGCCCACCAGCTTGAAAATCAGTTGCTTACTTTGGACCCCAATAATTTCTCCTCTATTGAAGATTTTTTGTCCAAATTCAAGACTCTTAGACTTCCGTAGAAGGTTGTAAGGTAAAAAAGGAAGATGGTAGTCTTATCTATTCCATTCTTTCTAAGCTAGGCCCTGCATACTCTGCATTTGTTTCCACTTTCCACTCCACTAGAGAAGCCCTCATTTCTCAAGGAACACCCCACAAGTCCCCCTCTTTTGATGTCTTTTGCGATTCTTTGATAAGAGAACAAGAAAAACTCTTACACCTTGGTCTTATTAATACTAGAAACTCTCTAAGAAAACCTTAGCAGCCCAACAGCAACCAAATCCCATGAATCCTTAGAAGCAGCATCCTAAAAAGAATGGTCCTAAACCAAACAAGGGTCTTAAGAAATCTCAGCCGCAAACTAAAAAATCAACTCAACAAACTAATAAGGCAAATAAAAACAAAGGGAAGAAGACAGATAAGCATTGCAACTTTTATAATCGTGATGGCCACATAGAGTCAAAATGTTTTAAGAAGAAGGAAGCCTTGGAAGCAACAATTAAGAAGCACAACATCCATTTGGAGAACTCTTCAACTTCATCTTCGAGAATGGCACTTTCTGCATATGGTTGTCAAACATCAAGATTTGGTTATGCATTGAACGTATCTTCTTCTTCTCATTCTCATGAGTGGCTCATTGATTCTGGAGCCTCTTACCACATGGCCAAAAATAAAGCCATGTTTTCTTCTTTAAATGATTGTAAAACCAAAAATATTTATGTTGGTGATGATAGATCTCCTAGTGTTGTAGGGTTTGGAACCATTCATCTAGATAATGGTCAGTTTAATGATGTATTATGTGTTCCTACCTTGTCCTGCAACCTTTTATCTATTTATCAGATAACTCATTCAAGTGAAGGGAAAACCGTAGAATTATCACCTCATGATGTTGTAATTAAGGACTTAAGATATCCTAGACATATTTTAGCTACTGCCATTGCTGATGATTCCACAAGGTCGTATAAGTTTGACAACTTTGGGTCATCATGTATTCCCTCCGTTTTTGTAGCTCATAATGATAAAGTGAGAAAACTTTGGCATGAGTGATTTGGTCACTTAAAATATCGCTCTCTTCAAACTCTATGTAAAGAAATATGATGACAGGTCTTCCTATGGTAGCTTGTCGAGATAGTGTTTGTTCCGATTGTGTACTCGGAAATCATCATCGGGATAGTTTTGCAAACGTGCCTCTTGGCATGCTTCAGCCCCATTGCAGCTTGTGCACAGTGATTTATGTGGTCCACTTCCAGTTGTTTCTTTCTCTGGCTACAAGTACTTCTTAACTTTCATTGATGATTTTCCCAAATGCGCTTGGGTATACTTCTTAAAACTCGAGAGTGAAGTTTTTAACATGTTCATGGCCTTTAAGGCCTTTGTTGAGAAACAATTTGGACATCAAATTCCTAAGTTAAGATCTGACAATGGAGGAGAATATGTTCACAACAAATTTATCAACTTTTGCACTGAGCATGGCATTCAATTGCAACATATTGTTTCGTATACTCCACAACAAAATGGTGTAGTTGAAAGGAAGAATCGCACTCTAAAAGAAATGGCTAATTGTATGCTTCAATCTAAAGGACTTAGTCTTAATTTTTGGGCAGAAGCAATTAACTATAAAAATTACATAGTAAATCACACTCCTACTAAGGTTTTAAGGAATGTCACTCCAAAAGAAGCCTGGAGCTCAATAAAACCAGAAGTAAGTCACTTTCGTGTTTTTGGAAGTGAAGATTGGGCCCTTATTCCATATGAGAAACATAAAGCCTTAGAACCTAAGAGTGAAAAATGCATTTGTGTTGTATATTCTGAAGATTTCAAAGGATATATACTTCTTCAACCTAAATCCAAAAATGTAATCTTTAGAAGAGATGTAAAATTTCATGAAAATATATCGGCCTGCGAGCCTAATTCGGCGGGTGTGCCACCTTTGGCCTGCGAGCTTGATTCGGCATATGTGCAACCTCTCTCTATCTCTTCTACTTCTGACAACATTCCTTCTACTTTGGATGATGACAGCGAGGATGAAAATCCTCCTCCACCTCCTCAAGATCTTCCTTCAGCTCCACAACTTCCAAAATGGGTCTTCTCTACTCGGGATGCAACAGGTTCTCTTGCAGGTGACCCTACAGATCAGCGTCGTACACGTTCTCAGTTCGACAGAGCCTCATCCTTATTGGCTTAAGTTCCAGAAAATCATGATTCAGATACCTTTGAAGAAGCTGCAGGTCATCCAGATTGGGATGCAGATACGAATGAAGAATATCATTTCTTATTGGAAAACGATACTTTGGATCATGTTCCTCTTCCAAAGATAGGAAAACTTGTTAGATGCAAATGGGTTTACAAAACAAAGTTTGGACTAGATGGAAAAGTGGATAAATATAAAGCTCATCTTGTTGCTAAAGGATTTTCATAAGTTGAAGGCATTGACTATATTGAAACCTTCTCCCCTATTGCCAAAATGAATTCTATCTACCTTGTTCTTTCCCTTGTTGCCTCCTCTAAATGGGAAGTCCATCAGATGGATGTTAAATCTGCCTTCTTACATGGGAACTTGCATGAAGAAATCTACATGGAACAACCACCTGGCTTTATCCAAAACAACTCTAGCCTTGTTTGTCGCCTTAAGAAGTCTCTCTATGGTCTCAAACAAGCCCCTCAGGCTTGGTATGCCAAAATGGATAGCTTTCTCTTAGATAATGGCTTTTCTAGATGTCATTCCGACAACACTGGCTACACCAAAAAAGTGGTTAATTCCTTAATCATCCTTGTCCTTTATGTTGATGATATTATGCTTACTAGTAGTGATCCCAACCATATAAACCATGTGACGTCTAGTCTCAAAAAGAAGTTTGAAATGACAGACTTAGGACACTTTCATTATTTCCTTCGTCTTCAAATCTTGCAATCCAAAGAAGGTATTACCCTTTCTAAGTCCAAGTATGCCTGTGATCTTCTACGCCACTTTCACAAGGAAGACTGTAATCCAGCCCCTTCTCCCTTCAGTCTGGAGTCAAGCTTTCAGTCACTTGTACTTCCCCTGAAGTTGATGCTACCTTATACCGCCAACTTGTTGGTAAACTTCTATATCTAACCCATATCTGTCCTAACCTTTCCTTTGTCGTTGGGCTTGTTGCTCGGTTTATGCACATACCTCATGAAAGTCACTAGAAAGTAGCTAAAAGAATACTTCGATATATTCAAGGTACAATTCAGTTAGGGATTCATTATAGTGCAGGAGCATCTCCATTGTTGATTGGTTTCACTAATTCTGATTGGGTTGGTGACCTTGATGATCGAAAGTCTACTGCAGGTTATGTATTCACTCTTAGTTCAAGACCTATTACATGGTTTTGTAAGAAACAAAGTGTCATCTCTCTTTCTTCGGCGGAAGCAGAGTATCGTGGTGTTGTTGAAGCTAGCAAGGAAGCCATGTGGCTTCTTTAGATCCTGTCTAAATTTGGTCTTCATCAACAGCATCCAACTATACTTTGGTGTGATAATCAGAGTGCCATTCAGCAATGCAAAGATCCAGTTCAGCATCAACGCATGAAACACATTGAGCTACACATACACTTCATCAAAAAGCTTATTCATGATTGGGTTCTTGAAGTGCACTATTGTTCAACCAATGATCAAGTTGTTGATATCTTTACAAAAGCTCTCACAGAAGCGAAGTTTACCAAACTTCGATATATGCTTGGAGTTCAAGGAAGTTATCATTAAGGGGGATAGGCTCTAATGCCTCCTTCCTTCTCCTATTGTATCACCTTTGTAAATCCTTCAATCCTATCCCAAGTTGTTCTTAAGGGGGGATGTTCCAACACATAGGAAATAGTTAAGTATAACTTGGTCTAGCGTAGAGTTAAGTAAAGTGTGTTTCTTTAGTATGTACTTTTGTAACTTATAATCTGACGGTCATGATATGTAGTGATTCGACAGTTCATTCTCTCCTCAGTATTACTAACACTTGATCCGTGGCTTAACACCTGATTGGTCCATGATACTTATTTAAAGAGCATGGAGGGCCATTTGTCCAGTGACCGTTTATGAGAGAAGCTTATGTAAATTTTCTTTCTTTATATTAATAAATTTCCTGAAGTAGCCGCGTTGGCTTAGGTCGTGGATTGTTTCCCTCTTCGAGGATTTTAAACACGTAAAATACTGGTGTATTGATCTGTGATCTGTTTGTTAGCGGTGACCTTTGGTGTTTGATCTAAGGAACTTACCCTGTAAATTCCTACATGCAGAGGATGCGTACTAGGGAAGTACGCTAAAGCAACTTTTCCCAAAAGTGACAACAGAGCGAAAAGGTGTATTGGGATTGAAACACTCAGATATTTGTGGCCCAATGTCCACAAGAGCTCTTAGTGGTGGCGAATACTTTGTCACCTTTATTGATGATCACTCTAGAAAAGCCTGGATCTATTTCTTAAAGACCAAGGATGAGGTCTTTGATCGGTTTAGAGAGTTTAAGGCTCTCGTAGAGAACATGATAGGGAAAAAGATAAAGGTATTGCGTTCAGATAATGGTGGAGAGTATACGAACAAAAGCTTCATAGATTTTTGCGCAAAGGAGGGCATCAAAAGAGAGTGGACAGTTCCATATAATCCACAACAAAATGGAGTAACAGAGCGAAAGAATAGAATTATTGTTGGGGCGGAGAAGGCTATGTTATATGACTAGGACTTGCCTAGATTCCTATGGGCAGAGACATGCAACACAATGGTGTATATTTAGAATAGAACTCCTCACAGAGCATTGGGGAACAAAATGCTTGAAGGGGTCTTCACAGGGAGAAAGCCGAAAGTGATTCATCTCAGGTTATTCAGAAGTGTGTCATATTGTAACATTCCAGACGAGAAGCATAGTAAACTAGATTAGACTGCAGAAAAGGGGTATCTCGTAGGGTACAGCAAGACCTCAAAAGCATACAAAATCTACATTCCTAGCAGCAGGAAAATTGTAGTAAGACAAGATGCAAAGTCCATGGAAGATAGAGCTTTCAGGAAATATCGTGATATGCCAGCAGAAGATCAGTCAGTGGATGTTCCATTAGTCCAACAGTAGCAGGGGCAGTAGGGAGGACAAGCAGGAGAACAGACACCAGGATCGAGTACAGTGACCAGTACCAGCATTTCCTAGGAGTAGGAGATCTTGCCAATTCTCAGCAGATAGAACAGCAGGAACAGGTGGAGGATTTGAGTGAGCCTCCTACCACCAGTTGTAGAACCAGTAGGGAAGTACAGCAAACACTGAGGGACGCAGAGGAGTTTGTTGGGGCTCCTAGAACCAATAAAAGGAAGCGTAGGCAACCTGACAGATACCAAGCCTTAGTAGCACAAGTTGAAGAACCTTACAGTTTTCAGGAAGTCGTACAGCACTAAGTATGGGTGGATGCCATGGTAGAAGAATACAATTCTATCATGAAGAATGAAGTCTGGGAAGTTGTACCTAGACCAGAGGATAGATCAATTGTAGGATCAAGGTGGATCTACAAGATCAAGTACGCTGCAAATGGTAGTGTAGAGAAGTACAAGGCTCGGTTCGTGGCAAAGGGGTACGCACAAAAGGAAGGAATCGACTATGAGTAGACCTTCGCACCTGTAGCTATATATACCTCTATCAAATCTGTTATATCCCTAGCAGCCTAGATGGGATGGGAGATTCACCAGATGGATGTCAAGACAACATTCTTGAACGGGATGATAGAAGAGGAAGTGTATATAGAAAAGCCTGAGGGCTTCGAGACTCATGAGAAGAGAACTCATGTATGCAAGTTGAAGAAAGCCCTATATGGGCTCAAGCAAGCACCCAGAGCATGGTATGGTTGAATTGACAGTTACTTGCCACAGTTGGGATTCATCAAGAGTGATGCAGATCCCAATCTCTACTATTTGATGGTGGAGAATGAGCCACTTATTCTGGTATTATACATAGATGACTTATTTCTTATAGGGTCATCTAGGCTTATAAAGCACTGCAAGAAGAATCTTGAAGAAAAATTCGACATGAAGGATATGGGGTTGATGCATTATTTTCTAGGGTTGGAAGTTTGGCAGAAAAATGGGGAGTTGCCCAAGGAAGATATGCTACAAAGATTTTGAAGAGATTCATAATACAGGATTGTCGACCAATGGTGATGCCTATGATCACCAACTAGAAGAAAATGGATGCATCAAGAGGCAGGGAAGTAGACCCCACCTTGTACAGACAGCTCATTGGGTCATCCATGTATCTGGTCAACACTAGGCCAGACATTTGTTTCGATGTCAACACCCTTAATCAGTTCATGTTGGAACCAAAAAGGGTACATTGGGCAGTAGCTAGGCACATTCTCAAATATGTGCGTGGAACAGTCAGATATGGGTTGAAATACACCAGAGGAGATGATGTCAGAATGAGAGGGTTCACAGATGCAGATTGGGCAGGTAGTTCAGCAGATCGAAAAAGCACCTCCTGGTACTGCTTCAACATTGGATCAGAAATGATCTCTTGGTACAACAGGAAGTAGAAGTCGATAGCTCTGAGCTCAACGGAAGTACAATATATGGCAGCCAGCACAACAACCTGTGAAGCTATATGGCTTAGATATTTGCTTGTGAGCTTGTTCAGGAAGAGGATGGAAGCGACCAGTGTTTACTATGATAATCAGAGCTGTATCAAACTCTCTAAGAATCCAGTATTTCATGATCGGTTGAAACACATAGGTATCAAATGTCACTTTATTAGAGACTGTGTTCAACGTGGGGCAGTGTAGCTGCAGTATGTCCCCACAGGAGATCAAGTAGCAGACGTACTCACAAAGCCTCTAGGAAGAGCTAACTTCATTCAGTTCAAGGTGCAGATGCGTATGGTAGAGAACCTGTTTCAATAACAGAAACATATGGGTCCTCAATTGCAGCAGCAGTAGATGAGAGGGAGTTGCAGTGCAGATGCAGTAGTTGGCAACAGTTGTAGGGTCAGCAGCACCAGCATCATAGATCCAACAACGCAGTAGTTGGTGGACAGCAGTATCAGACACCAACAGTGCAGAGGGAGATGTTACAGAGTTAGGGTGATGCTTCAGCAGGTTGCATTACAAGAGCACATTCCTCAGTAAGAGGGAGTGTTGATTTCTGGTAGCATCAGATGTACTCTAAGTCTCAAATTTTGCAGGGAAGCTTAGACACATGTATTCCAAAATACCCAGGAAGCGTTTTGGGAAATTCCACCCGGATGAGGTTTTATTAAAATAATTAATTATTTTTAATGGCAGCCTAAGTCTAAACTTAGGGAATTAAAATAACTAAAGTGTATTAATAGAACTGGGTGTGAATCTTCTAGAAAGAGACGAAGATCGAGTCAAGTTAATCTTAGCCCTTGATTATGTTTTAATCTGGGTCGTCGATTTCTCAATGAGAAGATTATAAGAAGGACTTCGATGGCCATTTGGAAACACACCAGGCAGATACTTAGTTGCCCGCGCAGATCGATTTTCTCATTGGCTGAAGTTCGGCAGAGAAAATCGAATCAGAGGGAAAGTTGCAGGTTGGAGAGAGAGGGCATCAGCAATAGTCAGGAGTGCGGGATTAGACTGGATGAAGCAGCGCAAAGGAGGGACAACGCAGAGGCTGTGACGTTGGGACAGGGATAGCGCAGAGGTTGACGTTGGGACTGTGTAGAGGGTGATGCATTGAGGGCAGCAGTTCCTCTCCAGAGTCAAAATTTCACTATGAAGCGTGAGAAAATTGTCTATAAAATTTCTCACAAAAATTCCTCTTCTATTCTGCTAGTTGTATTTTGTACATGAGATTTTGCTGAAGAATAATAAAGGAACCCTCATCTGTTGCACCAGTTTTCCCACATTGGGTTTTTTCAGGGACAATTGTCCAAAAATAACTATCATTGTGATTGTACTTGTGCTAGTATTTTTCTTTGCATTTAATTTCCACAACATTTTAAATGTGAAGGCTGCAATAGAATTTTTTTCGATATTTACTATGGAACACCATAAATAACTTGTTTTTGAATTAATAAGTAAAAGAAATAATATCAGTTACTACAGTTGGGGTTCTATTTAGGAATTTTCATAGATCTAACAGGTCCATGGACTCCATGCGATCATCAACAATATCTCTCTTCGATTTCGGCACGGAAGGACCTTCTAGAATATCCATATCATCACTTTTCTTTTCAGGAGGCGAAGGCGAAGGAAGATCCCTTTCTTTTCCAAGGAAAACATCTTCATCAAATGTTACATCCCTGCTAATTTCAACCTTTGACCAAGAATATATATTCTAAATTCTTTGGAATCTCCACAATACCTAGCAAACGTACATTTCCCTCCAATGGCCTCCAGCTTGTTTCTCTTGTCTTTCGACACATGAAATATACGGGGCAGCCAAATATATGGAGATGATCAATGTCGGACTTGACACCTACGAATACTTCTTCGAGAGTTTTGTTGTCCAATGCTTGATGAGAAACCCTGTTTTGAACATATACCGTTATAATCATTACTTCACCCCAAAGGAACTTCAGTAGTTTTTTATCATGTAGCATGGCTCAGTCAGCTTCTACAATAAACATGTTCTTTCTCTCAGTCACTCCATTTGTTCGGGATTATAGGGCATAATCGTTTCAATCTTGATACCTTCCTTATTGTAAAAATCTATGAATTCATTTGAAATGTAGTCCCCACCGTTGTTGAATCTAAAGATCTTAATTTTCTTCCCTATTTGATTTTTGACCGGAGCCTTGAAGTCCTTGAATATTTCGAGGGCCTCCTCTTTGTGCTTCAAATAATACATCCAAGTGTTTCTTGAGAAATATCGATAAAGGTTATGTAGTAGAGATGGCCACCAAGTGAATGTACGGGCATTGGACCACATATGTCAGAATGAATGAGTTGGAGAATGTCATTTGGCTTATTCAATGTTCCCCGGGGTCACGTCCCCTAAGGTCGGGTGCACGCACCCCTCGCACCCGGGACGGGGAGTCTCTTGGGGGTGTGTTTCCCCACGCACCCTTTTTGGGGAGTCTCGAGGAGACGCAAGGGGGTGCGTTTCCCCAGTGTGGGGCGCGACTCCCCAAAAAGGGTGCTTCTAAAAAGGGGGACGCACCCCCCCTTAGATTTGTCTAATGACACCTAATGTAAAAAAAAAATGACTATCATATACTATAAAGTCTAAAATTTTAAAAATAAATAAAATTTTAAAATTAAATTAAACAAAAAAAACAAAATGGTAAGTTTAAAAAAAAAATTACGATTCATTATTCAATGATTAATTTCATTTCTAGCTCTTCAACCTCCGACTGACCTCTGCGACTTCGACCTTGACCTCTCTGCGTCCTTGCAATAAAATTTATTTCGATATTTACTATGGAACACCATAAATAACTTGTTTTTGAATTAATAAGTAAAAGAAATAATATCAGTTACTGCAGTTGGGGTTCTATTTAGGAAATTTTCATAGATCTAACAGGTCCATGGACTCCATGCGATCATCAACAATATCTCTCTTCGATTTCGACACGGAAGGACCTTCTAGAATATCCATATCATCACTTTTCTTTTCAGGAGGCGAAGGCAGAGGAAGATCCCTTGCTTTTCCAAGGAAAACATCTTCATCAAATGTTACATCCCTGCTAATTTCAACCTTTGACCAAGAATATATATTCTAAATGCTTTGGAATCTCCACAATACCTAGCAAACGTACCTTTTCTTCCAATGGCCTCCAACTTGTTTCTCTTGTCTTTCGGCACATGAAATATACGGGGCAACCAAATATACGGAGATGATCAATGTCGGACTTGACACCTATGAATACTTCTTCGAGAGTTTTGTTGTCCAATGCTTGATGAGGAACCCTGTTTTGAACATATACCATTGTAATCGTTACTTCACCCCAAAGGAACTTCAGTAGTTTTTTATCATGGAGCATGGCTCAGGCAGCTTCTACAATAAACATGTTCTTTCTCTCAGTCACTCTATTTGTTCGAGATTATTGGGCATAATTATCTCAATCTTGATACCTTCCTTATTGTAAAAATCTATGAATTCATTTGAAATGTAGTCCCCACCGTTGTCAGATCTAAAGATCTTAATTTTCTTCCCTATTTGATTTTTGACCAGAGCCTTGAAGTCCCTGAATATTTCGAGGGCCTCCTCTTTGTGCTTCAAATAATACATCCATGTCTTTCTTGAGAAATATCGATAAAGGTTATGTAGTAGAGATGGCCACCAAGTGAATGTACGAGCATTGGACCACATATGTCAGAATGAATGAGTTGGAGGATGTCATTTGGCTTATTCAGTGTTCCACGGGGTCACGTCCCCTAGGGTCGGGTGCACGCACCCCTCGCACCTAGGATGGGGAGTCTCCTGGGGGTGTGTTTCCCCACGCACCCTTTTTGGGGAGTCTCAAGGAGACGCAAGGGGGTGCGTTTCCCCAGTGTGGGGCGCGACTCCCCAAAAAGGGTGCTTCTAAAAAGGGGGACGCATCCCCCCTTAGATTTGTCTAATGGCACCTAATGTAAAAAAACAATGACTATCATATACTATAAAGTCAAAAAAATTTAAAAAATAAATAAAATTTAAAAATTAAATAAAACAAGAAAAACAAAATGGTAAGTTTAAAAAAAAAAAATTACGATTCATTATTCAATGATTCATTTCATTTCTAGCTCTTCAACCTCCAACTGACCTCTGCGACTTCAACCTTGACCTCTCTACATCCTTGAAGTAGATTTTATTTTCAATGCTCACTATCCATTTTTACTTTTTAGTTGATGACCTCAGACTAATTCTTGACTCTTCACTCTTAACTATTTTTTGAGTTTGAAACTTTGAGTTATATAAATTTACTATTTACTATTTAGTGTTCAAAGTTCAAACATTAGTATCTACTATCTACTTCCAGACTTCTAGTATGCTTTGCTTTCAATTTCGATTCTAGAATGATGAATGGTGAAATTAATTTTTAAATCAATGTACATTGTACACTGTAGAATGATGAATGATGAATGATATGGAATCATGGATCAATGTATTTCAAGATTTCATTATTGAATTTATTTATTGAATGATCATTGATTATGGATGAATATTAGACTAATGAGTATGTCATATGAATGATGTATGTATCAAAATGAATGATGAGGATGGATCAATGAATGTCATTATTCAATTCAATTATGAATTTAAATTTTATCATGTGTAGATCAAATTTCAATTTTCAATTTATTGGTATTCATATTAGTATATACTATATACTATATTATTATTAGTCTAGTTAATATTTAATATTTATCCTTTCATTATTAAACAATGAATATGAACTTGAATTATATATACACACACACACACAGACCCCGACGACTCCCCGCATCCCCAAAATTTCCCTAAAATTTCAGGGTACTCCCACACGTCCCCCTTGTGTGTCTCCCCGCACCGGAGTCTTGGTGGAACATTGGTCTTATTCTTGCTAAAGGGTAATGGCCCCCTTCTCTTCTTTCCACTGGCACATTCTAGACATACTCTGTTATGTTGAGCTTGAACATCAGGGATCCCAGAGACCAACTTCTTAAATTTCAAAAAAGCAATGTAAGAGTGTCAATCTTTGGTGCCGCGGCTTACTTTGATGATTAGTGTCATGTACCAATGCTCGAAGGGATCTTCCACTGACTATAGATTCCTTCAAATCTAGATCTCGATCTAAAATAATCTCTCATAGAGGATCCGACAGGCCAAGTAAGTACTTTTCACTTGATGAAGGCGACCCTCATCCCTTTGTCCTCCAAAGCATATATAGATACTAAATTCTTCTACAACCCCAACACATACATCACATCATGAATCAAAAAAGATTCCCCAAAGTCCAAATGAAATTTAACAGAAACAAAGCCCTTAACAGGATGAGTGGAGTTGTCTTCAAGAATAATCTTTAAACTTGACTCCCTCTCTACCACATTAGAAAGAACCTCCTTATACCCAAATAAATGATGAGAGGCCTCACTATCAACCAACCAACTATCCCAAGTTTCCGAGAGAGAGGGACTAGAAAGTGTAGAAAATAAGGATATATTTAGATTGACTAGTAGCAACATTAGTTTCATACCTGGAATTTCTTACTTCTTTCAAGGACAGTGGTCTTCATCGCGATCATTTAGAGCATCTCTTATTCTCCTTCCATCTCTTCCATTACGATCATTCCTTCAATCATATTTTCCTCTTTGATTATTAAACTTGCTATTGTTGCTTCTAGTGTTATATCCTGAAGCATTGTTCTTCTGAGGGCAATCTTGAGCATAGTGACCTTTCTTGTGACAATTGTAGCATTCAATGTGCAATGACTCCTCTCTTCCATTCCTTCTATTTGAATTTTGTCGCTTATGGTGGTAATGAAAGTTTCCCAAATGGGATGGAAACCTCTAAGTGTTACCAACACAAACTCCCTGTCAGGTATAGTTTCCCCAACTCTCTGCAATTGATCTTTAAGACGAGATATCCTCATGATATAGGATTGCACATATTCTCCTTTATTCATCTTCATATCTTTGAGTTGATCTTTCAACGAGATGATTTCATTCAAATTGGTAACTTCATACATCCCAACTAGCTTATCATACATATCCTTAGACTTATTCAAATTTCCAACATAGGCAAGTAAGTGATCTCGTAAACCATCAGCTATAAGTTTCTCTTCTTTTAACTCACCTTTCTTGTACTTGTTCCTGGCAGCAGTGGGAGCATTTTCAGGAGGCTCAGGAAATTTTCCTTATATGTACACTAAGACATCATTGTCATCTAATATCATTTCCAACTTGATCTTCCAAGCAGCAAAGTTAAGATGTGTCACCCAGCATCTCGATTTCCTTGAAGTAATAGGTAGACATCTTGACCTTATTAGATAGATCATGGGATCCTTCAACTTTTCTAAAGATGATTGCTCTAGCTCGTCTCCTTTGAGCTCGTCCTTCACCTTAGCTTTGATACCATGTTAATTTTTCACTGCTCTATGCCATATCAATTACTTTAGCCCAATTCACTTCTCCAATAAAAAATTTCAATAACAATAAATTCTTCCAATTCAATTCAGTAACTGAAGATAGAATAGTAAGTGCAATGACAATAGGAGACAATCTAAGAAACTGGATTCTCTGGTCTAGGCCATCGTGTCCCAATCCAACTAATCGGACACGATTCTGTCGGATTCGTGTCTGATCATGTCCGTCGAGGACACGTCGTTTCCCGATCATGTCCTGTACGGACACGATCGTGTCTCGATCCAACGGACACGACCGACAGATAAAAGCCCTCCACAACTTTTAAAAAGGTCATTTGGCCTCTTATTTCTCACTTTGTGCATGCATGTCTTTGTATTTGGCCTCTCATTTCTCACTTTGTGCGTGCTTGAGGCAGCTCTGCCTGGCCATAAACAAGGAACAAAAATGCTCTAGATGCATTAACAGATCTACAACAACAAAAAATTCAAACTTGCATCAACAAAATGTGTGAACTAAAAACAAAGGCACAACCTATACAACACCTCACTCACACATGGGGTGTGTCACTTTAAGAATCTGCACTTGCAAAAGTACATTCAGTTGATTCTATTTTCAATGAGAAAAATAGACCCTCTGAATAGAGTACTACTAGTCTTTTAAACATAGACAGAGGTTGGAGCTACTAGAATACCAATTGCACGTCATTAAGCAAAAGAAAAGTCTTCACTGTATTTGGGACATGTGGCCCCATGTGTATCAATGTATCATGCATCTTAAATCTTTGTAAAACTTACATCTAAATGAAGATGTATGTTTGAATTAATGAATTTGTATGAATTTGTGTAAGAAATATCTAATTCTTAATATATATATATATATATATATATATTTTAATAAAATAATATATATCATGTCCAGACGTGTCCTATTCCGGGGGTCATTGTGTCCCGAATCCAAAACTCAAATCTGCATGTCTATCGTGTCTCGTGTCCCCGTGTCAGGTGACTTAGGAGACAATCAACCCCTCAATAAGAGAAACTGATTTGGTCAAAGGCCGGGGAAAAATCCCACAAGGGGGAAAACCCTTTGAAATTCTTCTATTAGATTGTCTTCAAATGTTCAGCAGAGTGTACAATGAGCCCAAATCCATATACAAAAATCAGAGTCAAAGTTTTGACTTTTCAACAATTCATCCAACCAATATCAAAAGTATGAGCCAATAGTCAAATCTGTTCAAGGTCAACGCTGGTCAAAGTTAATGGCAGCAGCAGCTACTGCAAATAGTCAATGGTCAAAGGTCAACATTCCTCCAAATGAGCTCAGTCAACAGTCAAATAATGCGGCCTGTTCAACTAGTCAAAGTGCCACAAAAACAATCCCAAGACTATCCTTCAATCTCAGTCAAAGTCAAAGTCAAAGGCAGTCGAAACCCTAGTTGCAGATCTGAAGTCAACCCAGTCAAAGTGCCCAGAAATTCTCAATTTTTGTGCCCAAAAATTTGGCCCTCCAAAACAGTCCAAAAACCCAAGTCAAAATCAGTCAAACCATGCCCAATCTCCAAAAGTCAACCTTAGTCAAAGTGTTGGTCAAAACAGAATTCGGCCTCCTGAAATTTTCCTTTCCTCTTGCTCGCATGTGTGAAGAAGATCCCTACAATTTTCAGATGTATTGAACCCAAGAAGAGATGATGAGATGATGTGATGATGGTGTCCAAATGAGGCTCCTTGACTTGAATTTATTGGCATTGGAGGAAGGACAATTTGTTCTCTAGGCCGACTTAATCAAATGTGACATTGTGGGTTTCACTTCAAAAATACACTTTCCCTTATCTAAATCCAATGCTTCAAGGTCAATTTTGGTCCTCTTGGAATGAGGAATCTAGTCGAATGATTGGAATTAGTCACTGAGCTGCCAAATTAACAAGAAGCAGATAGAAGGCACGTTTCTTTGAGCTTTTGTAAACCAAAAAGCCTCTCAATTGGGATGTGTGATCCAGAAATGGATCCGAACCTACTAACGGGTTTTTGACTCTATACCTACAACTTGATTCAGAAATGTAAATCAATGCAATGTAAATGTTGAATAACTTGAAATTAAAAGTAAAAGGAAAACAGAAGATTAAATGTGTAAAAAAAAACAGGAGTAGAAAAGAAGATTAGGGTCATGGTTGTTCGCCTTCCCCTTACCCTAACTCTTCCTATTTCCTCATGGAATTTCGTTCTCTTACAGTCTTCTAGCAAAGGAAAGTAAGGACGATAACGGGACTTGCAACCAAGAGAAGATAGATATGCTTGTACTGAGCACAGGAACAAAGAACTTACAATCATAAGACAAGAAGATAGAACAGAGATCAGAAATAATTCTACATTGGGACCCATGTTGGTGAGGCAAATGTGCTATAAGCCCCTCATTCACACAATGCACATCAAAAAATACTGAGAGAGCATTGCAACTCAGAATTCAAAGAAGATAATTGAGCATTTAGCTGAGGTCACAAAAAGAGCCAACAAAGATCAAGTGAGCAACTGATGGACTGTAAATGATGTATCAGTGGCGCTAAGCTAGTTGGCTGTGTAATGATGTAATATTCTTTTCTGGAAATTTTCCATGTTTCAACTACTTCTGAGTTTGTGTTTAGGAAAGTTCACCGGTGCCTTGCATCAAACAGTTCAAGTACATACTGTTGTAGATGATTTAATAGGAATTTCATGCCCAGAATGCTTTTCTCAGAGTTCATTGTTCATGAATAGATTTCAAAATATTATATATAATGTTTGCGATAAACTCAGAACTCAATACAAAACTAATATGAGGGAATGACATCCATAGAAAGTATTTTCTTCACTAAAAGATTAAATGCACAGAGCTTATTGGGACAGTAGAACCTGATAATTATTTGCAGCCTTGGAATGAATTTTAAATGCAAATATCAGTCCCTTCAGCATTTTGTTCCAGCCTTTGGTAATGAAGAAATTGCGCAGAATTAAATACACTGGTCCAGAACTACACAATTAAATACACTGGTCCAGAATTAAATACACTGTTTCAGAGGCAGTAATATGGCAGCGTAGGCCCACTGGATATGCTTTCGCTCCCTTGGAAAAGATTCTGGAGTCATAAACCAACTAGAAAAGGGAACTCGGCCTCTAACCTTCCCACAGTCACACTTATAAGCCAGGAGTGTAACACGCAGCCCAGAAAATGGTATTCAGCCTGGTCATGTCACTCGGTATGCCATACAGCCCTCATCCTGTGCTCTGCTACCAATCCGCAGCCCAGGTAACCAATAAATTTGGTCCAGCATGGAGGTAAAGAGTGACTCTAACTGTGTACACTAGCTGCTTAAACAAGCTGAATCGAACCACTGCTTCTTTCAACCAGCCACCACGTTAAGAACAACTAGAAGCTCGACCTCTATACTGACTGTAAACTTCGACTTCCAAGGCTCAAATTGTTGGTAGTTTCTCCATCTGCAAAGCGATATGGAAAATACCCAATATGTTTCTAAAAAACTTGGATACCTCAGTTTTTCTTGCAAATATCGTTCTCCATTGAAGCTCTACGGTGAAATCTGAGTGATTTCACTCTCACCTCCAGTGAGTGATTTCACTCTCACCTCCAGACTAGAGGGTCTTGTTGCAACACCGAAATCTGCTATGGTAGCTAGGGCTCCAAAGCCCTCAGCTTCGTCTTCCAACTCTCTACAAGAGCTCTCTCTATTCAAACTCACACAATGCACGAATGCAGAGAGGCTCAATTCCCTTCTTTAATGAGTTTAGGATTGTCTTTTCCTCTTCACCTTCCCTTTTCTCTCTTTATTTTCTTTTTATTAAATTCACTTTTTATGATACTTCACTTTATAAAGTTAAAGTGACATCCACCTTGCTTAGGAAATATCATCCTTCTCCTTCTTTAATAAAGTCTCCTTAGGCAAATTTAAGTCCCCTTATTAATTATTTCCACGTTTTAGTCTACGGGAAGGCCAGCGGACTCCATCATAAGCTTACTATGGGAACGGGGACATTACAGTCCTCCCCGCCCAAGACTGCTTGTCTCCAAGCAATTTCAATTCGGGATGTTGCAGCACCTATTCGCCTTCCTAGGTATCATCTTCTACCGGAAAATCCCTTCATTTTACTAGGAACTCCTTGATTGTTCTGCCCCGCGATTTTCCTTCTTTGTTCACTGGGATCTTCTCAGGAACTAAGTGTTGAGATTTTTGGGTGTTGGAGTAGTAGCATCGGATGTGCTCTAGCTCCCAAACTTTGTGGAGGGACTATAGTACATAAGATCCCCAAGACCCAGAAAGTGTTTTGGGAAATTCCATCCCGTTAAAGAGATAATTAATTAATTAATCTTTATAATTAATGACCCTAAGTCTAACTTAGGAAAATTAAAAGATTAAAGGTAACTAATTTAAACATGTGATGAGAATGACTTAAGTGACATGGATCAAGCATCTTCTAATCTTAGACGTCGATTCAAGATTAGATCACGGTCATTGAAGTCTCAACGAGAAAAGTATATGAAGAGGGCTTGGGGTCATTTGGAGAACACACACACTGGCAAAGCACTGAAGCTAAGCTAGGATTCTAGGGCGTGGTTTGCCAAGAATTTCAGAAGTGTTTCAGTTGCGGAGGGTTGATGTAGTGCCAGGAGGACTGACGCTGGCCAGCCAGGGCAGCAGAGGGGCAAAGTAACCTAGTCTGGGGTGACGTAGGCCCTTCCTGAGGCCAACAAGGTTAACACAGAGGGCTTCAGAGCAGCGTTAGGGTTTCTAGAGGCCGGAAAAGATTGAGTTCTGTAAATCCCGTTTGAGGGTGTGAATTAGTCAGTTTTATGTCTCCAGAATAGAGCTACAGTCTTTATTTCTCTGTTGGGTTAACCAGTTTTCCTGCATTGGGTTTTTCCGGGGACAGTTGTCCAAAAAATACGTGTGTGCACTTTGACATTGTGCAAGTTATTCATTTTTAGATCTGCATGTGTAGGTTCTTAATGTATTTACTTCAATGTTAATGTTGAAGATTTCAGATTAATAAATTATGTAAGTAGGAGAAGTAAATCAGTAATTTAAGAGTAGGGTTTCTATTTAAGTATATTCATAAATTTTCACACTAAGACCAATTCTCCCTCCTCATTTAATGGTGGAAGCTCTATGGAAACAACTGTATGTTGTCCCAAAGCCTTTTTGAGGCATGAGACATGAAAGACATTGTGAATCTTGCATCCCTCCGGAAGCTCGAGTTCATAGGCTACCTCTCCTACTCTTCTCAATATTTTGAATGGCTCGTAGACCTTTAGTTTTGAGGGAGGACTGCCTGTGGGGTTAGAGACGAAAGTACACCATATCTCCTAGTTCAAAGTTGCGCTCCACCCTATGATTGTCTTCATACAGTTTTTGTTGGTTTTGAGCTATGTGTAGATTGTCCTTGAGGTCTTTTAAAAGGTCCTGGCTCTCTTGGACCCAACATCTCCATTTCCATGTTTCGTTGATCTGTGGTGTACTTTCCTATGTAGTAGAACCACTGATACCCCAACACCACAATAGCATCCGGCACATCCACCACGAAGAAGTCATCTACCACTGTATAGTTTCACAGGGTGAGTTGTGTGAAAATTCCGTTAACCTCTGGAATCCTATTGCAGCAATTGCAAGATATTCAACTAATTGTTCATTTTCTAACTTAACAATATATTTGCAGTTTACTACAGCAAATACTAAATACATCACACTGCAACCCTACACAAATAAACTGCGAAAGAAATACAAGTGTGGAAACAAACTGAAAAGGAATAGATCATGGTCTAAGGCTGCCGGAAAAACCCAATGCGAGAAAACCAATGCAGCAAATCTGAGGGTTTATATATTATGCAGTAAATATTTTTGAGTACAAATCTACGATTGACACAACCGTCAAATAATACAGAGAAACTGACAGAAAAGATCTTGTAAGACAAACCTCACTCCTCCACGGGAATGCGATACTGATCTGCACCAAGACTGGACTGCCCTACGCTGCCTCTGCACAATCTCTGCATCACAACGATGGTTACCCTATGCCTCTACGTTGGTCTCTCTGCTGGCTGGAAACTGAGGCTTTCTGGCCTTCGAAAAATCTCTCCAGGATTTGGCACTGGCCCAACACTGTCTCCTCAGCATGAAACGACTTCCCTTTAGGCTCTGCGCAGTGACTGCATAGGCACTTCGTCACTGGCTTTGCGCTGCTACAGTGGCTCTATCTGTCTCTGTTGTTATGCACTCTCCGTCACAAAAATCCTTCCAACCGAAATTACTGCCCCTCTCTGCAAAAGATCTCACGATCAAATTTTCTTACTGAGCACTACTCACTAAAGAAATCGATCTCTGATATACGCCAAATGTGTTTTCCAAATGACCCTTCAAACCATTCTTGTAGTCTTCTCGTTGAGACTTCAACGACCCAGATTATATCTCTAATCAACAGCTAAGATTAACTTTTGACTTGATCAGTTTGTTCTAAATCATTCTTACTCATATTCTATTAATTCACTTTAATTATTTTCTTTTCCCCATACAGTCTCTTTAAAAAATAATTAATCATTTCTATAGAATACAATCTCAGTGGAATTTCACCAAATGATTTATGGGTTATCTGGAATACATGTGTCTAAGCCTCTCTACAAAATTTGAGACTTAGAGCACATCCAATGCTACACCAAATCAACAATCCCTCTTAGCGAGGAATGTGCTCTAACAATATGCCCTGCTGCACACTGCTATGACCCTAAAGCATTTCCCTCTACGTTGTTGATGTCTGACATTGTTGCCCATAAACTCTGCGCAAACGCTGCTGACACTGCCACTGCCACTATCAACACTGCATCTGTACTGCAACTCCCTCTTAATTCTGCATCAGTGTTGTTGTTGTCTCTGCCACTGCCAACTACTACTACACTGCAACACAGTTGCTTTCTGCAACTGAAAAACATCAAAAATTGGAGAAGTATGATGCATCTCAGGGATGAAGATCTAACTGTTGCTAGCCTCTGCGTTGTCCTTCTAAAGTTGGTGCATTGTTGTTGCTCTACACTGCGTCCCTTTGTGTTGCTACAACTTTGCTCTGCACTACTAACTATTGCACTGTCACTTCTACACTCATCTGCACCAACTGGCACCCGTCCATCCTGCTACTTTTGATTTGGGCTCTCGTAGCAAGGTGATGATCTGAGAGGTGGACTCCTCAAGGATCTTGCCCAATCTTGCAGATCTATGGGTCTACAACTCCAAATCAGCCCACCTCCCTCCTAGAGGTATATGAGCAATCATAGCAAATTCCTCCTCCTCTATCTTTGTTGCTCCGGCCTGAGGATCATGCTTCTTATCCTTGTCCTTCTTTCTAAGAGGACACTGTGTGGCATAATGTCCCATCTTGCCACACCGGACGCATTCAATCTTTGATAGATCCTTCTTCCTCTTGCGTTGCTCTAGTTGCCCTTTTGATGCAAGTATTGCATTCTCTTCCTCCTGCTTCTTGATCTTCGAATTGTTGTTGCTGCCGCCCTCAAGTTGACACTTGAGTAAGTCTCTCCTCATCTCTTCTTGCTGAAGAGCTGCCCACATTGACTCCCAGTACGGCAAGTTCTCTCTGCCTAGGATGCTCCAGACAAAGAATTGGTAATCCTCAGACATTGAGTTGAGCGCCACTTTGGCCATCTTTGTGGCCTTAGGAGTTACTCCTACGGCTGCCAACTGATCTCAGTTTCCTAAAGTCTAGACAGGAATGGATCAATACGCTCTCCCTTTTGCATCCTGGTGGTCTGCATTTTCTCCTCCAGAAACATCTTCCGCTGCTCGGAAGATGCCTTGTACAGCATGGCCAACCCTTCCCACATCTCCCTTGTTGTCCCTTTGATGGAAATTTGAGACATAATGTGATCCTTCACTCCATCGAGGATCAATATTTTTGCCTTTATCATATTCTTCTTGAAGGCCCTTAGTGGTGTTGCATCAACCGGTTCAGCCTGAGCACTATCGATAAAGTGTTTGAGGTCATGCTCATCTAGAAGGAAGGAGATCCTTGCCTTCCAGATTGCATAGTTGGAGGCACCCTCCAACCGGTCTTGGTCATGCAATCCGCTGGTGGCCCTCTCACCCCACTATTGTCAATCTACTGCATCTCACCCTTTGCGTAGCTAGCTTTACGTACTCCTTGTGGAGCAAGCCACAAAATTTGCTGCTACTGCACGAGGAAACTGAGTTTCTTGGGAAAAAAACTCAATGAGGTCAGAAATCCCCAAAACTATGTTTCAGCTACTCTTTCCTGATGTGTTTCACCAACAATCACTGTTGCGCAGTGAACTGCGTCCCTCCAGCTGTTGATTTGCGTAGATTTGTTGCGTTGCTCGATCTGCCTCGGACAAACAGCAATCTAGAACAATCCTACCTCTCTATCATCTCACTTAGAGATTTTCCTGTTGGTCTAGCTCTCTTGGCTTGGACTATGCAATCAACTAGGAGATCGATATGCTGCTTACGCAACTCTTTGATCCCAGCTTCACCAACGCTGAATCTACTAGTTGTTCTTCTGTTCCTCTTGCACTCAGCTTAAAGAAGCTCTGAAACCATGTGAAAATTTAGTTAACCTCTGGAATCCTATAGCAGCAATTGGAATATATTCACCTAATTGTTAATTTTCTAACTTGACAATAAATTTGCAGTTTACCACGACAAATACTGAATACATCACACTGCAACCTACACAAATAAACTGCGGAAGAAATACAAGTGCGGAAACAAACTGAACAAGAATGGATCACACAACCATTTGACACAGTTATTTTTGGACTAATGTCCCCGGAAAAACCCAATGCGAGAAAACCGATGCAGTATATTTGAGGGTTTATATATTATGCAGTAAATATTTCTGAGTACAAATCTAAGATTCACACACCCGTCAAATCATACAGAGAAACTGACAGAAGATATCTTGTGAGACAAACCTCACTCCTCCACGGGAACCCAACACTGATCTGCACCAAGACTAGACTGCCCTGCGTTGTCTCTGCACAGTCTTTGCGTCACAACGATGGCTTCCCTTTGCCTCTGCGTTGATCTCTCTCCTGGCTGGAAATTGAGACTTTCTAGCCTCTGGAAAATCTCTCCGAGATCTATCACTTGCCCAACGTTGTCTCGCAAGAAAATGAATTCCCTTCAGCCTCTAAGCAGTGACTGCATAAGCACTGCTTCACTGGCTCTGTGCTGCTACTGCTATGCACTCTCCTGCTCAGGAATCCTTCCAACCGGAATCACTGCCCCTCTCTTCAAAAGATCTCACGATCAAATTTTCTTCCTGAGCACTGCTCACTAAAGAAATCGATCTCTAATCTCTGCCAAATGTGTTTTCCAAATGACCTTTTAAGCCATTCTTATAGTCTTTTCGTTGAGACTTCCACGGCCTAGATTAGATCTCTAATCAACGGCTAATATTAACATTTGACTTGATCTATTTGTTCTAGATCATTCTCACTCATATTCTATTAATTCGCTTTAATTATTTTATTTTCCTAAGTTTAGACTTAGGGTCTCTTTAAGAAATAATTAATTATTTCTATAAAATACAATCCAAGTGGAATTTCACCAAATGATTTCTGGGTTATCTAGAATACATGTGTCTAAGCCTCTACACAAAATTTGAGACTTAGAGCACATTTGATGCTATCCCAAATCAACAAGTTGTAGCTCAGGAATGTACAAGTTGAAGTCCATCTGATGTTTCCCTGGTATGACGACTGTAAAACAATCAAACTCTATTGTAAGGAATTCCCCTCCGTTCCACCAACTCATCATCTATGACGTTGTGAAAAGCACCACCGTCAACTAGTACTATCACTTTGTGCCCCGTTATAACCCCTCTAACTCTGAAAGTGTGGTGTCTAGGGAATCTCGACATAGAAGCTAAACTAGGACCTTTGTCCTCTACATGTGAGGACTCACCTCCAACAGTCTGGTGCATCTGCCCCAGTACCTATTCCTGTACCGGTCACTGTATCTGCTCCTCATCCCCATCATCGTTGTCACTCTCCGAGTACACCTCAATGTAATGAGCTTTATCGGTTTTGTCTTTGCCAGCACACTTATGCCCCGATGCCCATGGCTTCTGACAGTTGAAACAAAGTTTCTTCCTCCTCAACTCTTTTCGGGTCTCCTCATCCAACTTTATTTTTCCCCATCCACTCCTTTTGAGGGGGCTTAACCTCTTTACCTTTTTGACGGAAAGAAGGTTTAGGAGTGAATTTATTTTTGGAAGAGGCATCCTGTAAATCCCTGGTTTTATTGATTGACGCACGAAGTGTAGTGGGTTCGAAACTATTAACCCATCCACGTAGAGATTCTGTCAACCCGTCTACAAATACCATCACCAATCTGGCCTCTGAAATATTTGTGACTATGACTGCCAGTCTCTGAAATTTTGCAATATAAGCCTTCGGACTACCTGTCTGCTTGAGTTGCGCCAGCTCTCTAAAATGTATCTCTGAATCCTTCCTGTCAAAGTGCTCAATAAGCCTTTGAGTGAACTTTGTGTATGAGGTGATGTTGTTATGCCCCAATGTCACCAACCCATGGTATCACCACTCATGGGCCTCACCATCCAAGTGCAGTGTGGCCAATTTGATAGCCTCCTCCTCTGTCATATGATGCAGCTGAAAATAAGTGTCCAATTTTTGTACCCATGATCTAGCTTAACATTTGGACGACCCATCAAAACAAGGGATGGTCACCTTCCCCAATGTTTTCTGCAGATCCTGATTTTTCCTTGGGAACCTCTGAGTTGGTTTGGGCCTGCTCTTTAGCTGAAGATGTGACGCCACAGGCCATAGGCGTGCAACTTATCAATAAACACACACATAAAAACTAAAATCAAATGCACACCCAATCTATGAAATAATTAATCAATAAATAAAATATTTACAAGAACTATTGGCCTTATGCTTGACCATCATTCCTCACACTCACTCCCAAACTCTACACACACTTTTTTACATGCTTTATGCCTCATAGGCTCACCTCTATTTATACAAATGGATTAGAACCCAAGGAGGTTCTACATCCTAAGCTAACTCCAAAAATATCTCTCCTAATCTCTAACATCTCTCATCTAATCTCTAAAATCACTCATTCAATCTTTAATCCATAATCCTCTCAAACCTTCCACAATCCTCTCAAATCTTCTTCTATTTACAATAATCCTAATTCTCTCTTAAAACTTTAGGAGAAATACATTAATTAATTAAATCCTCACTTTCTAACTAACTCCCCTAGTAAACACTTAACCTAGGTTAGATGCACCCACATCAAGATTGTTTATTTTTGTAGCATCGAAAAGTGTTCCAAGTCTCAAAATTTGTAAGGAGGCTTGGATATCAGTATTCCAAAGAACCCAAAAACCGTTTGTGGAAATCAATGTTTTGAACATCACGATAAAATCGCAATTTTTCAAAGAAACGATTTAATATCGTGAAAAATTGCGATTTGACCCGAAAAAATCGTTAGCCAGTCAAACGCGACCCAATAACACGCAAATTAGATTTTTTTTTTGTCATTTTTGTAGACAGAGGTTAAGAAATAGAGTTAAGGACGAGGAGAAGTCATCTTGAGAGGACACAATCCGCCTAATTAACGGCCCAGATTGACTAGAAATTAGTAAATTACTATACTTTTACAAGGCAATTTTACATCTGTTTTTAGCTTCGGGGGCGTTGCCCTTGAAACCCCCCGCCAGGGGGGGGCTCCATAAAGTTGTAGCCGCCGCCCCCTGGACCCCCCAGCAGCGTTTAATTACGGGCGCCGTTGCCGCCCCATTAAGGTACGGGGGTCCAACATTGTGATACAAAATAAACAAGATAATCAGGCTCCACACCCAACAAAGAGGCCTATCATGGAGTCAGCCTCTGATTGGATAGAGCAGGACGTAGTGGCGGGGGAGAAGGAGGAGGAGGAGGAGCAACAGCAAGAGGAGGAGGTGACACCACCTACCCCTGCTACCAGTAGAGGACGTGGTCTACCTCCTTTAGCTCCTGGTGCTTTAGGTTCTAGAACACAACAGAGTCCATTGCCAACCCCGCCAGCTTCTTCGTCTAGAGGGAAAGCTGTTACATTTTCTCGCAAGAGGGACAAATGAAATCAGTAGTATAGGTTATTTGGTGCATTCCTTTGTATATAACATTATGACTCATGATATGAGATACATTATTATATTTTTTGTTGATATTTTGAGGTTGAGTTGAGACTCGGGACTTAGTATTCAGGACATAATTCACTATTATGTGTGATGTAGCACTAGACATGATATTACACATCTTATATATTAGTTTTTTTTTCATATTTATGTGTCAATGCATTTATTTTATGGTGTGGGTGCTTTAGATATTAAAAAAATTGAAAAAAAATGAATATTTTTGTGTGTCGATTTTTTCCCAATTTTTACCGATTTTTTCCCGATTTTTACGATTTTTTCTGATTTTTTCCCCTCGCCGATTTAATCCCGATCGCGATTTTCAAAACATTGGTGGAAATTCCACTCGGTTCATGTTTTATTAAAGTAATTAATTATTTTAATGGAGACCCTAAGTCTAAACTTAGGAAAATTAAAAAAGTAATGGATATTAATAAAACAGAGTGTAAATCTTCTAGATAACGAAGATCAAGACAAGTTTTAATCTTAGCCATTGATTAGACTTCTAATCTGGGTTGTTGATTCATCAATGAGAAGATTCAAAAAGAAAGCTTCAGGGCGATTCTGGCATAAAGATATTCCCCACCCTCAAGCTTTCTTTTTGATATTCCCCACCCTCATACACGCTCGATGTCTTCGTCAATGTCGATGGTGGAATTCCAGAAGAAATTGGGAGATCCTGAGAAACAAATTAATAATAACTCCGAAGAATTTGAAAGGCGATTAGTCGATCTGGAAGGTACAGTTGCAGGGCATTCCAACGACATCAAAAAGATTCATGATACGACAAATCGCATAGAAAGACAAATGTGGCTAAATCATCACGAGACCACAAAAGCAATGAACAAGCAGAACGAAGCAATGAACAATATGACAGAACTCTTCAACAAGCTAAATGATAAAATAGATAAGTTGAGTCAGACACAATCCCCAACATCTCCTAACAGGGAACCAAATCAACAAAACAATTCCGCAGATTCAGAGAACTCGGAAGAGCATCAGGAAAAAACCGATTCCCCACATCATCAAGAAGATAGTAATGCAGATTTTCAAAACAAGCAGCTCTGGAATGCATTCGCTAATCAATATCCCCTTCTTGTTCCACCATTAGCATATTAGCGCAAAGCCAAGATCGATCTACCCAAATTTGATGGTAATGAAAAAAAATAGCGTTGCATGGCTTAATAAGGCAGAAGAATATTTTGAAATTTATGACATTACTAGTGATGATGAAAAAATTAAACATGCTTCCATGAAAATGGAAGGAGAAGCATATAATTGGTATATGTGGTGGAAAAAGACGACGCTCGCTATCAGTTGGAGGAAATTTAAGGATGCATTCTTTAAAAGGTTTCAAGGCATAAAAGAAGAAAAGTTCTTTTCAACGTTTATCAAATTACGCCAAAAAGGAGATGTGGATGAGTACACGCGAGAATGGGAGACCTTGGCAACACGAGTACCCGGATTGTCGGAATCTCGTCTAATCCAGTCTTACATCTCAGGACTTAAAGTCCACATACAAGAAGAGCTAGAACTACATGAAATTACGTCTGTAGAAGTAGCAAGGCAAAAAGCAAAAGCTGCTGAAAAGAAATTTGAAAGATTATCAAAACCATAAAAAGTATATTCGAGACGACGGTTTCCTCAATCTGAAAATGTAGTTGACACAACATACGTCCCTGTCCATCCTCGTGAAGACGAAAAATTTAGTCTGGAAAAACAAAGAATACGAGAGGGCAAGTGCAAACGTTGCGGTGAAAACTGGGACCCTAAGCACAGATGTGCTAATGGAAAAGAAAAAAATCTATACAGTTGTGAAGCAACTAACGACACTAACAGTACTGATTCGTGTATAGAAGGATTAGAAGACAATTTAGAGTTCTCTCCAGAAGTGGAGGGCGAAACTATTCCGCAAGTGTCCTTATCGGCTATGACAGGCATATTACAACCTCAAACCCTAAGGTTAAGAGGACATATTAAGAACAACAATATAATGGTTCTAATAGACACAGGCAGCACGCACAATTTTCTAGATTCCACCATGGCCAAAAGACTCAACCTCTTCGCTTTTCCCATGCCTAATATGAAGGTAATGGTGGCCGACGGTAAGAAGATTGAACAAGTAGGAAAATGCCATAAAGTTAAATTGCAGATTAAAGACTTTCATTTAGAATCTCCGTTCTACACCGTTCCATTACGAGGAGTAGATGTGGTCTTAGGAATTCAATGGCTACGAACTCTAGGTACTTATTCTACCAACCATCAGAAGCAGTTTATAAGTTTTAAGTGGAAAGGGCAGAAATACAAGTTGTATGGATTCCAAGCCCCAGGAAATCAAGTCGTATCTACAGTACAATGTCAGCAGTTAGAAATGTTATCTTCAAAAGGGAGCCATGAAGAGTCTCCAGAAATCAAGACAAGATCCGACCCTGTCGATATCAGATATTTTCACTATCCAGATCAACAACAGACTGAACTCGAGAATATGCTCCATGACCTTTTTAAAATATGGGAAGCACGAGCTCGCCGCTCGCGGAAACCAGACATTCGTCAAACGTTGTCCATCGATTACATATGCTTTGAGGACAAAGCATCTTTAAGAGAGGGGCAATGTTATGAATATTTTATTAATTATTAGTTAGATATAGTTATATTAGGTTTTATTAATTGAAAGGGCATGATCAAAGATCATGCCTCTTCGCCAAGGGACACCTTGAGGCTATTTAAAGCCTAGGCGATCCCTCATTGTAATCATCTCTTATCTTTCATCATTAATAATATATATTTATCAAGTTTACCAGAGTTTTTACACTCCAGTTTTTTTTATTGTTTTTATATACATAATTTTTATCTAAGTTTTGTGTTTTATTACCAACATGAAAATCACCACTCTAAAAAAAAAGGTTGATGATGTATCAATACGTTTCAAAAAAGTTGATGCTGCATCAATACATTTCAAAATTAGCATGAAAATCACTAACATTTTAAAACAAATATTCATACTTCATAAATGAAAATATTAGTGTCAAAAATGTGCTCAAAAAAAAAAAAAAGGTGATTCTGCATCACCACTTTTCAAAATCGGGTGTTTTTTATGCTACCAAAAAAAAGCAGGTAACAGTGTGGTTACCTATTTGATCGATAACAGTGTTAGCACTGAAGAGTCAAATATCAAGGTTTAGAGTTGACCGTGAGAGTCGTAGTGGCTCTTCAGCATCAGCCTCTTCTACAGGCAGCCCCGTAGCTGCCTCCTCATTTTTTGCTCCTAGAACCACTCACGAGGCACAGCCATCTATCTCCTCCCTTATTAAAAAAAAGGAGAAGAAAGAAGCTGATAAGTTGTTGAGCAAACTGTTTCTTTGGAGTGATATTCCTTTCACTGTTGCCAGGAACAATCCATTTTATCAGGCTACGAATGATGCTATCGTTGTTGTTGGCCCAGGGTACAAAGCCCCTTCATATGATGACTTTAGAGGGCGCATTCTGCAAAATGAGAAAGCTGACTGCACCAAGAGATTGGAAGAGTTAAGGGCATCATGGGAAGTCACAAGATGCACTGTGATGTCAGATGATTGGATTGATCAAAGGAGTAGGACCCTTATTAACTTCTTGGTCAGTTGTCCCAAGGGGACAATGTTTATGAAATCTGTTGATGCATCTGCACATGTCAAAGATGTAAGATTATTATGTGATTTATTAGATGTGTTCATTCTGGAGGTTGTGCCCCAAAATGTTGTCCAAATCATAACGGACAACGCTGCAAACTATGTTTTTGCTGGAAAGATGCTTATGGAGAGGTATCCAAGCATATTTTGGACACCTTGTGCTACACATTGCCTTGATTTGATGTTGGAGGACATCGGAAAGATTGATTTTGTCAAAGATATTGTACAATTATCAAAGAGCATCACAAAATTTATATATAATCGTGCATCTGTTTCATTTGATGAGGACATTCACCAACAAGGAGGAGTTGGTGCGGCTTGCTATTACATGATTTGCCACTAGTTTCATATCTCTTCAATCCCTCTTGAATTCTAAGTGGGATTTGAAGAGAATGTTTCTTTTAGATGAGTGACGTGCTTTGACTATCAGCCGCAAATCAGAGGGAGAGGCCATCTGCAGGTTGGTGTCATATTAGGAAAGTTTCTGGGCTAGAGTGGAAGAGGTGTGCAGCATTACTGAACCTTTGGTAAAGGTTCTTAAATTGGTGGATAGAGACAAGCCCGCAATGGGCTACTTGTATGAGGCCATGGATAGGGCCAAAGAAGGTGTTCGCAGCTATTATGATGATAAGGGTGATGAGGGGTTTCAGAAACAACTTCTTTTATGGGAAGTGATTGATGATTGATGGAACAACACTCTCCATCGTCCCATTCATGCTGCAAGGGTCTTCCTGAACCCCGGATTTGCTTATTCATGTAGTTTCCTATTTGATGTTGAGGTCATGGATGGCTTTTTCACTTGTGTTCAGAAGATGGTGCCAAATCCATCAGAACGTGCAAAGATATCCAAAGAGATGGAGGTATACAGAATGGCAGGTGGCACCTTGAGCTTCGACATGGCTGTCTAGGATAGGACTACTAAAATGCCAGGTAAGATTTTCATTATTTTAAATTTTTTCTTTTGTTTGTAACTTTATAAGTTTATCTTATTTGTTGTAACTTGTAACTTGTAGATGCATGGTGGAGGAGCTACGGTGGCAGATTACCAAAACTCCAAAAACTTGCCATTAGAATACTCAACCAAACACGTAGCGCTTCAGGATGCGAGTGCAACTAGAGTGTATTTGAAAAAATACACACCAAAAAGCGCAACAGGTAAAAAACTTAAAATATTCCAATTGATTTTTTGAATTCATTAAATATTTTTTTTTTAAATATTTAATTTATTAATTTATGACCCTTGTACAGGTTGGAGGCCCAGCGGCACAATGACATGGTTTACGTCTACTACAATCTTAGATTGTGGGTGAGACAACTTGAGAGGACACCTGATATGGAGGCCATCTCTTTAGATGAGATTGACACCACTGCTGAATGGAGGGTTGAGGCTGAGAGGCTTGTCATGGAGTCAGCCCCTGATTGGATAGAGCAGGAGGTAGTGGAGGGCGAGGAGGAGCAGCAGCAGCAGCAGGAGAAGCAGGAGGAGGAGGTGACACCACCTACCACTACTACCGGTAGAGGATGTGGTATGCCTCCTTTAGCTCCTAGTGCTTTAGGTTTCCGTTCTGGTGCTTCAGTTTCTACTTCTAGAGCACGACAGAGCCCATTGCCAATCCCGCTAGCTTCTTCATCTAGAGAGAAAGGCAAAGTTGTTGTATTTTCTCGCAAGAGGGGCAGAGGAAATCAGTAGTATAGGACCATAGGTTATATGGTGCATTGACATTCCTTTGTATATGACATTATGACTCATGATATGAGATACATTATTATATATTTTTTTGATATTTTGAGGCTGAGTTGACTCTTGAGACTCAGGACTTAGTATTCAGGACAGGATTCAGTTTTATGTGTGATGTAGCACTAGACATGATATTACACACATCTAATATATTAGTTTTTTTTCATATTTATGTGTCAATGCATTTATTTTATGTTGTAGATGCTTTAGATATTAAAAAAATTGAAAAAAAATGAATATTTTTGTATGTGCCGATTTTTTCCCGATTTTTACCGATGTTTTCCCGATTTTTACGAATTTTTCCGATTTTTTCCCCTTGCTGATTTAATCCCGATCATGATTTTCAAAACCTTGGGCTAAGGGACCCATAAGGAAAGGTGAAGCAACAATTATAAATAAGGAGGTGAAAACAGCATAGAGTACTTTTTAATACTTTGCCATTTACACATTGTTGCTCAAGTTGTTCAGTTGAGTCATAGTTGTTGTTTAAGACCAGAGGTTTCCAAGGGGAGATCTCACCCTCTCCTTCAGTGGACCACAAGTGCCACCCTAGGGAGGAAAATTCTACTCTTCTTTGGTAGTTGGGAGGATACCACGCAATAGCACGAATTTCTAGCACCAGTGGGACCCAGAAAAGGGAGCTATGCAGAGCTTGGAGTGGTATTATACCAGCTTGGAGATTTGTTTTTGCTGGGTTATTTTCTCACACAAATACTTGCCGGAAGGAGGAAATTTCACAAGCAGATGTGCTTTTCTCAATAGAACGAATTGGGGTAGCTGGGCCTGCGTCTTTTTCCCCAAGACTGCATAGTCGGTTGTGGAGCTATTTGTGGGGAGGCTCGATGAGTGGATTGAAGAGCTGGAATTGTTTGAGTTTTGATTGGAGGGGAATTGTAAGAGAGTTCCTAGTCTTTGAGGAGCGGGAAACGCCTCAACTATCACAGGTGACATTTTCCAGTAGTAGAGGGCCAAGCATTTTGGGGTCAATTTTGGAGCGTCAAAATTAGGAAACCCTATTTGGGTTTTTCTAGGTTTATTGAGAAGAGGCCAAGATTAATTTGGCAAAATTTTTTGGGCAGATTTGAAGGGTCATACAAGGGTCCCAACTCAACGAGCAGCTAGAGGAGCTAGGAGAAATTGGGCTAAAATTCCGAGGTCCACATTTGGCAATTCCTTCGTGGGTTTTGTGGGATATTAAAGGAGACCATGGGGTTAATTTCCCAGGAATTTTCTGAGCACCATAGGAGGCCCTAGAAACCATTTCTTGCAGCCAGCAGTGCATATTTCTGAGTGACAGCGTAGAGCTTGGTTGGGGACAGTCACACTTGTGTCCGCGTAGCTGATTTCATCACCTGGGCATTGTTAGCTTGCCTTGAGCAAGCCCAGGTGCATGTATTCTGATCTTATCTTGCACCAAACATTTATCTTAATAAAATGACTCAGCTCAGCACAAATTTTGGCATTTTCTAGGTGTTTAATGTGGTGTAATTTTTATGTTTGTGTCTTTGCTATGTTTTCTTTGTTTATCATTGTAAATTTCCATTAGGAATATTATACATAAAATATGCAACAGAGATAGCATGTTGTTTCAGAGGCAATAATATGGCAGCATAGGCCCACTGGATATGCTTTCACTCCCTTGGAAAAGATTCTAGAGTCGTAAACCAACTAGAAGAGGGAACTCGGCCTCAGCTTCCCACAGTCACACGTATAAGCCAGGAGTGTAACACGCAGCCCAGAAAATGGTATTCAGCCTGGTCATGTCACTAAGTATGCCATACAGCCCTCATCCTCTGCTCTGCTACCAATATGCAGCCCAGGTAACCAATAAATTCGTCCAGCATTGAGGTAAAGAGTGGCTCTAACTGTGTACACAAGCTGCTTAAACAAACTGTATCGAACCACTGCTTCTTTCAACCAGCCACCACGTTAAGAACAACTAGAAGCTCGACCTCTATATTGACTTTAAACTTCGATTTCCAAGGCTCAAATTGCTGATAGTTTCTCCATCTACAAAGTGGTATAGAAAATACCCAATAAGTTTCTAAAATCAGCTGATAAAACTTGGATACCTCAGTTTTTCTTGCAAATATCGTTCTGCATTGAAGCTCTATGGTGAAATCTGAGTGATTTCACCCTCACGTCCAGACTAGGGGGTCTCATTGCAACACCAAAGTCTGCTATGGCAGCTAGGGCTCCAAAGCCCTCAGCTTTGTCTTCCAACTCTCTCCAAGAGCTCTCTGTCTTCAAACTCACACAATGCACAAATGCAAAGAGTCTCCTCAATTCTTTTCTTTAATGAGTTTAGGATTGTCTTTTCTTCTTCACCTTCCCTTTTGTCTTTTCATCTTCACCTTCCCTTTTCTCTCTTTATTTTTATTTTTCTTCTTTTTATTAATCTCAATTTTATAAAGTCACTTTGTGATACTTCACTTTTTAAGGTTAAAGTGACATCCAACTTGCCTAGGAAATATCATCCTTTCTCCTACTTTAATAAAGTCTCCCTAGGCAAATTTAAGTCCCCTTATTAATTATTTCCCCACTTTAGCCTACGGAAATGATTCTAGGCTAGTGGACTCTGTCATAAGCTTCCTATGGGAACGGGAACATTACAAATGAAAAGGAGTGAACTAATGAATGGCTGTGAACATCAATCATTCTATCATTATGATGGAACTTGATGCGTGTTTAGATATTAGAATGGTGTCAACACTAATATTCAAAAAGCACAGGTCAGGAAATGGTGCAATCATGATTTCTAAATTAGCCGAGTGTCTAACCTTGAACCTTCAGCTTGTATAGCATGTCAGCAAAAGTTAATAACAAGAAGAAGAAATAATCTCAAAAAATTTACCTGTATGATGCATTTAGACCATGTATATACTATACACAGCATTGTAAGGTTAATATAAATGATTGTGACTAAGCACTAGAAATTTTAAAAAGCCTAGGTATATGGCAATTATCATTTAAATAGAAAAGTGCAATGATGTATTTAGCTATTTTCCAAGATTGAAAGAGCAAGGACAAACGTAAAAATAGGTGTAAGACAAAGACACATAGATACCGTGAAAGTCTTCACTGGTGGTGGTGAACTAGAAAAAACGAACTTCAATCCAAGTTTAGCCATATCCCTGGAGTTGATATCAGGATCTTCACGTTCAATTAACTGTACAACCTCAAATAAACCTTGAAAGGTTAAGCAAAATCGTGTTTGATAAAATTTCCGCTGCTGAGATAGACGAACTGCAGATGTGAGAATACTAAGAACAGATTTGATGAATGTATCTCGCCCTCCAGGAAAAATTGAATCATATACAAGAAGCCAGTGCAAACGCGATGCAATTTGAGACAGTTGTTCAAGACCATTTGTAAGCAACCACTGAATGATACTTCTCTGTGAGAGTAAATCTTGAATCATCTGAAGACAAAAAGATGTCCTTGGTAAATATAAAACCAAAGAAGAAAGCAACACATATAACTATTCAAGAGATCAGTAAATGCAAATAATAATTTGGAACTGCCAGAAGATATCAACTTCAATTAGATCCCTTTGCCTTAATCAGATGATCTCTACCAACCAAGGCTATAATAGTAGCTTGGTTTCCAAGCTACTATTCAAAGCAATACAAATAAGTTCTTCAATAACCTAGGATAGATTTACCTATCTACCTATTCTCTTTAGTTGCATGAGAGAACTCATTAAAACAATATAAAGATGCATGGCAATAATCTAGAAGGCTTCTTCCATATCAAGAAGATTGAAGGCATATCTACCAATAATCAACAAAGGCCACAAGTGCCTTGTTGAATTCAAATATTGAGAAATATCTATGGACAAACATATATTCCAGACACAAAAATTTTAAGAGCTCAATGGGACAAACAAAAACATATATAGAGCAATGTAGAGGAGGCACGAGTGTTATGACTCCCAATTTTGTTGTTCATCTCCAGTCAAGTGCCAAATGCTTCAAATCAGGACAGCCAACTTCTCCCCCAGCAATGAACAAACCAAATACATGTATATACAAACCTACAACGCTGACATCGAAGAGAGTTGGATAGATCACCTCTACTATGATAGTCAACCCAAAAGGAGTGCATGTACCAAATTCGCCTGATTTTGTTTGAGTATAATTTGAGACAGCAGAGGAAAGCCATAAAAGCAAACCCGCATGTTCAACCAGGTATTGTGCAAGTGTCCGCCTTTTAACTGCCTTCTTCATTACCTGATGCAAATCAAGTAAACGAAGTAAGATGTAAAAGATCAAGCAACTTCATAACATTTCAGACACATGAATTTCCAGAAATACCATGACATGGACCAGTGATGAACAAATAACTTGCAAATTTAGAGCTATATTTCAGAACCATAAAAACAATTGCAAGAATTAGCTATTAAAAAAAAATTCAGAAACCTGCAAAGCTTTATCCAGCCTAAATTCTGAGAGTCAGAACACTGATTCTATTTTCTAAACAGGCAAGAATAAGTAAATGACCAATTTCTCTATCATGGCATATAAAATTTATGTCCAACATTAAACAAATCCAAGCATATTGTCCTATACTTCTAAGAAGAGAATGCATTACGCATAGTCACTATAGCAGAATAGAGTTGTTTTAGCTCACTCCATATTCATCAACCTGTTGATTCAATGGAATAAATGGAAAACAGGAAAATTTCCCTTTCCATGATCACACAAAATAATGGGCAATGACTGGACTCCAGGAATATTGAGATGAATGTACTTCGATAGGAATAAATGCCCAAATCTCTGAGAAATGTGATCTACCATGTTAAAAAAATTAGAGAATTTCATCATACTGCATAGCTTCAGAAAAAATCAGCAAAGAAGAGAGAGAACTTTAATTACTAAGCATAGTGCTAAGTAATTGTAACACCTGTTACCCACCAAAAGTGGGTAGCCCCCACAAGAAAATTATTCTCCACTTTGGTCAGCCTGCCAGCCAGCAGCCCTATTGGTGATCCACAGAGAGCTTTACTTCAGAGCTCTCTACCTATGCTCCTGTCAGGGTTCACTCACATCTAGCATACTTCGTGAAGGAAGGTGGGTCATCTATCAAAGGTACACTAACCATTTTTTTAAACATGTGCTTTCATTTCATGCTATGGGTATACTAATATGGAACTCAGGTCAAGCTGGATAACTGAACACTCTTGATTGTACTGTTGTTCCCAAAGTTCACCTGGCATATTATCTTTTTTAACCTGTCAGATTATCCTTTTTCCCCTAGTCTAGTGTGACCTCCCTTAATGCAATTGTTTTAAGTGTTTAGGAGGGGCACTAATAGGAGGCACTGATTGATGTAGCATGCCCATGGAAATCCATACCACTTTCCACCTTCCCTAAAATTCACTTCCATTCTTTGGGTTGATTGTCATTGGTCATTCTGACAAGCACCTTATATCTATTATCCACATCTTAGGCCCTGAAAACTTTTCCCTAAGACGTTAACACAGCTGAAAGAATTATAAAAACATATGAAGATGTAATGTCCCCTAATAATTATAAAATAATAAATAATATATAAATAATATACAAATAATATAATATAATTAAATAAATAATAAGTCAAGAGAATAATAAAAAATAATAAATAAAATAGTAAACAATAACTGGAGTCCTAGACAGTAAATAAATAAGTAAAGTTAAGAGTTGATTAAGAAGGAGTTAATTAACAAAAGTAAAAATAAGAAATAAATTAAGAAAGAGTTAAACTAAATAAATAAGTGAAGTTAAGAATTAATTTAGAAAGAGTTAATTAACAAAAGTAAAAATAGAAATAAATTAAGAAAGAGTTAAACTAAGAAACTATAAAAATAAGTGAAGTTAACAAAAAGTAAGTTAAACTAAGAGAAACACTAAATTAAGTAAAACTTAAAATAAAGAAATAAAAGTTGCATGTTGACACAGTGAATGTATGCATGTGGTTCCCATTCCATTGTTTGGTCTATTTAATAGACATTGAGGAAGATTCATAGATCATTCTATCATCCATTCTCTTGAGAGAGGTTTTGTGAGGCAAAGACTTCCCTAGCAGTGGTACGTTGATTGAGGGCTCGAGGGTGGCCAGCTGTAGAAAAGTTACATACAACTGAGCCTACGGTTGGGTGGAGAGTTGTCTCCAAAACTTTGTTGCAGTTAGCAGGATTCAGATAGCGTTCAACTTTGGTGTCTCAAGTAAGGAATATCGCCATTACAAGTAAGTCGTCTTTGCTTGTGCTTCTAAAATTTCTATGATGATTAGTTAAACAATTTTTGTGTTGATAATTAATTGCATATTTGATATAATTAATTGCATGTTAAATTCAAGGTTGTTACAAAAGCCACAGATGAAAGAAAATGAAATATACAAAAGATAGTTGGGACATATAATAAGCATGTGGGAAAAATCCAAGCATAATCTCTAACCCCCTCATTTTCCATCACCCAGTTCCTAAGCATTTCATGCTCTATCAAAATAAAGTAGCTCAGGAATGTCCCAATCTCGATGAACGATAAATTGCTACATCTTTAAGGAGTACTAGAAATGTTTAGTGTGTTGGCAAATTCTTGAGTATGTGTTGTCATTAATGTCAAGTTTAGGGAAAGCTTGTTGAACATGTTGTCATTGATGACATTGCTGCAATGTTGGATGTGTGTTGTGACTATTTTCATGGCTTGCTGAGGTGTAAGTTATCTAGCTTGATGTCATGGATGGAGTTGCACAGTGCATTTTTGAAGGCCCTTCTTCTTTAGTACCTTAGTCCAAATGAGAAAGCGAAGTGTACAGTAACTCAGTTGTCTAGCCTACTCAAAGACCTTTCCAACAATATAAGGAAATTTTTCTAACTCCCAGAGACTGAGAATAAAAATTGTGTTTGAACTTTTAAGTGAAGTATTGCAAGCATTGCGCCAGCTTAGTCACAGTTCCAGACCTGCATGCGTGGAGTGTGGGCCTCTCACCAGATCAATGTGACTAACTGCCACAGGCCAATAGCCCAAAACACAAGCTTAGGAGGGAGAGCCAACGATTGGAAAGATAGGACCTTGATCAGTGCCCTAGTCACGAAGAGCCAACTAGTAAGTGCCCATGAGCTTAATGCCCACCAGACATCATAACGCTACAAGTGGACCCCAGACACAGTGGGTAGGTTGACGAGAATCAGGCAATAATTTGGGGACAGATGGGTAGTAGGTCGTAGTCATGGTAAGTGGATCGAGCAAGTAGACGAAGCAGCAAAAGGTCGTGTTGTCGCATTAGTTAACAAGGGTAAATATACGACAAGAAGGGGGCCAGGCCCATTCAAAATATAACAGGGATGTACACCCCCACCCCCGCCTGGTGGAAATCGCATGGTTTACCTCCAATTATGTGCCAACTTGTGATTGGTTGTGGGACCAACCCTTTGCTATGTACCAAAACCAGGAAGGATTCCCCTCGTGATACCAACACTTTCCTAGATGAAACATTGCAAGTGGAACCTTGATGTTGTGGACACGAGGTGGCGTGAATGACATGGACACCATCTCGTAGAACAATTGATGTGGCTACTTATGACGAGGACACGCGAGAGGTGGATTCGACACTTTTGATGGTCCAAATGAACAATTGGCAAGTGACACATGTGCAGGAGGAAACATGGCAAAATCTTACTGGCAGCAGCAATTGACGAGTTCGACATGATGGTAGGTGACGTGGCATGGTGGGTCCCATATTGAACTTCCCGGTTTGAAAGCTTTTGCAACCAACTACGAATGTGACCGACAAGAAGTGGGTGGTAGACAAGTAACAATCTACGATAATTAACGAAAAATTTCACCATCATATGACATGTCTGTCTATCGAATCGCCTGGCTGGAGAGTGTTGCACAAAACAATGAACTTGGTTGACGAGCAATGGCCAGCAAATGAAGAAATCATTGTCATTTGTAGTAAATAGAAAGGGTATCGTCAAATGACGTGTTTGTCTATTCGACCCCCAAGTTGGAGGGCTTTACACACCACAATGAACTTGGCAAATGAGCAACAAATAACAAACAAGAAATAATCCACAACATTTAACAGTGAATAAGATCAATTTCATCTAAGGCATCTATTTGTCGAATACTTTGCAGGCTCCTCTAGCTCTTTTGGTTAGATCTTTGTGATCATAATGGTATAATTAGTTATTGCATCAATGATCTACTTTGATTTATCCTGTTTTGAATAGAACCAAAGCCAAATTTTGTTTCCATTTCTTTAAGCTCTACCAACAATGATTATTTCAAGTGGCATTGATCAGTGTTGCACCAGGGCTTTTGTGGAACTTAGACCACTTTCCAATGTCCTTTTTCAACTTCCCATTTAATCCAGATTGGATAACTATATTATTTGTCATCAATCTTGATCCTTTCAAAAGGAAAAATCGAAGCAATTATCTCACAAGGCCATTCTTACTTGCAAGTCCTAGTTTGACGAATTAGGGTTTGAAACCTTCTAGAAGCGATTTGAGGCATCAAATGACATTTCTTGTGGGTAAAACTTTTCCACTTAAGAGTCACACCCCCTAGCCCTATTCGACACTCAAATATTGTTCCAACATTGCAAGAAAGACATCAAATGGAGTCTATATGCAAAAGTAATACCACCCAGAATTTGAGCTTCTTGTTTTGACCATCATGATTCATGAGGATGCCACATCAACCACCCATTATTCATGGAAAAGGGGCTAGCCATGTGATTATGATGAAAGATCAGAGTTGAAGAAGTCAAACTTAACCACTAGTCAACTATTGGGTTGTGCTATAACCGAGCAACTAGAAGGAAAAGGGGTTACATTCAATTGAGTGCATTTTGATCCATAGGAGAGTACAGTAGCTAAGAGTGGATAGAGAGAGAGAAAAAAAAAGGGCTTGTGCATTATCACAGCCCATGGGCCACATGTCTCACTCCTTTGTACATTGCACTCATTTCCATTTAGAGAAAGGGACAGCATAGCAGACTCACCTTCCAGCTGGGTTTTCTCCTTCAAGGGTCTCCCAGATCTTATCTTGTGTTCATTGTGGTTTGAGACCATTTTATTTCATTGTTCTCTAATTTCTATTTTTTATCTATTGCATGCACAAGAATAACATGGTAATTATTGAATCCAAAAATCTAAGGATAAATTGACCCTCATAATGTAGGTTTCAGATTTTCAAATATATTTTAGTAGATCAGTGGTGACAAGCAGTCTAGTAGAATATCCACAGCAATTTAAGGATCATATAGGTAGGAAAGCGGGTTTCTTTAGGCATATTCTAGGGAGTTGCAGGGGATCCAACTCGGGTTAAGTTGAAATTCAAAAAAATTCCAGCCATGGCCAAAGAATCTATTAATAACCCTCAGGATCCCACAGAAGAGAGGATTGTGTGCCTAGAAGCACCAGTCGTACATACAAACCGTAATGTGAGCCTCCTCATGATGGCCCTCACCAATAACCTCGGGCTAAACGAGAAGATAAAGGTTCTAATGCATATGTTCAATCAGATGGGAGATCACAAGATCGAGAAGAACCACAGTGGAAGCCTAACAAAGAACTCAAAAAAGAACAACCCAGTTCAAGTGCCATGAGCCATTCACTATCCTATTCAAGATGGAAGTGAAGATTTGCGTCAAGCCATATCAAGGTGAGATTGACACTTTGAAGTTAAATCATTGGTTGTAGCAGTTAAACATTTAATTTAGTGTTCACTACATAGTGGAAGAATGAAAAAATTGGTTTGTGTGTTTGAAATTAAAGCGCCATGCCATGATCTAGTGGGAAAACCACACAAAAACCCTAAGACAGCAAAGGGATCCTCTAGTGACTAACTGGGAGGATTTCAAAACTCTCATAAAGTCCCAATTCTACCCTAACGAGTATCTCGAGGACAAGTCGATCTGACAGTATTACTTCTTGGAAAGACAAGGGAAAAGTGTACAGGAGTATACCACCAACATTAGGAAGATGGCAATAATGTTGTGTATCTACTCAAACAACCAGGATGTACTCCTCAACTATCTAGGGGGTCTACACAATAATATTCGAAAGAAAGTGAACTTATTCAACCCAGAATGATGGATGATGCATGTGTTAATTTTTGCAACTAGGGTCAAATTCCACCTTGGACAGCTTAGATGGTCAAGATCATAATTGGATTAGATTCCTCTATTTGAGAGGACCAAAATCGACCTATAGATCACCCCATTCGATTAAGCGGAAGTTAAATTTTGAATTATTTTATTTATTAAAGTGTAATGGACTGGGTCGGCCTAAGCACATGTGGAATTAGTCAAGTCATCCTCAACCACAAGTGGACCCATAGGAAAGCCTATAAATAGAAGCGACCTCAAGTTCATCCTCCCGCATTGCTCAAGCGATCTTCTATTTGCATTCATTGTCTTGGTTCGTCTACTTTGTTTTGGCTCGCGCAGGTTAGATAGAAGGAGTTCACACAGGGTCTGAAATCATAGGCAAGAGGCTCGCTATGACCTAGGCTTTTCTGGATCATAGCCACAGGCTTGACACTGAAATTTTCGAGCTATAGCCGCAGGCATAGAGTGTTCTGCCTACAGCCAGGGTGTCTTAGCTATAGGCACAGTGAGTTAAGGTAGTGGCTAGGGCTTCATAGGCCAATTGGGTTGATCACAACCATAGTCGCAAGCACAGAGTGTTCTACCTACGGCCAGGGTGCCCTAGCCACTGGCACAGAGTCTCAAGGGTGTGGCTAAGGAGTTTTTGAGCAGTTCTGGGCTAGATCGAGATGCCCTTAATACCAAAATGAGTTACACAAAGCATGTCCATATCTGCTACATGACTTGAAGACAGAGATGGTAGCACCTAAAAAAAATTGACACATCAGGAAGCCTTGGGGCTTTAGACTTCTTAAAATTTGGTTCAGCTTCAAGGAAAGAGCCTTAAAACGTCCTTTAACTCGAACTAGGCTTGAAATAGGTCTCAATCGATTCCTTTGACCACCATCTCAAGATAGGTTTGTTGCCAAAATACTCTTACAGTTCACAATTCATTCTTTAACCAATCCTTGACCCTTGTCATATGGAGCTTCAATATGTTCTTTAATAAATTTATTACCCTTCTGCAATAGACCAAGATCATCAGCAACCTATGTCCATGAGGCCTCTCGGGTTTTTCTAAGCTTCCTGTCCTCAGTCCTGAGGACATTTGTCAGCCTCGTGATGGTTAAGCAAATCAACCTCGAGGAGAAATTCAGACTCAAGATCTGATGCTTAAGCAATATACTCAAACTTTTGATGACATTAATTTGGCTTCCTTATAGAGATAAATTCAGCTTCCACTAAATATGAATTTGGTCCTAAGAAAGAGCAATCAATTTGGCCTTTTTGATGTCATACTAAGGCCTCCTATTTATTCATCTTGCAGTCCTAAACCAAGGGCAACGACAACCTATCGCCAGCCCTAATCTTGTCACAGAAAAGATTATTGATCACAAATTTCCATGAACAGGACTCAAATCATCTTAGACTGATATTCAGATTTCCGTGCTTAGAGTGTCAGTCCTAACAAAACTCGGATGAGGGTTTCATTTGAAATTACAAACAGAGTTTGGACTCTCAGAAATACTTGCCATCATGAGGGCTTCGATCCTCCTTAAAATCATGACAGACTTCGGATGAGGGCCTCTATTTATAGTTAGGATTAGGGCATTAGTCCTCCCTTTAGTGACTTCCCTTTGACAAGCTCTCATACCATGTTGATTTTTCATGATTTCCTAGACTAATAATTACTTCAAATGATTTTTCCATTAATATATCTTGTGTCGCATTCATCATTAAGCAATTATACATAGAAAATCTTCAACAGTAAAACAATAATAACAACAGAAACATGAAGAGATAGCCAAACACAAGAGACACAAAATTTATCTTGGGAAAACCCTAACCAGGGAAAAACCCAACAACATTATCTTAGAGAAATTGTCCAATTCAACTAGAGATACAATCTGAATTTTCTAGTCAAATTGAACAGTTAAAAAATCCAGGTCAAACCTGGTCAAACTGCCCACAAAAAACTACCCAGAAAAGTTCGGTCGGCTACCTAAAAGAGCGCTCGCATCATGCCTCAGATCCATCCTTCTTAATGCCTCAGATTCATCCTTTATCAAGCCTCAGATCCGTCCTTATTATGCACAGAAAAACTCCAGGTCTGAACAGAAGTGATCCGAATTGATGCCCAGAGGAGGAGGTTGAATAGCTTTTATATAGAGATCAAAAGAACCTGAATTCGTGTGTCTATTGGGCCTAGCCGACTTGATCTTCTAAGAGGGCCAACTTAACTTTTGGAGGCATAAAATTTAGATTTCAAAAATTGATATTTCCTCTTTTGAAGCCGACATAATGTTTACATTTATATTTATCATTTATCATATATTTGGACGGCTAGAACAAATTATGGAGACCAACCATAGCTATGAAAAATCAACATTTGTCAACATTAACAATGAGTCAAGCCCAATCTGCTTTGCTGTAACAATTGGGTTTCAACTGAAAAACCCAAATATTTCAAACCCTGCTCGAGCAGCTTTGATTCATAAGGAAGAAGCTGAGTCATATGGTGGATCTCAGCATCAGAAAGATTGTGGTGGGAAATGGAAGATTTATGGAAATTAATAGACATTCCAGTGGCACACCCAAAAAGATAACATAAATATAAATAAATATAGGGCAATGTTATGAATATAAATAATTAATTAATAGTAAATAATGATTAGTATACTGAAGAGGTATGTCTCTATGGACATGATCGTTCATGAAGGGGCACCTGCTTAGGTATATAAACAGGCCCTCATTTGTAAACATATCATATCATATCAATATCTCTTGTACATTCTTTTATATAATATTATTTATCCTATTATGGATATTTACATATTCTAGATATTATGAATATTCCGCCGAGCATACGAACTCTGTCCATTCCACATGTCAGGCAGAGGTGACAAGGGGCAGTTCAGGACACATTGCTATTTATGAATCACCTCCCTCCTGGCAATCCATGTGAATGGATGGTAATTCCGCTGTTGCAGCATATCATGGAGCAACCACTCCCATGAAGATGATTACTCAAAATGATAATGAGCAGGGTAATGCATAAATGAGTTCAATAAAGTATTGCTGAGCAGGATGATAGCCCATTTCAAGGGATTGGCAGTTAATATTCACCTGGAACATGGGAGGGGAGGTATTAAGTCTCTAAAAGATAGTATTCTGTTTATCTCCTTGGAATACAGCAAATCAATGCTGGTTGACAAGGTCACCGACATAGGGAAAAGCAATGAGAAGGAAGCTAAACAGAAAGGCAGACCACCATGGGTAGGAGATAAAAGCAGACAGGATAAGGACACTCTCCTCACAGGAAGAAGACAAGGGAGGTAGCAGCCATTACTGCCTCATAACAGACACAACATTCCAAAGTTGTAACAAGAGAGATTGAAGACATGGAAGATAAAGTCAAGATGAAGATGCAGTACCCCAAATGCTGAGGTACATGTGAAAATCTAGAAACTGGTCTCTCCAAATGTCAGCAATCTACATATATCAGAACTGTAGATTTGTCTTGAAATATCAAGGAATTACGAGCTTGTGAATTGATGGCAAAGGGCTTCAGGGGAATATTGGTTATCAGAGGTTGGTCCACCTAGAATCCAAGTATGATGCACTGATTAATACTATCTGAGGCATTGAGCTGGAAAATAATGAAGCAATGCACAAAGCAGCAGCAGCAGATGCAGAGGCAGAGTAACCAGCAATGACCGGCAGTGTTGATGTAGCGGCAACCAAGGAAGAAGACCTGTGTAGGGAGGCCAGAGGCACTTTAGAAACTCCAATTGATGCAGATTAAGACCACAAGGACCGACTGCCAGATAATAATGTTGTAGTGCACATGTTTTTCTCTGTTTTTTATTAATGCTTTGATAATAGCCTCTATGGGCACCTGTTTATATTAAGCTTTAGAGATCCTGGAATTTGTTAAGGCATATGTCAAGACTTCTAGAGAGGGTTCTAAATAGTGCAGCAGGTCTGCTCAAAGACTGGGAAATACATTGGGTGGCAGGCCCTCTACTGGGCAGCTTAACACCCAGACAGTATGTACTTTTTATGTGAATATGAATAGATAACTAGCTGACTTACAAAGAAAATCTTTTTAACCAGGATGACATCAATTTATGAAAATATTCCTAACTTCTGCATATAATTATTTATAAATTTCTAGTATTCTACTCAAGAGAAGCATCTGACAAGGTCATGTGGAGAACTACAACCATGTATGTGAAAGCACAAAACACAGATCAAAAGAAACAGACGACCTGAAGCACCAACAGCTTAGTTTGGAAGTCCGCAAGAGATGAACCATAAAAACTCAACAGAATCTCAAGAACAAATTTGCGGCGATATATCCGAGAATCCTCTGAGAAATTTAATCCAGCTGCCAGAAGACGAAGTATCCATGTTCGATCACTTTGAAAATGGACTGAACCACTCCCAAACATTGAATGAAAAAGAGGTATACTCTGCAAACATGGAGGCAAAAATTATGCAAGGAAATAATAGGTAAAACTATAAAACAATTATTTTCTTCAAAAATGTGTAAATTATTGGAGCTTGTATAAACCTCGAGCGCCATTGCGGGCGTGCGCATGAGTAAATGATTGATGGCAGGGTAATGAATATTTGTAGGCTCCATCAGAATACAGGATGCTTCAGCTGCAAAGATAGCCAACACAGAAGGAATTTTCTGCCAGGGCTCCACTATTGCATTTTTTACATATGTTAATAAGAGTTGCAGCTGAGGCTTTCCCTTGAAATTTCGGCAATTCTGAAAAGCATGTAGAGCCCAAACAACCATTAGGAATAAAGAACATACCAAATCTATCAAAATTAGATCATTACCTAACTGTCTATGCTCAAACTTCAGAGGACATAACACATTGCAAAAAGAAGTCTTATAACATGTACTGCAGCACACACAAAGTAAACTATTTGGCATTGAAACTGTGTTTGTTCTTTGCATTACTAATCAGAACTTGAGAGAGGATGGATTCCAGAATACATATTGTTTCAGTGGCAATGTGACCAAATAACATGAATTTGTTCTTTCAACTAGTAAACATAACTTGAGAGTGGATGGATTCCATAATACATCCTCTTTTGTTATCAATGTGACCAAATAGGGCATATACATTTGTACTTCTACATCTAAGCTTTACTTTATTACAAAGTCGATAATGAGAACACCTAGACCTGTATTGCCTACATTCCTAAGTGCTGTAAATATTTAAAGAGTATTGCCCTTTTTCAACTATGGAAAGTAGAAATTATGCATTAGAAAGGCATGTTTTAATTCTTGTATGAGTTCCAAGTTGTGTGAGAAGAGTGGGAATTTGTCACTTCTTTATGAGTTTCAATTATTTTATAACGAAATCATGTATTGCGTGGCTGTTTCATGTCTTCAGACTCAGAATGGCCTGTGCTTCAAATTTAAAAGAGTATCTGACATTCTTATGCTTATATTGAAAGGAATTACAGTACTCCAATTTTATTATATTCTATGACTGATTGTTTATAAGATGTTAAATAATGGTTAATCCCTTTACTAAGAAGACCCAAAATACTCTCTGAAACATGGCCCTCATCTCTTCCATCATTTTTGTAACGACCCAACTCGAATTATATGGAACATAGAGATATTAGCATGAATATGAGACCTGCATATGATAGCTACATATGCTTGTATCACGTGTACAGCACTAGTACATGCACTAAGCAATTATGAAAAGAAACTCGGTGTAGAGTAAGGAGGGAAATATTGAAGTATTGAGTAACTCCCTAACTCACCATAATATAATGAAAACTAATACTTTGTTCAAAGAAAATTAAAAGCATTCACTTATGCTAATAAATAATATTATTTTAATAAATCCAAGATATTTAATAAATCTAAGATATTTAATAAATAATATTATTTTAATAAAACCAAGATATTTATTAAATAATAATATTTTAATAAATCTGAGATATTAATTAAAATATAATATTTTAAAGATATTTTTCAAAGATATTTATCAAAAAATCATATTCTAATAAATATCAAGAAAGGAGTTTGTGTATAAAAGGAGAAGAGGAGTAAACTTGATGAGCATGGGTAGTGAGTGGGAATACTGACCCGGATGCTATCAGAGGAGTTATAACTGCATGATCCATGAGCAGTGAGTTCTAAGAGTTTTATGGAATGCTCTCGATTGTTATTGGATTTTTGGGCACGGGGGCCAGAAGACTTGTCTTCTGGATCTGGAGACCAGAGAGGTTGACCTTAGATAGGCTGGGAGGAAAATGGCGGTTTGGTAACGGAAGCTAGAGCTATGGCGTATCAGGAACATCTTCAAACACGGTTCCAGGTAAGTATTAAATTGTCAATTGATATATATATTCTTGTAATGTTCCAAAATTTTCTTCAATAAATTGGAACATTAATTTTTGCCTAAATTCATTTGGGAAATGAATAATTGGGTAAGGAGGCCAAATTGATAATAAAAACATAAATAAAATCCCTCTAGTATGAAAAGGGATCAACCGTGGAACCAGATTTCACACCCTCATGTGTGAAAGGAGATATTTGCAAAGAGGTTTGACCAAGTCAACCAGCGTAGGGTATGAGGTGGAAAGCACTACATGACAACGTACGAGATGGTGGGGCCTAGGGTTGAGAGAGGCCCATTGTTAACAAAAGGAGGAGAGCCTCCTCATTTCAGGATGATTCGAGTTTATGCATATTGAGTTGGTCGCTACGACTTTGAGCACGCTGGCTGTTTAGCTTGTCTGCAGCACTGTTTAGTGCATTGAGTGTCTCCGATCGGAGATCTCACCCTCAGCCCTGGGGGACTTTGAGTGCCTGCTCGAGTGAGGTTGTCCCATCAGTATCTTACAGGAGGATTACTGTTTGGCTTTGTGGGGGAGCAGTGCATTCTTAGACTGCGCAGTCTTGAGAGGGAGGACGCAGTCCATTACTAGGGAGCTCCGAATTGGATTCCTTTTGGAGGTTTCGAGCTTGGAGATTGAACAAGGGGCCAGCCCTTGCCTATTGGAGGATTTTGGCAAAGTTTGGGGCGGTATTTTGGTGGATTCCCTTCAGTGTCAGCGCAGAGCCTTGGAGGATAGCGTAGATCCTCAAGGGGGTGATTTTTGGGGGTCGGCCATTCCAGAAACGCTCTCTGGGCTTTTCTGGGTTTGGTGAGTAGAGGCTGATTCCAGAGTTTCAGCTTATTCCGAGTAGGGGAGCAGCCCCAAATACTCAGCTTGTTCCAGCGATAGCAGCTACACGGCAGTTTTCCAGCAGCTAGGACGCAGATCAGAGAGCAGCCATTCCATCAGCATTCTGAGAGTATTTCTTGACTTGCCTTGTGCAAGTCTAGGTGCCATCACTCAGATCACCTATTGTACTCACTTATATTTCTCAGCATAATAAAATGGCTCAGCATTCTCTTCGCATTTCTTGAGTATCCGTTATATGTTCTATATATATGCTATTGTATGCTAGCACTACTGTTAGTTTTCTCATCGAGCATTCCATTTACTATACCACTTGGTGTGTTTTTCCCCATACTCTTAGACACAGTCTGGAACGGGCCAGGTAGCCTCTAGATCTCACTCTCTTTTCAGAGGTGAAATATCTGGTAAATGCCCTCCCAGCCCATCTTTGGTTGGAGTTTGCTTGTGTTTTGGAGATATCCCTAAGACAGGATATTACAGTGGTATCAGAGCGTCATTCTGGCTCAGCCGTGGGGATATTTTTCTATGAACAAAGAGAGTAGGCAGAATCTTACCCACCAAACGCAGTAGAGGTGGAAAATATGGGGGTCTCACAATAGTGTCGCCAGCATTTACTAGCCTTCAGTAGGCCAACTAGGATCACGATGCCTACATTCTTACCTCCAGTACCGAGTGAGAAAGGGAGGCGGCATGATCATATACCCTTTGGAGATTATTTCCGCGAATGGCAGTCCATGGGGGAAAACTTCAAAGCGGCTTTGCCCTTCAGAGATTATTGTCAGCTCGGGCAGGATGAAGGAGGAAGGAATAGTGGGGGGTCTAGCACGCAGAGTTCAGAGTTGCAGCGTACCACTAGGAGGTCACCTTTTCCCACATATGATGGATCCACTGATTTCACGGTTCGAGATCGGGTGGAAAAGTTGGATACCTCTTTCCAGCTTGACAGAATAACGGAAGGGGAAGCCATCAAAATGGCTACCTCGCACTTGGAGGATGAGGGCACACAGGATCATGGGGAGCATGTGGATACACCAGTATGACGCAGGGGTCGCCTGTGTTGGAGACTTCTTTGACCATATTGGAGGACATCTCAGTAGAGAGAGTAGAGCTTACCCCGGTAGTGCCATCCATTGAGGTGATGACCGGAGTAGTGTCTGAGTCTTCGGGTGGTAGCAGCTTTCTTGGCTCAGCCTGTGAGTCTAAGCTCAAGAAGATCAAAACATTGAAAAAGATGAGTTTATTCTCATCTATTTTCAGATCCAGAGGAGACATCTCCAAGGAGGTCAAGAACACTGAAGAAGAGGAAGAGGAAGTACCATGCACTTCCTATTCTCATCAAGAAGAAGGCATTGAGCATGGAAGATACTTGGATCATCAGATCCTCAGTGATTACCTTGTTAAGTATAGATCACAACCTAGAGCCTTCAAGGAGACTCTAGATTTTCCTCAGTTCATCTAGCTGAAGGAAGAGAAGAGACCATGTAGTAGAAAAGAAATCAAAGGCAATAGATTTTTGTTGTCTACCTTTGATGGGTCATCTAATGCAAGAACTTGGGTGAGAAAGTTGGAGGCATTTTTCCTACTACATCCTGTAGCAGGGAAAGAAGCTGTTGAAATCTCAGCGCGGCACTTGGAGGGTGAAGCCTATGATTGGTGGTGCAACCACTTGAGCCATGCAAGGGTGAAGACTTTTGCAGAGTTCACTCAAAGGTTGGTCCAAACCTTTGATGGAGAACGAGCAAAGAAAGAAAAGATCACATCACCTCTTGAGGAGGCTTGTGATAACGTTGTCGCACTTATGGGGAGCAGCCACATGCATCAACAGTTGGGGCAGCCAACACTTTTGAGGAAGGGACTCCTGTAGCCCTAAAAGAAGTTCCAAATACACATCAAGGTATGAAAAGATTTCCACATTCCATTGTTGCAGCAAATTCTTTTGATCAATGTGGAGATTTACTTTTGCATGACCAAGGGTCAAATCCCATTGCTACTATAGAGCAGCTTGGTTGCACTGCGTTGTGCAACATGAAAAATTTCAAGGGGGAAACAAACCATCATCTTCATGAGCCTTTGTTGGATTGCATATCACATTGGAGGTTGGGGTTTGAAGCCTTGAAGAATGATGGTAGACATCTTGCAGTGAGAAACCCTTTCTCCTTTCAAGATGACACTTTCTCAATAAGCTCCTCTCAGCTCAAAGAGGAACTTCTACTTTCAGATCCAAAACCTCAAAGGTTTTGGAAGACTATGGATGAGAGGGAGGTCTCAAGGAGAGATTTCATTAGAGGTGCACTTCAACACACCATGGAGTGCAATGATTTTCTTCCTTTCTCACAAGAGCATATAGAAGATGGAGGACATCTTAGGATGGATAACATCTCTCATACTTGTGTTGGACATTCCTTGAGCCATACACATCATGATGGGAGGTTTTTGCCTACCACCTATTTGGGTCTTGATAGGGTCTCATTGATCCTTGAGAAGATTGCATTTCAAAATCCCATGAAGTGCGAAGACAGGAATTTGATTTGGGAGGATGATACCTCATGGGAGGAGTACCAAGATGAGGAGAAGAAGGAGGCATCCACAAGTGATTGAGTGGATTTGGTTGACGAGCAAGGAGCTAGGAGGCTACTTGCAGATCTATGATACTGGGCAGCAGGAGGCTTGGCTGCGCTGGTTACTCTTGAAAGAGTTTGGCCATCACTTGGCAAACACTCTTCCTAGGAGTAAGAGGATGGATACTTACATCATTGAGCAGCATAGATTATGAATGCATGGTGTTGATATGATACTCATATCATTCATCATGTCTTCATCACATGATCGGTATGATGGAGGTATGGGGAGGTAGCAAAATGTTTTGTTGCTTTGCTTGTTTCTGGGAGAGCAAGAGCATATTTGCTCTCACACTTTACATGATGTCGCAGGAGGAGGAGATGGCATTATCTCCTTGGTCTTAGATGATTTGGAAGCTCTTCCATCTTGGGAAGTATTCCATATTTGTTGCAGCATTATTGAAGGGATCTTTGACAAGGAGCATGTCAAAGAATAGAGTTTTGTATTGACAGGAGCTTATTTGCAAAAGCTCACAGCGCTGTCACTTGGGAGCAAAGACTTATGGATGAAGTGTGCCCAGCGGAAATATGGTGGATCCATAACCCATAGGTCCCAGGATCACTTCATATTTGTTGCACTTGATGAACAAAGAGGAGGTAATGATGATAGAGACATCTATGGCATACTCTTCTTGACTTGGGTTTTCAAGCATAAGGAGGATTATCTTCTTGCAGCACATGGTTCATTCTTCTTCATAGCATGCCAAAACACTATGGAGGACTCATGTATGAACCCATGTACCATCTTACTTCCAGCATATAGTGAGAAGTTTGTTTATACATTCATTGATTTGCACACTGTTACCATTCTTATGCAATGCATTGCTTCACAAGAGGGCAAGCTTGTCAAATTGCTCCATGAGTTGTATTGAGCCAATCTACATGATGGAGGCAGCCATCTCTTTTGTGGCCTTGGGAAAATGTTTTATCACCACATGTATGTTCAGTCACTGCACTATAGCATGTATCATATAAAGACATGCATGATTAACCATGTAAAAAGAAACATTTTGCCATGTACTTTTATCAAGAAACAACTTGTAAAACTGCGCTGTCACTACTGGGAAAGCTGTTGGTACCTTCTTGCATCACTTGTAACCTTCACATTTTCTTCATTTTGTTGCTGATCATGTCTTCATTTGCTGAAATAGATCAGATTTGTATGGGAGGCTTGATTATGAGGGAGACACATGAGCTGGATGTGTCCTTGAGTGGGAAGAATTCTCACAATTTCTACACTACATGTTCTAATGGGAGCATGAAAGGAGATCTGGCCACCACAACCAAATGTTTGTTCTCTTTTGAGGTGGGCCATAAGATTGATATTCATCCATTGTACAGCCATGGGCAAGTGCTTGATCATGTATTGTTGTTAAATTCAGCCATTTACTATCCTTTAATATATGTGATGAATCATGTACATTGCTTGCCATGTAATTTTCTGAAGTTGCAGTGGATGGGACTGCGTTGTATCCTTGTGAGAAATTGTTTGCATCATGTATCATCATGTAAAACCTTCAGCAAACTTCTCATTAGGATGTTCCAGGATGACCATGTCCTATTCTTCATGGATGGATTGTTTTGGGCCAGCTTGTTCTTCATTGTTGGAGGAGCCTTCTTTGGAGGATTATTCTTCACTTTGCCATTTGAGGGTAATAATTTTGCAGCCCAAGATCAGCACACACTCTACACTTGTCATAAGTGGAGAGAAGGACCACATGGGGTAGGCTATGATGCTTACCATGATCAGATTTTCAACCCACCTTCATTTCCGGAGCTTGAGGTGGAAGGAGATTTTCAGGAGTTGCCTTGTTGGGCGGTGGCTCATTTTGTTTGGATGATTGCTTGGGGATGGAGGATCCACATGGGGGAGACGTTCCTCATTATATTCCAGACTCCATGCCTTGAGTGGAGATTCTTCAGTTCTATCCTTGCAGTTGCTTAGGGACAAGCAACATTTGGGAGGGGAGGACTATAATGTTCCAAAATTTTCTTCAATAAATTGGAAGATTACTTTTTGTCTAAATTCATTTGGGAAATGAATAATTGGGTAAGGAGGCCCAATTGATAATAAAAACATAAATAAAATCCCTCTAGTATGAAAAGGGATCAACCGTGGAACCAGATTTCACACCCTCATGTGTGAAAGGAAATATTTGCAAAGAGGTTTGACCAAGTCAACCAGCGCAGGGTATGAGGTGGAAAGCACTACATGACAACGTAGGAGATGGTGGGGCCTAGGGTTGAGAGAGGCCCATTGTTAACAAAAGGAGGAGAGCCTCCTCATTTCAGGATGATTCGAGTTTATGCATATTGAGTTGGTCGCTACGACTTTGAGCACGCTGGTTATTTAGCTTGTCTACAGCATTGTTTAGTGCATTGAGTGTCTCCGATCGGAGATCTCACCCTCAGCCTCAGGGCACTTCGAGTGCCTGCTCGGGTGAGGTTGTCCCATCAATATCTTACAGGGGGATTACTGTTTGGCTTTGTGGGGGAGCAGTGCATTCTTAGACTGCGCAGTCTTGAGAGGGAGGACGCAGTCCATTATTGGGGAGCTCCGAATTGGATTCCTTTTGGAGGTTTCGAGCTTGGAGATTGAGCAAGGGGCTAGCCCTTGCCCATTGGAGGATTTTGGCAGAGTTTGGGGCGGTATTTTGGTGGATTCCCTTCAGTGTCAGCGCAGAGCCTTGGAGGATAGCGTAGATCCTCAAGGGGGTGATTTTTGGGGGTCGGCCATTCCAGAAACGCTCTCTGGGCTTTTCTGGGTTTAGTGAGTAGAGGCTGATTCCAGAGTTTCAGCTTATTCCGAGTAGGGGAGCAGCCCTAAATACTCAGCTTGTTCCAGCAGTAGCAGCTACACGGCAGTTTTCCAGCAGCTAGGACGCAGATCAGAGAGCAGCCATTCCATCAGCATTTTGAGAGTATTTCTTGACTTGCCTTGTGCAAGTCTAGGTGCCATCACTCAAATCACCTATTGTACTCACTTATATTTCTCAGCATAATAAAATGGCTCAACATTCTCTTTGCATTTCTTGAGTTTCCGTTATATGTTCTATATATATGCTATTGTATGCTAGCACTACTGTTAGTTTTCTCTTCGAGCATTCCATTTACTATACCACTTGGTGTGTTTATCACCATACTCTTAGAGACAGTCTGGAAAGGGCCAGATAGCCTCCAAATCTCACTCTCTTTTCAGAGGTGAAATATCTGGTAAATGCCCTCCCAGTCCATCTCTGGTTGGAGTTTGCTTGTGTTTTGGAGATATCCCTGAGACGGGATATTACAATTCTGCTTCAAAAATCCCACTCTGAATTGTGTAGTATGAATTCTGTGAATGATTGTAAATTTTGAAAATTAAGGGCTTTACACTTTTGTATTTTATGAATGATATTTGCATTATGAAAGTTAAAGTTTAAGGTCCTTACACATGGTATCGAAGCAAGGTTAAACATATGGGACTTTATAGGCCCTACGCAAAATAGGGGTTTTCCGCTTTAATGAATGTCTTTGAAAACATAAGATTTCCATCATCTGATTGTTTATTATCACTTAAATAAAAATAAATAACTTGTGTCGTTTATCATGTTAACCGCCATAGCTGTTGTTTAAAGCCGATACTGAATTGTAGGTATAGCGAAAATATGTTTGTGATTTGAAATTCTACGAAAATATTTATTTGCTTTATGGAAAATTTGCTATAACCAGTAGTTGCATGGTGCACATGCGGTATAATTTTAACAGTATGCCCTTCGAATTGTCAATTGGAGAGATCAATGCCACATACTTAACCAATTTTCCGTTAGAGAGATCCATAACTTTTTGTATTGCTAACAACAATCAACAAACCTACACAAAAGGCCTTTGATTAGTATTCAAATGTTTATGATACTGCTCAAATTCACTTAAAAAAATTGTTAAGAAACGTTTTAAATGATATTGCTGTGTAAGTCAATTAAATATCAGGGTCGATGGAAAATGGTATTTATATTAGAAAAGAAAAACTACATCCGATGTACAAAATGTCCAATAATTTCGTCATTCAAATATGTAGACTTCAAAATGATATATATAGGTAGAACGACAACAAACGAGTTTGAAGTAAATTCCCTTTTTCTTTTCGTAATTCGAAATAACACTAAAACAGCCAAACCTTTTGTTCTCTCAGGTTAGAGATCTCAAAACACTTAACAATGGATCGCCTGCTATGAGACTACGCCAGTAAAATTAATAGCACATCAGTGTATACTATTGTTAGTTAGGAGAAGTCATTTTAGTAAAAGATCTTCCAAATTGAGCGGGGTTTTGCTGTAGTAAATTATGACTGAGAAATACTTAAATTCTGGTTAGAGATGTTTTCTGTTGAGTCCTGGATAATTATCTTGTCGGTGCGTTTGTCAAATTTCATTCCATAATCAACTCCATCCATTCACCTTCGCCCTCCTTCGCTCCCTCCCTTCATACTCGTTGTCAAAAGATTACAAAATGGCCCGACTTGCAATCTCATACATTTTCACTCAAAATTCAAAGTCGGGATGCTGGTAGATCCAAGGACAAGGCGGGCAAAAGTTCAGAAAGCTTATGATTGTTGTTGATTTCGGTTTTTAAGATATTTTGGCTCCTCTCTATTTGGCCTGATGTCTCTTGAACCTGGATCCTCACTCATTCTAGCGCTTGGGAGAGGAAAACCAAGCCACTGGCGCACTGATGTCAGCCGGATTTAAGGAATACCTTAAATCTAACCTTACTTCATAAGGGTGCTAGGGTTTTAAATTTTGGAGATCAAATCAAATGCATGGATCCCTTTGCAGAAGTCGAGCTTATAGTTATATTTTGAATGGAAAGAATTCAACTTTGAAAAGATGACGGAGAATGAGGTTTTATTATTTCTTCATCTACGCAGAGAGCCATTTGAATATGGACTCCTGCCACTTCCCAACCTTATGTTCGTAGATGGAATCGCCACATTGAAATGCGTCGGAGAGAAACTTTTCCATAATTCTTTTACTTCCACTGAAAATAATAATAATCATAGTAGCAATAATGATGATAATAAAAATGATAATAAGGGGGGGGGGGGGGGGGGGGTTTGTCCAGATCATTTAGCAGGCGTGTGAAATTTAACCAGAAATTCGTGAGCATCGACGGCAATTTTTCAATCAAAGCAGTCTTTGCAAACCCAGCGCTGTTAAAATTACAGCAAAGGGGATTAAAATTCCATGCAAAACGACTAACACACAGGCAATGCTTTCAATAAGAATTGAACTTGTAACCTTAAACTTTCTGGGCAAATCGAATATAGCAAAGGGGATTAAATTTCAATACAAAATTAATGCAGGTATTGCTTTCGATGAGAATCGAACAAGTGAACTCTTGGGGACAGCATTTTAGTTCTCCAGATTTCATTTAATTTTTGGCTGGTTAAATTTCATGGCGACCCTCACTCTGCGACAGACAACTACGGCTCTACAAATCGACTTGTAGACCGCGACGCCAGTGTTGACTCACGATGGTGGCTACGGCCACTTCTCAATATCATAAGCGACTCTGCTGGTTTGTGCTCATTCACGCACGTGGCGACGGAAACAGTAACTTTCAATTTTGGCAGTGACTTAAAAGCTTTTGACTATTTAACCGACTTTCCAAAATTGTCGTAGTCTAACTCAATTGTTTAAATAAATATGTAGCAATTGCAACAATAGCATATCAGAAAAAGAAATATAGATAATGAGAATAAAAAAATGTATTAATGCAAGAGGAATAGAAAAAGAGGTAATATATATATATATATATATATATATATATATATATAATAAAAATAAAAATTGAAGTTACACATGGTATTGTAGTTTAAGACGGATTTGAAAGTCATCATAGCAAAATGCACGATGTCTGTCTTTCGCAATCAATATCAGTTCCTGGGGTGAGTTCCAAGCTCTTTGTTTAAAGCCAAACAACCACGGCAGCATTGTGATGCGAACAGAGGAACATGATTCACATATGTACTCTTCGCTGCCTCAAAATTGGCAAAAGCTTTTGTGGACAAAAGGGTACAGAATCAGCTCCCGACACTCACAGACACCTACCCACTTGACTACTGACCTAAAGCTTTGGCATTTAAGAGTACTTGAACTTCTGTTCAAGAAAACGCAGTGAAGAGGCCCCATGTGGAAAGTGTGTCTTGTCCAAGTGGAAATAACGATGAATAAGAGATCAGATGCCAACTTTCATATACTGAAATTCAGATTGTATTTCTGTAAATATGTGTCATAAATTTTGTAAAGTTAATATGTATTAAAGATTTGTAATTTTCTATTCAATTTCAGACCAAATTTGAAGATTTATACATATCAAAGATCCTTAATTGAATAATTTTGTTAATCTTTAACCATATCCAACCCAACAAAATAAGAATAAACTATCTTTAAACTCAATAAGTAAAGAGTAAAACGGAACAGCCGAATGTCAATACAGCATACATCGTCGAGAAGATTAAAAATAAAAAAATAAAAACTACCAGTCAACAAGGACTAACCTATGAAAAACTACCATTCAACAAGAACTAAACCACCAGAAAAGGTTGTGTGCGGTCGAAGCGTCTTCACGGTTGCGTGAGCCCGAGGCGTCTTCATGGGTTTTGTCTTATTTATCGACCTTTGAAAGTCCACCACCTATGTGTGGCGATAGTACGCAGAGCGCACAACCTCAAACGAATACGACGTGGAGAATACTCCTTTCCAATCCCATGATCATGATATTTCAATCTAGCTTCTCAATTTCTATTGCCATTTTGTTTCGATTTGCTGGGGACGTTTTGATGTTATTAAACCTGTAGACGCCTCGTTCTTATTCATAGAAATATCTCGATTTAGCTCATTCAATATGGAGTTGGCCACGTAGGTATGGAATGGGTGTTGGATTGGATTTATTTATTTATTTATAATACTAAAGAAGAAGAAGGAGGAAGTTGGTAGTCCCATAGACTAATTTAAGTCTCGTGGACGTTAAAATTTCATTCATTCATTCCTTCATATTAAATTGAAGAGGATACAATGTATTTGCATAAATTTAGCATAAATAACACTACGGTAATCATATTATAGACTTCAATAGTCGTGTATCCAATAAAGAAAGGGCAATTTGCTGTAAATGGAACAATCCCAAGGCATTTTTTTTTCTCTCTTAAATACCTTTTTATATTGGAAACCTATGTGGTTTTGTGGGTTATATATATTTTAATATATAGTGTATATAAATAATAAAACTTACACAAACAAACAATAGAAATGTAACCTTTATGCAAAGTTTCTTAAACCTAGATACATAAAAGGTTGATTATAGTATGTAGATTCTGCTTCTTCAAAATCTATGTAAGAATCTTATATAGGGACAAACGAGATTTTTTGAGTATCATGAGGAGAGATATAGAGTTATTTAATTTCCCAAAATAAGACGAAGCAACCATAAAAAATTCATTTTTAGGTTTTATTTAAAAAACAAAAAACAAAAAAACAACATTCGAAGAGAGATATATTCTACGTTACATTATTCCCTGTGTTTATTTTAGCATATGTAAAATATAAAATGGGCATAGATATGAATAAACTCTATGTCCATATTATTATCCCAAAGAACTTGGAAATCACCCTAACTATGCTATGTACCTTGGTGGCATGGTAGTTGGGATATTGCCATATGGACATTTCATCCTTACATTTACAGTTTTTTTTATATATATAGTAAAGAAGTCTTTACCGTCATACCTTATTAAGAACAAGTATAGTAGAAATAGATGTTTCCATGAGAAAAGAGGCCCACACCTAGTAGACAAGGAAGGAATCTAGTGTAGATACATCTTAGTATGGATGATTGCTCATATAGTTTGGGAAGTTTTTGAATATTGGGAATTTTACCTTTAAGAAGGACATAAGACACATGATGGGGCATTGTGAATGCAACTCAACCTGGATGGATGTTCAGTAACGAAGGAGATTCATATTTGGGGATTCACGGAGGTGGAATCCAGGGAATTAAGAATATGGCTTAGGAGCTAAACCTTTACAAGGGTTATGAGGTAGATTAACAAAGCCCTACTCAATGCAAGCATTGTTTGTCAAAAAGAAACATTCTAATAATGATTTAGATAATGTCTTTTGATTGTATGGTAAAACTTAAGAGAGGGTATACCAATGATGTGTTAGGTGTGTGGATTAAATGAGTCAATATAATAGAAATGAAACAATGGTTTAAGGAATGATGGTAAAGCTAGTAATATCCTAGCTAGAGGTAAGACTCTAAATGGTGAAACTTGCAAAGAGACTATATCAAAACTGTAACATATTGATAATGTGATTATGCATATCTTATAAACTGTGAAATTCTTATTAGAGGAGAAAATTATTATTTATCAAACAATTGACGTATTGTTGAAAATATGACACTCTCAGTAGACCCAGTGTAATGCAAAGCGAATAATGCATTTTCAAGCAGTGACAAATTCCTTCTATGAAAATAAACCTCTCAATAAGGGATCCTTAGAGTAGTCATTTAACTCTTCCTCCTTCTCCAACACAACTCTAATGATTAGCCCTGCAAAAACCCTACTCCTTGGCTTCTAGATTTTAGGCTGAAGATGAGCTGAGATAACATGATAAAGAAGTTAATGTTATTATTATCTCTTTAGATCCAGATTACAGATCAAAGATAATTAGACTTAAAAGACAGATAAATAACAAGAATTAAAAGATTGGCTGGATCCATATGTAGTTTTGTGTTTTAAAGTTCTTAATCAACCTGTATCAGGAAATTAGATCATGCTTCGACTAAACAGTAAGTGTTTTGTGCTCTTGTTTCAATTCAATTCGTTTCTATATATGAAAAGGTTGGAGAATCCCTCCATTTAGATTTAGAGCCTCAACCTGTGACTTTTATCAGGTTAATCAGTTAAAAGAATATAGAAAATAGTGACTACATCCTTATTGGTATATCCGTGTTCGATTATTCTATGTGGCATTTATAACTATGGGTTATATTTATAAGCATTTAAAACTTATTTTGTATAAACTTACCTTGTTTTGGGTGGATACTTAAGACTGTCATTTTGTAATCTGACATGTGAGAATATGTTGAATTGCTTAAATATTGCTGGTACAGGGATACCAATATGAAGAATGTTTTGCTTAAACATTGATGTATTGGGATACTAATATAAATTATGAATTATGTTCTGGATATGGTATCTATACTTTTACATATCAACCTAAAATGATGAGGTTGAAATAAAGGAATGATTGAACGTGACTATTCAGGTTAAAAATGAATATACAGACATACTTGGTTATGTTTATAGAAATTGTTATATGAGTAACAATTTGTTTTGAAAATATCGATACATATGTGGACAAGTGTTTTAACTAAGTATGATATATGAATTCAAGGATCAATATCACAGAAAGCAACATGTTTGGAAGGTGTAGAAATTGTTATATGGGTAACAATTTGTTTTGAACATATTGATACATATGTTATAATTTGTGGACAACTGTTTTAAATTGCAGATAATATCGTTACCAAACCGACCGCGTGATGACAAAACTCCAAGAACAATTGAGATGCACTGAGATTCCCTAATAGGGTGTTGACCCTGGTCCTACAAAGAGGGGTGGAGGTGTTGCCCACCGTTTATCCTCCAATACCTGGAGTCATGGGAGAACTGTGCGAGTCACGCTCCCATAGACGTGTGATGATGATTGTCGGATGCCTACAAAAATCATGTCGATGTAATCGACACTGCTACCTTCAAGGTCTATGGATGGATTAGTAAAACTGATGCCATGGCATATTCCTGTAGAGGATGGATAGGATGGGAGCAGAAGAGATTAGGAAGGAGAGGATGATTCTAGAATAGCTTGGGGACACTGTTGGGGCAAAACGTAACTACTAAATTGGTAACCCAATAAATGATCAAAACATAAATGTTAAAAGTGTTCTCACACATTAAACGAAAATTCATCTATGATACACCAACCTTAAATGATTATACTAATCATTGATATAATTAATGATATACGACATAAAACTTAACTTCAGGACGAAGTTTTCCGAAGGGGGTGTGTATGTAACGACCCAACTCGAATTATATGGAACATAGAGATATTAGCATGCATATGAGACCTGCATATGATAGCTACATATGCATGTATCACGTGTACGACACTAGTACTTGCACTAAGAAATTATGAAAAGAAACTCGGTGTAGAGTAAGGAGTGAAATATTCAAGTATTGAGTAACTCCCTAACTCACCATAATAGAATGAAAACTAATACTTTGTTCAAAGAAAATTAAAAGCATTAACTTATGCTAATAAATAATATTATTTTAATAAATCCAAGATATTTAATAAATAATAATACTTTAATAAATCTAAGATATTTAATAAATAATATTATTTTAATAAAACCAAGATAGTTATTAAATAATAATATTTTAATAAATCTGAGATATTTATTAAAATATAATATTTTTAAGATATTTATTAAAAGATCATATTCTAATAAATATCAAGAATGGAGTTTGTGTATAAAAGGAGAAGAGGGGTAAACTTGATGAGCATGGGTAGTGAGTGGGAACACTGACCCGGATGCTATCAGAGGAGTTATAACTGCATGATCCATGAGCAATGAGTTCTAAGAGTTTTATGGAATGCTCTCGATTGTTATTGGAGTTTTGGGCACAGGGGCCAGAAGACTTGTCTTCTGGATCTGGGGACCGGAGAGGTTGATCTCAGATAGACTGGGAGGAAAACGACGGTTTGGTAACAGAAGCTGGAGCTATGGCGGATCAAGAACATCTTCAAACACGGTTCCAAGTAAGCACTAAATTGTCAATTGATGTATATATTCTGCTTCAAAAATCCCACTATGAATTGTGTAGTATGAATTCTGTCAATGATTGTAAATTTTGAAAATTAAGGGTTTTACACTTGTGTATTTTATGAATGATATTTGCATTATGAAAGTTAAAGTTTAAGGTCCTTACATTTTGGTCCAAAACTCTTGTTATCATCTAAGTCACCTGACATGGGACATGAAGGACACGAAGATTCGAGTGTCGGACACGGACACGTTGACCCCCCGGAACAGAACACGTTAGGACACGTTATATATTATTTTATTAAAAAAATAATATATATATATATATATATATATATTAAAAAATTAGATATTTCTTACACAAATTCTCATCCATGACACAAATTCATTGATTCAAACATAGATCTTCATCTAGATGTAAGTTTTACAAAGTAACATTATGCATAAAAATACAATTGTGACATTCACAAATGATCCAATAGGAGAAAGACAAGATACTGCAGTTTTATTATTAAGTCTTCCAAATCAAAATGTGTTACATAGGTAGTAGAAATGCCAATGGCAAATAGAAATAGCAAATACAAAACAATTACAAGCCTCAAGGGAGTAGGTAGCTCAGGAGTCATCAAAATCAGCATCATTGTCATCATCACAGTCACCACTGCTCTCCTCCATTGCCTAGCCCTTTCTCTCTTGTGACATATTTACACAAGGGATATTTGTTATCTTGAGATTGTTGTCTTCCCTCAACATTTGAAGTTGTTGTTGCAGCCCCACTTCCAATACAGGGAACACTTGCAGACCCTAATGAAATTGGAACAAGAGGGGCATCTCGAATGGGGGTATTCTTCCCCTTCCTTTGCCCCTTCCCTACTGCCCTTGATTGAGCCATGAATTATGTAAAAAAATAAAGAAAAAATGCACAAATTTGTCAAAAAAATGCACATGCAAACCGCTGTAATAAAAATGCAAAAAAAAATAAAGACATTCTTCCCCTTCCTTTGCCCCTTCCGTACTGCCCTTTGTTGTTTTCTCCCACACACCCACAGCAAACCCACATCAAGAGAGATTTAAATGTGAAGTTGAAATGGGCCAAAACGACCAATTATAAGTCGCGTGGCGCTCATAAAAGTTAGACAAGTGTCCCAAAATCAAGACACAATCAAGACACATGGTGTCCTGATGGGACACGATCAGGACACGACTGGAGGACATGTCTCCCACCGAATCGTGTCTGATTCGACCGGTTCGGGACACAACAAGGCTGAGGAACAAATTCAATTTCATAGGTTACCATTGTCTGACCATATCCATAAAGAGTGGGTTTTGTTGTTACCAATTTGATAGGAGTTCAGTGATGTTGAGATCTTTGGAACTGATAGTCTCAGGAAAAATTATGCACAACCATACGATGCATTAACATATAATTTGTAATAATAGATGTCAGTTACTAGTAGAAAATGTCATATGCAGGTTATACACATAGATTAGACAGAAGACCAACAAATTGGACAAAAAAAGACTAGTGATTCCACTAATCATGAACAAGAAATTGTTCTCGCATAAAAATGTAGAAAATGTAGTGGAAAATTAGAGAAGTGCAGAAATATTTGAGGGAGCATAAGTGATAAATAGTTACCTACATACCAATAGGTTCAAAGTAGAAACTAGGAGGCAAGGGCGACAATGTGCCAATAGATCACTCAGAGGCTTACAGTTCAGAGCTCAAGGGGCATCTTGGGAAGGAAGGGAACCAAAGGCAATAGAATTGCATAACCTTGAAGAGAACCTTATCTTATAGTTCTAATACCAATTGATATGTGCACAATATCAAAAATGGAAGAAAGGTAATCACACAAAAGAAACATGAGAGAAATTATGCAAGTATTAGAATAAGATTATCAAAACTTTGCACAAATGCTCTACATGTTGATTTGTGGTTGCATAGGATGTGCTCTAAGTCTCAAATTTTGTGGAGAGGCTTAGACACATGCATTCCACATAACCCATAAATTGTTTTCGGAAATTCCACCCAGAAACAGTTTTATTTGATAAATTAATTATTTTTAATGAGGACCCTAAGTCTAACTTAGGAAATTAAAATAATTAATGGATATTAATTTAAACTGTGGGTGAAACTTCTAGAAAAAACAGATCAAGTGTAAATGTAATCTTAGCCATTGATTGGAGATATAATCTCGGTCGTTGAAGTCTCAACGAGAAGACTATAAAGGAAGGCTTGAGGGTCATTTGGAAGATACATCGAGCGGATCAAGTGATCGAATTTTCTGAAGTGAGCAATGCTCAGAGGAAAACCAGATCTAGAGATTCTTCATGAAGTTGAGGGGCAGAGACAGTTTTGGCAAGAGGATCTTCTCTAGGGCCAAGGATCATCAGCAGAGAGGCAGAGAAAGATGCAGAGGAAGCAGCGTAGAGCCCAGAGTGCGTGATGCAACACCCAAAAGGGGTGACGCAGGGCCACACAAGCCACATGCAGAGGCAGCGCAGTTTCTAAGTAGAAGTCTGAGTTTCATCTGGGAAATCGAGATTCTGAGCCGGGAGGGTTGGGATCGAGTTTCATGAGGGCTAAAAGATCACGCAAAGGAGGTGAGGCAATTCCAGAACAGTGCCCATGCACGCCTACGCAACTACTATGCAGAGGTAGCGCAGAGGGTGTTGGGGTTTCATCAGTTCAGCTACCAAATCATCCGAGGCTTGCAGAGTGAGGTAATCTCACTATTTTCCTCTATCAGTATTCTCTGTAACTAAATTTTCCAGTGAGACATTCAGAGATGTATTCAAAAATACTGTTTCTTAATAATAAAACCCTCAGATATGTTGCACCTGTTTCCCTGCATTGGGTTTTTGCAGGGACATTTGTCCAAAAATAATGGTTTCTTGTGTGATGTTTTCCTTTTGCTCAGTTTCCTGTTTCCGCATCTAAATTTAATTAAGTGAAGGTTGCTTCAGTAGTTGCTTCAATGTTTTCATAAGAAATCTGCAAAATAACTTGTTAATATAATTTACAAGTAGAAGTAATTCAGTTTGCTGCAGTAGGATTCTAGATCTAGGACTTGGAATTTTCACACTGCATCTAAAGGCCTTTATTTTTAAAGGTACTATGACCGCTCTTTTTAGCAAGGTTACCAAAGACCCTTGCACACTGTTAGGCCAGCACACACAGCACAACTCCTATTTCACCCTAGCCTATGTCACCACTCTTTAAGCCCAACTCCTACCAAAATAGCTATGGGAGACTTCCCTTGTATGCTCCAGCCAGCCAATACAAGACCAACTCCTTGTAAGAGGGTCAAATCGCTGAAGTGGAGGAGATTATGTCGCTTCCCTGCTAGGCTACGATGTAAAATCAGCAGTAAAATTATACTATCCAGCAAGAAATACACTCTAATCTAACAAAACATACCATGTGAGTAGTCAAATTGAATGTACACAAAATTCTGCAACCAAAAATATAATTATTACTATGATTAAAAGCTTGGTTAAACAGGTTTCTCTGTAAATCAACTTGCTGTCCTGTTTTTACAAGTCTGCAATTTCTGCAAAATATTGCGGAAATCAATAGAATAACACTTTAATAGATCACCCAAAAGTGCTTACATGCTTCTAAATCCAAGATCTAGGGGTGGGGTGGCTATAAGGTAGAAGATTGGAGACCTTGGGGTCAAAACCCCCTGCGTAAACAACCCAAAGAATTACTTCAGCGACAAATAAGAAATTTTAAGAGCTGAAATGACTAAATTTAAGCTACAGATTAAAAATATAAACTATTGAAATCAAATCTGAGTTAAAACAAGGTGAGTAAAGATACTTGTAGAGATCAATGTTTTAAAACTAGGTCGGTCAGACTCGGCCTCAGTCTGGTTGACTGTGCCATACCCTTGCCCGGACTGACTAGGTCAATTATCTGGTTTGGTGGTCAGTCTGTTACGGAACCGGCCGAGTTGGTCACCGATTCAGCCGGTTCCGTAACAGACTAGTTGAACTAGTCGAGCCCGACTTAAATCGGTCGGTCTCGGCAGCGGGAAAAAAAAAAGCGGGTTGGGCGGACTTGAAATCATTTTTTTTTTGTTTAAAATATTTCCTAGCCCCTCTACCCCTCTCCCACACCTATAAAGGTGACCCAACCCCCTCATATTTCCTCACAACTATCTCATTGCATCGTGAGCATTTGTGATTTTGTGAGCAGTTGGAGTTAGTTTTTGGAGCAGGATTGAGGAGGTTCTTGGGCGATCTTTGGAGCAGCATTGAGGAGTTGATTTTTGGAGCAGTATTGGTTATGTGTTTTTGTTGTGATCTCTATATATTACATGTATTGGACAGTGCACTAGGTGCCATCTTGATATAATAGATATATTCATGAACATACTTTGATCAGGGGTTGTCTTCTCTCTATTATTCTAATGCTTTTAGTTTGGAAACATGAATGAAAATCTTTAAAAATATGTTTTTTCATTAAAAATTAAATATTTAATGTATTCTTTACAAAGACCGAGTCATTGGAATCAACTAGTCCAAGTTGATACCGAGTCAGAGTTGACCCTCGGCCGGTTCCGAATCCAAGTCCGAGTTTTAAAACTATGGTAGAGAGAGCACCTTGTAGAGTGAAAATTCTACAGGAAATGGTTTGCTACAGCAATGTCTTACTGCAGATCTGCAAAAAATAGCTAAATATACCTGTGAATGATATGGAAAACATGCTCAATATTAGATGTATGATTTCCTTGGTTAGATATTGAAAGTTTTGTTCTTTTTACCAACGATCTAGCTATGAATGATAGAAAATTTACAAGAAGCTAGTTTGAAAAAAGTAAAATGGAATTTTATTATGAAAAGGTTGAGAAGTGAGGCTTACCTTTCCTTTAAAGTTATCAATTTGTTAAGTTGCAATCACAACCCCTTCTTTCTCAACTTACACCTCTAGGACTAGAGATGAGTGAGAAGTTGGGGGTGAGATTATACCACTCACTTAGTCAGGAACAACCTGTAAGAAAATCAATGACATGAGGAGGATCTGCCCATTTGAGATCACACAACTACTATATTGACAATAGCATCAAGAACCCACAAGTTGGTTGAAGATTCCCCCTAGAGAGTGTCTCCAACTCTTGGAATGTGTATGTTTGATACTAACTAAGGGTGAGGCAAAGGCATTGGGCCTAGATCTCGCCTTCCATGTGATTGTTTGTCCCTCAGTGGATCACTAAAATAGTCTTGTAATAATCAACATATACCTGCAAATTAGCTCTTTAAAGCACAATATTATAGGAAAAAGTCAAGAATGAACATAGAAAAATCAACCCAATACATAGTGTACTTTTGCAAATGGTTTCTTTATTGTATGGCTTAAAATGAACTCACAGATGACAACATTTACTAGAGGTAAGTCTATCTTTTTATAAAACTTTTTCCAACGGGTAGCTAACAGTTAGTTGTTTCCTCCTCTAGATAATAATATTTACTAGTCATTCACATGTTTAAGACTTTATCATTTTAATAAAATAATACATTACAATTCATCAATTTTCCCACATAAGGGGTCGAATTGACTCAATGATTCCATTAGAAGCCTTTTACCCACCACTTTGTGGGTGATATCCCTAGGATAATTTTTTTTTCTCAGTAGGCAACCAACAGCTACCAACTAGCTCATTATGCCATTTCTCTGCCACCTGAGCCAGCCATGTGGTCCCTCACCCATCTGTCATGATCGTATGTTTGAAGGTGGGCCTCCCGAACCGAAAGGTATGTCTTGTCATTTGGTAATTGAGTATTGAGTTTGTTTATCTTGCACACTTCTAGCATGGATTAATGGGGGGATTCAGCACAAAGAGTGGGATTAATTTGTGCTTCTTTACCCTAGACCTCTTTTGGATGTTACCTTTGGATCTTAGTTCTGTGGGATCTCCTTTACTGACCATTTGGTTTTAGGGTGGTACTACTTGGGAAACCCCAATTTTGGTTGTGTGATCTCACTCCCTTATCCACATATATCATTTCCCTTCCATTTATTATAACCCCGTAAATCATCTTTCCCACCAGGGTCCATATTTCTTCATTGGGTCCACATAGGGTCAACCTCCCCTTTCCCTTGCCCCCACCTTGGGTCAGGCTTGGAACGATGCCCTGGAGGTTGAAGCAATTGAAAAAAAAAGGAAAAGCATAAATGGCCACATTCAACAGGAAAATGTACCACAAGATGCAAAAGATGGTCGGGACAAACATATTTAGCACATGGTCAAAAGCCAATGCATGTGCTCTACCCCATACCCATACCCATCACCATGGTTCCATAGGCCCTAGATGAGCCTCCTTCATTATTCAGGAACCCATGATTGTCCCAACCCTTGGAGGGCGATGAATCGCCCCACCTAAAAGGGGGTATCCATTGCTATATCTTACACATCATGCTCTTATCCTTTGAGCCCTGAGCAGTTAATCAAAAAAAATTCATAAAAGGCAAAAGGCATATAAAAAAGGGTGGAAAAATAAAGGTCGAGGCACCTCATGTAACACGAATTCTCCCTCCTTTCCATCATTATGGCACTTATGGACCTCATCAAGCCACTCGGAGGGCCCAATGACATGTATTTTTTATCATTTGACCTCTTGAGAGGCTTATTATTTTATTTATGAGCTAGTTTGGTGGGCTTGTCACCAAAAGTTAGTTACTTTGCACACTATTTTATTTTAGGGGCTAATGTAGGCCCAATTAGGTAATTCGAACTCCGAAGAAGTGTATATATAGGAGTGACATGAATTCATGTTGTATCATCACCTGGATTGGATCATTCAATCGCTTGAGATTTTCGCTATTCCTTCTTGGTGGACGAAGTTGGAGCATGGATGAATTTTGATGTTTGGATTATGTTTTCTTATCTTGGAGCTCTTGATTGGCAAGTGTATTGATGGTTGGATATATTCTCTTACATGTAAGTACGAACTTAACGCTATTTTCTTTTACTGTCACATGCATTGATAATGGGATTTTTGCTATTTTAGAGCTAATTGTTGCATGCATTTACTACTTAATTGTGGAATTACGTTTCTATATAGCATATCTCTATGTATGGGCCATGTTTATTGAACGAATTTTCCTAGAGATCAAAAACATCTTGATTTGAAAATGAAGTATAAACGCTTTAAGGTCACTCTATTTTGCCCTAATGCCAAACAAAGTTGTCCTTAGAGCCTCCTTGAGCTAGAAATGAAAACCCTTCTCATCATTCTTCTTGAGTCCATATCCCCAAAGGAATTAGGCACTAATCCACCATAAGGTGATCACCTTAAAACCATTTTTCTTCACCTTTTTCTCCTTCACTCTAGGTCTAGCCACGCGGGGCCACCTAAAGCATCATTTTCCCAACAAAATAGCCATAGAAAAAGTTCAATCTCTTAGCCTCTCCTGCGTCGGTGTGTCCTCAAGGTCTCCTCCAAATTTGAAGAAAATTTGACAGTGGGATTGTGAGATATCCCAAGCTCTAGCCCTAAGACCGAACTTTTCCCTAGGTTTCCCTAGGCTAACACCTCATAGGATCATTTTGGCATCTTTTAGTGGAAATTCTTACTTTGATCCTCTTTCCGCTCTTGTTTAGGTTAAGTCCATCAATGGTTGTTGAATTCCCTCCTCTCAACCTAGGCTAGGTCCACTTCGTCCCATACAGTCCCATTTCTCATCAAAGCTAATTCTTCAAAGACAACTCGGGAATCCAAGTTTTACAAGGATTTTAGGGATTGGGAAGCTCCTTTACAAGTCACATTCCTTTAACCTAGCCCTTAAATCCTCACCTCCTTCCCCTAGAAAGCTTTGTACCTTACTTAAGAAGCAAGCAAGCCCCATTTTTTACTCTCTTCTAGGAATGGATCATTGAGGTCACTTTATATCTTTGTTGATCTATCCTTCATAAGTGACTCTCAATATATCGAGTCTCCTCCCATCGGTGAAATTTCGTAAAGAGTAGGGAGCCTTACCTAAGGTGACAGTGGGCTAAGTCTCCATCATTGCCCTTGACCTATCAATTGACCCCAATGTTGCACGAAGCGGGGACTTTTTTTGGAAGCGGATACGCAGAAGCGTCATTTCTCAAAAATCTGGGAAGCGAAGCATCTCAGAACCGACTACTATATATATATATATATATATATATATATATTTGCATTTATATTAAAAAAAACATCCAAAATACCAAACTAGTTGTAGAAGATATGAAAACATGCATATTTGTATACAAATCAAGATAGATATGGCATCCATTGTACATCAATAGTTAATTATTCGAGCATCAACTATCTAGAATCTAGATTCTTCTCCTCTTGTCTCACCTTTGCCTCTACCTCGATTGTCCAGGGATATTAGTCAACATTTCCCAATTTTAATCAAACTACCTAATCCAAGCCTTAAAATATGGTGGAAAAAGCTTAACGTGCTTGATCAATGATTTTGACTTGATTGAAAGGTAATTTTTTGCTAAGGCCATGACAAAGGAGTTCAACAATTAACACCACCAACACTAGGGTACATGAGCACATAGAGAGCTTCGTGCTCTTGATTAAATGCCAATCACATACCCTCATACATGATATAATCTAATGAAAAGCCACAATCTCATTGATCCTGAATTCCTTAAAACTGTTAAGTCTGTTGAATTTTGAATATGATATGAAATTCTATTTTCTGCATATGAAGCCCGATGGGGTTGGAACCACTCTAAACATCCTGAGTCATTTCATGGTAATGTTAAAAATTTAAGTAAAAGGATGAAAATGAAAGATAAAGGAGAATGTCTCTTTTACTTTAAAAATTTAACATTACCATGACAGGGCATCTAGGAAGCATCTAAGGAGCATCAAGGGAGCACCTTGGGAGTGTTCGGAAAGCCCCATCCCAAATTAAGTCAAAGAAAAAATTTTAAAACAATTTAGAACCCCGCAAAACCGCCCATCTCCCTCTGGATCCACTGGCGATCCGCGCAGATCCGTGTCCAAATCTCCATGGATCCCCAACGGATCCTTTTCTGGATTCGTAGATTCGGAATCCAGAACCACAGATTGGGCTTGTGTGGTTCTAGATTTCCAAGAATCGCCTCAAAATGGCAAAACTGCGGATCTGGTTTTCAAATCCGCGGTTTCGTCAAAGGATCGCCCAAGGATCGGTATGGGACACGGTTCCAACCTTGGATCCTTGGGGGGGGTGGGGGAGGGGGGAGGATCGTGCAACACTAGTTGACCCTTTAGGAGTCCCTTTTAGGTGCCCTACTATTTTGAATGGAAACAAAGCCCGTGACCCCTTTGCTTAAGGTCAAAGATTTGAAGAATGGTCCATAAATGTCCCAACATTCCACTTGACATTTCAAATAACTAGTTTGAAGCTCTAAAGGCTAGCTAACTTGACCATCAACAGCTAGTAAACTCAACCTTGCCACCTTTTTTCTTTATCTCCAATGCCTTGGTGAATTAGACTATTCCTCCACCTAGGTTTGTTGTGACTCGACCTAGTTTTATCTGCGTTTTGCTTCATTTACCCAAAGTGTGCCCTGCATTGCTACATCATCATTGCCTACCATGTAATCATGCCCTTATGTTGGATTTCTAACATCCTTCGAAATTTGGAGAAACTAAGACATGGGTTTTGTTCCCCTTATTCTATAGACCAATTTTGACGTATTGCATCTCAAGTTCTATATAACGCTACCCCTATTTTTCCCCTTGGAAACCTATAGTACCTGTTGAAAAACTTTGACCAGTTGTAACTTGGCAATACCTTCAGTGTTTGAAAAGTCCATGTGGAGACAAAATCTTGAAACCTATGACTATGTAATTTGTGGCTAGTCACTAGCAATAACTCGTTTTGTGACTTTGGCCCAAACCTATGAGGCAATGTTAAGTGTTTGGATCAATCCAGAGCTAGGCCATTCTCAATAGCCCTTTTCCATTCTTAGGAACCCAAACTATTAATGGCAGCAGGGCCTCCCAAGTCACCTTTAGGCCCGTCAAAACACTCACTCATTGAACAAAAATTTGCACAACCAATGTATACATGGCTAGCAATGGTGTTTGCTCCTCAAGTTGACAATAAGAGGAAGTCACAATTGGCAAGTTCCAATAGCATGTGGACGTGTTGACATTGCTGCCAGGTGAACAATTATATGGAGTCTCAATAGCCAAGTTTGAACAACCCTTAACTAGACACATGGGTGTAGTTAACAAAAGTAGAGGAAATGTATGGAAAAAGTAAACACAAAAATACAGCCAAACTAGAGGCCAATCAAAGCATAACCTTAAACTTCTAATGCAATTCATCAAATTTAGAACTTCAACCTTGAAGTTTGGCAAACATTATGACATTGCATGCCATAAGAACCTTATTAGATAAAAGTGGCCCTTAACAAATATTGAAATACGATACTACCAATGCTTAGGACTACAATATTATCACAAAATCATGCACTTAGAAAACAGCCTAACTCCTAACTCCATATTCCTCACACTTGAAGAAATCAACAAGACAAAATGATCCAATGACACAAGACTTGACACATCAAAATCCACAAGCATTGATGTCACACAAGATTCAGGGAAAAGGGTAAGTAATGAAGGTAACGAATTTAATGCATAGGAGTCTATATAAGCAACAAATGAAAAGAAACAATCCATTTAGTTTTATAAAGAGATTTTGTAGTAAATAGAATAGGGTAAACAAATTAAAGAAATGGATAAAGGTTTAATCAGCATAAGCACTAATTCACCATAGAGTATATCACAAAAATATAATATATTTGAATGTAATATGAATCCCTTTATTAAGTTACATTTGACTTACATAATGTTATAAGATAAAGGTCCAAGGGTTCATTTTTTTGGCCACTATAACCAACATCAAGTGATATATAATAATGTATTTATGTATAAAGAATAAATTGAAAGAGTGGTATATGTATAGTAATGAATTTCCAATCTCAGGCTCACATATATGATCTTGCTAACATCATCAATGATATATGTGATATTTATTACTCTCTTCAACTATATGTTATTAATCTTGTGTTATGTGTGCACCCATATGAAATCCTACATGTCATCTAATCATATCAGCATTATAGGTGTGGGAATGGAAGCTTTGAGTTATCGCAAAGACTACAAATTGGAGACCATTAAGAGATCGATTCCAATTGAATACCAAACACAAAACAGGTTAAGATCAATGGAGACTAAAATTGGTTGGAAGATCTCTTGCCGCAAAATCTAGTAGCCCTGATGCAAAGCGTCACCGAGCGAGGGGCCAAACCTTATGGAAACAAAGAGGAAGGGTTGCCACTATCACCTCAACAACCTTCCTCCTGGTCTTTAGTGGGATTTAAACCACAAGGGAGGCTTCCCTAAATCACCTATAAGGATATACTAATACTAGGGCACAAGGTAATAAGCTTTAAAGGGTCTAAGATAGATAGAGTACTATAGAGGCCAAAGATGACCTAGGTTTTCTATGTTAATGTTTGAAGAACTCTTGCCGCAAAATGTAGTAGGCCTGATGCAAATCCTCAACAAGCAAGGGGCCAGACCTTATAGAAACAAAGAGGAACCATTGCCACTGCCACCTCAACAACCTTCCTCCTACTCTTAGTGGGATTTAAACCACAAGGGACGCTTCCCTAAATCACCTATAAGGATATTCTAATACTAGGGCTCAAGGTGATAAGTTTTAAAGGGTCTAAGTTGGATAGAGTACTATAGAGGCCAAAGATGACTTAAGTTATCTATGTTATGTTTCAAGTACTCCAACTCTAGAGGCATGAGTTAGCCCTTTCTACAGCTTTCTTTTCGCACCCCTCTAGTGTAACTTTTACTTCTTGATGTTTATTCTTTGCTTTGGGTGCATAGCTCAGGATTACCAACACCTCTACAACCCTACTACCACAATACATGGTTACATCATCATTAGTATTCTCTCTAAACCTACTAACACCACAGGCAATTGTAGAAGGGAGTGACTCTACTACAATAGGCCACATTAATAATAGAAAGTAATGTAATGAATTATGCCTGACCAACACAAGAAATTTTAGTTACTCATTACCAACCAGTGCATCTACGACCACAATATATATTAAAACATCACAACCTAATGATAGTAGTCATTGATAAACAAATTTCAAAATTATTAAAATCGTGGGAAATTTCAAGTTAATAGTTGCCCAATCACCACAGAGTTGTGATTGGAATGGAAGCGTTATACTTTATAAATCCATTTATGCAAAATTTCAAAGTTTACGTTGTCATTAGATATTGTATTATAAGTAATCATTTCTATCAATTTAGAAATCAAGGATGGTAAGTCACCCTCTAAATATCATCGTTATCAAAGGATTACATACTAGCATAAATTAACACACATTCATTTCACCATCCACAAGGTAAACTAATGGGAGTCATCTCGACTATGACTTATTGGCTACCAAATCACCACATAGTGTCATGACCAATTACAGAAAGAATTAGAGTCGCACTGATAAGTTTATCCAAAATATCAAAGATTAGGTTATATAAAAAAATTGGTTATAAGCAATCATCTCCCTTGATTTGGAAGTCAACGAGGATAAATTTCCATCTTGCTACCACTATTGTCTAAGAGTTACATACTAGCAAAATTTGAATTCCATTCATTTCACCATTCATGAGGGAAACTAGTGAGACTTATGTAGGTCGTGAGTCCTCGTGACACAAAGATCATCTATAAGAATAATGTGACAATTGGGAAAATCAAGATCACTCATCATAGAATTGAAGAATGATCATATCTAAAGTCACTCAAAATTAATAAAAAAATCCCAATTTAATAAAACTCGTGATTGATCAAGTTAGTAACAAGTCAATACCCTACTTCAGATCGGGTGATGTGGGACATGAATGAGGTGTTGCCACTGTGCGCAATCAATGTAGATAATGTGTCATCTGTCCTCGACTAAACTCCAGCCTGTGGACTATTCCCAGTGTTTATGGCCTTCGGTGGGTTGTGTTCATGTTGTGTTTGGTTAGTTTGATGTTAATGCCACTCGTACGAAGGCTTGGCCAAAAGACAGTGGCCATTACTCCCTCCCAAGCGCTCCAAATCCAAGTGGTTGTCGCAAGGAGCACCCCATCCCCATCGAGGTGGATGTTTGAAATTCTAATTAGTTTTTATAGCTTTGATTTCTCAGTTTTGTTGGCTATCTAGTCTAGCTAGCCAAATGTGGGCTTGTTCGAGCAGGCCTGTTTTTCAGCCACTATAGCCATGCCTAGGCTTAGTCTCTTTTATGGCATTGTTTACATGAAACTATGTCAGTATTTAGCTCTCTCGTTCAAACTCAAAATATCTTTTGGAACAGATTCCCTGCTGCTTTATCAGTGGTTTGGTTTCCCCAATGGTAGACCACTAACAGGTAGGGGCTTTGAAAACTCTATAATTTCCAAAAGAAATAAATATTTAGCTTACAAGAAAAAATTCAAAACCTAAGCATATTTTGCTATATATCAAGCTTTTCCCCAATTGGAATTACAAAAAGAGTGATTTAAAAAGTTCATTTCCAAAGATAAGAGATTACTATATAAAAATGGGAAATGGGAAGTGTTTTTTTTTAAGAATCAATTAGTAAAGGATTATTATTAATCCAGTGTGTCACCTATCCCATATAGCTTTAATGACAGAAGCAACTAAGGACTCGATTTTCAAAATTTGTAAAAACTTAACAAACAATTTACAAAAATGTAGAGATGTTAATTTTCTAATAACAGACTTGATTTGATTTTCCTAACAATTTATTTTATAACCAAAAAATGTTTCACCTAGTATTTTTTTTTTCTTTAAATAAAATTTGCAGTGGAAAATAAATGAAAAACAGTCACAAAACACAGCAAAAAATTATGTGCAACAAATTAGGGCCTCCTTTAACAAGGAAACACACAAAGAGTACAAAGAAAAATACAACAAATCTAAGAAAGTTGAGAGACACCAAGTTTGATTTGGTAGATTCATCCACGTATCGGAAGTTGATTGGCTAGCTTATGTATTTGGTTAATACCAGACCAGATATTTGCTTTGCAGTGAACATGTTGAGCCAATTCCAAGTGGAAACAAGACATGATCATTAGATAGCAGCAAAGCACATATTGATATATCTATGTGGTACGGTTGACTTTGGCTTGAGATACGTCTCAAACGGTGACATATAGCTGCAGGGCTATACAGATGGAGATTGGGCAGGGAGTGTTGAAGACAGAAAGAGTACCTCCGGAGGTTGCTTCAATTTGGGATCCACTACAATTTTGTGGATGAGCAGGAGGCAGACATCTTTCATACTCAGCAATGCCAAGGCAAAATATATTACAGCTAGCTTGTCAAGTTGTGAACTAAGTCACCGGGTTCGGCGAATTTTATCCTTGGCATTCGAAATTCGCCGAACTTCAAATGATTTCGAAAATATCGATTTTGTTCGTTGAACTTGATGCCGAACTCGAATGTGAACTTGATGGAAAATTCGAACCCAAACTAAATGCCGAACTCGAACGAATTTTTTCAAGTTCGGTAAAAATTCAATTAGGTTCACTTGCAATTCGATTTGGTTTATGCAAATTTTCTGGCTGTCATAAATTTTTAGATTCTTTGAGATATGCCCAAAGTACATACAATAGAATCTATAAAGATGAATGTCACATTTATTTTTCAGCCAATTTAAAATTGATTATATATATATATATATATATATATATATATATATATATATATATTCAAATTTCTATATGTCAAATTTATGCAGAACTTTATCAGAAAAATTTTAGTTGTCGAACTTTATTCGAATTTCAAGGTCGTCGAACTCGAATACAAACACGAAATGGTGACTAAGGTTGTGAAGCAGTATGGCTTCAAAAGTTACTCACAAGACTATTTGATCATGTGCTCAAGTTGACCACGATATAAGTTGTGTGAAGCTAACAGAGAATCCAGTTTTCCGTCACAGGTCAAAGCAAATTGAGATCAAGTACCACTTCATTCAAGACATGGTGCAAAAGGGAGCAGTGAAGCTCCAATATGTCTCCACTAATGAGCAGATTGTTGATATTCTTACAAAGCTTTTGTCCCAAGTAAAGTTTGTATACTTCAGAGACAAGCTTGGACGAGTTGAGAATGCCGCTCTCATTAGGACAGTGTTGATGAGATAGCATCATGGACTGACATTCTCCCTATCTCAGGACTCAGGTATTATGACCCTAATTAAAGAGATTATCCCTATGTCAAGTACTATGACCCAAATTAGGGAGAATAGTCCAACAAAGGACAAACATTCTTCCTGTGTCATGGATGACCCGGATTAGGAAGAATGGTCTTGGAGTATCATGTTCATTTAGCATCGAGCCATGGATTGTGCAGCTAGAGTTTGGCCTTTGGAAATTCACCGTGTGTCTTTGACCCGAATTATGGTGACTAATATGCTAAATGATATCCCATGTTTTTGAAGTATTGACCTGAATCATAGTAAAAACACACCATAGGCCTGAAGTATTGACCCAAATGATGGGATTAGTTGATGTTGTTGATTTGCCATGTGTCTAAAGCATTGACCCGAACTATGGTGAGGATATACCATAGATCTGAAGTGTTTACCCAAATTATGATAAATGATTGATGTTATTAGATTACCATGTGTCACAATTGTCACCGGATTATGGTGATGATTTGTTATAACATTTTCTTAGAGAAATTTGTTCACAATGAAGAACATATGTCTAGTCATTATGAATACCTCCCTAGTTAAGAGGGAGCGTTGAATTTTTTAGCTATGCTCAGTCTTCATAATTTATATTTTAGCCCTTGTAATGTATAAAGAATTTGTAAGACATGTTATTTATGTCATTTGGATTAGTGAGCCCTTGAAAGAATTGTTATAAGACATGTTCTTCATGTCGGATTTAAAAGAGAAATTTTTCAAAATTTGAAATTTGAATTTTTGGTTCCAATCCTCAAGTCAAGTTGGCCCCGGTGAAGAGACACACCCATTTGCAAAGGCAAAACACTATATAAAGGCATTCAACCTCCTCCAAAAGGCATCATTCGACCTCACACAAGAAAGAAGTTTTTGGGCATCCAACCAAACTACAAGAAGCACAAGAAGGACGAAGATCTCTCTCTACTCTCTTTGCTTGACTTGAGGGTTGTGGACTAGGTTTGACCATAAGCTTTGCTGGCCAGTTTGACCTCATAGTTGACTAGCAACATTAGATTTATCTCTCGTTGAACTGAATAATTTCTCTAACAAGAAGGTTGTTCCATTTTTCCCCAAGTGGGTTTTCCCGAGGTAAATCTTGTGTTGTCATTGTGCATTGTGGTCTCTGTTATCCTTATGGTTTTAAGGTTGAAATTTCTAAAGTTTAAGTGCTTAATGATAAACTGGAATTGTTAAAAGATCTATATCATTAGAAGTAACTACCAGTAGTTCGGAGATATTGTGCTTGTTTATATTGCATTTGAAAACTCAACACATTCTACAACCAAGATACCTTGTATGGAGTAGGATGTACCACGTTCTCCAATTCTAACTTTTCCACCATCTCTGTAGACACCAAATTGTCAGTATTACCACTATCGAAGACTAATTTACAACACTTGCATATAGTCCTGACCAGATTCTTTCTCTAGGAAAGTTCTTTGATCTCCTTGGTTGACTTGATGAGAACTCTCTTCATCAACAATGACTCTCAAATCGCTGGGGTATCTCTTCATGTGAAGGAGAATTTACACATTCTTCATTACCTTCTATTTTGTGTGCACTATTTTGATTTGTTGCAATATTTTCTGCACATTCAAATGACCTATGTCCTAGTTTGTAGTATATGTAACATTTACGTTGATAATCTTTGCTTCTTCCTCTATCTGTAGAATAATTCCTTCTTCCTCTTGATGGTTGAATTGGCTATTCTGAACTGCTTCCTTCTTCTCTCTGGGATTGGAATCCCTCTCTACTGCTATGACGTCCTCTACTTCTTACTAAGCTTCTTATTCTTCCCTTTTTATAAATTTATTGTGTTTTCTTGCCAACTTTTCTTCTGCCCTGAGGGCAGCTTGGTATGCCTCTTCAACTGTCATTTGGGATAAAATGTTAATTTCACCTTGAATTTCATATCTTAAGCCATTTATGTATCTAGCTACTTTTTCAGTGCCCTCCTCTACATGTCCAACCCTAATATTTATCTTATAAAACTCTTCAATATATTCTTTGATTGACATTAATTTTTGCCTATGATTTTGCATTCATTTGAAAAGATTTAGTTGAAAGTCTTTGAACATTGACTTACCTTTTAATTTAGCAACCATTATATCCTAGCTTTTAAATTGTGTTTTTCCCTTGTTCTTCTACTCTACTTGCACACCATCCCACCACAACAATGCATGACCCTTCAATCTAGTCACAGCATATTTCACTCTCCTCTATTCAGCTACATTTTCATAGTTAAAGTACTTTTCCATTGTCTTGAACTAGTCAATTAATGCTTCAATATCTAGGTTGCCTTCATACACTGGCACCTCCATTTTCAATCTGAGTAGTTACTCCTGCAACAATCCTAAGAAAACTTTCCTTTGTAGTCTCTCCTTCTGCCTCTATTTCTTCTTTCTCAGAAAAATCTTCTTCGTTGTTGACATCTACTATGCAACACCCCTCCTCTTTGTAGTTTCCATGGGCTTCTAGCCGGACCTAATCTCTTCTAGAAAACAAACATTTGCTACAAGTCTTCCTCATCCTAATCCTAATCCTCTTGCTCGATATGCCATTCTCACTTTTTCTTATAACAACAAACTTGCTTTGATACCAAACAGTGCCATCAGACACACTTTAAATCACTAACTCGAAGTTTTCCTCTACGTCTTTCAACTGGTATGTTCTCATAACAATTACCAAGAATACTTGTCATCTACTGTAATATTCCCAATTAGCAGCAGCTAATTGGAAATATTAATTTTGCTTTTCTAATTTTTAGCCATAAATAAAAAGGGTGTTGGGAACCATAACCGAACTTAAGAGAAATAATCTTCCTAAAGTCACCTGACCAACATGATGCTTTCAGCGTAGGGCCCAGGGGGGACCAAGTGACAATGTAGGGAGACAGACAGCATAGGGACATCATCGGCCAGGCAGCCCAGTCGCGGCGTGGACCAGGACAATGTAGAATAGGCAAGGCAGTGTTGCAAGGAGGATAGCGCAGCACAGTGGGGCCAAAGGGAATGTTAGGGTCTCAAGCATAAAAGGGAATGAGGGCCTAGCTTCTCATTCATTCTATCATTCATCTTCAGAATTTCTGTCTAACAGATATTGAGCATGCTTACATTGTTTAGCTAAGTTTCCAAGTGTTTTTCAACACGCGGGTGTCTCCGAGCGGAGATCCCAACCTCAGCCTCGGGGGACATCGAGTGCCCGCTCAGGTGAGGAGTTTTACCATCAGTTTTCAGAGAAAAGAATGTAGAGCCAACATCCAGGATTTACGCAGTTCATCAGGCAGCGCAATCACTTAGAGAGATTACCCAGTCTTGGACAAGGGCAGCTCCGGGAGTGAGGGAGATTCAGGAGTTTCAGTCCAGGAGAAGTGTGAGGGGATCAGCCCTTCACAAGTTGTGTTTTGGAGCAGTGAGAGGCCAGCGTTTCTAATCATTTGGTCCATAGGCCAGCATACTCACCACGAATGCGTAATTTTCCCAAGGGTGTCAAATTCCGAGGTCAGCCTTTTCGGAATTCCTTCCTGGATTTTTTCGGGTTTTGGGAGGAGAGTTCATAGCCAGAGTTTCAAAATTCTCTGAGCAGGGGAACAACCCCAAAGAGCAGCTCCATTCCAACCAATGACGGCACTTTCCAGTAGCAGTAGCAGTAGCAGTTGAGGGAGTTACGCAATCACTAGGAGAAGCAACCATCCAAAGCAAGGTTTGGAGAGATATTTCAACTTGCCTTGAGCAAGCCAAGGTGCCATCATTCTGATCGCCTTCTTGTACTCATACCCTATTTCTAGATATATATAATAAAATGGCTGAGCTTTTCTGAAATGTTTGCAGTGATTTTCATGGTGCCTCTCTATTAGTTGAAGTTTTGTTTATTTTGCTTTGTATTGTTGTATATTTCCTATTTGGAATATTACAGTGGTATTAGAGCTCATAAACTTGGCTCAGCCTATGGAGCAGATCAGTCTATGACACTCGGAGACAAAGAATACATCACCTACTGGAAGCAACGATATAGGCGCAGAGAGCGGATGCTCAAGCCCACATTTGGGGAAGGGGACTACGTTCTAGTAAAGGACGCAGAGGAGGAAGCACCCATGGCAGATGAAGTAGATGACGAGAAGGAGTTCAGCAATCTCCTCTTGAAATCTGTACAAGAACTCTCAAGAAAAATAGAGGAGATGGGCCAGAAGATTGTTGGGAAGAACACACAGCGTGAGACCCCCAGGGGATTTCACATCAAGGAAGGGTCCAGCACTTCTCATCACACGCAGGAACATTTTGCAGCAGGTGGTGCTACGCACTCCCGCACATTCCACTATACCCACATTCTTGACTGCAGGTACGGGAACGAGAGGACCCTAGGAGTCGGAGATGGCTGATTACATGGATTATTTTGTAGAATATCGGTGATACGGGCGAGAGTTTAGAGAAGCCCTCACTTTCCATGATTTCTGCCAGCTAAAGAACAATAGCAGACCACGCAACCAGAATAGAGCAGATGGGTACACGCAAGGAGGTGAACTACAACTTACCATGCACAGATTTTTCTTGCCAACATATGACAGGTCATCAAAATGTTCAACAAAATCTTGGGTGGGAAAGCTGGACATTTACTTTCAGCTGAACCAGATGGCAGAGTTGGAGGCCATCAAGGTGGCAGCACTGCAGCTTGAGGGGTAAGCCCATGACTAGCGGTTCCATGGGATGGCCACGTTGTGTCACTCTAGAGTGACGGCATATGCAGAGTTCACCTGGAGATTGGTGGAGAGATTTGACCGAAAGGATCCAGAAGAGCATTTTGTCGAGCTGGCCAAACTCAAGTAGACTGGGAACCCAGAGACCTACATCTCTGAGTTCTTGAGACTTTCAGTGATGGTTCCAGACTTGTCCGCAGCCAGGAGGATTTACATGTTCATTGATGGGTTGGCAAAGCCTCTGTGTCAACTAGTCAGGTCTACTAGGCCTACTACACTTCAGGATGCAGTTGGGAGGACAAGAGACTTGCAGGATGCCTTGCCCATGACTAGAGCTCCTTTCCCCCAAAGACCGACATTCCAGCCAAAGGGGAAAGACATGAGAGTTCCACTGCCGAAGGGGAACCAAGGCCAAGGGCCTTTGAACGATGATACCCGAAGAGATCTGAGACGGAGGAAGTTATGCTTCACATGCCAGGAGCCATGGGCTACGGGTCATCGATGTGCTGCAGGAAAGGCACATTACATCGAGGTCTTCTCCGACAGCGAGGGAGAAGAAGATGCGTATGAGGAGTTGGAGGGAGATGCCAACACTAATGCTCCGAGAGGAGATCATCCACCACCACTTCCCCAGGAACAGGTGGGGCAGCCTTTGCACCCACAAGAGGAGGCGTTGCATCCTTGCGACGAGTTCCTAAGTGTTTGACACTGCATGTCCGAGGCACAATCCAAGGACAGCGTGTTTCAGTTTTGGTGGATAGCGGGGCCACTCATAACTTTATCGATGCCCAGCTAGTGCAGAGGAGGGGCATATCGACAAAGAGTTTTGATGGGTTCTCAATGTTGGTTCCGGGTGCCAGAACCATGGAGTGTATGAGGTATGTTCCCGCATTGGCAGTGACCATGGGGACATACACAACGACTGACCACTTCTTTATGGTTGACATCCTAGATACCAATGTGGTATTTGGAGCGCAGTGACTGATTACGCTGGGTAAGGTCACCACAGATTGGGAGACGGAGATGGAGTGGACAGGCAAGAAGAGTGGGAAGAATGTGATGATTAAAGGCATGCACACATACCCTTCTCAAACAGTTTCAACACACCGGATGGAGACAGGCTTTCGGAAGGGGGGCATAGAGTGGGCAGTAGAGTTGCGTATTTCAGAGGCAGGAGTCACAGGGCAACCAGTACACCCCGATGTGCAATCGATATTGGACAGATACTCCACGATTTTTGGGGACATACCACCGGGGCAGCCGCTGAACCGGGGGTTTGAGAACACTATCAAGTTGGAGCAGGGGATCCAGGCAGGGATCACCACCCCCTATAGGCACCCCAAGGCCTATAGGGCTGAGATTGAGAGATTTATCCATGAGCTCTTCGCACTAGGACACATCCGACCCAGTACTAGCCCATTTGCTTCTTTTATCATTTTGGTGAAGAAAAATGTAAATTTTTGTAGATGTTCTATGTTTGATGCAACTTTACTTTTCCTTCAATCACATAAACAATAAAGTAAAATGTTGATAGAACATACCAATAGATCGACAAAAGACAAGCCATAAATATATAAGTGTGTTGGTGCATTATGGCGGTCAATAGGATGCTTCAACCAGCAAAGTCTCAATATGGCCAGCCAACCAGCAATGTCACACAACCCTCTAGGACAGCTAAATGGTCAACTCAAAAATCAACCCAAAAATTCAAAGCGTCAGTCAACGGTCAACGCAAACAGCAGTAGTAGCTAGGCCAATGCAGAAAAGTCAAAGTCAACCTCTTGCCTCGGGAATAGTGCCAAAAAATGAGGATTAGGAAAATCGAACCTTTGGGAGATTTTCAGGTCCTTTTGACCTTGCGTCAACCAAAGTCAATGCTAGTCAAAGTTTGCTGCAGAAACCCTAGATCGAAATCAGAAATGTGCTTCTACTGGAATTTTCCCACGTGTGGAGAGAAGAGCCTCCAAGGTCATCGAACCAATCAGATGACGAGAGAGAAATGTGTGAGGATGAGATGAGTGAAAATGTCCTCCAATGTTGACAAATTATATCAATCAGTGAAGGTGTGTGACACAACTGCTGGGGCACAAAACCTTAAGGTCAACCTGCACATATTTGAATAAATTCAAAATAAATGTTCTGCTCATCGGATTAAGACGATCTTTAGATCGATCTTGCACCTCTCTGAAAGAGTCCAATAAAAATAATGGCATCTTCATCTGAGCATCACAACATGGAGTTTCGACCTAGTTGTCCAAAATTAACACTCCCTCTCAACTAGTGAGAACTCCATCCACTTGTGCAATCCAAACATCGTGCGTCATCCCGCCGTAACTTGCTTTGTTGGCTTCTTTATTTCAGAACAGAAGTGGGTCAGTCACAAAGATATCACTCCCAGTTGAAAGATTCAGCCCCAAAGGTCTGAAACCTCTATAGGACTCACAAAGAATCTCATACCAACCCGTAGTTGGTAAATCTGACCTGAAGTCAGTTGGAGGACCGAAACCTCACTTGGACTCAAGAGAGTCATATACTAACCCGAAGTTAGTTTTACTGACCCAAAGTCAATTGGAGGTCTGAAACCTCACTATACTTGATCCCAGATCAAGTGGTTGGACCGTGCCATCCTGGATAAAGAGTACGGAAATCTCTGATGCGTCCATCAGTCTTTGCTACTAGTCTCTAGCGTTTCCCACCTCACTAGCCAAATGAGAGGTACTTCCCATGAGGCTGGAACTCAAATGGGTAGGATGCATACGGGGCACAAATAATGAGAGGTGAATAACTGTGGCACAGAAGCACACCAACAATGTTTAGCAAGCCTAGCCCTATGGTTTCTTATAGCTCCAAGAAGCTATCCCCAAAGCCCCCCAGAGATCCCAGAGCCCATCATCCAACAGGACCCTCAGAATAGGGTCGTTCCACGATTCCAAGATCCTCACGGAAGGTTAGGAACATGACCTTCCCCAAGGGCATTGTGAGAATAAACGCGACCTCCTCATCAGTTCCTATATGATCGAGCCTTATGGCGCCTTGCTGTACCATATCCTGGATAAAGTGCTATCAGCCATCAACATGATTGGATCAATCGTGGAACACGGGATTCTTTGACAAATGAATCCCCCTCTGGTTATCACAAAGGATAACGATGGCATCTAGCATATGCTCGAACAGCTCACTGAAGAGCTTTCGCAACCAAGTGACTTCACAACAAGCCATACATGCTGCAATGTATTCGGCCTCAGCGGTGCTCAAGGCTACCGACATCTGTTTCCTGCCCAAAGCAGTGTGAAGCAGCATCCAGATGTGCTCTTGCGATCCACCACACTGGCAGCCCAATCAGCACCAGTATATTCAGGGAGTGTCATGCTCCCGGCAGTGTATCTCAACCCATGGTCTATCGTGCCACAGAGATATCTCAAGATTTTCTTGGCACCAACCCAGTGAATGTTATGAGGATCAACCATGTGTTGACTCAAAAGTGTTCACTGCAAAACATACGTCTGGACGGGTGTTCACTAAGAACATCAATGCCCCTACGAGTTGACGATACTCAGTAGGATTTGCTAGCATGGGCCCAGTAGCGCTGCCACTCAACTTCTTAAAGTTGAGCTCCATCAATGTCGACACATTCTTACAATCCACCATTCCAAATCTTTCCAGAAGCTTCACAATGTATTTTCCTTGAGAAAGGAAAATATCACCAGGTCTCTGTCAGACCTCCAAACCTAGGAAGTAATGCATCAGTCCTAGGTCCTTCATCTCGAACTCAGCAGCGAGCTCCCTCTTGCACTGATGAATGAGAAGGTCAGCACCTGTCAGGAAGAGGTCGTCCACATACAGCACCAGAATGAGAGGTTTCTCTCTATCAACCTTGAAGTAAAGGTTCACGTCAGCATTACTATGAGTGAAGCCCAGCTTCATCAGGTAGCTATCTATCCTCTCGTACCAAGCTCTAGGTGCTTGCTTCAACCCATAGAGGGCTTTCTTCAACCTGCAGACATGGGTGTCCCAATCCTGGACTTCGAACCCCAGAGGTTGCTCCACATACACCTCTTCTTTTATCGCACCATGCAGAAATGCGGTCTTCACATCCATTTGATGAAGACTCCATCCTTACGTAGTAGCAAGGGCTATGATAGATCGGATGGTGGTATATCGGGCCACAAGTGAAAATATGTCATCGTAGTCTATGCCTTCCTTTTGAGAGAAGCCATGGGAAACGAATCTTGCCTTGAGATTTTCAGCACTTCCATCAGATCCATGCTTGATCTTGTAGAGCCATTTCGAGGTGACAACTGCTTTGTCCTCCGGTCTTGGAACCACATCCCAGACATCATTCTTCATTATGGACTCATACTCTTAGTGCATAGCGTCCTTCCAGACTTATGCTTTACGACTTCCTCAAAAGATCCAGGCTCAGATTGTACAATAATACTCATGGCTGCTAGATACCCTTGGTATCTATTTGGCTTCTTGATTTCATAGAATGTCCCCCTTGGGGCCATATGTCCCTCGGCATCCTCAAGAGTGTCCCTGAGCCATGATGGTCTCTTCCCCATCGAAGGAGGTGGAACAATCGGGTCCATCGGTCCTTCAATATCGAGCATCGTCTCATCCTTCGGTCTTTCTTGATTTCCAGGCCTTGATTCATGATCTTCCTCAGATCTCATAAGATTGACTACTTTCCTCAGGCAAGCATCTTCGTCAAAGGTGACATCGTGGCATATATCCTCTTCCCTTTGACTAGGCACATAGACTCTATCGGCCCTTCGAAGTTTCGTTGTAGCCCACAAACATTCCCTTCTTCCCAAAAGCATCCAGCTTGCTCCTCTTCTCTTTCGACACATGAAAATAAACAGGACATCCAAAAACTCTAAAATGTGAGACGTCAAGTTTCTTACCAGATAAAACCTCTTCGATTGTTTTGGAGTCCAGCATGGAATGTGGGCATCGGTTTTGTATGTACACAGCAGTGTTCGCAACTTCTCCCCACAAAAACTTTGGTAGACCTTGGTCACATAGCATGCAACGAGCAGTTGCCACAATGGTCCTGTTCTAGACAGTTGTGGTCTCCCTCTTGATGCTAGCTTCTCTACAAAGTTCTTGAACTCATTCGTCTCATATTCAATGCCATTATCGGTATGTTGGATAGTATCACATGTCATCGCTCCCAGTGGACTTCCTCCAACCTGGTAGAGTGTATCAACTCTAAACCCAATCGTGATAGCTACCTTGAAACTATTCTTCCAAACACACACCTTCCCATCAACGAATGCCACATTGAAAACTTTGTCTTCCATGGTCGTTATAGACACAAGGTTCTTCTTCAAATCAGGTACATATAGTACATCCTGCAAGCGGAGGACTTGACCTTGAGACAAGTGGAGGGTCACAGTCCATGTCCCTTTCACGGGATATGTGCCATTATTTCCAAGGATAATTTTCAGATTAACATCCTTCTCCACCATATAAGAAAGGGCTTCCTTGAACCCAGTGATGTGCCTTGAGGCACCACAATTTATCAACCAGACATCCATAGTGTCAGGTGGAGATGGAGCAGAGAGGGCAGATACAAGAATGTGTTCATTTCTTTTATCATTAACAACGTTTGATTCCTCATACCTAGAATTTCTCAACCTTTTGAAAGGTTGGCCATTTCCGCCGGAGGGAGCCTTCCTCTTCCCTTTGAACCTGTTGTTCCTTTGATTCCCATTCCTCTGGTTGTTTTTGTTGTCATAAGAGAATCCTTCTTGAAAGGGAATTCTCTAGCATAGAAACCAGGCTTGTGGCAAGTGTAACATTTTCCTTTCTTTCCTTGGGCCCCTGCTCTTCCTTTGTTCTTTGGACCACCAAAGTTCTTCTTCTTAACACGAGCGGTGAAGGCAGCATTTCCTTTATTTTCATATTCCTTCATCCTTGTCTCTTCTTGTACACATCTTGATAATACTTTGCCAAAATCAGGTATGACATTGTTATTGAGAATGGTAGTGTTGAATACATGCCATTCGGATGAGAGACCTCCAAGTGCAGTGAGAACCACCTCTCGATCAGTGATTGTCTCCCCAATAGCCAACAAATTATTCCTGATCTCGATCAGCTTCAGAAAATATGATTGAACAGTCTCATCCCTGCCTTTCTTCAGATTCTTCAATTGGTTCTTGAAGAATAGGACTTGATTTGCATTATTGGCCTTGAACATGTTGACCAACTTATCATAAATCTCCTTGGATGTGCCCAGCTCAGAGATGTAGGCAACTAGACTCTTATGAATTGAGTCCCTGATCATCAGCTTTGCTTTGATTTCCCCCTTCTTATACTTTGTTTTGGCAGCAGCGGTTGCAGTGGATGGAGGCTCTTGGATTTTACCCTGCACATAGTCCATGACATCTTGGTCTTCCAAATTAAGATCCAATGTCATCTTCCAAGCATGGAGTCATCCTTCCCAGTCAATTTGTAACCAACCTTAAAGCCATTGTAGTTTGAGGAACCAATCCTCTTCTTCGATGATTGCTACAAACTAGGGCTTTGTCTTCACCTCAGCACTGATACCATGTAAATTTTTATAGATGTTCTATGCTTGATGCAACTTTACTTTTCCTTCAATCACATAAACAATAAAGTAAAACGTTGATAGAACATACCAGTAGATCGACAGAAGACGAGCCAGAAATATATAAGTGTGTTGGTGTGTTATGGCAGTCAACAGGATGCTTCAACCAATAAAGTCTCAATATGGTCAGCCAACCAGCAATGTCATACAACCCTCTAGGACAACCAAATGGTCAACTCAAAAGACAACCCAAAAATTCAATGTTGTCAGTCAACAGTCAACGCAAACAATAGCAGCAGCAAGGTCAACGCAGAAAAGTCAAAGTCAACGTCTTGCCTCGGGAATAGTGCCAGAAAATGCAGATTAGGAAAATCGAACTTTTGGGAGAGTTTCAGGTCCTTTTGACCTTTCATTGACCAAAGTCAACGCTGGTCAAAGTTTGCTGCAGAAACCTTAGACCGAAATCAGAAATGTGTTGCTATTGGAATTTTCCCACATGTGGAGAGAAGAGCCACCAAGGTCATCGAACCAATCAGATGAGGAGAGAGAAATGTGTGAGGATGATATGAGTGAAAATGTCCTCCAACATTGACAAATTATATCCATCAGTGAGGGTGTATGACACAACTACTGAGGCACAAAACCTTAAGGCCGACCTATACATATTTTGAATAAATTCAAAATAAATGTTATGCTCATCGGATTAAAATGATCTTTAGATCGATCTTGCACCTCTCCGAAAGAGGAGTCCAATAAAAATATTGGCATCTTCATCTAAGCATCACAACATGGAGTTTGGACCTAGTTGTCCAAAATTAACATAGAAGGATGGCACATTGCAGATGTGCATTGACTACCAAGCACTCAACAAAAAGACCATGAAGAACCGATACCCCATCTCCAGGATTGATGAGTTGATGGATGAGCTGAGGGGATCGAAGTTCTTCTCCAAGATCGATCCGAGGTCAAGGTACCATCCGATCAAGGTGAGGGACCAGGACATCCCCAAGACTGCATTTAGGTGCCACTATGGCCATTTCGAGTTTTTGGTGATGCCCTTCGGGCTAACCAATGCACTGGCCACCTTTCAGTCTTGCATGAACCACATCTTTCGTGGTCAGATGAGGAAGTTCGTGCTGGTGTTCTTTGATGACATCCTTATCTACAGTCGCACCTGGGAGGAGCACTTGCAACACATTGAGGTTGTTCTGCGCATTTTGGAGGAGCAGCATTTGTATGCTAAGCTTTCCAAATGTGAATTCAAGCTGACAGAGATGGCTCTATTTGGGGCACATCATTGGTGTGGACGGGATAAGAGTCCATGAGGAGAAGATCCGGGCCACCCAGGATTGGCCGGAACCAAAGAATGTGACAGAGCTCTGAGGATTTGTAGGCATCTACACGTACTACCGGAAATTTGTCAAGAGGTTTTCTCAACTTGTCACAACCCTCACAAACCTTACCAAGAAGGGGGCATTTGGCTGGACTGATATTGCACAGAGGCCTTTTGACAAGCTCAAAGAAGTGATGAGAAGTTGTCCGGTATTGGCTTTGCCGGACTTCACAATGCCCTTCATCCTAGAGTGTGATGCTTCAAGGGAAGGAGTAGGCGTAGTGTTGATGTAGGGGGAACACCCTATAACTTTCGAGAGCCGGAAACTACTATCGCATGAGAGGTTGTATCTGATATACGACAAGGAGATGTTGGCCATTATGAATGCATTGGCCAAGTTCCGAAAGTATCTAGTAGGCAACAGGTTTCAAGTGACAATTGACCACAACAGCCTTCGGTTTTTCCTTAAGCAGTAGCAGTTGCAGGAGAGGCAGCGGAAGCGGGTCAGCAAGATTCAGGCCTACGACTTTGACATTGAGTATGTCAAAGGGAAGAACAATGTGGTGGCAGATGCTTTGTCACGCAGGCCAGCAACATTATCCTTGATGAGCTTAGACGCAAACTGGAGGGCTCAACTGCTGGTGGAGTATTCGAAGGACCACTTTGCCTGTGAGGTGTTGGACGACCAAATTACAAATGACAGGTATCGGGTGATGGATGGGGTCATGAATTACCGGGACAGGACCAGCTTGACGAGGAATTCCCAGCTCAAGGAGAAGATACGGCGCGCATCCCATGATTCTCCACTATTAGGCCACCAAGGATTCAAAAAGACCTACAGGGCTATCAGGGAGAGGTTCTCTTGGAGAGGCCTCAAAGAGGACGTACTCCAGCATATCAAGGAGTGTGAAGTGTGTCAGAGGAATAAGGGGGAGATGAGCCACCCTGTTGGTTTGCTACAACCGCTTCCCATTACAGAAGGAAAGTGGGAAAGTATCTCCATTGACTTCATCACAGGGTTGCCCACAGAGAAGGGCAAGGATTGCATCTTTGTGGTTGTTGATCAACTAACAAAGTATGCCCATTTCTTCACCATATCAGCACGGTACGCAACATCACAGGTGGCCAAGCTATTCTTTTGTGATGTTTTCAAGTTGCATGGTCTTCCCAAGACCATAGTCAGTGACAGGGACAGTCGTTTCATGGGCGGCTTTTGGCAAGAGCTCTTTCGTTTGGTGGGTACAGAGTTCACTCCTAGTACCAGCTACCACCCACAGACAGATGGGAAGACAAAGATAGTGAACAAGTGGCTGGAATGTTAATTGCGGAACTATGTCACGGGGCAACAGAAGGCATGGTTGTGTTGGCTTCACCTGGGAGAATACTGCTACAACACCACTTTCCATATGTCTATCTATATGTCTCCATTTTATGCTTTGTGTGGATATCATGCTCTGACTTTTGCTGATGTTATGTTGGGAGCTAGCAAGGCCCCCACAGCCAAGGACTGGATACAAGAGAGCCAAGATATACTCTGGGCTTTTCAGGACAACTTAGCCACAACACAAAACCAGCAAAAGTTGTATGTAGATAGAGGGAGAGTAGAGAGACGATTTGAGGTTGGTGACTTGGTCTACCTCTGACTTCAACCATACAGGCAGTCTACGCTTAACCCCCGCTTCTATGGACCTTACAGAGTGATCAGGCGGGTAGGAGAAGTTACTTATGAGATGGAACTGCTGACAGGGAGCAGGATACATAACATTTTCTATGTATCATGCCTGAAGAAGGCTTTTGGGCAGCAGGTAACTGCAATAGGGGAACTCCCACCCACGGATGATGAGGGGCATCTGGTGTCACAGCCAGAGGCTTTTTAGGCACCCGAGAGAGACAGTTACGGAGCAAGAGGTCAAGGAGTATTTGGTGAGATGGAGGAATCTTCCAGTGAAGATGCCACTTGGGAGAGTGAGAAGATCCTACAGCATCCATCCTTGCAGTTGCTTGAGGACAAGCAACATTTTGGCGGGAAGGACTGTAATATTCCCAATTAGCAGCAACTAATTGGCAATATTACTTTTGCTCAAATTTTTCTTTTCTAATGTTCAGCCATAAATAAAATGGGTGTTGGAACCCATCAACCCAACTTAGGAGAAATAATCTTCCTAAAGTCACTTGACCAACATGATGCTTTCAGCGTGGGGCCCAGGGGGAACAAGTGACAGCACAGGGACAGCATGGGCCGGGGAGCCCAGTGGAAGCGTAGGCCAAGACAATGCAGAGTAGGCAGGGCAATGTGGCAAGGAGGACAGCGCAGCGCAGTGGGGCCAAAGGGAATGTTAGGGTCTCAAGCATAAAAGGGAGTGAGGGCCTAGCTTCTCATTCATTCTATCATTCATCTTCAAAGTTTCTGTCTAACAGATATTGAGCGTGCTTATGTTGTGCGTGCTTACGTTGTTTAACTAAGTCTGCAAGTGTTCTTTAGCACACGGTGTCTCTGAGCGAAGATCCCAACCTCAGCCTCGGGGGAGTTCGAGTGCTGGCTCAGGTGAGGAGTTTTATCATCAGTTTTCATAGCAGAGAACGCAGAGCCATCATCCAGGAGTTACGCAGTTCATCAAGCAGCGCAGTCACTCAGAGAGATTATGCAGTCTTGGAGGAGGGCAACTCCAGGGGTGAGGGAGTTTCAGGAGTTCCAGTCCAGGAGAAGTGTGAGGGGATCAGCCCTTCACAAGTTGTGTTTTGGAGCAGTGAGAGGCCAGCATTTCCAAGCATTCAGTCCAGATGCCAGTATACTCACCAGGAGTGTGTAATTTTCCCAAGGGGGTCAAATTTCGAGGTCAGCCTTTCCGAAATTCCTTCCTGGGTTTTTCCGAGTTGTGGGAGGAGAGTTCATAGCCAGAGTTTCAGAATTTTTTGAGTAGGGGAACATCCCCAAAGAGCGGCTCCATTCTAGCCAGTAACAGCACTTTCTAGCAGCAGCATCAACAGCTAAAGGAGTTACGCAGTCACTAGGAGAAGCAGCCATCCAGAGCAGGTTTTGGAGAGATATTTTAGCTTGCCTTGAGGAAGCCAAGGTGCCATAATTCTGATCACCTTCTTGTACTCATTCCTTGTTTCCAGATATATAATAAAGTGGCTCAGCTTTTCTGATATGTTTGCAGTGATTTTCATGGTGCCTCTCTATTAGTTGTAGTTTTGTTTATGTTTCTTTGTATTGTTGTTTATTTCCTATTGGGAATATTAAATCTACCATCATTGTTAACCAAACCACTAAAAGGTCAAGGGACCGAGGTAGCTTCTCTTCTTCCTTTTGCTCTGAATTCAGTTCAATAAACGAATTGTCAATTAGTGTAACTTCAAATAACATCAACTAACACTATCGTTAATCATGCCACCAAAAATACAAACCACCGAAAGAAATTAGAATTGAACCTCATATCTTTACCCAGTCCAGTTGATGAAGGTCAACTAATGGAACTATGCTCTGTCAAGTACCATTTTGTTTACCAAGCCACCAGGAGATTGAGCCACCTAGAGGAACTTAAAAATTGTTATCTAGACCAATTAACAAACTTCAATTAATGAAACAACAATCAAATATCGTGAATTCACATTTTTGTTAACCTCCATATGCGAGTTTAGGACCACCAAGCCACTAGGATACTTAGCCACCAGGATACCACATGGATATAAGGCCACCGCAATGGAGAGCCACAGGACCACAAAGATATTGAAACACTGGGAAATTTAAAAAATTGTCTTTTTGGATTTAAGGATGATCTGATCGAACCATTACCCATATAAAGTGGAAATTTCACCTAGTTTGATCTGCGAAGGGCCTAAAATGAACAATTTCCTCTATGCAATTGTAGTGAATAAAATAGTATAAATAATGATTAATTAGTTAATTAGTAATTACGTTGAAAGGCCATGTCTGATGAGACATGACCTTTCGTGAAGAGGCACCTGGCTAGGTATATAAGCAGGCCTCATTTGTAATTCTCAATCATCTCATTCATCATACTTTCTAATATAATATTTGTATCCTCAATGGATATTCTGATATCTCAAGTCTTCTGGAATATTTAACTTGAGAAGGAACTGTGTTTGCTTCATTTGGTATCAGAGCAGTTCGAGCCTTCGGTCGCTTAACCGTTGCACAGAGCCACGCTCTTTGATTCAAGTCTTTGACCGTAAAATTCGCCAACATTGTTGTCGTTGAAGCGTTTCGCTAAACCTTTGGAGTTTCTCCGCTGCTACTGAGTTCATCAGAGGCCCTTGGCCATTAAAAAACAAATTGGAGTTTCTCCAGCTTGCCAGTAGGCCTTTGGCCCTAATAAAATTTAAAAAAAAAAAAGGAGAAGAAGAAGAAGAAGAAAGAAAAGAAGAGATCCATTAGAAAAAACAAAAAGGGAAAAGATATATAAAGAATAAAAATAAAAATAGAAATAGAATTGATTTAATTTTTAAAAAAAAAAAAAATATATATATATATATATATATATATTATAAAAATAAAAATAAATAAAACCTACATACGGCTAATCCAAAGTACAACGCAGCCTTGCCTCATTAAACAGGCCACCGGAGGCACACACTGGCATCGCTTTTTTCCGTTGATTTCTGCTGACATCCCTCCATCAAAGCTACAGCCACCCCTTTTCACTGGCTATTCGACCATCTTTGGCCTACATAGTTGCCGCAAACCTCTCCTCGCGCTACCACAGTCTAGTTAGTTGTCGTTGAATTCAACGCCACAGTCGCCAGGATTTCTGCCTCACGTTGCCACCAACGTCCGAAGAATCACCGTAGTGCTGCCACCACAACTCGATCGACTACCTGTGCTGCGACAACAACTCGATCAACATCTTCCTGTGCTCAATCACTAACCGTTGCACGCCGTACACTCGACCAGATCTGCGACTGTTGTCATTCATTGTATCCAAGCATTTCCACAAACTGCCTTCTTCAAACGCGCTACCATCTACCCATTAAAATTAAATTACCAAGGACATTGAAGCCAAAAGGGGAAAACCTCTAAGCCGCTGATAAAAATAAAAATACTCTGCAAACAGTAGCACATAATTGACTCGGTGCCTACACAAAATAACAAAAAATATCAAGTCTCTACAAGCACTTGCCAAGTCGCGTCCTTAGCAACCAACACATTACATTAACAGGGAGGTACGATCTATTATCAGTGGTAATTAAATTATTGATATTAAGATAAAATTTACGTTGGTTACTTAAAGGAAAAAGGAAGAAGTAATCCTATAGCAGTTTCCATAAAGGTAATTTTATAAGAGGGTTTAGAAAGTGGAATATTATTTAAAAGAGAAAGGAGAGTAATTTAATTAAAAATAGGAAAAAAAGAGATAAGTGAAGGTTAAAATTACAAAAGAAAATTAGAAGGTTTAGGTTAAAAGAATAAAAAATAAAAATAAAAGTTAAATATAAGGAAAACGTAAAAGAAAAGTATTATAAAGGCGAGGATTTTTATACAAAGGAAAAGTTATTGGTATTATATATATATAAGAGAGACAAATTATAGAAAGAAAAACAAACAAACAAACAAACTATTATACTCCTAAAAGTATATAAAGGGAAGATTTACCCAAAAAAAAAAAAAAGATTTCAAGTATAAAAGTACACTTTAAATAAGGAAATTCAAGGATTTACCTTTAAAAACTTAGTACATCGACGAACACAAAGAGAGTTAATTTTTGGAGGAATTCGAAAATAATGAAAGAAGAAAAAATGGAGACCAGTAATGAAAGGTTTCCTAAAACGTTTAGTAAATGTGTTGATACACTGTTTAAAATTGAAGGATCACTGGCAAGAAGAGATATTATAGTCTCTATCAGTCCTACTGAAGGGAGTAATTGTGTTAGTCCACAAAGTGCTAACCAATTAGTAATTCCTGAATCGAATATAATTGAAACAAACTTTTGTGACACAAGCGACAAACAATACGACATAAATAATCTACAACTAAGTATTGGGGATTATACTTTTATCTCGCAATTTACCGTGAAATCCTTATTTTATAAGGATAGTGACATTGTGTTGGGTTCACCATGGATGGAAACCCTAGGGTCATTTATCTTAAATACGAAAAATAAGTTTTTAACATTCTCCCACAAAAAGAAGAAAATAACGTTACAAGACGTTAACTTGAAGCCAAATTCAGTGACTCCTGAAGACACACAAAAAATCTCAAAAGTAATTCTTCAAGAAATTAAAACGGTGATTCAAAATATGCAAAAGGAAATTGACAAAATCACAACTAACAATAATGAAAAAGTTGCTCGCCTCAAGGAACACAACAACAAATTACTAACACAAATTAAGAAGTTGAAGAAAGACAAGAAGTCATTAGAAAACAAGGTGCAACAACTTCTCGAAAAAGAATCATCGAAACTTTCAAATGTAAAAGTTCAAGTTGAAGAAGAAACGAACATTGATCCAGTAAAGGTCACAACTCAAGAAACAAACAAGCAAGTTGCAGAAGATACAAACATAGATGTTGCAGTTCAGACGAGAAACATTCTAAGTGAAGGTTCTGTAACCAACTCAATAATATCCTTGCCAGAGGAAAATCAAAGAAGTCAAACCAAAAAAGTTCCCTATCAACATCCAAATCACGGGAGCAGACAACTCGACCGAGTTATGTATTCGGAACAGAAAAAAGCTGATGTTCCGAAGAATACTAATGTCAGTGCAATCCACTCATGTGATAATAAGTCGTCACAAGTTACCAGTCATCGTAAGATTCCACAGAAGATTGATTTAGGATGGTCTGATCCTTTCTCAGTGCGACAGTTTTGTTTGTCACTTAGAAGATCATATCGACTTATATCGACAAGGATGACTGCCCCGAGACGAGAAGACATGCGTAGTAGAAAAATAAATCAAGGCCTTTCATCAACAAGCTTTGAGGACAAAGCTTTTTGAGGAGGAAGGCAATGTAGTGAATAAAATAGTATAAATAATGATTAATTAGTTAATTAGTAATTAGGTTGAAAGGCCACGTCTGATGAGACATGACCTTTCGTGAAGAGGCACCTGCCTAGGTATATAAGCAAGCCTCAATTGTAATTCTCCATCATCTCATTCATCCTACTTTCTAATATAATATTTGTATCTTCAATGGATATTCTGATATTTCAAGTCTTCTAGAATATTTAACTTGAGAAGGAACTTTGTTCGCTTCAGCAATCATGATTTGATCCTTCTACTCTCCATTTTTATTATACAAACCATCAATTCCGCGTAAAAACCAAAATGAACACAACAATTCCAATTTACAGAGATAACATATGAATTTTATTCCGAAAATCAAGTTAGGAGACAAATATATATTTAATGGAAAAATCAAATTTGAACTGGATAAAAATTTATTTATCACTCTCACTGTTCCCTATATTCTCACTACTCCCACTATTGCATTTTCACATTTTTCCCATTCTCCAAGAGGGGCAGTTTTACCGCAAAATATAGCACCTTAGTGCAAAGTCTTACTAAGCACTATAGAATAAGGGAAATAATGGGATCAACCACCATTGTCACCTTAGTAGTTGCTCCCTTATTTTTTTGTGGATGGATGTTAACCCCACAAGGGAGGCTTACCCAGCAAATCTGAGAGATTAAATAACATAAGCATTCTCAAACTAAAGGCCCTCCAAGGATTCTACTAAATAAACACCCAAGGATAATATTTAATAAGGTAGGGCTCAAAAGGATGTTGTCACAAGTTCAAAACACCAATGGCTAAGTCTAAAGAGCTAGGATAGTCCTAGAGATGCTAAAATAGTTCCCAAACACATGCTACCTTTAATTTAATGATAGTTGTTATAAATTATGTTTTATAATAAGCACAATTTATAGTATACAAAATTTATGACAGCAGTAGCAAAACAACCTATAATTAATGATAAAAATAAATAAGCAAGGTTATTTAATGAGTAAACAAAGGATGTTGGAAATACTGAGAGAGGAAGTGAATCAATATTCTTATAAACTAGTAACTTATTAATTTTTTCAGAGCATTAATTAATCTTCAGCATTAAATTCAAAGCATAAAATTAAATAATCAGTAGACAGTAGACACCAAAACTTTTATGTGGAAACGCTTCCAGAAGAAAAAGCATCAAACACTTCTCTAATAATTTATGAGTACATTAATGCTTCAGCGAACTGAAAAGGGAATCCCCAACTCCCTAGTACTCTAGAAAAGCATTCAATTTTTCAGCTCCAACTAGAAGGACGCTCCAACGCACTGGTTTTATCAGCTACTACTGAAAGGATGCTCCATCTTTCCCTAGCACCACCCTACCACCCTGAAGTGATTTCAGGCTTCAACCTGAAGGTGACTTCAACCACCTGCCTAGCACCACCCCGCCACTCTGAAAATGACAATAAATTAAACCAACTATTGTGGGCTCCCATACTAGGGATAATGACCCACTTACAATGAATATACTTTTGCAAATTAATGTGGGATCCCATACCAGGGAAAATGACCCACTTACAATGAAATCTTGTAATAATATGGCAATAAAATCCCAACAATGAAATCTCTGCAAAACCCTAACATCACAAAGTGATGAAAACCCTACTTCAATTGAAAAACTTACTTGTTTACTATAGCCAACTATGTTGATGTTTCTGCCTGTAGGTGACAATCATGAAACTACTCAATAAATCCCTGACTGCCACATCATGTTGTACACAAACTTCTTAATGGCATCATCGGTATATACTCTACCTCTGTTCTATTTAACTTAAAACCCTTGTTTGCATCAAGGATACCCTCACTGAATGAATTAGATAACAAATTCTTCAACTAACTATCTTCAGCCCACTGTCTTGTTAAGAGAGTGTTAGATGATCCAAAAATAAATATTATCATAGGTTATAAAGTTTGAATAAAATAATTATTAATTTAAGATATTAAATTAATAATTATTATTCTTGAATATTTAATTAGTTTATGGCGACATTTAGAAATAGCTTATTGTTGTAACAAGATATGACTCTCCAAATGTGTCGTATCTTAGGCCTTTTTGTTAGCTAATTATTTGGAATAGTATTTAATGTAAGTGGACACTTGTTATTTAATAAGTGATCCATAATTAGTGGAAGTTAGGACATTGAGCATATAAATAGCTCATTGTAAGAGTGTTTTTGTTGTCCGGGTGTAAACTCTTGCATAATTCCAAATGTAATTGTTTTTCTGATTAATAAAATTACGTGTCTGAGGACACTTCGGCCATTATTGTGGTATCAGAGCTATGGTAATGTTGCAATAGATGTGAGGAGGAGATTCCAGCTCTACAAGTTCTTGGAAAACTCCATTGAATTCATCAGCAAATGATTGGTATGAAATTTGTCAAGTTTTTTGTTTAAAAAAAAAGAATAGAAATGTTATTATTGATTTTAGATTTGTAAATTCTAAAATCATTTTGATTATTAAAAAAATTGCAAAATCAATGTGACATTGAGGATGTGCAAGAACACTGCAAGAAATAGTTTATAGTTTAAATTATGCAATCAATTTTATTATTAAAAAAAAAAGTTGCAAAACTATGTTGTAAATGGGTCCGTGCTTCAGTCTAATCGATTAGGCTTCCTCTAGAAATCGAATTGAATGACAATCATGTTGATATAATGATTGTTATTAATGCCGTGGCTTGGAAGACTGTCTTGTGTCGCGTCCAACAAGCTGCTGAAAGGATCCACCATAACATCCCACACATCGCCGTAACGACCACCTGCAAAAGGCAACGAGGGATACAAGAAAATTTGAGGCTAAATTCAGGTTACAAGAAAATTTGAAGTGTATTATTATTAGGGGTGAGGGCCGAAAGCTTTGCCTTGTAGACAAACGCGTGGAAGGGACTAAAGGATGCTCCAGTCGACCAGATAAAAGATGAAGGAGGTTTGTATAGGATAAATTCTGTGAAAGAAAGGCGTTTTATGGGCTTCTGTGTGTCGATATCGGAGCAGATAATGAACTAATCGCGCAAGGCTTGTGATAGTGCTCGAAAGGGTTAAAGCATAAGATATACGAAAGATTTTGGTGTTTAAATGAGGAATTGCAATCCGGAAAATTCAGGATTTTCTTCATAGCTGAAAAAGGTAGGTAGTTAGCTAGCCTTTCCTATTGAAGAATGGATTTTTGAGCAATTAGAGTTCAAAATCTACGTATTTTGTTGAAAGAATGCCTTAAAGATCCTTAGAACGAAGAATTTTTCTTTGGAAGTGGATTTTCGTGCGATTAGACTTGAAATTGATTCCAAAGAGGGACCAGTGGTAGAAGAAGTCAAAGACTCGAGTGATTATATTTTTTTTGTAATTAAAATTGTAATTGGGATCATAAGCTGAAGTAGCACTTTGTATTTGGAGGAATAAGTAGAATTTTTTTTTTACTTGAAGAACATTGTAATATTTTGTAATTGGAGTTATAAGGGAGACAATTTTATTTTATTTTTGGAGAAAAAAGGAGTGACATTGTAACTCAAAATAATTTTACTTTGAGGGGGGGTAACTTTTTTTTACCAGATTGTGCAAGAGCATCATTGTAAAAGTCAAATTTTGAAAGTTACCTTGTAAATATTTGAGAAATTGACTAGAGCCAAGTGCAAAGCTCAATCATTTTTCTCCTGTTTCAACAACTATACGAGGGTCAAGGCCAAGCCCCGATAGCTCGTTTTTTGAATGGCGTGTGTCGTTTTTGAGTGGTGTGTTTCGTGTGACGAGTTGCTCAATTTTTTTGTGCTTGATTCTTTTGGTGCACTGCTTCAACACTCCAATGTCGAAATTAATTAATCTGTTCTCTGAAACTGATAAGCTAGAAGGAGTGAAATCTTATAAGACATGGAGACGTCTAATTGAAAGCACTCTTATTTTTAATGAATTATGGCATGGCATTTGTGATGGCAACATTAAGCCAAATAAACCAACAGATCCAGATTCACTTGCAAAATGGGAAATAAAAGATGCCAAGGCATTAGCTCTTATAAAATCTTCAGTTAGTAATGAAATGTACATACACATTGAGAATTCTTCAGATGCATGGGCTGCTTTACATACATTCAAAGATCTCTTTGATACATAACCTGAATCAAAGAAGGTTGATCTTCAATTAAAATTGCTTCAACAGAAATTAACTGAAGGTGGTGATGTCCTTGAGTACATTTTACGACTTAAAAACATTAAGCAAGAAATCATCAATGCTGATTTTCAAGCTGTTGATGAAAGCTTCTTAGCTACAATTTTAATTGCTGGATTGCCATCATCATATACTTATTTTTTGGAAACTTTGCAAGTCACTGGCAAGTTAGAGAAGATCAAATTTGATGAAATGAGTGACATGTTAGCACAGCATGATAAAAATTTCGGGAAGAAGAAGCAAATTGGGGAAGATGTCTTTCTCACCGAAGCCAGTTCAAGCAACTCCTCAGCTGACAATTCCAGAAACAAAGGAAGAGGTAATTTCAATCCAAATCAAGCAGCGCAAGGTCATGGTCGCAGTCAACACAGAGGAAACAATTCCAACAGAGGCTCCAATTCAGGCAGAAACAATTTTCAAGGCAGAGGCAACAATCAAAACAAAGGATATTAGCAAGGCACAGGACAGAGTCCAGGAAGAGGACAAACTCAAAACAGAGGACAAAGCAGAGGACGAGGACAGTCTCAAGGCAGAGGAAAATCTCAGGGAAGAGGCACTGATTTGAGTCAAATTGTTTGCAGGCGATGTAACAGAGTTGGTCATTATGCAGCAGATTGTAGAACTTCTATTGAGAAAATTTCTAAGTTTCATCCAAACTCAACACAGTTTGCAAATGATGAAGATGATCCTGATAGTTCCGAATATGTTTTCACAAACACAAAAGCAACAGCTTTACAGGTTTCAAGCTTTCTCCGCAGTGATTATGAAGATGAATGGATTCTTGATACAGGTGCAACTCAACACATGACATTTCGACGTGACTTCTTCTGGAGTTTCAAAGAATATCATCTGAATTCAATCTATCTTGCTGACAAAACCAAAAATACTCCTTCAGGCAAAGGTGTAGTTAAAGTTTTTTTACCAGGCATCGAAGAAAGAATGATTTCTAATGTATGGTATGTCCCAACATTCAAGCAAAATTTGTTTTCCTTAGTCACAATTCGACAAGCAGGGCACACAGTGATTATGCAAGATGGCTCAGTTAAAATCAACTCAGTCAAACAAAACATGCAAACAGTAATGACAGGTTATGAAGATGGAAAATTGTTAAGGATGAAAGGGACAGTTATTCCAAGATATTCCGACTTTGCAGGCACAGCAAGTACAGATATTTCACCAATCAAATTATGGCATGTCAGATATGGCCATCTCAACTTTGACAGTCTCTCTCAGCTACAAAAACAGGGCATGGTTAAAGGACTTCCAACCTTCAAAAGGGAAAATGCAAAGTGTGAATCTTGCATTTTTGGAAAACAACATCGAGAGACTTTTCCCACCAGTTCCTGGCGAGCAGACAGACATTTGCAGTTGGTTCACAGTGATATTTGTGGACCCTTCCCAACTTCACTTGGAAGTTGCAGATATTTTCTACTTTTTATTGACGATTTTAGCAGGATGACATGGGTCTATTTCTTGAAGCAAAAGTCAGAAGCATTTGAAAAGTTCAAAACTTTTCATAAGCTTATTGAAAATGAAGAAAAGGAGAAGATTGGCACTCTTCAAACTGACAACGGCGGAGAATTCACTTCAAATGAATTCAAAAAGTATTGCATGGAAAACGGAATAAAACGACATCTTACCAATGTCTACACTCCACAGCAAAATGGGGTAGTAGAAAGAATGAATCGTACATTGTTAGGAATGGTGCGATCTATGTTAACTTTCAAAAAGTTAAGTCCTTCATATTGGGCTGAAGCAGTTCATACCGCTGTCTATTTGAGAAACAGATCTCCCACAGCTTCTTTAGACGGAATCACACCTTATGAAGCATGGTTTGGATTCAAACCACGGGTTAAGCATCTCCGAGTTTTCGGATCTATCTGTTATGCCTTAGTTCCCAAGGAAAAACGAACTAAACTTGATGCACGAAGCTTAAAGTGCACAATGATCGGGTATTTTGATGAGAAGAAAGGGTACCGACTTTTGTCAAATGGGAAATTTATTGTAAGTAGAGATGTGATCTTTGATGAAAATGAGAGTAAGAGTGCTAAAGAAGTTGAAAGTCTTCTTCAAAAGTTTGAAACAAAAACTGATAAAAGACATGGAAATTTACAAAGTCAACCAAATTCACCAAGTTGGTATGAACTTGAATTTCTTTCATCTGACAATGATTCATCTAGTTCGTCTTCTTCATCAGAGCCATCCAGGTCTTCTAGCAGTTCATCCAACTCTCCTAGCAGCAGCAGTTCTTTTGGCAATGACTCTCCGCCCCCAAAACCTGCGATTGCTCAAGCCCAAACCAGTGAACATCAATTGCCGAAATGGACGGTTCAACTTTTGAAAGATGTAAGGCCTAATGAACAAAACAAAACAGGAACAAGGGGATCAAAACAAAATGAAGGCAATTTTGCTTTGATAGCAAATGATTTTACTGAACCTTCTTCTTATCAAGAGGCAGTAAAACATAAAGCATGGCAACAAGCAATGGTTGATGAATATCAGGCAGTTCAAGACAACAACACTTGGCAACTTGTTGATTGTCCTCAGCATGTTAAACCTATTGGATGCAAATGGGTTTATCGAATTAAGTACAAGCAAAATGGTGATATTGACAAGTATAAAACAAGACTTGTTGCTAAAGGTTTTGTGCAGCAGGAAGGGATAGATTATGAGGAAACATTTGCTCCTACAGCTAAATGGAACACCATCCGCCTCACACTTGCCTTAGCAGCTCAACAAGGATGGAAAGTTCATCAAATGGATGTAAAAAGTGTTTTTCTCAACGGAGATTTACAGGAAGAAGTGTACATGACACAACCACCAGGTTTTGAAATTGAGGGACAAGAACATAAAGTCTGCAAACTGATAAAGGCTTTATATGGGTTAAAACAAGCTCCCCGAGCTTGGTATGCCAAAATGGATGAATACCTTCGCCAAGTTGGTTTTCATCGCAGTGAATCTGATGATACCTTGTATGTACGCCAACAAGGTAAAAATCTAGTGATTTTGATTATGTATGTCGATGATTTGATCATCACAGGCAACAATGATGATCACATTGAACAAGTGAAAAATGAGTTACATGCAGGTTTTAAGATGACAGATTTGGGACTAATTCACTACTATCTTGGAGTTAAAGTATTCCAACGTCCACATCAGATCTTCATTTCTCAGAGTAAAAATGCAGCAGAAATTCTTCAGCGATTTGGAAGGAAGGATTGCAAGCCTGTCCTTACCCCTATGGAACAAAACTTGAAACTTTCAAAATTTGAAGGGGGGGAAAAGGTGGACAGCACTACTTACAGACAGTTGATTGGCAGCTTGATTTATATGACAACCACTCGTCCTGATCTATCTTATGCAGTCAGTATTCTTTCACGTTTTATGCAGGAACCTCTAGAAAGCCACTGGAATGCAGCCAAAAGAGTTCTTCGATATATCCAAGGAACAAAAGATTTTGGTCTTTTTTACAAAAAGACTAAAAATTTTGTACTTGGTGGATTTTCAGATGCCGAAGTTGCTGGCAGTATTGATGACATGGCATCAACCTCAGGTTACTTAATGAACATGGGGTCAGCTACAGTTTCCTGGGGTTGCAAGAAGCAAGCTACAATGGCCACTTCTTCAGCCGAAGCAGAGTACATTTCAGCATGGGAAGCAGCATGTGAGATTGTTTGGTTACGTCGAGTTTTACAGGACTTGGGAATTCCTCCAGCAGAAGCCACTTCGTTATTCATCGACAATCAGTCAACAATAAAGCTTGCCAAGAATCCAGTTTTCCATTCAAAGACAAAGCATGTGGACATCAAGTATCATCATATCAGATCTCTCATTGCAAAGGACGTCATCAAGCCAGTGTATTGTCCTTCAGAAGATCAAACCTCCGACATTTTCATGAAACCTCTTGGCAAAATAAAATTTACTAAGTTAAGTTCAAGGATGAACTTGGTATTTGTTGTAATGTATCTTTGGATCATAGGGGGGAATGTTAGATGATCCAAAAATATTATCATAGGTTATAAAGTTTGAATAAAATAATTATTAATTTAAGATATTAAATTAATAATTACTATTCTAGAATATTTAATTAGTTTATGGAGACAGTTAGAATTAGCTTATTGTTGTAAGAAGATATGACTCTCCAAATGTGTCGTATCTTAGGCCTTTTTGTTAGCTAGTTATTTGGAATAGAATTTAATGTAAGTGGACACTTGTTATTTAATAAGTGATCCATAATTAGTGGAAGTTAGGACATTGAGCATATAAATAGCTCATTGCAAGAGTGTTTTTGTTGTTCGAGTGTAAATTCTTGCATAATTCCAAATGTAATTGTTTTTATAATTAATAAAATTACGTGTCTAAGGACACTTCGACCATTAGAGAGATGTATCTTCAAATTAAGCCTTCAAACAAAACTACTATACTTATTGTTGATTTTTGGTGGCATTGAATGTGCTCTAAGTCTCAAACTTTGTGGAGAGGCTTAGACACATGCATTACAGATAACTCAAAAATTGTTTTGGGAAACTCCCCACAAAAACAATTTTACAATAAAAATTAATTACTTTTAATAAGGACCCTAAGTCTAACTTAGGAAATTAAAATAATTAATGAGTATTAATGTAAATTGTGGGTCCCCCGGATGCGGGTGACAGAAGTGGCACGAATAACAATCATCTCTTCCATGCCCTTGAGGACGAAGATCTATCGCGCAGAGCCTCACCCGCTGCGGATCCTCAAACCGTTAGCCATCCGCACAAGATGAACAGGATAAGGCATGATGAAGATACGTTTTGTATAGTGTTACCCCCTCCAGGGTACCCCTCTGCAGCAATCATCATAAATGATTAACAGGATTGATATGACTATCAGCCATTACTCTTCCCACGAGCCTGCTCAGGAAATTGCATATGGCACGCAACTGCGTGCGAGGCCCACTCATGACCATCCCCCTCGCATGTGTCCCAGACCTTATAAAAGGATGGGCCCTCAGCCCAAAGAGACTCACAGTAAGGTCCCTCAGTCTTTCCTTTTGATTTTGTTCTTGCCCTCCTACGCCACCAGTCCACCGTGCAGCGCTCCGCCTAGAGATGCGCTGCACAGAGCCCTCTGGGCTTCTACTACCCAGCCTACACATCTTAGCCCTACCCCTTCTGCTCCTCTAGTCTACGATATTGTTTGTCCTCCCGCTGCGCATCCTTCCATTGAAGCCTCTCCTCTGCTTCAGCGGGCAATGGCTCCCAGATTGCGCCAAAGAACCTCTGCAGTGGACAAAGAGGGGCTCCCCCCGGACGTTACCACAGTGGAACGGACAACCGTTTGGAGTCCGTTGAAGGCTCCTCCTCCGGCAACTATGCTAGACAGAACCCCGATCCTGAATAGGAGGAAGAATACCCTGTACAAGCTGTGCAGAGAGGTAGATGCAGTCCCTAGAAGTCTACCATCACGCACCAGACGCACCCCCCGCCTCGCAAGACTGATCCTCTGTCGGCTCAAGAGGAGGAAGACGATGAAACGGATCTATGGATTATGGATTCTGAAGGCACTTGGACGTGCGTCCCTGACGCAAAGTATCCAGAGTCCCCCATCCTCTGCGCACCGATCCCCAAACCTACGCATCCAGTAGCAGATTCTGAGGAAGTGGCTACGCAAGCATACGCCTGCCCCATAGAGAAGGAAGTACCCAACAGTAATGATGAAGCTGAAGACTAAGGACTGCGAAGCTGCTCAGTTCTTCCTTCGTTTTTTTCATGCATGCTACTACCAAGGAATCTAAACCTATACTCATGCTTCTGCAAATTTTCCAATTTCTTGTCTCAAGTATTCTCCGGGCTGGTTTCCTTCCGGAGGCAGCCCCGAAATCGAGCAACTAAGGTTGGGATTGGTTAAGCACAGCTTGCCAACCCTGTCTGTAACATATGTAATGTTTCTCTTCTCAAATTAATATAGAGTAGCCTAATTTACCAAAAAAAAAATGTAAACTATGGGTGAAACTTCTAGAAAAAGCAGATCAACTCTAATATAGTCTTAGCTATTGATTGTAGATCTAATCTCGGTCGTTGAAGTCTCAACGAGAAGACTATAAAGGAAGGCTCGGGGGTCATTTGTAAGATACACCGAGAGGATCTAGAGATCGATTTTTCTGAAGTGAGCAGTGCTCAAGACGAAAACACGATCTAAGTGATTCTTTAGCGCAATTGAGGGGCAGAGACAATTTTGGCAGGAGGATCTTCTCCGAGCCAAGGATCAGCAGTAGAGAGGCAGAGGAAGATGAAGAGGTGGTTGTGCAGAGCCCAGAGTGAGTGACGCAACACCCAGAAGGAGTGACACAGGGCCACGCAGGCCCCATGCAGAGGCAGCATAGTTCTTCAACAGAAAATCTGATTTCAGCTGGGGAAATCCAGATCTTGTTGAGAATTTGGTAGGGTGTAGTTTAATTCAATGCTATACTTGATAATTACTTGTGAACTTATTTCTCTTACTTAGATCTTCTCTTCATTATCTTCTTAGGTCTTTCATTAGGTCAATTATCAAAACATAAGAGACACAAGAATTTGGCTCTTCAAGCTAGGGCCAAAATCTCTCCCTCTTAGAGAGGAAAACCCAAAAGTAATTCTTCTTTAGATCTTCAATTGACGAGTACCAAGACCATGACAAAGACCCTTGACACAAGTGTTCTTCCAAGACCCTTGTAACTATCCTTTAATTTCCTCCTTGTGCTGCTCTTCTTTGCTTCTCTTTGAGAGACTTGATCCCTTTCCTTTCTGCATCGTTCTGCACCACCCTTCTTGATCAGACACAAGAGGAGTCTTTGTCTCTTTGTTGCTGTAATCTTAGATTGAGATCTCGGTCTTCTTATTTCTACAACCCAAGATCAAATAATGAAGACTCATTTGTTACGCAGACTTTCCTTCCTTTCGTACCTTCTCCCTTGTTGTGATAGGCTTCGGCCTTCCTGAAATGTATCTGAGATATAGTAGTCCAAAATAGAACTTGTAGCATTCCTTCACGTTGGGAACACCTTCGGACTTCCTGAGTTATGCGAGGAGGGAGCAAACCCTTAAACAAAAATATATATGCCTTTTCTTCTTTGTTAACCAACCTTCTTCTACGCACCAATTGCAAATCTATTCATGCACTTATGTTTTAGCCTTATCGAATAAGATGACTTGCAATGAGGTCGAGTCACACTTATATATGGTGACTATCTTCTGCCTTCAAGTCGACCTGATCTTTAGGAGATGAGCGGACTTCATGATGGAGGATCCTTAATATATATATAAGCCGACCTTTGAGAGGCCTAGTGACAAGGTCTTGGAGAATACTTTTACATAGACAATATGTCCTTTTACAAGTGTAACACTCCTTCATTTACATGATTCTAATTATCTTTATGACAAGGTGACAAAATCCTAAAGACATCAAGAAGAAGTCTTTGGCATGAAACCCATGATGCAAGCAGCATAATAAATATATTTTATTATCTTGTCTATTACATAAATTCATAATTACTAGTCATTATGAAGACCGAACCTAGTTACACTTTCCAACACTCCCTCTTAACTAGGGAGGTATTCATAATAGTACATGGTCATTCTCAATCTAAAGAATCTCATAAGAAGAATTCGATTGGTAATCCATCTGTTATAGCATCATATTAACCAACATTGTCACATAGCAAGGCCTTGACTAACAACTCTATCTTTCCATAAGATCAAAGCACAATACTGGCGAGACTAATGACTTCTAATCATCATTATCATCTCTCAAGGTACGGACCTCATAGGACTATTCTTATCGGGGTAGCTAATCCTCAAAGAATATTAGTCCTTCGACTACTCTTATCGGAATGCTCTACCACATTCTCAAACAGCATCAAATGCCAGATGGTTACTAAATCCCAAAATACTCCATTATTTCTTCCAATGAAGACAAGAATGTGTGTCTATCTCTCCCTCTCACATAGGGAGGATACATATACCATGTGTCTACATTCCTCTCCATGGCCTTCACTAAGACCTACGGTTGTTAGTCCTAGTCTAGTGCATGACACATGAGATAGAAAAGCACAATTGTCACTCCCTCTTAAATAGGGATGACCGATCCATTCCTTAAAGGAATGTACTCATTCCTATACAAGGAATGTACCTAAGCTCCCTCTTAATCAGAGACATGTAGCAACTCCATGGAATGTCCAACTGCACAGAGTAACTTTCTTCCTTTGATGTCATGTTGCGAAGTCTTCTTCTTTCGGACTTCTTCAATGGGCATAGACCATCAATCACTTTCTCAATTCCTTTTACAAAGTGATCCATCAGTCTCCTCATCTGGTCTAGCTTCATGTCATGCTGCTTTCCTTCGAACCATATTCCTTCCAGGGATCTTCCATCCTTTCATATGGTTGTCATATGTGGAAGACATATACCTCTGTAATGAATATAATTTGTATAAAATAGAATAAATACAAATATATGTAATTACTAAATAATCAATTAGGATTATGTTAAGTAGTCATTAGTTAACTGAAAAGGCATGTCTAAAAGACATGCCTGTCCATGACAGGTCACCTGCATAGGTATAAAAGCAAGGCCTCATTGTAACTTTCAATCATCTTATTCATATCATATCAATAAATATTTATTATTATAAATACCTCTTGTGTATTTTTATAATTAAAGCCATTTTTGCTATTAAGCCAACAAATCTACAAGTCTTGCTGCTACAGAAAACAAATCTACAAGTTCCGCTGCTACAGTGGTATCAGAGCCATATCAGAGCCATATCAAAGCCAAGTCGAAGCCATGTCGCACAACATCGTCTTACAAGCTTATGAACGTAGTATACAAGCCCGGGAACATTGTTTACCATACAATGTGCCATTACGTGAAGAACCTGAAGAAAGTGAAAAAATTAATAAAATTCTAGAAAAGCTTCAGCGATTAGAGAGTTCATGTGCAGAAATCACAAACGGTTATAAAAAAATTTCTGCATGTTGTAAAAAAAATTCTGCAGTAATCTATAATAGAGAAGATGAACAATTTCATAAAAATGTGGAAAAAGAAAAAAAAGAAAATCATGAGGAACAAAAAGATGAAAAATGTTGTAATAATGAGAGAGCAGTTAGTTATGCCAAGGGAAAATCAAGTAGAACATCCATCGAAAATTCAAGTAAATACATTCCCCCACCAATGCGTAATAAAGGAAAACAACCAACTAATATTGAAGGAAAAAAGGAAGAGAAGTGTTGGAAGTGTAGGGACAAATATTTTGCAGGACATAAATGTGCCTTTTATACAAGAAATGAGATTGCCATTAGTGATGTTTGTCATTTTGGACATCGTGTTAGTCAAACAGAAGAGAATCTGAATGGACCTTGTGTTCCTCCATTTGCTAGATCCGATCTAGTTTTGTGTCCCAACAGTGGTGAATATCAGACTAATATGGAGGATGACACCGAAAAGATGATGCCAGGCCCAGGTTCCCACTTCTCTCAGGAACCTGACAGTAAAGTAAAAATGGAAAAGGGTAAGATGGTTTTCAAGAAATCAGATACCACAGATTTTAACCATAACCCTATAGGGCCTGCATATCATCATACTAATAAAATATCAACACCAGAAGAGAAGGCTGAAAATGATGCCAAACACGAGACTATGGAACAACCATGTGATTGTCAGGATAAAAATATTTTTGTCTATCATGACCCAATTCAAAGCAGCAGTGCCCCTGAAATGGTGCCACTTCTAAATACCGTGAGTTCAACATGTGATAGATCAAATGGGTTCGATCTACCTTCCATGTCAGTTTCCATGGAGAATGTACAAGGAGTCTCAGTTGTTTTTGCTGCTGAGATTTCATTTCACATTGCTGCTGCTATATCCAAGAAACAGAAAATTGTTGATCAGATGGAAATTACGAGACCAGGAGAAGAAGAAGATGATGTTTCTGCCATTGTAATAGTAGATAAATTAGCTGCTAGGCTACAACTTGAAATATTTGATATATTTGATGCAGAGCAAACTGCAGGGGTCATTGTCCAAGACAGCAAGGGGCATCTTAATTTCCTAATTGACCATAACATTGAAACTAATTTCGCAGCGGCCGAAGAACGATTTGCCCGCAATTTGAGAAAAATTGGAATCATTGCCAGCAAAATATCTGCAGAATTCGATAACATGAGTGATGAGAAGGTAGGTTCCTCTAGTCCGAGAGCGGTAAATACGGTAACAAAGAAACGACGGCCTTCTTCGAAAGTTGAAGAGGAGAACTTGAAGCCGCCAGACAATGTAGCAATTGAGATCTTGAAGGGCCAAACCCTACACACTTCTGCTACGCAAAAGGCAAAAGATACTGATGAGAAAATTGCTAATGAAGAATGTAGCATCAGGCATACTTTCATAACAGATGCCGGTAATGAATACAAGGTGAAACCAGTCCCATCCAGCTCTAATGGACATGTCTCTGACATCATTCACGAAGAACTGATTAACACATCTGCTGTTTCTAATTCACCAGTTAATTCGTCCACTCATAAAGGAGATAACATTGATGTTGACAATGTGGACAAATACACGAACATAGGGCCTTCGTCTGTAGCATACTTAACCACCCAAATCAATGATGCGTCAGCATTAGGGCTCGCGGGTTTACCCTTAAAAGATAAATTGCAACGGCACTATCTGTATCCTGAAATGGCTGTAGTTTCCGAGGATATCTTGTACTGGTTCACTCCAGAAACAAATAATAGGAGATCCAAACGAATTTCGCTGATTAGAGGTTATATCGAAATGATAGAACATGTTGTTATCAATAACGACGACTATGCGAAAATACAATTTCTTATACTGCGATTGTTCAGTGAAATTTTCTCAAACATGAATGCTGTAGCTAAGAAAATCCGTGGAACACAATTATACGAAAGTATGATAGGAATTATTGGTTCTTACATCGCTACAAATAGATTGTCTAAAACAGATGCCAACGATGTCAGTAGTGAAGACTTGTATCACACTATTTCTATTCTGCGCAGATCCTGGATCGCAACATCTTTTGATAATCCAGTACATCACTCACACATGCTGGTTAATGCTATAATTATTTGCATTGCCAGAGAAACTGATACATCGGAAGACATGAGAGGTGGTCTTAGCAAGCAACAACTTGTTGAAGTCGAAGCAGGGATGCAACATAAGTCTAAAGCGCTTGAATTGGGTCTCTCTCTTGTCAAATATTTATTGATGACAGAAGGCCCAGCACAGCCGTGTCCACGCTGGCAGCCTTCCACAGATGTCGAGCTAGTTGTCTATCGTGACAGCCCCCGCTACCTGTCGCTGCCGCTGCTGACTGATGGCTCCATTGACGACGTCAAAGAAAAAAATAAAGATTGCGGACGGGTGCTATTAAACACCGTGAAAATTCGTGGTGACGTTTAAAAGTTTAATCGGACGTTTGAATCTGGATATTGTTAACTATAATATAGTTAAAAACTTTATATAATTTATTTATAATTATATAAAATATATAATTTATAATTTAAATTTAAACAACCAAAAAAAAAAAAAATTTATAAAGTTGTTATAATTTAACTTTATTTAATCATAAAGTTATTTTATAATAAAAAAAAAGAAAAAAAAGATGACCCTAAATTCAAGCCCATATCGTCCGCAAATTATACAAGCCAAGGTATTTGTGATGAATTGCACAACCCAAGATGGCAAACGCCAAATGAAGGAAATTGTCAGAATTAAGCTTTGAGGACAAAGCTTCCGAAGGAAGAGGCAATGTAACGAATATAATTTGTATAAAATAGAATAAATACAAATAAATGTAATTACTAAATAATCAATTAGGATTATGTTAAGTAGCCATTAGTTAACTAAAAAGGCATGTCTAAAAGACATGCCTGTTCATGAAAGGTCACCTACATAGGTATAAAAGCAGGGCCTCATTGTAACTTTCAATCATCTTATTCATATCATATCAATAAATATTTATTATTATAAATACCTCTTGTGTATTTTTATAATTAAAGCCATTTTTGCTATTAAGCCAACAAATCTACAAGTCTTGCTGCTACAGAAACCAAATCTACAAGTTCCGCTGCTACAACCTCCCTTTGGCAGCCCTGCACAAGCTCATCCACATATTATTCAATTATAAATATGAATACTTAAATAACAATTACCTTAGTGATGATCTTTCATCATGACATCTTCTTGTGGGCATCAGCATCCTTTGTTTACAGATTGACACATCTCCTAAAGATATGTATTTTCAAGGGTCTATCTTTTCTAGACTTTTATCAGAGTCCACATATCTTCCCAGGAGATCTCCTAGTCAACTCTTCTTCCTTGGATGTTGTCAACCTTTATCATAGTTTCACTTCTCACGATCTCTTCCTTCCACAAAATTTTATTCCCAAGAGCTTCCAATCAGAGTTCCTTAATAATTGCCAATCATCTCATACTTCATATGAGAATATATTATGTTGATTTCATCTAGTGTGAACCATGCCTTTCGACATCTTTTAGGGGAGGAGAATCCTTTCCTTTGATCATGCTCCTCAGGATAGGAGTAGTTATCGATGTTACCTGCAACCATATGACATGACATACAAGCATTCATACCTCATTTACCTTCAAGTCATCTAGTATTCTTTCAGCAGCTTCCTTGATTAAAATGTCTTCAATCCCTTGATTTGCTTCATCTCTTATGTCATCATCATTCCATAAACTTCACAAGTTGAAGTTCTTGATGAAACACTTGAATCCTTCAATGAAGATTCTATCAGAGAATTTTGAGGATCTTGAATATCCTTATTTTCGAAAATGTTTCCTTTTGATATATGATGAGCCTCATCCTGGATGACTTCTTCGATGAGGTTCCCAAGAGCTATATCTTCCATATTTGATTTCCATGAACTTTGTTCTTCTTGTCCTGTATGATTCCCTATGGTGATGTCACAAGCTCTTGCTTCTTAATGCTTTCATGATGTCACACCGCATCTATTTATTGTAGTCATATCCTATATAGGATTTAGAAGGTATGAAAAGACCTTTTGTGAGGGAGACTATCTTAACCATAGTAAAGATCTTTTACTCCCTCTTTCCTTGAACTTCCTTTCTTCAGCTTCCTCCATCCTTCTCCGATGATATGAGCTTTCTTTTAATACTTTTGCCCACAACTTGTCTTTTTCTATCTTGCATGGAAACCATAAGTTGTTGAATGAGGTAATTTTCTTGTCCCATGGACACTTGTTACCTTGCTCACCAGTTAGAATAGTGATGATTAACCTTTATCATTTCTTTCAGATCTCATAATTGAGATTCTATTTACAGCATCTTCAGGGTATAGTTTATCACATATTTCTTCGATATCTCCAATCCTTTGAGTCCTTTAATCCTTTTTCATGTATTCAATCAATACTTGACCTTCGAAGATTTTTCCATAGATATCAATGACTTCTTTTTCGAGGATTATTTCTATCTTCCAGACTTCAGATCTCCTTGCAAACACGAAGTCATTTTACCAATTTTGATTATAGAATAATAGATACTTACTTGACAGGTGAAGATGAAATCTTCAGCTTGATCTCTTTGATGATGGTTGAAGCTTCCAAATGAAAAGTCCTTCAATGAAGGAGATTGCTCCTTTTATGATGTCAAAGCCTTTAAATCTGGCTTCCCTTTTGATGGTGGTTGATGAGGATGTTTTGTTGCTTCCTTGGATGATCAAGGATGATCGGTAACTTGCATTGAATCTTTTGAAGGCAATACTTTGAAATGGCAATGAAATGTTGTAACATTTAAGATGGTACTATAATATTGCCTTTAACACCAAACTGTCTTATTTCTTTCACTGTGGAAAACTGACCTTTCTTCTAATCAAATCCTTGCTTTGTATAATGTGATCCAATGTTGTTCATTAATACAAAGATCCAAACTGCTGTGTAGACTTCCTTCTTTGGTTTTGATTCTTCAATCCTTCACCTTGCATTGATGTCTTTCATGAAACCTGATCCTTGAGTGTCTTTATGCCCTTTCTAGCACCTTAGCTCTGATACCATGTTGAGAATTTGGTAGGGCATAGTTTAATCCAACTCTCTACTTAATAATTACTTGTGAACTTATTTCTCTTACTTAGATCTTCTCTTCATTAGCTTATTAGGTATTTCATCAAGTCAATTATCAAAACATAACAGACACAAGATTTTGGCTCTTCAAGTCAGGACCAAAACCTCTCCCTCTTGGAGAGGAAAACCCAAAAGTAATTCTTCTTTAGACCTTCAATTAATGAGTACCAAGACGATGACAAAGACCCTTGACACAAGTGTTCTACCAAGACTCTTTTAACTATTATTTAATGTCCTCCTTGCGCTACTCTTCTTTGCTTCTCTTTGAGAGACTTGATCCCTTTCCCTTATGCACCGTTCTGCACCACCCTTCTTAATCAAACACAAGAGGAGTCTTTGTCTCCTTGTTGCTATAATCTTAGACTAAGATCTTGGTCTTCTTATTGTTGCAACCCAAGGTCAAATAATGAAGACTCTTTTGTTACGCAGACTTGCCTTCCTTTCTCACTTCTCCCTTGTTGTGATAAGATTCTGCATTCCTAAAATGAATCTGAGATATAGTAGTCCAAAACAGAACTTGCAGTATTCCTTCACCTTGTGAACACCTTCGGAATTCCTTAGTTATGCGAGGAGGGAGCATACACTTAAACAGAAATATATATGCCTTTTCTTCTTCGTTAACCAACCTTCTTCTAAGCACCAATTACAGATCTATTCTCGCACTTTTGTTTTAGCCTTATTGAATAAGATGCCTTGCAATGAGACTGAGTCACACTTATATATAGTGACTGTCTTCTGCCTTCAAGCTGACCTGATCTTTAGGAGATGAGTCGACCTTTCAGAGGCCTAGTGACAATGTCTTGGAGAATACTTTTACATAAACAATATGTTTTTTTATAAGTGTAACACTCCTTCATTTACATGACTCTAATTATCTTTATGACAAGGTGACAAAATCCTAAAGACATCAAGAAGAAGTCGTTGACCTATAAAAAACTTCTTGCTCATGAAACCCATGATGCAAGCAGCATAATAAATACATTTTATTATGAGTATGAGGGGTTTCCGCAGTGCATTATGTTAGATCATTTTTGGGATTCAACTGCGTTAATTTAGTCATTCATCTATGACCATTTCCTCTCATGGAAATGGTCATAGATGAATGACTAAATTAACGCAGTTGAATGGATGAAGGTTGGTTCAGTTACGACTACCTCTCATGGAAATGGTCATAGATGAATGACTAAATTAACGCAGTTGAATCCCAAAAATGATCTTACATTTTATTATCTTTGTCTATTGCATAAATTCATAATTACGAGACATTATGAAGACCGAACCTAGTTACACCTTCCAACAGATCTAAGCCGGGAAGGGCTGGATCGATTTTCTGGAAGGGCTGAAAGATCACGCAGAAGGGGTGACGCAGTTCCAGATCTGACCCCACGCAGGCTTATGCAGCTACTACACAAAGGCTACGTAAAGGGAGTTGGGGTTTCGACAGTTCAGTTACTAGATCAACCGGACTTGCAGAGTGAGGTATACTCATTGATTTCTTTCTCTGTAACTGATTTGTTCGGCGAGTCAAAGTTGTATCCAGTGTAATTGTTGCTTAATAATAAAACACTCAGATCTGTTGCACTGGTTTTCCCGCACTGGATTTTTCCAGGGACGTTTGTCCAAAAACAACGGTGTCCTATGTGTGTGTTATTTTTCTTGCTCAGATTTATGTTTTCACAAATATTTTAATGGATGAAGGTTGGTTCAGTGACTGCTTCGATATTTTAAGAAGTAATCTTTAAATAACTTGTTAGATCAAATTTGCAAGTAGGAGAAACAATGTAACTTGTCACAATAGGGATTCCAGATCTAGATCTTGGAATTTTCACGCTTATGGCTACAAGAATCAACATTTGCAACACATACCTTATTAGATGTTGATAAGTGCACCAACCTTCATGCCACTGTAATGAGCATAAAGTTTGGACTGTTACTTGAATTGCAGTGAGGTCGGCTTAATTTCTTCAATAAGGTTGGCTTGACCTGGAGCTATGGCTACTGGTACATATACTAGGCAGCTTAAACAGATCCTTCGAATTGTCACTGTTCTTGCTCCTTCAGACTTCAAAGCACGGACCGAAAAGTTCCAAGATTGAGATCTCAACAATGTCGTGTTATAGAATGTGGTTTAGTGAATTATGTATCATTCTTGAGTTTATTCAAGGCCGCAGGGAAGTTTTACTATAATAGCTTCAGGATAGGCCGAGACTTTTAGTGAATTAGTCGCCTTGGAGATTTCGATGTCAAATAGTTCAGATGAATGACCACAGAAATGGAGACCTCAAATGATGTGAATTCAGAGAATATGCCACAAACCCTTCTAGCAGACTGTGACACCAATAAGCCCTAACCATAGCATTTAGTATTCATGTGTATTTAAACTCTTAAATCGTTGGAATAGAGGTCGAGGTTCATACCACACAACTAACCAGACCCGCATACATTGAAGAGGATGCAAACAAACAGAAGTGCAGGTCACCAATCTTCAAGATGAACTTTGTCAACAAGCCTTGGTTCCTTCAATGGGAATGATAGTCCCGTACTTTGTTGTCTTGAAGAACCATAAAAAGAAGGCCGAAAACCTTGAGATATTACCCTCACAAGATGTAGCTTCGGGTCCGCAGGGAGTGCCACTGATCTAATTTCTTCATTGAATTTGGGACAACTTCAAACCAGTGATAAACCCTTTTCAGAATTGATGCCCTAAGAGGGTCGAGATCCTTCTTCTTGCATACATTGAAGAGGCTACAAACAAACAGAAGTATAGGCCACCAATCTTCAAGATGAACTTTGTCAACAAGCCTTGGTTCTTTTAATGGGAATGATAGTCTCATACTTTGTTGTCTTGAAGAACCACAAAAAGAAGGCTGAAAACCTTGAGATATTACCCTCACAAGATGCAGCTTCAGGTCCGCAGGGAGTGCCACTGGTCTGATTTCCTCGCTGGATTTGGGACAACTTCAAACCAGTGATAAACCCTTTTCAGAATTGATGCCCTAAGAGGGCCGAAATCCTTCTTCCTGCAATGGAGAACAACAAACTCAAACCAAATACCCAAACAAGAACCAAACACCTCAATGCCTCTCGTATGATCTGATCATTACTCCACGAGGCCGAGATGATAATTTCAAAGCTTCAAAAGATGTTCATTTGATGTTCATTTCAGTGCCCAATTCCTATTTTGGAGGATGTCTTTGAATTTAAAGCTCAAATTTTGGAGGGAAAAACCCCTTTGAGGGTTTTTAAAATTTTGAACTATAATTGTTTTTTCATGCCAAAACCCTCACATGCCATTGAATTTTAAAAATAATTATTTACAATCAACCTTTTGCCACAAGATACTCTATTTTAATTCTTGGTGAGGAACCTAATGGCAGGAGCATTTATCTTTTCCATAGAGAAGTTGTCACATCATCACCCTTTGGGGTTTTTTTCCCACATCTTGGGGGCTTCATCTTCAAATTCATAGTTTTAAAAACCGGAACCAGTGACGGGACCGCTCCACCTAATAAACCAGGTTTCAAACCGAGACTAGTTAGATCTCAATGAACCGGTATTTAAAAAAATAAATTAAATAATTAATTTTTAATGAAAAAAGACTATTTTTAAGATTTAAAACCATGATTCCAAGCCAATAGAGACAAAATATGCAAATTTTGTTCATCTATATACCATGTAAAGGTGAATATATCAAAATGCCACTGAGTGCAATACATATCATCGACAAAATACATCAGCAATGAGGCTATAAATGGCCTATAAAATCCAAAAACAACACTAAAAGCTATGAGGCCATTGGCCTACTACAAGAATACAAGTCTACCAATGTTATTGGAACCGAACCGATCATCGAACCGGAAAACCTTGTGGACCGGGAATCGGTCGAAACCGGACCGAAACCGGAAAAAAACCAAAAAAAAAAACCAGTTTACCAAAAACACATAAAATATTCATATTTTGAAGAAGAAAAAAATATATTCCTATGCATCCATATGAATCCAAACCATCGATACAAAAATATGCAAAAGTTCTCATTTATATAGCAAGTAATAGTGCGTACAACCAAAACAGCACTTATGCAAAACATAGTTGAACCAAAAAAGTTACAAACATCAAGAAGCAGGCTCTAAAAGGCCTTTATAGTCCAAAATAATATCATCGATCATAGTATTATACTACAACCTACAATACTACAAGCTACAACTACAACAAATCAATGATCAAATCATCAATCATCAATCATCATCAGAATCATCATCCTGATCATCCTCTTTATCCTCAACTGAAGAATGAGTAGCATCAAAGTCTACAATCGGATTATGGCTTGATTCCCATGGCCCTTGATTTACCCTCTAAAATTTTGGAGAAAATCAGCGCCAAAATCTTTTGAAATCAACTATGTAGCAACCCCAACAAAATAAAATAAAAAATCTCCCACCGGTTGCAAAAACCACTGAAAAAAACCCAAAGATTTTGGGGAAAAAAAAATCTTTGAAGTATCTCGAAAATCTGCCAACCCAACAACTCTACAAGACTCCAATCAGCTCTTCAAATCTGCAAAAAATCTCCCTTAGAACAACCCTACAAAAAACTCTCTAAATTCTCCTCACCGAACTCAGCTCAAGAATTGTAAGAAACTTGGATGAACAGTGTGAGTGAAATAGAGGGGGTGGGGGTGTTTAAGTAGCTTTAGGGGGGGCCTAGGGTAGCGTTAGTAACCAGGAAAAATAATAGTTTAAAAAAAAAATTTTAAAATTTTAAAAAAATAAGAAAAAAAATATTTTTTTTAATGCCTAGGCTTGTGAACCGGTGGAACTGGTCTCTGAACCGGTCCGAACCGGACCGGTATGGAACCGGTCGGTCCATTGACAGAACTGGCCAGTCCGGTGCGGAACCAGCCGATTCGGTACCGAACTGGTCATTTCCGGTTCGGAGGGCCAGTTCAAACCAGTTTTGCCTCCAAACCAGTCGGACCAGCGGGATTTTCAGAACCGGTTCGGTTTTGATAACACTAAAGTCTACACATGATAAATCATCAAATTCCTCACCACTACTAGACAAAAGATTATCAACAGGAGCTACATGGACATCATCTAGATCAGAGTATGAGGATGCCTCAGCCTCATATGCAACCTTCGTTGTAACACTGCCACCAAAAACAATATAAGTGGACCTAATGGAAGCACGAGTTGGTCCAGTTGCACGACTAGTGCCTTCCATTGGTTGTTTGCCTTTGCTTGATGCGGCTACTAATCCTGGTTATGATGGCGCTACCAAATCTGCTTCATCCCCCCCTAACGCCATGTCAATATCCAAAACCAGCATCAAACTCAAGATCTTCAATCTCATCCACCCATTCTGATGTTGGATCAATATCTTCCGACACAATGGGGGGATCTAAATTAGTTCTTTTGTTCATCATTTGGTTGCGCCTTAGTCAAAGGTTGTATTGCACAAAGACAAGATCAATTAACCGTTTTTGTTCCAAATGGTTTCTCTTCTTTGTGTGTATGCGCTAAAAAACAGACCAATTGCGCTCACAACCTGAAGCACTACAAGTTTGGTTGAGGACTCTAATTGCAAACTTTTGCAATTAAGGACATTGGTCGCCAAATGACTCCCACCAATTAGCTGCAAAGAAAAAGACATTAATTACTAACTTAGTTCGTTTCATTACTTATTTACAAATTACAAGTATTTATAGATAACTTGAATTGTAAATTTGTAAACAATTTAACTTGAAAAGAAAAACAAATTGCAATTACTTACCTGGTTGATCCACATTTTTGCCAAGTTTTTGGCAAAGGTAGCAGCTGCCATACTAAAAAGAGTAAGTTGTTTATGTCTTTCCAAATGATCTGCATGGTTAGGGACCATGCGCTCCAAGCAAACAATCAATCCATCTCTGACCTCCCCAACCTACAGATCTCCTAGCCGAGCTTTACAATGATACTTTGGGTTCAAAAAATAATCAGTTGCATGCATAGGATGATGGAGTTGATTATTCCATCTGTTATAAATGATCTCCCATATACGACCATATTTAGCTAACTTATCCCTGTAAGTTGCATGTATGTACAACTTTGCATGATCCATAGCCTTATAAATGTAGCCCATGGCCAATTTTTCCCCATCCACCATCCTTAGCACCTTAATAAGGGGCTTGGTAATTTTCACAAGATCTGCAAACCTTTTCCAAAAATAATTGTCAAAAACTTTAGATTTGGTGTCTTTGCCATCTTGTCTACAAGGCCATCCAGATTCAGTCCAATCATTAGAAGAAGACATTTTCTATAGGTTTTTTTATTGAGAATTGAGACATTGCAACGTGAGGAAGTGAGTTGCAAATTTCGTAATTGCAAACCTAAAATGCTCTTTTCCCCTAGTGTTTTTCCTCATTAGGCTCAATACCCATGAGTGGTTGTAGATGTATTTTGTAATGCACTTGGCATGCTCTACAGTGTTTTTTACCCACTCTAATTTTCCTATGTCCTCAAGCATGAGGTCTATGCAATGTGTAACACATGGAGTCCAAAATATGGTCTTATAATTGGACTCAAGCATCTTTCCAACAAGAACATAGTTTGAGGCATTATCTATGATGACCTGCACAACATTCTACTCCCCCACTTACTGAATAATCTCATCCAAAAGCTCAAATAGAAGGGTTGTATCCTTCACCTTATCAGATCCATCAACTGATCTCAAAAACATGGTTCCTTGAGGGAAAGAAACAAGGAAATTAATGATAGTGTGGTTCTTTCCATCGGTCCATCCATCTGACATGATGGAACAACCTGTTTTGAGCCATGACTCTCTATACTCAACCAAATACTCATCAATGGAAGAAATCTCTCTTTACAAAAGAGTTCCCCTCAATTCATGCATAGTAGGGACATTTACGCCCTTTCCTGCAGCTATAACAGAGTCCCACATAGCTTGGTAATAAGGTGAGAAAGCAGCATTAAATGGGATATCTGCATCATACCACCATCTAGCAATGTATTGATAAGAAATTTCTTTGCATTGTTTTTTCCAATGTTCATCCAAACTGAGTTGACGACTTGGTTGGGAGGAAGTTGGATTAGCAGAGGCAATGGTGGAAAAGGATGAGAAATAACTATGGATATTTGTTCTCTTTGTTCCTTTAGATTGTTGGCCAAGAGAAGGAGGAACATAGTGAAAGGGGTCATTGGTGGAAGGGATAGAAGAGGAGTCTTGAATCGCATAACCATCATACCCACTCTCTTTCATGGCTTGAAATTTCATCTTGGATGGCCTTCTCCCTAGCCTTATTCTCCTCTAACCTTTCAATCTTCGCAAGGTATTTTGCCCTAACATAACCTAACACTTACTTTGGTGCTTCACATGGCTTTACTTGGCCTCTTATCCCAACCACGTGTTGCTTCAATTTAAGAATACCCCCACCTCCAATAGATTTATTGCAAATTTTGCATATTATTTTTCCATCAATCAGATCCTAGCTATAAAATACTCCCAAAAACAATTCACTACCTCGGTGCTCCATTAAATCCAAGAGAAAAGAAGACTAGTAAGCACTCTCTTTCGATGAGTAAACCAATGTGTGTGACAACAAATCTCCTAAATCGATTCCCCTCTATTTATAGGATGGTAACTAAGTCGATTTAAGTCAATAAATGACTAAAAGCCCTAAAGATAATCATTTAAGTGACTACAAGTTAAGAAGGTCGCAAGCCAACCTAAAAGATGGTTATCTCAATGACAAACCATAATAAAAAGCCTTCTTTTAGCCCACAATCTGAACAAAAAGTCCTCCAAGGGTGACGTCATCCTCCATAGATTGCTTCTCACTCAAAAGCCATCTCCTCATCAACAAGGTATCAACTCAACAACCAAAACCCTCCTAAAAATCATGTCATCATCAACAAAAGCCACATTATCATTCCAAGCCTTATAGAGGGCAACATCATAAGGCTAGGGCATAATATCATTATCTAGAAAGGTGTACCATCCCTTCCAAAGGGATTTCAAGTCATCATCATCATCACATTGGTCCAAGAACAAGACAATAACCATCAAGAAGGTACAATGCCATCCGGGGAGCATCATGTGCTCTTTGCGGTACATCCTCTTTCTAGGAAACATCTTGGCTTCAATGTGCAGCATTCCACGCTCTGGAGGGATAGAAGGTGGTCATCATCAGTGTTGAATACATCCCAAGGTCAATGCTCCTCATAAAATTGTCACAACCTGGATATGCTACACTAAAGGGTCATCCAGTGGAAGTAGATGTCCTCTCTAAAATGTTTGAGCAGTCTCAATCAATCTCTCAACAGATGATAGTTGTACCTGGGAGCAAACATCCAACAAGCCCTTAAAATCAAGTGAGATCATTGTCATAGGTAAAGCAACCCAAAGAGTATCACAGTGCATCATATTTAATGCAAAAGGAACCAAAGTACCTCGCACAAGCATCATCTTCAAATATCTTTCTAGCTTAGGGTTTATAAACAAGTTACTGTGCTTAGATATAGGAGGTGTAAATTTTTGTAGATGTTCTATGCTTGATGCAACTTTACTTTTTCTTCAATATCAGACAGCAATCACATAAACAATAAAGTAAAACGCTGATAGAACATACCAGTCGATCGACAGAAGACAAGCCAGAAATATATAAGTGTGTTGGTGCGTTACGGCAGTCAACAAGATGCTTCAACTAACAAAGTTTCAATATGGTCAGCTAACTAGCAATGTCACACAAACCTCTAAGATAGCCAAACGGTCGACTCAAAAGTCAACCCAAAAAATAAACGGTCAACACAAACAACAGGAGCAACTAGGTCAACGCTGAAATGTGAAAGTCAACATTTTGCCTCGAGAATAGCACCAGAAAATGCAGATTAGGAAAATCGAAATTTTAGGAGAGTTTCGAGTCGATTTGACCTTGTGTTGACCAAAGTTTGCTGCAGAAACCCTAGACCGAAATCAGAAATGTGCCGCTGTTGGAAATTTCCCATGTGTGGAGAGAAGAGCCACCAAGGTCATCGAACCAATCAGATGAGGAGAGAGAAATGTGTGAGGATGAGATGAGTGAAAATGTCCTCCAATGTTGACCAATATATATCCATCAGTGAGGGTGTGTGACACAATTGCTGGGGGACAAAACCTTAAGGCTGACCTACACATATCTTGAATAAATTCAAAATAAATGTTTTTCTCATCGGATCAAGATGATCTTTAGATCGATCTTGCACCTCTCCGAAAGAGGAACCCAATAAAAATATTGGTATCTTCATCTGAGCATCACAACATGGAGTTTGGACCTAATTGTCCAAAATTAACACTCCCTCTCAACTAGGGAGAACTCCATCCACCTGTGCAATCCAAACATCGTGCGTCATCCCGCCGTAACTTGCTTTGCTGGCTTCTTTATTTCAGAACAGAAGTGGGTCAGTCACAAAGACATCATTCCCGATTGACAGATTCAGCCTAAAGGTCTGAAACATCTATGGGACTCACAAAGAGTCTCATACCAACCCGAAGTTGATTTATCTAACCCGAAGTCTATAGGAGGTCCAAAACCTCACTAGACTTGATCCCAGATCAAGTGGTTGGACCGTGCCATCCTAGATAGAGAGTACGGAAATCTCTGATGCGTCCATCAGTCTTTGCTACTAGTCTCTAGCTTTTCCCACCTCACTGGCCAAATGCCAGGTACTTCCCATGAGTCCAGAACTCAAATGGGTAGGATGCATACGGGACACAAGTAATGAGAGGTGAACCAACTCAATCATCACAACGGTGGGGCAGAAGCACACCAACAAGGTTCGGAAAGCCTAGCCCTGTGGTTGCTTATAGCTCCAAGAAGTTATCCCTAAAGCCCCCCCAGAGCTCCAAGAGCTCATCGTCCAACAGGATCCTCAGAATGGGGTCGCTCCACGATACCAAGACTCTCACGGAAGGTTAGGAACTTCACCTTCCCCAAAGGCTTTGTGAGAATATCTGCGACCTGCTCATCATTTCATATATGATCGAGCCTTATGGCGCCTCGCTGTACCATATCCAGGATAAAGTGGTACCAGCCATCATCATGCTTGGATCGATCGTGGAACATAGGATTCTCGGACAACCGAATCCCACTCTGGTTATCACAGAGTATCACGGTGGAATCTAGCACATGCCCAAACAGCTCACTAAAGAGCTTTCGCAACCAAACTGCTTCATAACAGGCCATACTCACTGCAAGGTATTCGGCCTCCGCGGTGCTCAAAGCCACCGACTTCTGCTTCCTACTCATCCATGATATCAAAGCAGATCCAAGTGTGAAGCAGCATCCCGATGTGCTTTTACGATCCACCACACTGCCAGCCCAATCGGCATCGGTATATCCAAGGAGTGTCACACTCCCAGCGGTGTATCTCAGCCCATGGTTTATCGTGTCCTGAAGATATCTCAGAAGATTCTTGGCACCAACCCAGTGAGTGTGATGAGGCTCAACCATATGTTGACTTAAAGTGTTCACTACAAAACATATGTCCGAACGGGTGTTCACTAGGAACATCAGGGCCCCTACGAGTTGACGATACTCAGTAGGATTTCCTAACACGGGCCCAGCAGCGCTGCCACTCAACTTCTTAAAGTTGAGCTCCATCGGTGTCGACACAGACTTACAGTCCACCATACCAAATCTTTCCACAAACTTCAAAATGTATTTTCCTTGAGAAAGGAAAATCTCGCCAAGTCTCTGCCAGACCTCCAGGCCTAGGAAGTAATGCATCAGTCCTAGGTCCTTCATCTCGAACTCAGCAGCGAGCTCCCTCTTGCACTGATGAAAGAGAAGGTCAGCACCTGTCAGGAAGACGTCGTCCACATACAGCACCAGAATGAGAGGCTTCTCTCTATCAATCTTGAAGTAAAGGTTCGGGTCAGCATTACTACGAGTGAAGCCCAGCTTCATCAGGTAGCTATCTATCCTCTCGTACCAAGCTTTGGGTGCTTGATCAACCCATAGAGGGCTTTCTTCAACTTGCAGACATGGGTGTCCCGATCCTGGACTTCAAACCCCGGAGGTTGCTCCACATACACCTCTTCCTTTATCGCACCATGCAGAAATGCGGTCTTCACATCCATCTGATGAAGACTCCATCCTTGCGTAGCAACAAGAGCTATGATAGATCAAATGGTGGTATATCGGGCCACAGGTGCAAATATGTCATCATAGTCTATGCCTTCCTTTTGAGAGAAGCCACGGGGAACGAATCTTCCCTTGAACTTTTCAGCATTTCCATCAGATCCATGCTTGATCTTGTAGAACCATTTCGAGGTGACAACTGCTTTGTCCTCTGGTCTTGGAACCACATCCCACACATCATTCTTCAATATGGACTCATACTCTTCGTGCATAGCATCCTTCCAGACTTGATGATTTACGACTTCCTCAAAAGATCCAGGCTCAGATTGTACAATAGTATTCATGGATGCTAGATACCCTTGATATCTATTCGGCTTCTTACTTTTACGGAATGTCCCCCTTGGGGCCATATGTCCCTCAGCATCCTCGAGAGTGTCCCTGAGCCATGATGGTCTCTTCCCTAGTGAAGGAGGTGGATCAATCGGGTCCATCGGTCCTTCAGCATCGGGCATCGTCTCATCCTTCGGTTCTTCTTGATTTCCAGGCCTTGCTTCATGATCTTCCCCAAATCTCGGAAGATTGACTACTTTCCTCAGGGAAGCATCTTCGTCAAAGCTGACATCGTGGCATATCTCCACTTCCCTTTGACCAGGCACATAGATTCTATAGGCCTTCGAAGTTTCGTTGTAGCCCACAAACATTCCCTTCTTCCCAGAAGCATCCAACTTGCTCCTCTTCTCACATGAAAATAAACAAGACATCCAAAAACTCTATAATGTGAGATGTCAGGTTTCTTACAAGTGAAAACCTCTTCGGGAATTTTGAAGTCCAGAGCAGAATGCGAGCATCGGTTTTGTATGTACACATCAGTGTTCATAGCTTCTCCCCACAAAAACTTCGATTGACCCTGGTCACATAGCATGGCACAGGCAGCTTCCACAATGGTTCTATTCTTTCGTTCATCTACACCATTCTGCTCAGATCAACGCTGAAAAGTCAAAGTCAACGTTTTGCCTCAGGAACAGTGCCAAAAAATGTGGATTAGGAAAATCAAAATTTGGGGAGAGTTTCAAGTCAATTTGACCTTGCGTTGACCAAAGTCAATGCTGGTCAAAGTTTGCTACAGAAACCTTAGACCGAAATCAGAAATGTGTTGTTGCTAGAAATTTCCCACATGTGGAGAGAAGAGCCACCAAGGTCATCGAACCAATCAGATGAGGAGAGAAAAATGTGTGAGGATGAGATGAGTGAAAATGTCCTCCAACGTTGACCAATATATATCCATCAGTGAGGGTGTGTGACACAACTGCTGGGGCACAAAACCTTAAGGCTGACCTGCACGTATCTTGAATAAATTCAAAATAAATGTTCTGCTCATCGGATCAAGATGATCTTTTGATCGATCTTGCACCTCTCCGAAAGAGGAACCCAATAAAAATATTGGGATCTTCATCTCAGCATCACAACATGGAGTTTGGACGTAGTTGTCCAAAATTAACAGGAGGGTTATCCAAAAGAACTATTATGTGTTTCCAACCCTAAGGGAAGGAACAATTCCTAGGCTAACACATCAATCCACAGGTGCAAGTGGTTAATGATATGATAGGGGCTTACTTCATGAAGGATGCCACCATCTTTGTATCGAGTGTAAAACTCCATCATTCTTGTGCATTATAATGTGAAGAGGAAGAAATCGTGGGACCTAAGTTACCCCTTGTCCTCAAACTATTATTACCACCTGACTTGTGTGGCCTTTTCTTTATCGATTTTCTTTTTCTTGCACAACTTCAGTCACAAGATTTATTATGCATCACCAACCCCTTAAAGATGAAGCAGTTTATTATTCATCAAGGTTGGGATATTCAAAGTTCCATTCATTTTGATAGCTTATGCATTATCCAGGAACTAGGTGAGGGCTAATGAGGGAGGTAGAACTCATCATAAGCTTTTGTCCATGTACTTTATTATATCTCAGCCAATTTTTTGCATTTTAGCGTCATGCCTCATGCTCTTACTTTTATTTTTGCTACATCAACCTATTAAGGTGAAGTTTCCTAGCCTCTATTAAGGAACGAGGACAACAAGGAACCAATAATGGTAACATATAGAAATCAACCCAAAGATGGGGCATGGATGTAAGGGAAGAGATGCAAAGTATTAGGTATGGGTTACCATGGACACGCAACATCAATTATTGCCTCCTATTTGAATTTTGTGCCACCCCTGGGTAGCGGAACAAAAAGCTTAAGGAAAGATCACACTGGATTAAGGGCAGGGGATAACAACCAAGTGAAGCATGCCAGCAAGAGTACAAAAAAAAGTGGTTTATCTTCCAATTCAACATTTGATCCATAGTAGAATGTGCTTAAACATTAAATGAAAGCACTTCATTATAAACATGGTTCATGTACCTTACACTAGAAAGCCACCTTCATTTTATGAGTAAGCTAGATGTCATAAAGCATTGACCAAAACATGGATGGAGGGCATTTGAGGGTATCTATTTGTAGATCAACATAAGGATGTTGGTTGGCAAACTAATCAGCATAGGAGAAAAAAAAAATCTCCTAGGGGTTACCCACTTGGGTGGGTAATAGGAACAAATCAAAGGCATTAATTGATGTTGTCTCTCCATGGTAATCCATCCTTAGCATTTTCCATCTCTCCCTCGTATCCACAACCCATCTTTGGCTTGCAAGTGGTTAATGATATGATAGGGGCTTACTTCATGAAGGATGCCACCATCTTTGTACCCACTGTGAAACTCCATCATTCTTGTGCATTATAATGTGAAGAGGAAGAAATCGTGGGACCTAAGTTACCCCTTGTCCTCAAACTATTATTACCACCTGACTTGTGTGGCCTTTTCTTTATCGATTTTCTTTTTCTTGCACAACTTCAGTCACAAGATTTATTATGCATCACCAACCCCTTAAAGATGAAGCAGTTTATTATTCATCAAGGTTGGGATATTCAAAGTTCCTTTCATTTTGATAGCTTATGCATTATCCAGGAACTAGGTGAGGGCTAATGAGGGAGGTAGAACTCATCATAAGCTTTTGTCCATGCACTTTATTATATCTCAGCCAATTTTTTGCATTTTAGCGTCATGCCTCATGCTCTTACTTTTATTTTTGCTACATCAACCTATTAAGGTGAAGTTTCCTAGCCTCTATTAAGGAACGAGGACAACAAGGAACCAATAATGGTAACATATAGAAATCAACCCAAAGATGGGGCATGGATGTAAGGGAAGAGATGCAAAGTATTAGGTATGGGTTACCATGGACACGCAACATCAATTATTGCCTCCTATTTGAATTTTGTGCCACCCCTGGGTAGCGGAACAAAAAGCTTAAGGAAAGATCACACTGGATTAAGGGCAGGGGATAACAACCAAGTGAAGCATGCCAGCAAGAGTACAAAAAAAAGTGGTTTATCTTCCAATTCAACATTTGATCCATAGTAGAATGTGCTTAAACATTAAATGAAAGCACTTCAGTATAAAAATGGTTCATGTACCTTACACTAGAAAGCCACCTTCATTTTATGAGTAAGCTAGATGTCATAAAGCATTGACCAAAACATGGATGGAGGGCATTTGAGGCTATCTATTTGTAGATCAACATAAGGATGTTGGTTGGCAAACTAATCAGCATAGGAGAAAAAAAAAATCTCCTAGGGGTTACCCACTTGGGTGGGTAATAGGAACAAATCAAAGGCATTAATTGATGTTGTCTCTCCATGGTAATCCATCCTTAGCATTTTCCATCTCTCCCTCGTATCCACAACCCATCTTTGGTTCCATTGTTATCTTCTAATGTTCCTACCTAAAAATATTTTTTGCTAAAGAAAGATTCACAATTTTGCATTTTCGGCTATTATGGGGGACCTACGTGTTTCTAGAAATAATACTTAGGAGAAGGGGAGGTTGAAATCACAAAGCTAGTGGAATGTGGGGGCCAACCTGTCATGGAATACGCACCTCTTGGATAGAAATTTGAATGGCTAAGGAAAGGAGGTCGAAATGTTAGATACAGGGACCCACATGAGCAGGCAAGTAGAAAATTATTAATAGAAGGACGATGGCAACCATTGGGGATTTTTTGTCACTTCAACTCTTTCCATTGTTGCTCAAGTTGTTCCGTTGGGTCACAAGTGTTGCTTAGCACAGAGTTTCCCAAGGTGAGAACTCACCCTTCTTTCAGTGGATTTTGAGTGCCACCCTAGGGAGGTAAATTCTACTACCATAGAGAGAGGTATTTGTGGTTTCTTGGAGTGATTTTCAGCCACTTCCCTTAGGGATTTGTGGTTTCCTGGAGTGTTTTGTCAAACACTTCCCACGCAGAAGCTAACTTGTGCCACTCATTTCAGCGAGTTTCCAGGGTGTTTTGCCTAGAGAAATTTGGAGAAGTTGCTTCAGGGGTAGACCAGCGTTTGTAGGGATTTTTGTAGTTAGAGGTGACTGCCTTTGAGGGGGGAAAATTTGTCAAGTTTCGACATGCGCAAGGGGGTCCCTGGACAGAGATTTCATGGTGTTGGCCTCAACCATTTGGTTTCGAAAAATAGTGGTAGAGTCTCTCTCCCGCTTCAGGGAAATTTTTTCGAATCATTTCTACAACAGCATGGGGAGGAATAAGGAAGATTTTTCAGCAAATTGTGCTACTAGGGACGCAATCTTGGACTAGGAACGTGTAGCTCCAAAATAGGGTAATTCCGGGAGGTCAAAATTACCCCAAACCCTTTCTGGGTTTTTGTGAGTTTGGTGAGAGGAGACTGGGACTAATTTTGTAGAATTTTTTGAGCACTAGAAGTGGGTCAAATCTTTAGTTCTTCCAACTAGCACTGCAGTTCCACAAGGGTCAACGCAGACTTCTTGGAGGGGAGCCACTCTAAATCATTTGGGCAGTTGTGATTCATCACCTAGGGCTTGTAGCGTGCCTTGAGCAAGCCCAGGTGCATTCCTTCCATTTCATATTGTACTCCCTCTATTATATAATGAAAATTGGCCCATTTTTGGTTGTCTAATCGTGTGTGCAATTTATTGTGTTGAATATGTTGTATTTGCTTTGTTTATCACTGTTAATATCCACTAGGAATATTACAGTGGTATTAGAGCTCTGATCTTAGCCCAGCCATGGGGGTTATCTCTATGACCTAGGAGGACAAGTAGAGCATGACTTACCGGAGGCAGAGATACCGAAGTAGGGAAAGAGAGTTGGAAATTACACCTAATATGGAGGCATAAAAGCAAACTGTGGAGAAAGTAAATATGGGCAAGCCAAGGAATAAAGAGGAGGTAGTGTTTGACAATCTCTTAAAGGCCCTAAATGATTTGGCCAGAGGGCAAGAGGTGTTGGATAAACTTAGGCAGCAGAATTAGGACAAGACTTGCATTGGGACTTCCTATTTGGGGAGACTTCAGGAGCGTCCCACCAGTATGACCACCATTCCCAAGCAACACACACACAAGCCTACAGTGGGCCAACCAGGACCACTTTGCCCACATTTTTTCCCTTGGGACTAGGTGAGCAAGGTGGGCAAGAAGAGATGCCCATGGGGGATTATTTCCAGTAGTGGCAGTCTATGGGGAATATTGTTGAGCTACCCTTTCCTTTAGAGACTTATGCTAGCTTAAGCAGAACGAGAAGGGCAAGAGCACAAGGGGTTCCAACAGATAGATCAAGAAGCTACAGCGTACCATAGGGAAGATGTGCCTACCCACATTTGATGGGTCTTCCAAGTGCACGGCCAGGGCTTGGGTGGAGAAGTTGGACACATGTTTCCAGCTCAATCGGATGACAGAGGTAGAGGCCATCAAGATGGACACTTTAAACTTGGAGGGTGAAGCCCACAACTGGTGATTTCATGGGTTGACTATGCTTGGGCATCCAAGCGTGACTTCTTATGAGGACTTCACACGAAGGGTGACAAACCGTTTTGATCGGAGGGACCACGAAGCCCACTTTAGCGAGCTCACACTACTCAAACACACTGGCAGCCCTGAGCAGAACATATTGGAGTTTTTGAGGTTATCAGTGATGGTGTCGGACTTGTTAGAGGCTAGGAGGGTTTACACTTTTGTTGAGGGATTACTTGAGCCTTTACGCGGGTTGGTGAAGTCTCACAAACTAGTCACACTGTTGGAAGTCGTGACTTGTACCTGGGATTAGCAGGGCGCAATCCCAAAAACCAGGGGATCGACTCCACCGTGACCTCTTTTCCCTCCTAGGGGTCGTCACATCAAGGCTCCACCACCGAGAGCCAACTACGGGCGCCCACAATTGGATGAGTAAACCAGGAGAGATCTTAGATAGAGGAAACTATGTTTCACTTGCCACGGACCTTGGGTACCAGGCCATAGCTGCATGGTTGGCGAGGCCCATTACATTGAGGTTTTCTCTGATAGTGACCAGGAGGATGATGTGGAGTTGGAGGTAGATGGGGGTGATCGTGATACACATGCAGCGAGGGAACCACCTCCACCACCATCGCCTAGGGGAGCACCTTGCGCATCAGCTAGGGGAGTGCTTTCTCATTGCGTGGGGTTCCCAAAAATTTTACCCTAAGGATCTGAGGCATAGCACAGGGGCAGTGTGTCTCAGTTTTGGTAGATAGTGGGGCCACCCACAACATCATTGCCGCGCAGATGGTTCAGAGGAAGGGCATTACTAAACAGAAATTTGAGGGGTTTTTTGTTCTTGTGCCAAGGGATAGGACCATGCAGTGTACCTGACATATCCCCGCTTTGACAGTAACTATGGGGAACTACTCAATGATAGATCATTTCTTTGTGGTGGATGTATCGAACACCAATGTGGTGATGGGTGTCCAGTGGCTCTACTCTCTTGGGCGTGTGACTAATGATTGGCAGAAGATGGAGATGGAGTTCGTGGGACCAGATGGGAAGTTGGTTGTCTTCAGGTACATGCAGTCATGCCCACCAAAGACATCCTTTGCACATCGGATGGAGGTTGATTTGATACATGGGGACTTTGAGTGGGCATTGGAGCTAAGATATCTAAGGTTGGGGGTTAGCCGAAGCCACCTCACCCGAATATTCAGGCTATCTTAGATAAGTACCCAACAGCGTTTGGAGACATCCCACTAGGGCAAGCACTTGACAGAGGATTTGAGCACACCATTGAGCTAAAGTCAGGGGTGAGGAGGTCATCACAACACCTTATAGACATCCCAAGGCCTACCGGGATGAGATCGAGCCATCCATTCAGGAGTTGTTGGCATTAGCGCATATCAGGCCCAATTCTAGCCCTTTCGCTTCATTAATTGTCCTGGTGAAGAAGAAAGATGGCACGCTGAGGATGTGCATTGATTACCGAGCCCTCAATAAGAAGACTCTGAAGAACTAGTACCCCATTCCCCGGATTGATGAGTTGATGGATGAGCTTAGACGAACTAAGTACTTCTCTAAGATAGACCTGTGTTCGGGGTATCATCAAATCAGAGTGCGTGAGGAGGATTACTCCAAGACAACCTTTTGCTCCCATTATGGGCATTTTGAGTTTTTGGTGATGCCCTTTGGGCTAACCAACGTACCGGCCAGATTCCAGTCTTCCATGAACCATGTATTTTTTTGGAAGTTGAGGCGTTATGTTCTTGTTTTCTTTCATGACATATTGATCTATAGCAAGACATGGGAGGAGCACTTGCAGCATCTCGAGGAGGTTCTCACAATCTTGGAGGGACAACAGTTCTACGCAAAGTTGTCCAAGTGTGAGATTGGGTTGACAAAGATGCTCTATTTGGGGCATATCAGTGGAGAGGATGGTGTAAAGGTGCATGAGGAGAAGATTAGAGCCATTCGCGATTGGCCAGTGCCCTGGAATGTAACCGAGTTGAGGGGTTTTGTGGGCATATGCACTTATTACAGGAAGCTCGTGAAGGGCTTCTCACAGTTGGAAGCTCCCCTCATAGACCTGACCAAGAAGGGGGCATTCACATGGACAGACAAGGCACAGGCAACATTTGAGCACCTCAAGGAGGTGATAAGCAGTTGCCCAATATTGGCACTCCCTGATTTTACTCAGTCATTCACCTTGAAGTGTGATGCATCAGGTGAAGGCGTGGGCACAGTACTGTCACAAGGTGGTCATCTCATTTTTTTTTAGAGTTGGAAGCTCCTTCTGCATGAGAGGTTGTACTCTATTTACAACAAGGAGATGTTGGTCATTATGCATGCGTTGAACAAATTCCAGCAGTACTTGGTGGGCAAAAAGTTTAGGGTGAACACTGATCACAACAGTCTTTGCCATTTTCTAGGGCAGAAGGGCCTCAATGACAGACGGCAGAAGTGGGTCAGCAGGCTCCAGGCCTATGACTTTGACATAGAGTATGTCAAGGGCAAGCACAATGTGGTGGCAGGTGCTTTGTCCAGGAGGCCCTTGACACTTTCGCTCATGAGTATATGTCAAGATTAGGAGGCGCGGCTTCTAGTGTAGTACTACAAGGATCCGAGGGCATGTGACATCTTGGAGGGCACTCATGAGGATGAGCACTATTGGGTGATGGTCGATGTCATCTACTACAAGGGGTGCATATTCCTAGTGTCGGGCTCACAATTGAGGGAGAGGATTCTTCAGGAACCACATGATTCTCCTTTATCCAGGCACCAAGGATTCTGGAAGACATACAGGATGGCCCGGGAGCATTTCATGTGGAAAGGCCCGAAGGGGGACATGTTGAGGCATGTACAGGAGTGTGAAGCCTGCCAGAAGAACAAAGGGGAGTTGACCCATCTAGCTCGGTTGCTACAGTCGCTTCCCATTCCGGAGGGGAAATGGGAAAGCGTTTTGATGGATTTCATTACAAGACTTCCCATTGTACAAGGTTGGGACTACATTTATGTAGTGGTGGACAGATTGACAAAGTACGCCCATTTCTTCGCCATCCCCACTTGGTATTCTGCTTTGCAAGTTGCGGTGCAGTTTTTCAAGGAGGTTTTTCAGCTACATGGTCCTTGTGAAATTTTCAAGAAGGAAAATATTTCTACAACACTTGGTTTATTTCTCCTACTTATGAGATAAGTTATTTATAGATGCTTCAGTAAATTCTGAAATAAACAAGTTTGCAGATCTTCACTAACATCAAGAGCATAAGAACAAAAAGATAAATTACACAAGTACCACAATAGAAACAACCATATGAACACAGTTATTTTTGGACAATTGTCCCCGAAAAAACCCAATGTGGGAAAACCGATGTAGCAGATGAGGGTTTTGTATTTATCTTCAAAAATGGAAAGTCCATTTACAAGAGTCTAATGAGCAGAGAAAATTAGCAAACATCTGGCTGAATTTTCTGGAACCTCCAGAGAAATTTCAGACCCTCGGGGTGACCTCCTTCACCTTCTACGTCATCTAGCATGAGAGCTCTACGCAATCTCTCCCTGGACTGCGTGATTCTACGTGGAGGGGTTCTCGCTGTTAATCAGCTCACCTTTCCCTTCATCCTCCTGACTTCTTCTTCTCGATAACTGACTTCTCCCTCCTCCTTCTGCTTCCACAACCCTGCATCTACAATCTCTCCCACTGAAATAGAATTCTATTGCTTCAGAATTGATTTCTTTCGGGTACTGAGAGCATCCCCAACTTGATTTCCAAATGGCCCTCAACTCTCTTCTTATAGTCTTCTTGCTGATGAATCAAGAGCCAAGATTATATCAGAGTAAAAGATGACTCGATGTTCGTTTTCTAGAAGATTCAAACTCTGCTCTATTAATACCCTTTAATTATTTCATTTCCCTAAGTTTAAACTTAGGGTTTGCATTAAAATAATTAATTTATTTTAATAAAGTCATATCCAAGTGCAATTTCCACAAACGATTTCTGGGTTCTCTGGATAACTGTTGTCCAAGCCTCTCTACCAAAAAATGAGACTTAGAACACTTCTCTATGCTATAGAAATCAACACTCCCTCATAGCAAGGAAAGTGTTTAAGCAAGATAACGCTGCACTGCTCTGACTCCATAATATCAGTTGTGTTGATGTTGTTTGGCTACTGCCCCTCATCTCTGCGCTGCTGCTTCCTATACTGCTGCCTCATGACACTGCCTCTACCACTGCAGCTCCCTCTTGTTCTAAAGACCACCCTTTCCTCTAATGGAAAGGGTTCTCGATCATCCCCATCTTCTTCCTTAAGTAAGTGAATTTGATCTTACTTAGAGCCTTTGTGAGGATATTTGCCACCTGTTCTCCTGTAGAAGTGTATCGCAACTGTACTACTCCCCTCTGGACATAGTCCCTAATAAAGTGGCATTGAATGTCAATGTGTTTCGACAGGTCATGAAACACAGGATTCTCAGAGAGCTTAATTTAACTCTGATTATCGCATTTAATCTCAGTCGGTTCCATCCACTTCTTGAGCAGGTTCAAGAGTAACTTGCGAAGCCATATTGCCTCGCACGAAGCTGCGCTCGCTGCCATGTACTCTGCCTCGGTTGAGCTCAGTGCTACGAACTTCTGTTTCATGTTGAACCAGGAGGTCATTCCTAATCCGAGACTGAAACAGTACCCACTGGTACTTTTTCGATCCACTTGCTTCCAGCCCAATCTGCATCTGTGAACCCACGCAACTGGACCTCATTGCCTTTTGTGTACTTCAAACCATGCACGATTGTCCCTTTCAGGTATCTGAGAACATGTTTAGCTGCTGCCTAGTGAGCCCTCCTTGGTTCCACCATGAATTGACTGAGGGTATTCACTGCATAACAGATGTCTGGTCTAGTATTGACCAGATACATCAATGATCTGATGAAATGTCTGTACAAGGTGGGATCAGCCTCATCATCCTCCGATGTGTCTATATTCTTTCGGTTAGGAATCATTGTCGTGGCCATGGGTCTACAGTCTTCCATCTGAAATCTCTTCTCGGGAGTTACCTTCCCCAATGCTCTATGAGGAACTCTGTTCTGAATATATACTATTGTATTGCAGGCCTCTGCCCATAAGAATTTGGGCATATCTTGGTCGTACAACATTGCCCTTGCAGCTTCTATTATGGTCTGATTCTTCCGTTCTGCAACTCCATTTTGTTTTGGATTGTATGGAGTTGTCCATTCTCTCTTGATACCTTCCTTTGCATAGAAATTTGTGAAGTCTTTATCGATATATTCTCCACCGTTATCTGACCGCAACTTCTTAATCTTCTTTCCTGTAGAGTTCTCCACCAATGCTTTGAAATCTTTGAATCGATCTAAGAGTTCATCTTTGGTTTTCAAAAAATAGATCCAAGTTTTTCTGGAATGATCATCAATGAAGGTGGCAAAATACTTTGCCCCACTGAGAGCAGTTGTGGACATTGGACCGCAAATGTCAGAGTGTATTAACTCTAATACACCTTTGGTTCTATTGTTGCTTCTTGGAAATGCTACCTTAGCGTACTTCCCTAGTACGCATCCCTTGCAAACTTCGTCTTTCTTCGTATTGAGTTCAAGAGCCCCTATGACAGTATTTTTGAGAATTCCCAAGGCTCCACGATGTAGATGCCCCATCCTTCTGTGCCATAATTCATTCAAATCTCTGTCATCTATACTGCCAATCAGGGCCACCGGGGATTCAAGCTGGAGCTTATATAGCTTGTGACTCCTTACTCCGATTTGTGCCTTTTTGCTCCAACTAGGGTGTTTGACATACACCTTATCTCTAATAAAGTATACGTCATAGCCCTTGTTCTGAAGTTGAGACACTAAGAGTAAATTAATCCCCAACCCTGGTATGTGCAGAATATTTGTGCCTCGAATCTTGTTGCCATCGTCAATCTGAAATGTTATGGTACCTCGCCCAATGGGAGTACATTTTTCCTTGTTTCCCATAGTTATTTGGAAATTCATCTGTTCTTCTTGGTAGCTCGAAAAACATTCTCAAACCCCCGTCATATGAGCAGATGCTCCACTGTCAATATACCAAACACTTGAAAGAGTTGTGCTCGACACACAAGTAAGATCCTCCTCTAGTTTGGATGCCAGCACTTTCATGTCGTGTTCTTTCTACATTTTTGTGTGCTCTAGAGGACTGCGTGAGTCCCTTTGACTGCGTGAACCCTTCCTAATGATGGACCTTTGGTCCATGGCAGATCCTCCATTTCTGTCTTTAACCTGGCTCTGATACAATGTGATATTTTCAAGGAAAATATTTCTGCAATACTTGGTTTATTTCTCCTACTTATGATATAAGTTATTTACAAATGCTTCAGTAAATTTTGAAATAAACACATTTGCAAATCTTCACTAACATCAAGAGCATAAGAACAAAAAGATAAATTACACAAGTAGCACAATAGAAACAACCATATGAACATAGTTATTTTTGGACAATTGTCCTCGGAAAAACCTAATGTGGGAAAACCGGTGCAACGGATGAGGGTTTTGTATTTATCTTCAAAAATGGAAAGTACATTTGAGTCTGATGAGCAGAGAAAATTAGCAAACATCTGGCTGAATTTTCTGGAACCTCAAGACAAATTTCAGACCCTCGGGGTGACCTCCTTCACCCTCTACGTCATCCAGCGTGAAAACTCTGCGCAGTCTCTCCCCGGACTACATGATTCTTCGTGGAGGGGGTCTTGCTACTGATCAGCTCACCCTTCCCTTCATCCTCCTGACTTATGCTTCCGGATAACTTACTTATCCCTCCTCCTTCTGCTTCCGCAACCTTGCCTCTACAATCTCACCCACTGAAATCGAATTCTCTTACTTCAGAATCGATTTCCTTCGGGTACTGAGAGTGTCCCCGGCGTGATTTCCAAATGGCCCTCAAGTCTCTTCTTATAGTCTTCTCGCTGAAGAATCAACGCCCAAGATTATATCGTTAATCAATGGCTCAGATTAAAAGATGACTTGATCTTCGTTTTCTAGAAGATTCACACTCTGCTCTATTAATACCCTTTAATTATTTCATTTCCCTAAGTTTAAACTTATGGTTTGCATTAAAATAATTAATTTATTTTAATAAAGTCATATCCGAGTGGAATTTCCACAAACGATTTATGGGTTCTCTGGATAATTGTTGTCCAAGCCTCTCTACCAAAAATGAGACTTAGAACACTTCCCGATGCTATAGAAATCAACAGTCCTTCCCAAGACCATAGTCAATGATAAGGGCAGTCACTTTATGGGAGCATTTTGGCAAGAACTCTTCAGACTGGTGGGTACAGAGCTCACTCCTAGCACTAGTTACAATCCTCAGACAAACAGACAGACCGAGGCAGTCAACAAATGGCTAGAAGGGTATCTGAGGAACTATGTGACAAGGCAGTAGCAAGCGTGGATGAGGTGGTTGCACTTGCGAGAGTACTGCTACAACACCACCTACCACATGTCCATCGATATGTCACCTTTCTGAGCCTTGTAAGGATATGATGCTTCATCCTTCGCTGACATTATTTTTGGAGACAGCAGGGCCCCAAAGGCCAAAGATTGCATACAAGAGAGTCAAGACATCCTCAAGGCTCTCTGGGACAACCTACAAACCGCCCAAACTAGCAGAAGTTGTATCCAGACAGGCACAAGGTCGAAAGGCATTTTGAGGAGGGAGACTTGGTCTTTTCGCCTTTGCGGCCATACAGACAGTCTACGCTAAAGCAGAAGGGGGTTGAGAAGTTACAGCCACGTTTTTATGGACCTTACAAGGTGATTAGGAGAATAGGAGCGATGGCTTATGAGTTGGAGATTCCACCAGGAAGCAATATCCATAATGTTTTTTACGTCTCATGACTCAAGAAGGTGTTTGGACAATATGTGATAGTTGCTACAGAGTTACGACCACTTGATGACAAGGGGCACCTAGTGCTGGAGCTGGAGGCCATTTTGGAGATTAGACAGAGGAAATTGAGGAGCAGAATTATCAGAGAATATTTGGTACGCTGGAAGAATTGACTGGATGTGGATGCCACTTGGGAGGGGGAGCACATACTTCAGCATCCAGCATTGCAGTTGCCTGGGGACAAGCAACATTTGGGAGGGTAGGATTGTAATGTTCCTTCCTAAAATATTTGTTGCTAAAGAAAGATTCACAATTATGGGGGACCTACCTGTTTTTGGAAATAATACTTAGGAAAAGGGGAGGTCGAAATCACTTAGCTAGTGGAATGTGGGGCCCACACCGTCATGAAATATGCACCTCTTGGAGAGAAATTCGAATGGCTAAGGAAAGGAGGTTGAAATGCTAGATGGAGGGACCCACATGTGGACGTAAGGAGAAAATTATAAATAGGAGGATGGCCGCTATTGGGGTTTTTATGTCACTTCAACTCTTTCCATTGTTTCTCAAGTTGTTTAGCTGGGTCACAACTACTGCTTAGCACAAGGTTTTCCAAGGGGAAAACTCATCCTTCTTTCGGTGGACTTCAAGTGCCACCATAGGGAGGTAAATTCTACTACCATAGAGAGAGGGATTTGTGGTTTCTTACAGTGTTTTTCAGCCAATTCCCTCAGCCAGTTTGTACCACAGGGAGGAAGCAGAAGCTAACTCGTGCCATTCATTTCAACGATTTTCCAAGGGTGTTTTCTCGGGAGAAATCTGGAGACATAGCTTCAGGGGTAGACCAGCATTTTTGGGGAGTTTTGGAGCTGGAGGGACAAATTTGTCAAGTTTGGCCCTGCATAGGGTGTCACTGGACAGAGATTTCGTGGTGTTGGGCTCATCCATTTGGTGTCGAAAGCTCGTCGTAGAGTCTCTATCCTGCTTCTAGAGAAATGTCCCAGACACAGATTGTGCTACTCAGGATGCAGTCTTGGGCTAGGAAGGCATAGCTCCAAAATAGGGTAATTCCAAAGCTCAGAATTAGCCCAAACCCTTTTTGGGTTTTTGTGGGTTTGGTGAGAGGACACTGGGGCTAATTTTGCAGAATTTTTTGAGCACTAGAAGTGGGTCAAATCTTCAGTTCTTCCAACCAGCAGTGCAATTCCACAAGAGCCAAAGCAGACATCTTGGAGGGGAGCCACATTACAGCATTTGGGCAGTTGTTATTCATCACCTAGGGCTTATAGCTTGCCTTGAGCAAGCCCAGGTGCATTCCTTCCATTTCATATTGTACTCCCTCTATTATATAATGAAAATTGGCCCATTTTTGCGTGTTTCTAGAGCATTTCTGGTATTTTGATTGTGTGTGCAATTTATTTTCTTGAATGTCTTATACTTGCTTTGTTTATCAATGTTAATATCCACAAGGAATATTACATATCTGTCACCAAAATTAGTTCCTTGTTTTCCTCATCCTTGAGTAAGGGTCCAAAAACTTTGCACTAAGAGGTTGATGCAGCAGGAAGAAAGGAAAAAGCATGAGCCATGATGATAAAATGCAAAAAATTGAATGGGATATAATAAAGTGCGTGGACAAAAGCCTAGCCTGAGCTCTAACCCCCTCATTAGCCCTCACCTAGTTCCTGGCCAATGCATAACCAACCAAAACAAAAGGAACTATGAATATCCCAACCTCAATGAGCAATAAATTGTGTTATCTTTAAGGGATCAACGATGCATAAATGAATTTTTGTCACCCATGTTGATAGGTGGTTGTCATTGATGTCCACCCAAGCAGCACTAGGAGTTATCCCGATCTTCCATCGCAAATTTGACATGGCAATTCATGGAATCTTGTGTCAAGATCCTTCTGGATAGATTCTCCTCGACTAGGTGTTTCCGTTGATATATGGTATGCCACGTGGTTCCTTCTAGTTTGAGAGAAATTGAGTTTAAAGTTGAAGACCCAGTTTTGTGGGCTAAAACCCTAGGGGCTAGAGACATGACACCTTATTCACCAACGGTTGTCAATATATGACAGGGATTCTCACCGCAATCTTATTGTATATAAGTCGAATAACTTCAAAAACCAAGGCAGTAAACCACTCACTAACTTCACAACTCGGTTAGGACCATATGCACTAAGCCAATCATTGAATTCAAATTTTAATGAAATTGAAAATATTTCTAGGCATGATCCTTAACACAAATATTAAATAAGGTTATTGATTATGTGTAGTGGAAGCATTATTTTTTAAAAGTATATTAAATTAATTTTACCTCATAAGAAGTATCTCTTCCTATCTAGCTCACGTCCTCCCTTACTACAATTGACACAAATAAATTAAAAAAAATTAATGTTATATCTCCGTGAGAAGTCCTCCTAACCTCCAACATTCAACTTATTGAAGCTAGTCTAAACTTATGTCTATAAATATAGACCTAATATCCTTCACAAGAATTGTAAGAAAAGGATTATCATTTTAGCGATATACTCTTTGAATTGTTTTGGCCAGCCTGTGGAAGTCAACGCAGAAATCAGAGGGCTAGGTTTTGGTCAAAATTTTGGTTTGATAATAGTTTGGACAAGGTGCTTCACCATTCAAGTGTGTGCAGGACCAGCGAGGTTTCATCTAGGCACACTCTTGTGAAGGATCCGTAGTCGTAATTGGAGATCTGTGGTAACATTTAGAAGAAAGCGAAGATTTGGTGATTTTATTTAGTGCAGGTCTGCCTATTAAGGAAGAGCGAGGGTTCTGTATAAAGTGTTGGCACAAATTTCTTGTCATTGCAGGTCCATATGTTAAAGAAAAGCGAGGGTTCTGTATAGAATGTTGGCACAAGTTCATTAACATTGCAGGTCTATTTGTCAAAGAAGAGCGAAGGTTCTATGGAAGTATATATAGAGTATTGGCACACAAAAAAAATCAAGTTTTGTGGTACCTTTCAGCCCTCATCTAAAGAACAAAATTACCCAACGGTCTGAAATCTGTGAAAGTGAAGTGACTGTTTACAATAATGCTTTGACTAGTATCTTGTATGTATCCTCTTTTTGCATAAGATAAGGTATGTGCTTGAAGTTATCACGTATTAGGAGGAGAACATATCAGGTAAGCTTGTTCTATTTTTATTGGCAGTGTTTCATTGTTTTCTTTTGCATGATGGGGATTCGCTTGAGTATACTGTATTATAGGTACAGATATAGGACAAATTACATAAAATATTCTCATTTGATTTGTTTTTGGATGCTGAGATTCACGTAGGTATCTTATCAAGTGAAGGAATAAGTTATGTTCTAAAAATAATATCAAAGATCCATTAGTTCTTGAATAGATTTGCTTTTCAATTTTGTTGCACCATCACTCAAGGTTACATACTTTTGCACTAATATATATCCATAAAGATTCATCTTATGTCTCTCTTTTGCAGGCAAAGGTAAGTGTTTAGGCATAAAGTATTTACATTTTAAATTTTGAGGTTGGGGTTTCGTTTCGGTTCTTGCAGGTGCAGAGTTTCTTCAAGAACATATCCTCCTCATCACCTACAGTTATGAAGAAAAGGCTGCATGCAAAAGCAGCTTAGTTAAAAGACAAATTATTGTACACAAGCTGCCAAGCCTTGAAGATTATCAGTGCATCAAAAACAAGAGCAGCTCATTGTTAGTTCTACAGCAAATCCTAATTATCAGCATCAAGGACAAATTGTATAATGCCTTGTAATATTTTGTAAAGAGTCATTGCCTAGAGTTGAAGAAGGCAAGTTTGTTTTGGGAAGGGCTTTTGTTTGTTGTTGAGACAAGGGTTCTTAGTTTGTACAAGGGTTTAGGTCCTAGTGTGTCAGTTAGTCAAAGAAAATCATTGTAATATCAATGTAACGTGGATCATTGTCCTTGGTACGGGAGTCCACAATCACTTTTATTTTATTTTATCTCTATAGGGTGGTAGGGTGGTGCTAGGCTATTGAATGAAGTCACCTTCAGGTTGGGGCCTATAAACACTTCAGGGTGGCAAGGTGGTGCTAGGGTGAGTTGTGGCTCACTTGGGTGTTGGGGCATCCTTTCAACTGACTGTTGATAAAACCAGGGCGTTGGGGCGTCCTTTCAGTGGGCGCTGGAGAAGAATGTTTTTCTAGAGTTCTAGGAAGTTGTAGCTTTCTTTTCAGTTGGGGCTGAATATTAAAGAACTTACTAGAAAAGCATTCGGTGGTTTTAAACCTGGAGAGATTTTCCACCTAAAAATCTTATGCCTACTTTCTCTATTTTTGTATTGTTGTTTACTGCTCTAACTGAACAATAATAATAATAACTGAGGATTAACTAATGCTCTTAAAAAGATTATTAATGTGCTAATTGTATGAAATATTGATTCACCCCCCGAAAAAGAAAATAAAAGGAAATAACGTAGACAAGGGGGTTGGTATAAATAGGCTGAGGAAATGGGTAACTAGAATCCCACAATTGTTGTCTCTTCACATTGTCGATCTAGAAATTGCTCCTCCCCTTAGGGTTGTAAGTAACTAATAAGGCCTTAGGATAACCCTCCCATATCTAAAAATGCTAACTTGATTGAAAATCATAAGCTACCAAAACATTTGAAGGTGATGCTTATGTGAAGTACTTTTTGCCTTTGGCATTAGATATGGCGCACTGCAATACTCTTATGGTTATCTTACTTGTGATGATGATCTCACTTGATTTTGAAGGTATGTTTCAGATGCTTACACTCAACTACAGTTGCCATCCCTTGAGGGATTGTATGACATTGCCTCGGTACTTCAAAGACAACATCCAACCCCATTTGATGACCATTTTGAGCACCTGAACTAGGACACTGACAGTATTTTGAGGAGCGTTTACCTTGGAATGTATCCAACACTAATGATGACCTTCTCCTTTCCCTTCAAAGTCCTAAAACATTGTGCATTTGGACTAGGACATTGCATAGAGAGACGACAATGTACCCAAGAGACAACAACACACCCCCATGGTAGCATTGTACCTTCTTGATGGACATTCCTTGTTGCTAAGTTGATTTGACGAGGATCATGAAGTGAAACCGCTCTACAGGGGATGGTAAACTTCCCTAGATGAAAAAGTCATGCCCAAGCCTTATGACATCCCCTCCATGTGGCTTGGAGTGATGATGTAGGCTTCTTTGATGATTACATGTCGGTGAGGAGGGTTTTACTTGATGATTTGTCACCCTGTTGATGAGGAGATGGCCTTTTTGAGTGAGAAGCACTCTTTGACCCTTCCATGGCACATTTTGACAAAGATACTTTTGGAGGATGAAATCACCCTTGGAGGCCTTTTTACTCGCACATGTGGATTAAAAAAAAGGTTATTGTTTTGTTTTATCATTGACATAGCTATCTTTTAGGTTAGCTTGTGACGTACCTAAATTGTAATCACATATTTTATTATTTTTACATCTTCTTGTAAATTTTAAAGCTAAATCGACTTGGTTACCCTCATAAGTAGCGGGAAGTCACTCTAACTTTGGATCATTGTAACACACTCACTCATGAATTAGAAAGTGCGCATGTGTAGTTTATTTTTCTCTTGGATGCAATGGAGCATTACTGTTGTGAATTGTCTAAAGGAGGATATTGTGATTGGAGGGAATTTTCTATACATGATGAAGTGATTGTATGGTGATTTTGTGCAATTTTGTTGTAAGTGTCCTCTTCCATTTTGTAATTGTTGTAGAATTAGGGTTTCACTGAAATTTTCAGCATATGTATTTGAGTCTTTTATGTTGAGAAAATGGTACCAAAGAAGTGTTTCCTAGGCATTTATCCTTTTGGCCTAGGGGACACATTAATCATCCTTTTGTCTAGGGACATTATGTGTTTTATTAATGTCAAGGAGCTAAAGTAATTTCTATAAGTTGTGTACCTTGTATGTAATATTCCTGATTCGTAATTAGCAGTAATACCAATGCATCAATAGAAATTAACACAACAAAAATAATTACACCATGAAAACACACACTGGAGCCATGAAATTCAGGTCTAAGCTATTTACTAATCTAATATAAAAGTGTACAATGTGGGTGTTGGAATGATGGCACCTTGGCTTGCAAGTTGAAGTGGCCTTTGAAACAAGCTCAAATCAACCCTCAAAGGTACGTTGTGTTGCTTTAGCTATGCGCAGTCCTGGCCCAGAAATGTTGTTGCTGCTCCACTGAATCTGTTGATAGGGCCTGGAATAATGCTCATTAAATTCCAAACTTTCAACCCCGGTCTCTACTCACATAACCCACAATAACCCGCGAAGGAATTGTGGAATGGCTGACCTCGGAAATTGGCCCTCTTGGACTTGGCTATTTGCGTTGCTAGATGAATCTGTGCACCTGGAAATACTCCTGCAGATTGCTCCCAAATGATGTGCAATAATCCTGTTAGGAAGCTCTCAGCCTCCCCACCAATTTCCTCCTCAAAATCTCCTACACTCCTCAGCACCCGGATGAGCTCTCTCTCACTACTGCGTAGTGACTGCATTGTTGGGATTGTGTTGCGTTGTCTCTAATGGTGAACGTGCTATGAATGGATCCCACAGCTCCTCCCTAAATCAAAATGGTGAAATCTCCTCCCTAGGGCAAGCACTCGAAGTCCCCCGAAGCAGAGGTTGAGGTTCCCGCTCGGAAACACTCGGTTCCTAAACAGCAATGGCAGACTTGGCACTTGCTCAAGCGTGCTCTGTCAAATGACAAGTTCAATAGATGATGAATGAATGAACCAAATGAGATGCCTCTTCCCTTTTGACTCCAAAGGCCCAACGTTCCCCTTGGGCCCCACCAAATTCTGCAATGCCCCTCATCTAGCCACTCCTACATTGCCTTTTCCTGTCCAACCACAGTGTTGCCTTCATGGATGGCGCAGTGCCTCCTCATTGGCTTATCGTGCCCCCACCAAGGCCGCAATATTTGCTTCTCCACTATAGGAAAATTTCTTAGTTTACTTTAATCTAATTTGTGGGTCCCTTGGCCCACATTATTTTTGGCTAAAATTAAGAAATACAAAATTATCAAAACATTAATATTCGTAATTAATAGAATAGCTAATTAGGAATATTACAATCCTCCCCGCCAAGATTTTGCTTGTCCTCAAGCAACTGCAATGATGGGTGCTAGAGGATCTTCTCTCCTTCCCAGGTAGCATCCCCATCTGGCAAATTCCTCCATCTGATCAAAAACTCCTTGATCAACCTACTCCTTAAATGCCTCTCCCTGGTGTCCAAAATGGCCTATGGCTGAAGTACCAAGTGCCCCTCATCATTCATGGGAGGCAACTCAACTGTTGTTGTCACCTGCTATCCCAAGGCCTTTTTCAGGCAAGATATACATGAAAGATGTTATGCACCCGGCTCCCCGGGGTTAGCTCCAACTTGTATGCTACATCCCCCAATCTCCGAGTGACTCTATAAGGTCCATAGAAATGAAGATTAAGCTTCTTGACCCCTTTCTGCTTCAATGTGGACTGCTTGTATGATTGAAGGTGGGGGTATACCAAGTCCCCAACCTCAAACTGTCTCTCCACGTGGCCTGTGTCAACATAGATCTTCTGTTGGTTTTGCGTTGCCCTCATGTTGTCCTTGAGAGCCCTCAAAATGTCTTGGCTCTCTTAGATCCAATCCTGGGAGGTCTTGCTGTCTCCAAACATGACATCAACAAATGTCAAAGCATCATAACCATACAAAAGCACGAAATGGTGGCATACCTATAGACATATGGAAGGTGGTGCTGTAGCAGTATTATCCCATGTGTAGCCACATCAACCATGCCTTCTGCTTCCCTATAATGTAGTTACGCAAGTAGCCCTCCAGCCACTTGTTAACTATCTCTATTTGGCCATTCATTTGGGGATGGTAGCTCCTACTAGGAGTGAGCTTCATACCCACCAATCGGAATAGCTCCTGCCAAAACCCGCCCATGAAATGGTTGTCCCAGTCACCGAAAAATGGTCTTGGGGAGACCATGCAACCGGATTATCTCCCTGAAGAACAACTTGGTCACCTGTGAAGCCATGTATTTGGCCGAGATCACAAAGAAATTTGCATACTTCTTCAAGTGATCAACAACGACATATACAATCCTTGACCTGTACCATGGGCAACCCAGTGATGAAATCCATCGAGATGCTCTCCCATTTCCCCTCAGGGATGGGAAGAGGCTGAAGCAACCCTATTGGATGTGTCAACTCTCCCTTGTTTCGTTGGCACACCTCACACTCATGGATGTGTTGCAGAACATCATCCTTGAGGCCCTTCCATGAGAACCTCTCTCTGATGGCCCTATAAATTTTCGTTAACCCTTTTGCCCCGCCAACGGTGAGTCATGGGCTGCATGTAGAATATTCTCCCACAGCTGGGAGTTGGCCAATAAATAGATCTGGTCTCGATAGTATATCACTCCATCCATCACCCAGTAGTGGTCATCAGTCAAAAGCCCCTCCAGGACTTCGCATGCAAAGCGATCCTTGGAGTACTCTACCAACAAATGAGCCTTCCAATCCGACTCAATGCTCATCAGTGAAAAGTCGGCCTCCTGGACAACGCATTAGCTTCCAAGTTGTGCTTCCCTTTGACATACTCAATGTCGAAATCATAGGCCTGAATCTTACCCACCCACATCTGTTGCCTCTCCTACAACTTCTTCTGCTCCAAAAAGAATCTTAAGTTGTTGTGGTATGTCCTCACCTGGAATTTGTTCCCCACTAAGTACTTCTTGAACTTGGCTAGCGCATGCATGATGTCTAGCATCTCCTTGTCATAAATGGAGTACAGCGTCTCATGTGGCCATAGCTTCTGATTCTCGAAAGTTATGGAGTGCCCTCCCTGCATCAACACTGCCCCCACTCCTTCCCTGGATGCATCGCACTCCAAGGCAAAAGGTTGCGTGAAATCAGGAAGAGCGAGCACTAGGTTGTTGCTCATCACCTTCTTGAGGTGCTCAAAATCCTCTTGCCTTGTAGTGGTCCAAAGAAAATGCCCCTTCTTGGTCAAATCTGTGAGGGGTGTTGCCAACTGCGAAAATCCCTTCACGAACTTCCGATACTAGGTGCATATGCCCACAAACCCCCGGATATCTGTCACATTCTTGGGCTCTGGCCAATCCTGGATGGCCCTTATCTTCTCCTCATGTACCCTCACTCCATCAACTCCAATGATATGCCCCAAATAGAGCATCTCAATCAAACCAAACTCACACCTGGACAACTTTGCATAAAACCATTGCTCCTCCTGGATACGCAGTGCTGCCCCCACGTGTCGCAAGTGTTCCTCCCAGGTTCAGTTGTATATCAAGATTTCATCGAAAAATACCAGTACAAACTTCCTCAACTGGCCATGAAAGATGTGGTTCATGCAAGACTGGAATGTGGTTAGAGCATTGGTTAGCCCAATGGGCATCACCAAAAACTCGAAGTGTCCATAGTGAAATCTAAACGCAGTCTTAGGAACATCCTTGTCCCACACCCGCATTTGATGGTACCCAGACCTCAGAACGATCTTGGAAAACAACTTATCTCCCCTCAGCTCATCCATCAACTCATTGATCCTGGGAATGGGGTAGAGGTTCTTCATGGTCTTCTTATACAAGGCCTTGTATTCAATACACATCCTGAGTGACCCATTCTTCTTCTTCACCGAAACAATTGAAGAAGCCAAAGGGCTAGAACTGATGCTAATGTGTCCTAATGCTAAGAGGTCATGATTAGTTCTCTCGATCTCATCCCTATAGACCTTAGGATGCCTATAGGAGGTCGTGATGACTGCTTGCACCCAGTGCTCCAACTCAATGGTATGCTCAAATCCCCGGTCTGGTGGCTGGCCCGGTGGTATGTCCACAAATACTATTGAGTATTTGTCAAGAATAGCCTGAATCTCAGGATGTGGAGGCTTGGTCACACCTCCAGCCTCCGAGATCCTCAACTCCACAACGCACTCTATATATCTCCATGCCTCAAATCAACCTCCATCGTGTGCGCAGAAACTGTCTGTGGTGGGTATGAGTGCATGCCTCTCAGCATCACTAGTTTGCCCTCTTGGTCCAGAAACTCCATCTCCAGCCTCTCCTAGTTAGTGGCGACTCTGCTAAGGGTGTAGAGCCATTGGACTCCCAACACTATGTTGGTGCCTGAAATGTCGACCACAAAGAAGTGGTCGGTCATGGAGTACTTCCCCATGGTCACAGGCATCACTGGGACATAGGTTGTGCACTACATGGTCCTATCTCCCAATATCGGCACTGAAAACCCCTCGAACTCCTATGTCGTAATTCCCCTCCTACGCACCATCTTTGCATCAATGAAGTTGTGTGTGGCCCCACTGTCCACTAGCACTAAGACACGATGCCCTTGTACCATACCCCGGATCCTCAAAGTCAAATACTTGGGTACTCCACGCAGTGATGCAAGGACCCCTCCTGAAGATGCAAATGCGGACCCTCCTGTTGCCAGTGGGAGTGGGGGTGGAGGTGGAGGTCCTCCCTCCTAGGGTGTTGCGTTGTCCTCTCCTCCCATCTCAAAGAATGCCTCCTCATCCCCATCACTATCTGAGATATGTAGTGTGCCTTCCCTCCTGCGCGCCTATGGCCTGGTGCCCATGGCTCCTAGCAAGTGAAACAAAGTTTCTTCCTCCAAAGATCCCTCCTAGTGTCATCATCAAGTTGCCCCAGGCCCTGGTTGCCTCTTAGGGGTGGAGCTCTCATGGCTCTCCCTTTTTGCTGGAAAACCGGTCTGGTGGGCAGTGGTCCTCTAGCCCTAGGTAGGGCATCCTGCAAGTCTCTTGCTCTCCCCATTGCATCTTGTAGCATAGTGGGTTGAGTTGACTTCACTAAGCATTGCAATGGCTCTGCTAGCTCCTACACAAACATATAAATTCTCCTAGATTCTGACAGGTCCGGAACCATAACTGACAATCTCAAGAACTCTGAAATGTATATCTTTGGACTCCCCGCCTGCTTGAGCTTAGTCAGCTCCCCAAAGTATTTTTCTGGGTTCTTCCTGTCAAATCTCTCCAACACCCCCCGTGTAAACTCATCATACGTTGTCACTCCAGCATGACTCGGCATAGTCAGCCCATGGAACCACCAATTGTGGGCTTCTCCCTCCATATGCAGCGTGGCAACCTTGATTGCTTCTGTCTCAATCATTTGATTCAGCTAGAAATAGACATCCAGCTTCTCCACCCACGCCTTTGTTGAACTCTTAGAAGAGCCATCAAAAGTTGCAAGGAAGAGCCTACCCACTGTACGTTGTAAGTCACTCCCCTGCGTGTATCCCCCTCCGGTTTGGCCTCTAGGTTTGTTGTTGGTCTTCAAATGGTAGAAATATTTGAATGTGATGGCCTTTCCAAACTCCGGACCATAAGATATATATTCTATGAAATATTCTCCGTAGTGAGCCTCTTCCAACTCTTGATGCCCTCCTGTCCCTAAAGCTAGAAACGTAGGAATAGTAAACTGTGGTGGAGTATATGGTACAATCGGCAATATAGTTTAGGGTGTTGCTTGGTGCTGTGAAGTGCACCCTTCTCGAATTTGGAAATCCCCTTGGACTCCCTTCCCCTTGCTGCCATTACTAAATCGTTAACCCATCTCCTCAATCCTCTTGGAGATGTTGTTGATTTGGGGTAGCATCGGATGTGCTCTAAATCTCAAATTTTGTGGAGAGGCTTAGACACATGTATTCCAGAAAACCCAGAAATCGATTGGTGAACTTCCATCCAGATTGTATTCTATTAAAATAATTAATTATTTTTAAAGGGGCCCGAAGTTTAAACTTAGGAAAATAAAATAATTAAAGTGAATTAATGAAATATGGGTGTGAATGTTCTAGAAAAGGCGAATCAAGTCAAAAGTTAATCTTAGCCATTGATTAGAGATCTAATCTGGGTCGTTGAAGTTTCAACGAGAAGACTATAAGAATGGCTTGAAGTGTATTTTGGAAAATACATTTGGCAGAGATCAGAGATCGATTTCTTTAGTGAGCAATGCTCAGGCAGAAAATTCGATCGTGAGATCTTTTGCAAAGGGGCAGTAATTTCGGTTGGAAGGAATCATGAGCCGAAGAGTACATAGCAGCAGAGACAAGATAGAGCCACAGTAGCAGCGCAAAGCCAGTGATGCAGTGCTTACGCAGTCACTGCCCAAAAGCTGAAGGGAAGTCGTTTTCTTACTGAGGAGACTGCAGTTGTTTTCTTGCTGAGGAGACTACGTTGGGCCAGTGCTATATCCCAGAGAGAATTTCCGCCGGCCAGAAGGCTTCAATTTCCAGCCAACAAAGAGACCAGCACAGAGACAGAGGGCAACCATCATTGTGACGCAGTCACAGCGCAGAGGCAACGTAGGGCAGTCCAGTTTTGGTGTTGATCAATGTCGGTTCTCATGGAGTGAGGTCTGTCACACAAGATCTCTTCTATCAGTTTCTCTGTATGATTTGACAGATGTGTCAATCATAGAATTGTACTCAAAATATTTATTGCATAATATACAAACCCTCAATTGTTGCATTGGTTTTCCCGAATTGGGTTTTTCCAGGAACATTGGTCCAAAAATAACTGTGTCAAATGTGTATGTGATCTATTCTTGTTCAGTCTTGTTTCTGCACTTGTATTTCTTCCACAGTTTATTTGTGTAGGTTGCAGTGTGATGTATTCAGTGTTTATCGTAGAAAACTACAAATAGATTCTTAGGTTAAATATAACAGTTAGGTGAATATCTTCCAATTGTTGCAATAGGATTCGCTAGGTTAACGGAATTTTCACAGAGATCTTGTACTCACTTCAGCAGAAGGTGAGCAAATTCCTCCCCTGTGCCCCTTCCATCTTCTGCGTCCCTCGTCTTTCATTCTACAACCTCCAAAACGTTATCAACCGGATCTGGAGTGATTTCAAGCTCCCTTTCCCTGCTCCTGTATCTTTTTGTCTTCGGTATGTCACGTTCTGTTTGTTCTTTGGTGTCATAGACTGCATGCTCCACAGGTTGAGCCAAGTCTATGCAAGTCTATGAGCTATGATACCATTGTAATATTCCTAATTGGAAATTAGCAGTAATAACAATGCATCAATAGCCATTAACACAACAAAAATAGTCACACCATGAAAACACAAACTGGAGCCATGAAATTCAGGTCTGAGCCATTTTGTTAATCTGATATAAAAGTGTACAGTGTGGGTGCTGGAATGATGGCACCTGAGCTTGCTCAAGGCTAGCTGAAGTGGCCTCTAAAACAAGCTCAAATCAACCCTCAAAGGTACGTTGTGTTGCTCTAGTTCTGCACAGTCTTGGCCCAAAAATGTTGTTTCTGCTCCACTGAATCTGTTGATAGGGCCTGGAATAACGCTTAGAAAATTATGGGCTCTTAACCTCGGTCTCTACTCACAAAGCCCACAATAACCCACGAAGGAATTGTGAAATGGCTAAACCCAGAAATTGGCCCTCTTGGGCTTGGCTCTCTACGCTGTTGGATGAATCTGTGCACCTAGAAATACTCCTACAAATTGCTCCCAAACGATGTGCAATAACCCTTCTAGGAAGCTCTCAACCTCCCCACCAATTTCATCCTCAAAATCTCCTGCACTCCTCAGCACCCGGATGAGCTCTCTCTCCCTACTGCGCTGCTGGGACTGTGTTGCACTGTTTCTGACGCTGAACACGCTATGAATGGATCCTACAACTCCTCCCTGAATCGAAATAGTGAAATCTCCTCCCTAGGGCAGGCACTCTAAGTCCCCAGAAGCACAGATTGAGGTTCCCGCTTAAAAACACTCGTTTGCTAAATAGCAATGGTAGACTTGGCACTTACTCAAGCATGCTTTGTCAAATGACAAGTTCAATAGATGATGAATGAATGAACCAAATGAGTCGTCTCTTCCCTTTTGTCTCCAAAGGCCCAACGTTCCCCTTGGGCCCCACCAAATTCTGCAGCTGCCCCTCCTCTAGCCACTCATGCATTGCCTTTTATTGTCCAACAACGGCACTGCCTTCATGGATGGCATAGTGCCTCCTCATTGGCTCATCGTGCCCCCACCAAAGCTGCAATATTTGCTTCTCCACTATAGGAAAATGTCATAGTTTACTTTAATCTAATTTGTGGGTCCCCGGCCCACATTATTTTTGGCTAACATTAGGAAATACAAAATTATCAGAACTTTAATATTTCTAATTAGCAGAATAGCTAATTAGGAATATTACATTGTATTTTAATTTATTAATGTCACATATTATTAAAGTGACTTTATGTGTAAAGTACTATGTTGACTTTATGTTATTAAAGTGACTATTACATTTGAACAGTCACCTTTTGAGAGAAAAAGTGACCATGGTACTAAAACATTAAAAAGTACTAGGAGTGTTTTTAAGCGAGGAGGTCAACATGATAAAGGGGTCAAATGGGGGCTTCATCTCAATTATTGTTGATCATTAGTTATAGGTTTCCTTCACTTAAGAAAGACAATAGGGAAAAGGAAAAGGGAGACCTTGAGCTAGCAAAGGAGAGCTGGAGAAGGGAGGCAAAGAAATATTGCAGCAAAGGAGGAGCTTGAGTAGGAGCTGCATACTGCCTAGAGGAACATCCAGCCTGAGTTTTTCAGCTAAAGACTACCGGTACAAATCCTGAATTCTCAAGCAGTGGTTGCAGGACGAGTTTCTAACTGTTCCAGGAAGAGGTTTCAGGACAAATCAGACCAAGATTTGAGGAGTTTCAAGGCCAAATCTCAAGGGGTTTGTAGGCTGAGTATTACAGTGTTTTCCAGGCCGAGTTTTCTGGGTATTTGGGCCGAGTTCAGGCCTAAAATTTTGGGCTGTATTTTCGCTGAGTATAGGCTGAAAATCAGTTGAGATTCCCAGGCCAAGTTCAGTCAAACTTGAAGGTGAGTTTGCAGGTTGAAAATAGGTCGAGTTCAGGCTGAAAATAGTGCTGTTACCAAGGCCGAGATAGCAGACTCTAAGGCCGAGTATTGGGCATTATTCGGGCCCTGATCTGTGCAGAAATCAGACTGAGAAAGGAGGAGTAAATAGCCCATGTTTTCTGGGTGATTATGGCCAGAATATAGCAGCCTGTCAGTGTAATTTTCAGACCCTCTTCCAGCACATAGTTCGAGGTGTTTGCAGTCAGAGAGATAGCAGAAATTTCAAGGACAGTTCTGCTCAGTTTTACAGCAAATCAGGCCACTGTCAGTTGCACCGAAAACAAAGCAAGGTCTGTCTGTGTTTATGACAGAGAGAGAGGGATCAATTTTCAATGTAACCATGCAGTGACTTCAGCAAGAGAATAAGGGAGATAAGTGATTTTTCTCTCTATGCACAAATCTCATTGAAAGCAATATAAATCCTCCCTTAGAACGGGTTTTCTCCTTGTTGGTTTTTCCAGGGTCTTGTGGACCAAAAATAACTGTGTACATGTGTAATTATTAAAGGTGTGCGCTTGCTCATTTATTTCTCTTATCAGCTGAAAGTCTAATTGTAGAGGTAGCTCTATATTGTTTCAAGTTAAATGTTAATTTTATTTGTATATCAGTCATATGCTTTTGATGGGTTTTGGGCATTAAACCTTGCATGAATTTGAAACTGTGAGAGATGCCAGCAGTTAAAAAATTTCTACATTTTATGCCTCTAAAATCTCATTTTACAAAATTATCACCAAATTTCCATCAAGGAACCTTAGTATATCTTCCTTGTTTTTTACTCCAATTGATTGAAAGTCGCTAGGGTTTGATGAAGAGAAACCTTCAGCTACCTTTTTAGAGCTGATGCCTAGTGTTTCATAGCTATTTCATGCATTTTTAGCCATTGAAAATTTGTTGCAACCTATTCCTTTGTTTACTCATTCAATAGCCTTTGTTTATTTATTGTTTATCATCATTTAAAGGCTGTTTTGCTATTGCTGTTGTAAATGTTGCAGTTGTAAATTGTATTGATTAAGAAATCTAACTTATAACAGCAATTGATAATTTAATGGTTGCATGGGTTCAGGATCTAATTGAGCCTCTCCAAGACTATTCAAACCCTCTAAATTTCGCCATAGCTCCTTTAAACTCGTTACCTTGAATTATGATTATCTCTCAGTTCACCTGGAGCACTACTTTATTGGATATCATCCTTGTGTGTTTTATTTAGCTAAACCCTTGATGTGCATTTAGCCTAGGAGTTTCTGGGTTATCTAATCTCTGTGATATATTTGGGAGGCCTCCTTTGTGGGGATAATATCCATCCACAGAACAGCAAGGGAATAGTTACTACAATGACAATCCTGGTTGATCCCATTGGTGCCCTTAATCTAGAGTGCTTAGTGAGGCTTTGCACTAGTGTGCTAGATTTTATGGTAACAATTCCATTGAATTTGAACCTGCACAAACACCACAACTTCCCAAATGAGTCTGTTCAACACAAGAACCAGGTGGTGATATCATTGTTGATCCGACAGATCAACATCGTACACATCCACAATTCCAGCAAACCTCCTATCTTTTGGCTCAAGTTTCAGAGACCCATGATCCATAAACATTTGCAAAACCTTTTGGCCATCCAGATAGAGACAGAACATTTCTTATTAATATAATACCATGTTAGAATATTCAAGGTACAAACACATGAAGACAACAAGAATTTACCAAAAACTTTTACAATAAAGATGGTTTATATAGACAGGGAAAGTAGGTTACAAAAGTAGTAAGTGTCAACCTTCATAGAAAAATATGCTAACCTGAAAAATGGATGTCCATCTCTAAATTTTCGCAACACTTGTGACTTAACAACTTGAACCAACCATTAGATATACAAAGAGCACATCACCCAACCAAAATTGGCATTAAAAGACAAATACTGCTAGTCCGATTGATTTCAAAGGGCCTTGTTCTGTAAGACAGCCCAAGTTTGAAACTCTGCGGTAACCAGGGGGAGACCCCTAAAATCCAACCATGTTAAGGGTTGGTGTGGCGAAGCCAAGTATGATACCCGCATCATTTTGATGCCTTAGATGCCCCTAGATTGTGAATTCATAGAACACAGAATAGTCCCACAAGTCCTAGACATGCTAGCAAACCAACCAAAAAAAAAGAAAAAAACTAATATTGGCATTACAAACTTAACAAGGCCATTTAGCTTGCGATGCTAATCTTCTTCTTCTTCTAGTGACAAGCTACATAGTTATCCACTTCTTTGTTGTTTCTTAAATTTGGATTCCATAAATGTGTTTGAACTTTGTACAAAGGGCAGTTGCAGAGATATGATCATGTTTGTCGGATGGAGGGACATGATTTATTCTTCAAGCTGGTCAGGTCCAGACTCCAAACTACTTGAGTTTTGCTCACATTGAAAATGCCATAAATGCCTATTTGTGTCGAAAATCAAATAAAAAAGTATTTTTAGCAACCTGTTAGATGGTCCAAGGATCATAATGCAAGGGCTTAAGTAAACAATGATATTGTTGTTTGAAATCGGACCAGTAGTCCATCTCTGCCCCAATCAACTGGCCAGAACCGGTCCACCCCACACAGGGTCCCAACCAGTTTTTGAACTGAACAAATTGACTGGACCTGCCCTGCACTAACCACTCCAGGGCAGAATCAACTGAACTGACCAGTTACAATCTGTACTGGACCTCACCAACCTGTCCTTCAACCCATCCTTCTGGTCAATTGCAGTCCACTGTCCAGTCATGGTTTGACCCTCTTTTTGAATTTCAGACAAGATTTGACCCTCGGCTGGTTTCAATTCAGTCCTGGTTTTGCATCTGTTAACATTAATGAAAATGCTTCTGGATGTCAAAAAATAGTTCAAAAATGTTTAGAGAATGCTTGAAATTGTTTCACAGTTTCGAGCAGTTTCTTAAAACATTTCAAACAAATTTTCAATTGTTTTTGGATCGTGTCAAAAATCATCGGTAGTTTTAGCATCTTCTATTATTCTTTCTTTTTTTAACTTTCAAGCAAAAAACTACACTAACCCTAAAAGTACCCATTGGCCCATACATCTGAAAGCAAAAGCCTTTGAACTGAAAAAACTCTCACAAGTGAAAGCACAAAGTTCTAATTTTTCAAAAGAGTGCCAAGCCAACAAGGAAAAAAGCACATTGGCAGGGTTTCCTAGGCCAATTTTAACACAGTTGGAGGAAAATAAATGGCATGATGATTTCAACAGTGTCAAGTGATTAAATTATGAATTCGATAGATAAATATTCTATAATCTAGATAAAACTTACTTGAAAGTTGAGACATTTCATTCCAATTTTCATGAACTGTTTCCTAGCATTTCACCTGTTTCCTGTGGTTTCCTAAGCAGACTACCAAAGTTCTTGATACTTTTGGACCCTTGCCATACTATATCTGAAAAGAGTTTCCTGCCATCCCCATATCCAAATTCCGATACTTCAGAGAACAGCTTGTATCTTGTCCATCTAAACACAGCCAGACTTTATTACCAACTTGAAATTGATGTGGAATCCGATGCTTATCCTAAAGAGCTTTGTATTTCACCCATGTTTTGCTGATTTATTGCTTTATTGATTTCTTTCATAAAATTCGTAGACTCAAATGAAACAAAAGAAAAACATATAATGTGACATTGAGATTCCCTTACAGATATTGGCATAAAGTTGCCTTGTCAATGGAGAATAGTTACTCTCATCAACAAAGAAAAAATGCTGAGGGGAGAAGTGTTGTTTGCCTTGTGTCAACAATTATACCACTCATTTTCAACTGTTTCCCCAGTCAATGATCATTGAATCCCAGTGTTTCTCAGTTAAATAATTTCATAGAATCTAAACAGGAAGGAAAACATAAACGATTTTGACTTGGAAGACAAGAAGAAATATTACCTCCAGATTAGACTTATATCTTCCAAGAACATCATAACCAAGTTTGCGTATGCTTTCATTAGCAGAAGATATGCTAGCAAATGCCAAACCAAGTAACCCCAAGCGAGCAAACTCCATAGACTCAATGTATCCAACAGATAGTACATATGTAGAGAATTCTAAAATGAATGCTGGATCATAACGAACAACATTTGTACTGTCGGAAGATGGCATCACTTCCATTTCCTGAAAACATCAAGAAAATGTTATAATACAGAAAGGCAATGTAAATGAAAATTGCATGAGGGGAATTTCTATACAAACATTACAATTATTCAGTAAAAGCAACAAAACATTTAAAATGTGATGTGATTAGCATAGAAGTTCATTACTCCTGTTTATCTTCCACAATACTTTATGTAGTAAATAAAATGTCAGCCAACACTGTTGCTGAAGAATATGTCAGTCCAAGACACTTTTTTTCTTTTTTATATTCATTTTTCCCAGTTCATTGCGAAAGACCAATTTACAAGAAGGGAAGGACCAACTTTTAGGCAAGAAAGAATGATAGGATGAAATAAGATCCAAACTATAACTGCATTGACTCATATATGGAAGAGCAACAAGAAAATCTGTGGGGAGATTTCCAGAGATGGTGCATCAATTTTGAATATTAAAACGTTTTGGAGCAGATACTGTGGTCCGTCGTCACAAGAGAAAGAATTGATGACCATGCTATTAGAAGATAGCATGCTATTCATCAAAAAGAAAGTCTTATCAGATTCCTACACTCCATCAAAAGGCTAGAACCTACCCACTCTTACCCTTAACAATCAATTATTATTCATGTTGACTACTCATAGGATGAGTTTAATACAACCAACCTTAAAACAAACTTTCTAAGCATTTGTGAAACCCAAGGGCCAAGACCCTGTTATATTTTGGTAGCATCTGACAAGTGTTCAAGTCTCGATTTGTGTCAAAGAGACTAAGGAACACGAGATCTCCAAAACCCAGAAGGTTTCGCAAGATAAGTTTGCGAAACACCTAAATTAAATTAATTGATCAATAATTAGAAATGCCTAAGTGTAACTTAGGAAAATTGATTAACTAATGGGAATTAATTAAGGAAGATTGAAAATGCTCTAGAGACTCACATGGATTGAGCCTAAGATGATCTTAGTCGTCGATGAGGATCTAATCATGGTCGTTGAAGCTCCACCGAGAGATTATAAGAGCAAGTCAATGGGATGGAGCTAGACACAGTTGTGAGAGCAAGATCAAGGCAGATCGAGCTACCCAATGCGCAGAGATTCAGCGAAGGAAGAGTTTGAGCTAGAAGGAGAGCATCGGAGAGAGGAAGCAACAAAGAGAATTCTGGAGGAATTTCCCTGCAGTTTTCCAGTGCCAAAGAGGCAAGAAAAGGGAGGCCAAATCTTCTGCAAAGAAAGTCATCCAGGTTGTGTGAGTCAGCTAGTCCAATTGCGCGAATTGTCGGGAAGGATTTCTTTTAGTTGTTGGAGGCCGAAAATATCATCCAAAAGGCAGAGCAAATATTTCCAATGGCAGCAGGAGGCTAGACGACCCAATTTGAGGTTGATTCAAGGAACGCACAACTTGCCCATGCCAGCAGTGCGAGCATCTAGAGAGGCAATGTGAGCAAGCCAAAGGGAAGCCAAGTTATTTTACAGAGGGAGAATTTCTTGATCCTAATTATTTTAGTCAAATTATTTGTTGGAGGACTGCCAGTTGGGCATCCAGATATTGTACTCAGATTTTTACTATTGCATAATAATAAAATAAACCCTCATCTATTGCACAGGTTTTCCATTCGAGGATTTTTCGAGGACTCTAGTCCAAAAATATTGGTGTCTATTTTATTGTGTGTGCATTATTTTCTCAACTTCTAGTTTAATTTCTGCAGCGTATTTTATTTTTGGTGAAGATTGCAATTGTGAGTTTAACGATATTTGTCGTAATAAAAAATAAACTACATTTGAGTTAGGAGATAAATTTCCAGTAATTGCAATTAAGGAATTTTCAAATGGGATCAGAGATTTGAAGATCATATCGAAGGCTCAGAGGCGAAATATCAGGGAGATCAAGCAGTTTCAAAGGGAGATAAGCACATAGTTCAGATCCGCGCAAGCCAGCCAAGAAGTGCAAATTGTTGGGCAGTAAAATCAATTTCCAGAAGAAAAGTACAGGAAAAGTTTGACTTGCCCAGAGTATAATTCTAGCAGGCAGTGGATTTGCCAGACAGAGGGTTCCGGTGGGCAGATTAGTTGGTTCATTGAGCAGATTTGGGTGCAAAAGATTTGCAACAAGGATTTCAGCTACAAATCTGTGCAAGGATAGGAAGAAAAAACCACACAAGAATTATACCTAGGATGTCCCTAGTAGATTTCTCATATTTCTCTAGTATGGCCACAGAGAAATTCAACATTCAAGAGGCTACAGATTTGTCTTTTAGTTTGAAGGATGAATTCGCTCAGATAGCTTGCCTCTTTAGCTCAAATTCGCAAGTTGTCTAATACATAGACAGCGGAGCGTCAACTCATATGACAGGAGTTAGAGAAGACTTCTCCAGCTACAAGGAGGAGCAAATGGACTTCACGATTCAGATGGGAAACAAGAGTAAATGTACTCCAATTGGAGTAGGTACCATTGAGATTCAGAGGGAGTCTAGGAAAACTACCAATGTTACAGATGTGCTTGGGTATGAAGCTTATTTCAGTATCTCAACTACAGGATAAGGGATATGATGTCCACTTCGTACGGAAGAAGGTGTTCATTAGAAACCAACACTGGAAAAAGGTGAAGCAAATTAGAGTTCGTAGCAACAGATTGTATAACTTGCAGCTCGACTCTCCAAAGGAACTAGTTAGCAACAGCGGTAGTGAAGAGACTTGAATGAGTTATGGCACTAGAGAATGGGGCATTTACACCATGGAGCACATAAGATACTCAAGCAAACAGTAACAGATGTTCTAGAATTCAGCACGAAACACGATGATGTGTGCAGGGGGTGCATACTTGGGAAATATGCTAAGGCAGCATTCCCAAGAAGTGACAGTAGATCAGACAGTGTGTTACAACTTATACACTTGGATATTTGTGGCCATGTGTCCACTAGATCTCTCAGAGAGTACGTGTACTTCATTAACTTCATTGATGATATTCCAGGAAAACCTAGATCTATTTCTTGAAGACCAAGGATGAGGTCTTTAGTCGCTTAAAGGAGTTTAAATCTCTAGTAGAGAATGCAACAAGAAAGAAGATCAAGGTGCTTTGCTCAGATAACGGACGAGAGTAAATAGATAGTGACTTCAGTAGAGCGCATCAGGAGAGAGTGGACAGCTCCATACAATCCATAGCATAATGGAGTAGCGAAGCGAAAAAGCAGGTCTATAGTTGGGGTTGCAAAGGCTATGTTCTATGACCAGGACATGCCCAAGTTTCTATGGGTGGAGGCATGTAACACAACAATGTATATATAGAACAGGGTTCCTCATAGGGTGTTGGGGAAGATAACACCAGAAGAAGTCTTCTTAGGGAGGAAGCCAAGATTTAGTCATTTCAATATATTTGGCAGTGTAGCTTACTGCCATATACCAAATGAGAAACGCACTAAGTTGGATCGGACTGCAAAGAAGAGGCTCTTCATTGGTTATAGCAAGACCTCCAAGGTATACAGGATCTATATTCCTAGCAACAAGAAGATTATCATAATAAGGGATGTGAAGTTCATGGAGGAACTAGCCTTCAAGAAATCTCGCGAGATGCCAACAGGTGATCAGAATGAGCTAACAGAAGCTCCATTGGTCCAACAGGGGAAGCCACAGGAACAGTAGCAAGGGCAGTCACCAAGATCCAGTACAGTTACCAGTACTACCATGACCTCAGGTGCAGAAGATCCAGTGAGTTTGCAGCAAACGGAGCAGCAGAGGTTGGATGAGGAGTTGGTAGATCCTCCCACCACTAGTGGTCAAACCAGCAAGGAAGTTTGTCAGATATTGAGGGATGCAGAGGAGTTCATTGGAGCTCCTAGGACGAACAGGAGAGAAGGAAGATAGCCAGACAGGTACCAAGTGTTGGTGGCACAGGGATTTGAACCTTCCAGCTATCAAGAGGTTGCACAGCATCACGTGTGGGTGGATGCCATGGTAGAGGAGTATAGCTCTATCATGACAAACAATGTTTGGGAGGTAGTGTCGAGACCTGAGGATAGGTCAGTTGTGGGCTATCGATGGATCTATAAGATCAAGTATGTTGCATATGGCAACGTGGAGAAGTACAAGGCTAGGTTCGTGGAAAAGGGGTATGCATAGAAGGAAGGTATAGACAATGAGGAGATGCTCACCCCAACTTACAGTTATACTTCCATCCAAACAATGACATCTCTAGCAGCGTAGATGGGATGGCAAATTCACCAGATGGACGTCAAGACAACATTCTTGAACAGGTTGATAGAGGAGGGGGTAATCATCGAAACCGCCTGAGGACTTCAAGACACATGAGAGGGGCACTCATGTGTGCAGACTAAAGAGAGCACTATATGGGCTCAAACAGACTCTCGAGGCATGGTATGGTCAGATTGACAACTACTTGCAGAAGATGGGATTCGTCAAGCGCGATGCAAATCCCAACCTTTACTATCTGATGGTAGAGGGTGAGCCACTCATCCTAGTGTTGTATGTGGATGGCCTCTTTATGACAGGGTCATCAAGGCTCATAGAAGACTGCAAGAGGAACTTCGCAACAGACTTTGACATGAAGAATTTGGGACTGATGCATTAATTCTTAAGCCTAGAAGTATGGCAGAAGGACGGGGAGATATTCCTTGGTCAAGTGAGATATACTAAAGAGATTCTGAGGAGATTCAAGATGTAGGATTGTACACCTATGTCCACACCTATGATTACGAACTGGAGGACGATAGATGCATCGGAGGACAAGGACGTGGACCCAACCTTGTATAGACATCTCATTGGTTCGCTCATGTATCTGGCCAACACTAGGCCAAACATCTACTTCACAATCAATACTCTCAGTCAGTTCATAAAGGGACCAAAGACAGTGCATTGGACAGCAGCAAGGCACATTCTGAGGTATTTGTGTGGCACGGTCGAGTATGGTTTGAGGTATACTCAAGTTGATGGTGTCATGTTATGTGGCTTCACATATGCAAATTGGGAAGGCAATTCAGTGGATCGGAAAAGCACAGGGTGTTGCTTCAGCGTTGGATCACAGTTGTATCTTGGTGCAGCAAAGAGCAAAAGTCTGTGGCACTGAGCTCTAAGGAAGCAGAGTACATGGCAACGAGCATGGCCACGTGAAGCTATATGGTTTCGGAAGCTACTAGTGAGTTTGTTCTGTCAAAAGATGGAGGTGACCAGTATCTACTGTGATAATCATAGTTGCATTAAGCTCTCTGAAAATCCAATGTTCCATGATAGGTCGTACCATATAGACAAACGATACCACTTCATCAGAGATTGTGTACAACGTGGAGCAGTCCAACTACTACATGTTCCCACAGAGCAGCAAGTTGCAGATATACTCATGAAAGCTTTAGGGAGAGCTAAGTTTGTCTATTTCAGAGAATAGATGGGTATTGTGGACAATCCTTTCAGTTGCAGGGACAGAAGATCAATTCTCAGTTGTAGTAGTTGCATCAATAGCATGAGATCAAATGCAGCGCAGGCATTGTTGGCAACAATGCAGGGAATGTAGTGTCAGCAACAGCACAGATGCAGAGCGGTTCAGCTACAAGTTAGCAGATGAATCAGAGTATGTGTAGTAGTTTGGTGGACAGTAACAAATCGTTAAAGATGTTAGACACCAACAGTGTGGTCTAGCTATAGAGGGGAGAGGTTTATGAGAGAACACCTTCCTCGCTAAAAGGGAGTGTTATATTTTGGTAGCATCAGACAGGTGTTCTAGTCTCGATTTGTGTCTAAGAGACTATCAATAATTAAAAATGTCGAAGTCTAACTTAGGAAAATTGATTAATTAATGGGAATTAATTAAGGAAGATCGAGAATGCTCTAGAGACTCACACGGATCAAGTCTAAGATAATCCTAGTCGTTGATGAGGATCTAATCATGGTCGTTGAAGCTCCAGTGAGAGATTATAAGTGCAAGTCGATGGGATGGAGATAGACACAGTTGTGAGAGAAAAATCAAGGCAGATAGAGTTACCCAGTGCGTAGAGATTCAGCAAGGGAAGAGTTCAAGACAAAGGAAGAGCATCGAGAGAAGGAGCAGTAGAGAGGATTTGGGAGAAATTTCCCAACAGTTTTCCAGTGTCGGAGAGGCAAGAAAAGGGAGGCCGAAATATTCTACAGAGAAAGTCATCTAGGTTGTGCGATTTAGCCAATCCAGTTAATTGAATTGCTGAGAAGGGTTTGTTTCAGTTGCTGGAGGCTGAAAAAAATAATCTGGAAGGCAGAGGGAATTTTTCCAATGGCAGGTTGAAGCTAGACAACCTAGTTTGAGGTTGATTCAAGGGTCAGAAAACTTGACCAAGCCAACAGTGCGAGCAACTAGAGAGGCAGTTGGAGCAGGCCAGAGGGAGGTCGAGTTATTTTGCAAAGGGGAAACTTTTTTTTCTCCAAATTATTTTGCCCAAATTATATGCCGAGGGATTTCCAGTTGGGCATCCTGATATTGTACTTAGCATTTTACTACTGCATAATAATAAAATAAACCCTCATCTGCAGCATCAGTTTTCCCTTTGGGTTTTTTCCAGGGACATTGATCCAAAAGTATTGGGGTCTATTCTATTGTGTGTGTGCATTATTTCCTCAGCTTCTAGTTTATTTTCCGCAATGTATTTTTATTTTTGGTGAAGATTGCAATCGTGAGTTTATCGATATTTGTCGTAATAACAAATAAACTACAAATGAGTTAGGAGATAAATCTCCAGTAATTGCAATCAAGGAATTTTAACAGACCCTATGTAAAGATATCATCATTTCTCACATGCAATTAGGTCATTGCCCTTAAACCCATTTCCCTATTCTAACAAATTTCATGTTCCCATGCTTTACATGGTTACTATCCTCAGAACCATGGTGTGAAACAAATAACAAAACCTCCTAAAATTATCCAAATGTACTATTGCTTCTAGACCAACAAATGCCAAGCTAGCCCCAAAGTGTCTCTCATACTAAGAAGGAAGAAAAATTGATTTTGTAGAAATTTATGAATCTTATGTCTTATGTAGAAATTATTAATGTTAATCTGGTTAAGCTCCTCCTACTTAAATAAGTTATCAACTAGATAAATTAAAGTTAACATCGAAGCAAAACACATAACAGATCTCTACCAATTCAGATCTAGAATAAGCACATGCACACATTGCCAAAGTGACACAGTTATTTCGGGACAACCAATCCCTGGAAAAACCCAAAGGTGGGAAAACCGGTCTCTGGCTGCTGGAGGGTTCTATTATTAAGAATATTTATGAATACACAAACTGGATTCCAGATCTGGAAAACCCGACAGAGATAACACTAGATCTACAGTTCACTAGCTAATCTAGGGCCAAAATAATGACTGATCCACACCCTCAAACGAGATTTATAGAACTCAACCAAGATTAGGGCCTAAAAACCCTAGCGTTGTCCCTGAAAGCCTCTGCGTCAGCCTTGGATGGCCTCCAAACCCTCAGCGTTGCTCCGGAAGGGACTATGTTCATGTGATTGTTTCTATTGTGTTATATGTGTTCTATTTGTTCTTCTGCTTTTGATTAAGTAAATGTTGCAATTGTGTTTATTTCAGAATTTACTGAAGCATTTGTAAATAAATTATCGTAAACAAGTAGGCGAAATAAATCAAAAACTGCAATAGTATTTCAAATTGAAAATTTCACATGGTATCAGAGCAAAAGGCAAAAGACAGAAGAGGAGGTTCTGCAATGGAAGTAAGATCAGACATCGATGCAGCAGCAACTCGAAAGGGTTCATGCAGTCCTCCGAAACACATGGAGAAACAGAGGGATCATGACATTTCAGTGCTGGCATCCAGACTAGAAGAGGATTTTGCTTGTGTGTCAAGCACGGCATAAATCACATTTCAGTTCTCCAGGGCTCTGGTATATTGACAGTGGAGCATCTGCTCACATGAAGAGAGTTCGAGAATGCTTCTCGAGCTAACATTTAGAGTAGATAAATTTTCAGATCATGATGCGAAACAAGGCCAAGTGTACCCCCGTTGGAAGAGGAACCATAATTTTTCAAACAGAAGCTGATAACATGCTTCAGGGCAGCAATGTACTACATGTACTGGGAATGGGGATGAACTTGCTCTTGGTGTCTCAACTTTAGAACTAGGGTTACGATGTATACATTATTGGAAATAAGGTTTATGTCAAACACCCTAGTTGGAAAAGGAAGGCACAAATTGGAGTATGGAGCCATAAACTGTCTAAGTTACAACTCGAGTCTCTAATGGCACTGATAGGCAGTACGGATGAAATGGATTTGAATGAGTTATGGCAAAGAAGAATGGGGCATCTACATCATGGAGCCTTGAAGATCCTCAAAAAGATTGTCATGGGAGCTCCAGAACTTAGCACAAGGAAAGATGATACCTGTAGGGGGTGTGTACTAGGGAAGTATGCCAAGGCAACATTTCCAAGAAGCAACAATAGGGCCAAGAGTGTGTTTGATTTGATACACTCAGATATTTGCAGACCAATGTCCACGAATGCTCTTAGTGGTGCAAAGTATTTTGTCACCTTTATTGATGACCATTCCCAAAAGACATGGATCTACTTCCTCAAGACCAAAGATTAGGTCTTTGAGCGATTCAAAGAATTCAAGGCTTTGGTAGAGAATTTAACCGAAAGGCAGATCAAGAAATTGCTATCAAATAATGGTGGAGAATATATTGATAAAGACTTCACAAGATTCTGCACAAAGGCATCAAGAGCGAATGGACAGCTCCATGCAATCCATAGCAGAATGGAGTTGCAGAAAGGAAGAATAGGAGCATTGTGGAAGCTGCGGGGGCAATGTTGTATGATCAAGACATGCCCAAATTTTTGTGGGCAGAAGCTTGCAATACAGCAGTGTATGTGCAGAACAGGGTGCCTCATAGAGCATTGGGAAAAGTGACTCCTAAGAGTGTGTTCACTGCCAGCAAGCCTTGGGTGAGCCACTTCAGGATATTTGGCAGTATAGCGTATTACCGCGTTCCCGATGAGAAGAGGAAGAAATTAGATTAGACTGTGGAGAAGGGATACCATGTGGGATATAGCAAAAATGTGAAGGAATATCGCACCTATATTCCCAAGAACAGGAAGATCGTAGTAAGGCGAGACGTGAAATTCACGGAGGAAAGAGCCTTCAGGAGATCTCGAGAAATGGCTACAGATACGCAATCTGAGGAGGATTCGCTAGTACAGCCACAGCGGCATACAGAGGATGGCTCTAATGCCTCTCTACGGCACAAGGATTCTGAGGAAAGTTCTTTTGAAGAAGAGCAAGCAAGAGAGCAGGTAAATCCACCCACCACCGGTGGAAGAACGAGCAGAGAACTCCAACGGACTCTAAGGGATGTAGAGGAATTTATTGGAGCCCCTAGATATGTGAAGAGGGTACGGAGGCAACCCGACAGGTACCAGGCACTGGTACCAGAGGTCAGAGAACCTTCTAGTTTTCGAGAGGCAGCTCAACATCAGGTGTGGGTAGATGTTATGGTGGAGGAGTAAAACTCCATCATGACAAACGATGTGTGGGAAGTAGTCCCTAGACCTCAAAACAGATCGGTTGTAGGATCAAGGTGGATCTACAAGATCAAGTATGTTGCAAATGGCAGCACAGAGAAGTTCAAAGCCAGGTTGGTGGCTAAGGGGTATGCACAAAAGGAAGGGATCGATTATGAAGAAACCTTCACCCCTGTAACTCAGTACACTTCATTCAGATCCATCATCTCTCTTGCATCGCAGATGGGATGGGAAATTCACTAGATGGATGTCAAGACAGCGTTCTTGAATGGCGTGATAGAAGAGGAAGTGTACATAAAATAGCCAAAGGGCTTTGAGAGGCATGAATAGAAGACTCATGTATGCAAGCTTAAGAAAACCTTGTACAGACTGAAGCAACCCTTAGAGCATGGTATGGGCAAATTAATAGCTACCTGCAAAAGATGGGATTTGTCAAGAGTGACGCAGATCCCAACCTCCACTATTTAAGAGTAGGGGATGAGCCGCTACTTTTGGTATTATATATAGATGATCTGTTCTTAACTGGATCATCTAAGCTCATCAAACACTGCAAGGAGAATCTGGCTACCGAATTCAACATGAAGGATCTGGGGCAAATGTACTATTTTCTTGGTTTGGAGGTCTGGTAGCAGAACGGAGAAATATTCCTTAGGCAAGGAAGATATACTACAGAGATCCTGAATAGGTTTCAAATGGAAGACTGTAGACCCATGGTTACGCCAATGATTACAAACAGGAAGAAGATCAACATGTCCAAGGGTGATGAGGCTAACCCTACCTTGTATAGGCAGCTCATAGGTTCATTGATGTACCTAGTCAATACTAGACCAAACATCTATTATGCAATGAATACCCTCAGTCAGTTCATGGTAGAACCAAGGAGGGCTCACTGGGCAGTAGCCAAACATGTTCTCAAATACTTGAAGGGCACAATCGAGTATGGGTTGAAGTACACAAAGGGCAATGAAATCTAGTTAAATGGGTTCACTGACGCAGATTAGGCTAGAAGCCCAGTGCATTGGAAAAGTACCAGTGGGTATTGTTTCAGTACGGATCAAGAATGACTTCCTGGTGCAGTAGGAAACAGAAATCTGTGGCACTAAGCTCAGTCGAGGCTGAATATATGGCAGCTACCTTAGCTTCGTGTGAGGCCATATGGCTTCGTAAGTTGCTCATGAACTTGCTCAAGAAAAGGATGGAACCGACCAGAATTCTGTGTGATAATCAGAGTTGCATCAAGCTCTCTGAGAATCCTGTGTTTCATGATCGGTCCAAGCAGATTGACATTAGGTGCCACTTCATCAGAGACTATGTCCAAAGAGAAGTTGTACAGTTGAAGTACACTCCTACAAGAGAACAGGTGGCAGATATCCTCACAATGGCTCTAGGTAAGATTAAGTTCACTTACTTCAGGGAAAATATGGGGATGGTCGAGAACACATTCCAATAATGGAATGGGTGGACTTCAGATTCAGAGGAAGCTGCAGTATGGATGAGGTTGTGACAGAGATGGTGTGACAGGCAACAGTACGGAGGGCAGCAGCGCAGAGATGAGGGGCAGCAGCCAAGACATCAGCAACATAGTAGATGCTTTAGGTCAGAGCAGATAGAGTTGGTACCTTGCTTGAATACTTTCCTCGCTAAGAGGGAGTGTTGATTTTGTAGCATTGGAAAGTGCTCCAAGTCTCATATTTTGGGAAGAGGCTTGGACATCAGTATTCCAGAGAACCCAGAAATCGTTTGTGGAAATTCCACTCGGATTAGGCTTTATTAAAATAATTAATTATTTTAAAGTGATCCCTAAGTCTAAACTTAGGGAAATTAAATAAATCAAAGTGTGAATCTTCTAGAAAATGAAGATCAAGTCATCTTTTAATCTGAGCCATTGATTAGAGATCTAATCTGGGTCATTGATTCATCAGCAACACTGGCCCTCCACGCAGAGTGACGCAGTCCATCACAGCGACTGCGCAGAGGGAGGAAGGGTGCCTCCAAGGTGTCAGAAATTCTTCCGAAGTGTTCAGAAAAATTATCTCAGGCGTATGCCAGACATCTGCTCGTCATATTTTCTGTAAAAGATTTTGCCACTGCTGAAGCTTAATATAAACCCTCATATGTTGCACTGGTTTTCCCACATTGGGTATTTCCAGGGACAATTTTCCAAAAATAACCATGTTCATGTGATTGTTTCTATTGTGTTATATGTGTTCTATTTGTTCTTCAGCTTTGATTAAGTAAATGTTGCAGTTGTGTTTATTTCAGAATTTACAAAAGCATCTGTAAATAACTTATCATAAATAAGTAGGTGAAATAAATCGATCACTGCAGTAGTATTTCAGATTGAAAATTTCACAGTAACATTATCAGACCTTGACATCTAGATGGATTTGAGCTTGTTTCTCAATATCATCTTCCTTTTGCATGTTGTCACTCTATAACAGGTCCACTAGAGCCTTCAACATCTCCACATTTGTCTTATTCTCTTCTAAGTGAGGGATCAAGTGCTCCTTCAAGGGATCCATGATGACCTGCTAAGCTCTAATGCCCTTCTTTTCATGGGTTGCCAACCATGTTGGATCTGTTGGAAATTGAAAATCCGTGTCAACAATCTTCCAAAGGTCATTCTCTTTCAATAGCAAAGTAACCCATGCCTTCCAACGTAGGAAGTTTAATGCTCCATCCAACCTATTCTCAAATCTTAAAATGATAGTTGCCATCTCTAGATCTTATAATTTTGCCTTGCGCTAAGTCCTTTTAGCACCCGCTAAAAAATATATGTTGTTAGTTTATATATCTACTAAGATCTCTTGTGGTTCTATGTTACAATCCTTTGAAGACACCCACAGAAATTAATTTTCTACCAATCCTTTGACTAGTACAGTCTCCCTCTCTCCCTTTGAAGAATGACCTCCACCAATCACTCCTAGCTACAGTCTACAAACTATTGTTCTATACAATTTGCGTTAAATATCACTATTGTACTCATATACCCCACATATTCCTCTTGACTACTATTGAGGCTTATGTACCCTACATATAGTTGATTTCCAGTCGTTTAGAATAGTCACTTCTCAAAATTACTTTAGCAGTTGTTGCAGCTACTTTGTACCCTACATGACAATGTGTTCATTTTGCTCGTTCACATGTGTCTGTGATTGTACCTTCTGTATGGCGGCAGATCTTGTGTGGTGGTTGCTTTGTACCTGCACGAATTGTACGCCAACAGCCTGATCTAACTTGCAGCAGCCCCTCTCCTATTGGCAATTTTTGTCTGCAGTGGATGGAAACTACTTTTCCTTAGCCCAGTCACTCCACTTTGCTATAGGACAACCACGGCTAGTAATAACTTGGTGGCTCAGATTCCTATTTGTGTCTAGGATTTATCTCAGTGGCAACTGGCTATGATTACTGGTGGCTACTTTCTTTTTTGCCTTTTTTTCATTAGCAACTACTTTCGTTTCTACCCTTTTTCTTCTTTCGTGACCCTAACAAACTTGTTGGGTCGGCTCCCCCCCCCCCCTCCCCGAATCTACTCCTGGAGCGCACTCCCGCAGGGAGAGAATTTCTGGACCGATCTTAGGAGCGAAATTTTTTCTCCCTAGGCTTTTTTCAATTTGTTTTTTGCAGTAACATTCCAAATGCAATTTGTTTCAAAGAAACAAATAATTTTTTAGGGGGGCAGCCTAATGATCAAGCCTATGGCCCTCAAGCCTATGGCCCTCGTAGTAAAAGTGACATTCTCCTTAATCTTCATTTTCATCCTTTTACTTAAATTTTTAACATTACCATGAAATGACTTAGGATGTTTGAGTGGTTCCGACCTCGTTGGATTTCATATGGAGAAAATAGAATTTTAGATCTCATTCAAAATCTAGCAGACTTATCAGTTTTTTGGGATTTCAGGATTGTGGGGATTACAATGTTTCCATTAGATTTTTTCATGTATTAGGGTATGGAACTTGTATTTAATCAAGAGCATCAATCCCTCTATGTACCTTGATGTTAGTGACATTGGTTGTCGAAATCCTCTATCATGACCCTACTAAAAATGTACCCATCACCCAAACAAAATCTTGACTTGACATGCTATGTTTTTTCTATCTTATGTTAATGCTTAGAGGGTGACATTAATGACAAAGATCCCTATACATATCTAGAGGTAATGACAAAGATACCTCTAGATATTAATGCTTACAAGGTGATATTAATGACAAAGATCCTGATTTTCCAACAAGACTCAAAAATTAGACATTTCTCGTGGCAGCAAGAGGCCCAAGCATTAGCAATAGATAATAGATTTACTTGTTTTTTCTAGTATCTAGTAGTTTTTATAATTGTTGACTCTTTCATATTTATTATGATACTTTTTGTAAACAATATATGACAATTTAAGTTTGAAGTTAGAACTTGGCAATTATAACTGATTGGTAATGAATTATGAATATGATACTTCGTGAAAGTTGAAAGTTGTTTCATTTCATTTCATTTTATAACATTTCATTTCATGTTAGATATTCATTATTGTAATGGTCACACTTAGCTTACAAGTACAATTTTGGTGACCAATGATGATAAATGTTATATATTGAATTTTGAAAGCTTGAAACTTTAAGATTGATGAATCATGAGACTCAATATGTCGTATGTTACTAACTTGTGGACGTGGTTGATGAAGATTATGACTTCTGGATGATTGATGTTAATGGTTCAATCTATGTTTGTTATGTTTTTTTATATCTAATTCATCATTCTACATGCTTTTGTTGACTTATATGCATCCAAATATAAAAAATATATATTATATAAAAATTCGCTCCCCAATTCGCTCTCGAACTGGGAGCTTCTGAAAATGTGGTTCCCGCTCCCGCTCCCAAGTAACCTTAGTCTTGACTGTCCACCCTTTTAATCTTTTAATTTATATTTTTGGCCACTGCATCCCCCTTTAGCCTTTCTTTTATTATCTTTTTCTTCAACCAATGGCCCTATACTTTATAACGTGCTTCCTAATACCAGCATAGAGAAAAAGTTGTACTTGTCTCTATTGTTGGTGTCTGCAACCATACGTTGTTGTACAAACTTTTTTTTTCTTTGCTTTGTATGATCGCTAGCTCATCTCTAGACATCCTCCACTGACATTATGTGAAACTTGACTTCTCAATCCCCAACACATATATGAATTTGGCTTGTGCAATACTTAGAGACTAGTCTTTAGAGGCTAAGCATTGATACCATGTTAATTTCTAACCTCAACAACCTTGTTAATTACCTCCTAGCAAATCATATCTAGTGAATAAAAAACAGGACTAATATTTTAACATGTAAAGAAAATATAACAATGGAAGCAGAATCATCAAACCAATCTTATACACATACACACAAGATTTCTACTCTTCAATATATGGTGTTTCATTAACAATGATAATCTACAACATACAAAGCCTCCCTTCTTGGGATAATGGCCCTCTGCGGGAAAAACAAAAATACAACAATAAATCAAAAAATAATCCAGTTGATTGAACCCTTGATCAATCCTTCAATCTGCACGATGATCTGGATCCTTCCCTTGTTGGCCCTTGCACTCTTCCTCAAGCCCTGCACACTTGGATGAAAGTCCTTCTCCACCCAATCACTGAGATCTCACTATTTCATAGTGTCTTGTGCTAAGGATGTGTCTTCTCCCTTAGCCTAACCTTCCTTTCATAAGTTTGAGTTATTGATGGAATCTACAAACCTAATCTCCAAAATGATTGCCAATTGCGATAAATCTCAACATCACTCGAGATCAACTATTAAGATTCATCAAATTCACTAATACAAATAACCTTTGCATTTCATTAAATTAACTAACTTTACCTTATAAAAGTCAATTACTTTAATAATTAAAATAATTGCTACAGTTAAAGCTAAGTTGCAGGAAACGTGGGTCTAGGGCCCATTTCTGCAAAAAAACGAAACGGAAACGCTGAAACACGTATCGTACGGTCGAGAAACTTGTTTCCGGCCATACTAGTACATTTCTCGTACAGGAAACACTACCAGTACAGCCGGAAACACATTTCTCGACTGTACGGTCGCGTTTCCTGCCCAAACTGCGAATTAACTTGAATTTTTTTATTTTTCTCGATTTTCGTGCCATGTAATATTATTTTAATTATTCTATTTGTCTCTTGGATGCTTCTATATGGCTTTCTAAACTTATAAAAAGGGGGTTCGCCTCATTCTCTCATCACACGAATTGAGCAAGTTGTTTCACTTGGAGAAGAGCGATTTTGGCGAGAAGAAAGGAGGAAGAGAGTAGTGCTTCAGCTTGGGTGCTTTCACCATTGACCAAAGGAGATTTCAGCAACAAGAGAAAGAGATTTGAAAATCAGATTTGGAGTATGAAGTTTCCAGCTACGGCATTCTTGGTTTTTAGCTTTAGCTACAGCCATATTTCTCTTGTTTTGTCTGGCATTTTGGGGTAGCTTCAACTACAAAAAATTAATTTGGGTAAGAAGCATTCAATTTCTTGGTTTTTTCCCATTGTTTCGTCTATTTTTCAAGGGTTTATGCTACCAAAATTATAAAAAAACGTTTTTTTATTTATAGATTTGTTTTTTTAATTTTTTTGCAGCAATGGCTTCTTCCATCCAATGTTCAAGTGCAAACTCCAAGGCCAACACAAGGGTTGAATATTATCCTCTTTGGAAGCATGTTGAGAAGTTGCAAAGATGTGGAGGTGGTAGCTCATGGGAATGGCGATGTACTCTTTGCAATAATTCTTACAAGGGCTCTTACCCAAGACTGAAGGCACATCTTTTGCATGGAGGAGGACAGGAGATTGCAGGTTGCATGAAAACATGAGAACCTATGGCAAGGAGGGAATATCAAAGAGACCAAGATCAGGCTGATGAAATTAAAAGAAAGCATGATGATCTAGCAAACATTGAGCCAAGGATTGTAGTTGAAGCAAGGAAAAAGAGAGGCACTCAACAACCAGAACAACCACCATGAACAGCCCCTAAACCATCATTTTTATTCTAAACTTTTTCTATACATAGATTTAAGCATAAATTCAAATAAATGGAGACCAGCAATAAATTTAAACTTACATAAGTATAACTATTTCATGCATAGAAAAATACCTGGAATGAAACTGATGATTTACTAGGTTGTGGTTCTCCTCGTGGATGCAGCGGACAGGTTACCGAAACAATATTTTCCTCCCAGCCAATCTAGGAAACAATCCTAGACCCAAAAGATACCTCTTCTGCCCCCGTGCCCAGAATTCCAAGAACAGTGAGTTTTCCCTTCAAAACAGTTCATACCCCTCAATATTTCCTTAGACAATAGTGCAGAATTAGCAAAGAAAAGCCTCCCCATCTCCTTCATACTCCACTCCTTATATAACTTTCCTCCACCTCCTCACATTTATGTAGATATTATAGGCATTTATGCAGATATTATAGTCATCTATGTAGATATTGACTGAGTCATTTATGGAGATATTATTGTCATTTATGTAGATATTATAGTCAGTTATGTAGATATTGACTTTGATTAATTATTTTAAGATTAATTTTATTATTTTTGTTTAACTTAATTAAATTAACTTTATAATTTTAATTAAAATATATTATTATTTTATTTGTCCACTCACATATAATTTGTACTAAATTATATGTTGTTTTTCTTGAATAATGCTCTACCACGCATACGCATATAAGAACGGTATATGTGTTAAGTATCTTATTGATATTTCATTATATCTCGGCGAGATAAAATGCATTATGATATTCAATTCGTTACTCTAACTTAGGTAGTCTTAATACTAGCAGGTATGTATACCAGTGCGGTGTATGCGATATATGCATGTGTAGCCATCTTATGCATATGTTGTATACATGCTAATATTATTTTGCTTATAACTTGGAATGGGTCATTACATACTTCCTCCCTTCGGAAAACTTTGTCCCGAGGTTAGGGTTTTATATAACCATATCAATAGTTGCATTTAGAGATTGGGGTGATTGTATAAGGCTTGTACTTTAAGACTGACTTTCTGTTTGAATATGTATGTATTTGTAATTTAATTGTTACTTTCCATCTCAACCGAGTCTCCAAGCTACTCTAGAATCATCCCATCCTTCTTAATCTCTTTCGCTCCAATCCTATCCATCCTCTACAGGAATATGCCATGGCATTAGTTTTACTGATCCAACCATTCATAGGCCTTAAGAGTATCAGTGTCAATTACGTCGCCCTGATTTACCAGTAGGCATCCGGCAGTCATCATCACACGTCTAAGGGAGCATGACTAGTACAGTCCGCCCATCACTCCAGGTTTTGGAGGATAAACAGTGGGCAACACCTCCACCCCTCCTAGTAGGACCAGGTTCAACACCCTATCATGGAATCTCATGGTGTCTTAACTGTTCTTGGAATTCTGTCATCACGTGATTGTTTCGGTAACGATGTGTTCTGCAAGATAAACACTTGTACACAATCTGCAATGTAAACACTCGTACACACATTACAACATATGCATCTATATATTCAATACAATTTCTCGCTTGATAACAGCTCCTGTATAGTTCATACATGTTTCCATCTATGATACAATGTATTTAGCCATTTTCAATCTATATACTAATATGTTTCGCTTTCATATTTAAAATGTAGTTATTCTTCTATTTCTATTCCTTCAGTCATATTGAGATGCAAAAAATGAAATGAATTGATAGATAGCCTTATTTATAACTTAATCTATGATCTAGATTTCATATTCCCGCAATGTTAATTTAAATGACATATTGCATATCGGTCTCCACGCACTAGTAAAGTTAAACAAATAGCATATATATCATGTATCACTAGAGTTAAGTAACATCATATCTTTATGGGTATCCATGTACCAACAAAGTAAAACTCATCCTTACGTGATATTTCAAAATTAAGTCTCAAGTATCAAAATAGAGCAGTCATATACATATAAAGTTTCCAGTTTCTCAAAATTTAGCATAAGTTGGAGTATTTTTGGCATATGGTCTCAGCATCTTCCCAAGTCGCCGATTCAGGACTATATTTGTCCCACTGAACTTTAACTTTCTCTATCAGTCAGTTCTGGAGCTGTCGAACCCTACGTTCCAGAATACGTAATGGTTCCCTCGTCCGATACATGCAGTTCCTTCCATTGAAGATCATGAGATTTGTCAGCAATATAGTGTCGTAAGGTAGATTCATTAAATACATTATGAATTTTGTGCAAGTGGGGTGGCAGTGCAAGATGATAGGCGACAGGTCCAACTTTTTCCAAGACTTCGAACGGCCCAATAAATCAGGGTGATAATTTTGTCCCATTCCCAAACCGAATGGTGCTCTTATTTGGCCTAATGCAGATGAAAACCTGATCTCCTACTACATAGTTTCTATCTGTCCTGTGAGCATCAGCATAACTTCTCTGTCTATCATGTGTCTCTTTCAATCGTTGCCTAATCAGCTTTACCTGTTCCTCTATCTCTTGGATCAAATTCTGGCCCGACTATTACCCGATCTTCTAACCTGTCCCAACTCAACGGCGTTCTACAGGGTCTCCCATATAATGCTTCAAATGGTAGCATCTCGATTGAACTATGATAGCTATTATTGTATGCAAATTCTACTAAGAGTAAGTAATTTTCCCAGCGCGATTGTTGGTCCATAACATACATCCTTAGCTTATCTTCTAGAACTTGATTTACCCTTTCTGTTTGCCCGTCAGTCTCGGGATGATAAGCTATACTCAAATTTAACTGAGTCCCTAAGGCTGATAGCATACAAGTCCAGAATCTCGATGTGAATCGAAAATCTCTATATGATATGATTTTCTCAGGTACTCCATGAAATTTAATAATTTAATTTATGAATACCCGAGCTATATCAGCAACTTCGTAAGTATCTCTTACAGGGATAAAATGGGCGCTTTTTGTTAATTTATCTACCACAACCAAAATGGCATTATGCTTTTGTTGCGTAAGGGGCAGCCCAACGATAAAATCCATAGAAATTATTTCCCACTTGGTCATAGGGATGTCATGAGGTTGTAGGAGACCTGTTGGGTGACAATGATCAGATTTTACCTGCTGACATTCAAGACACTTAGCGACAAATTGGACAATGTCATTTTTCATGCCTATCCCGAAGAAGAGTCTCTTAGTGTCAGCGTATATTTTCTTTACACCAGAATGTGCACAATACACTGCTCTGTGGGCTTCCTTCAGGATGGTGTTTCGGAGATCTCCACTATCTAGTATATACATCCTTCCATGAAATCGCAAAATTCCGTCTTCTTCCAGATCATATCCTTCGAACTTAGGTTCCTTCAAATGGTTGCTATCAAGCCCTGACCTTACTTTTAAGTACCAACTATCTCTTACAAGATGCTCAAGTACTTGATCTCTTAAGTCCACCTTGATAGGTATGAGGGAAAATATTCGAGGTCTTCTACTTAAAGCATCTGCTATTACATTCTCCTTCCCTTTTATATATGAAATCTTAAAATCATATTCACTTAAGAATTCACTCCATCGTCTTTGTCTAGCATTTAAGTCTCTCTGGGTGAATAAATACTGTAAACTTTGGTGGTCACTTTTAAGCACAAAGTTTCATTTGGTCAAAAAGGTCGTCAATGCGAGGCATTGGATACCTATTCTTTACAATGGCCCAATTTAAATCTCAATAGTCCACACACAGTCGTAATGAACCATCTTTCTTCTTGACAAAGATTACAGGAGCGCCCCAAGTTGAAATACTGGGTCGAATGTGCCCTATATCTAATAGTTCTTTCAGCTGTATTTGTAATTTTTGAAGTTCAGGAGCAGTCATTCTGTAAGGTGTTTTAGATATTGATTCCATACCAGGTTTCAATTCTATTGTGAGGTCTAGCTCTCTTTTAAGAGATAGTCCTGGTAATTCCTTTGAAAAAACATCTGAAAATTCTGACAGAATCGAATACTGTTCTAAGGATGGTCTTTTCTCTTTGCTTACTTCTTGAACTGCATATACCTGACAACCTTTCTTTAAGCATCATTTCATTTGCATAGCTGAGATGAAGCGTAAGGATACTTTCCTCTTAATACCTTGGATTTGGATTCTCTCTCCCTCATCATTCGTGCAAAGTATTGTTTTCCCGAAACAGTTTACCCATGCTTGATGAGACTCTAACCAATCCATTCCTATCACCAGGTCGTAAGTTCTTAGGGCTGTGACATATACTTTTAGTTTGGTCGAACAGACTCCTAGATCAACTTTGCAATCCTCAACACTTAATTCTACTGGTTGAAGTTCTCCCGAAGACATTTCTACCTTTTTGAAATCGTTTTGCTTGCAAGCTGCCAACCCACATTTATTTAATGTATATGATGAAATAAAACTATTAGTAGCACCAGTGTCAAATAAGATTTTTAGTTTTATTCCATTGATTGTACCTGAAAATTCCACTACGATGGATTGATGTGTTGCTTGGTTGTTGTTGACGACAACATGGATTCTATGATTGCCTTCGGTATTTGATGATGGTCCTTTTCCTGCTCTCCGTGAGATCTCCCGACAATCACGCTGAAAATGAGGTCCTCCACACCTCCAACAATCAACCTGGGTTGGCCCCCTTGATTCTGACTGTGAATTTCTAAACTAGGAGCTCTGTACCCTGGTGCCACTTCCTCTCCCATTCCTTCCCCGATCAAGGTTACTTGGGAGCGGGAGCGAAAACGCGGAGCGGGAGCGGGAGCGCCATTTTTAGAAGCTTCTGGTCCGGAGCGTTTCCAGGAGCGTTTATATATATATATATATATATATATATATATATATATATATATTTTGATGCATATATGTCAACAAAACCATGTAGAATGATGAATTAGACATAAAAAACATAAAAACACAGATTGAATCATATAACATCAATCATCTAGAAGTTATAATCTTCATCAACCATGCCCACAAGTTGGAAGCATACAACATATTGACTCTTGAGTCTCGCGAATCATCAATCTGAAGGTTTCAAGCTTTCAAAATTCAATATATAACATTTATCATCATTGATATATAACATTTATCATCATTGATTTCAAGTTTCAATATCTAACATTTATCATCATTGATATATAACATTTATCATCATTGATTTCAAATTTCAATATCTAACATTTATCATCATTGATTCATTGATTTCAAAATTCAATATACATTTATCATCATTGATATATATCATTTATCATCATTGATTCATTGATTTCAAAATTCAATATATAATATTTATCATCATTGATTCATTGATCACCATATAACTTTCATGAAGCATCAAATTCATAATTCATAATGACTTGTAAACAGTAAACTTATAAATTCCAACTTCAAAGTTTCACCTTTCAAATTCAAACTTCAAACTTAAATTGTCATTAAATATATAAAAGAGTCAAGTTTCAACTGTTCAACTATCAACAACAAATAGAAAAGACTAGTAAACAACAAATCTATTTTATCTACTGGCTGGCCCCTTGCCACGCCCACGAGAAATGTCTAATTTTTGTGAGCCACGAGGAAATGTTGGTCTTCTAGTACTCTCAGAATGCCGACCATAATAGAAGGTAGGCCCGGATCTGCAAAGGAACAATAGTGTGATATGAGAGGCGTAGCGCTTTTGCACCATACTTTGCTACAGGTAGATGGTGGGGCCCAGCCCTGTGTGGCGATCTTTGCGATGCTTCATCATCATCCTAAAAAGTTTTGCTTCTAGATGTAACGATGTCGTCCTCCAAATTATCATCCTGCGGGTTGTTGTCCCAAACTCTATATGATTGATCCTCATTTAGATCACGATGTGGCTCAACAACCTCAAGTTGTAATGCACATAAACCAAGCTTTCGGCTCGGTTTTCATTCGGCTTGTTTCTTCTCACATTGTGTATGAAGATGTAGGTGCTCCAACACCTCTGCCGGAAGTAGTGTTCATAACACAATGAGAGAACTTTTTTAGCCAACTTTGGCAAAAGTCCCATGGCACCATATGCTTCCCACCATGTGAGAGCATCAAATCTGTCCCTGTCTTCCATTGCATGGAAAGAACCAAAGTTAGCAGTGCAATTGAAGTATTTGCTTAATTCAAGGCACAATCTAGCACACTCTTCCCTGTTGGGTACCAACTTGTCCAATGCCTTCATGTACCCCTGTTGTACCTCTAGATCTGTGTGAGGTTTCATCCTAACCCCACCTCCAGTGCAGGTTGGCCCAACCAAGATGGAGAGTAATATTTTGGCGTAAGGATATATTCCAAAGCATGTAGTGGAACATTGAGTTTATTCCACCGTGTACACACACAGTCATGAATCATAGCATACAAGTTGGGATCATTATCCTTAACAATATCTTTTATTTGCCCCAACATGCTGTCCATCTGCTCATAAACCTCTCCAATCAACTGGTTTATCGATGTCTGCCGAGCGAAGATCATGTTATAAATGGGCTTGGTAAAATTCAAAATTTCCCTCACGTGCAAAGCAGGTCTAGAAGCGGTCTTCTCCACGTATTCCAAAACCTCCATGTCAACTATTGTCGCTGCCCTGTCCTTTAATACCTGCCAGTGTGGGCTTGATACCATTGCGGCCAATGACTCTCTTACCTTCAAAAGGCACCTAAAGGTGAGGTAATAGCTAGCAAATCTAGTCTTTGCTATCTTCAAAAGCTCCAATTTGGAGAGTACGGAAAATCCCATGGGTATTACTATGATTTGTAATAAATTTTATCATTTTGTACCTCTCTTGTACAAATCACCAAGCCATTTGAATTGAGGTTGTTTGTTTTTAATGATATCATGCATCAAAAGGTTCATTGTGTGAACCAAACACATAGACCAAAATATGTTGTGGTATTTATCCTCAATAATTGCTCCTACTGCCTTACAGTTAGCAGCATTATCAGTGATGACCTGTATGACATTGTATGGCCCAGTCTTTTCAATTATATCAAGTAATGGTTCTGCAATGCTAATGTCGATTTTGAATTTGTCTGAATAATCATATGCTGCCAAGAAGATTGCACCACTAACCGACACAGCCAAAACGCTTATCAATGTTTTTCCTTTTACATTGGTCCATCCATCAGAGACAATGGACAGCCCATGTTCATTCCACGAACTTGTCATTCTAGCCAAAAAATGGGTTATTTTAGCTTTTTCGTGATTCAAGACCAATGGTTCTGGCCTTGTCATACCCAGGCCTTTTGTATCCTTTGAGGGCATCATTAATGGCAGAAACCATTTCATGCCAATAAGGTGAGCAAAGAACATTGAATGGCACCCCACATGCATATAGAAATCGGTAAACTTTTGAATCCACATCATTCCTACACCCTTCGTCCAGGAAATCGAATATGGTTCTACGCCTTAATCCAGGTGTGTCACTGCCTCCATAACCACTGGCATGGGTGGAAGTTGGACTTGTTTGTCCATGACGTGATGGGCCTGAATAAGAATCAATGAAACCCCTAGATCTTTTAGATCTCTGTAGGGCAGCCTCCTCTTCCTTTCTATATTTCTCTCTGCGTATTCTTGCGTGCGCGTGTGGGAGATTTTGATTCCAATATTTTTAGTTCCATCCTGGCATTTTCCCATAAAGGTGCCTTCTCGCACGGGTGTATGAACCATGGTATTGTTTATTGCAATGGAGGCAAATAAATTTATTAGTTCCACCACCTTTCCCTCCTTCCTGTTTCCGAACATTTTCCACAAAGGTGTCTGAGTTTGGTCTTGTCTAGTTGGGGAATCTATGCCCTTATGTTCTCCACTCCCCACTTCCTCCTCAACATAATCCTCCTCTTTAGGATTTTCTTCAAATCCACCATAACCCTCCTCTTCATCCTCCTCTTCTCTAATTTGCCTCTTTCTTCTACTACTCTCCAACACCATTATTACAAAGAAAGGAACCAACATGAGGAAAACCCCTAGCCATATAGCCATGATGTTTCATGTTTCAAGTTTCAAGTTTCTAGCCTGCAAAACAAATGGAGAAATGCCAAATGGGAATAGGAAATGCAACATAGGAAAAAAACAGTTCATTTTTTAAGTTTTAAACACAATAAAATGTAACATTCAAGAAAAAAATCAAGTTTTCATTTTTAAACAACCTACAAATTCATCCGAGAAAATATAAAATTGGATTAGAAGGCCTACCTCTTTCTTGCAATCCTCATGTTGCCTTGCAGCTTGCTCCTTGCTCTCCTTGTCACTTCTGCAGCTCAGCTCTCCAGTTCTCTCCTCAAGCTCTTCTTGCTCTCTCTCACTCACTCAACAAACAATAAAAACAAAATGCTCCCCCCCACCCCCTTTATAAACAAAAAAAAATTCATTGAAAAATTCTTAGTTTTTTTTCTTGAATTTGAACCCCATCGTCGAAGTATAATGAACTCCAGCTGTTCGTCCAACGCTCACCACAGATGTGGACAATTTGCCCAAAACAGAGGTTTTGAAGTTTACTCTAAAGTTTGATATTAATGTTTGAGACTAAAATACAAGTTCTTCATTTTCTTTTTTAAGAAATAGGCTGAGCGTGGCCGGTGGGAGGTGTTGAGAAATAGCTCGAAATGAGGTTTCAAGTTATCTTCGCAGTTCAGTTTGATAATTATGGAAGTTATCTTAGACCAAACTGTGAAAAGGATAACTATTATGGTCTGAGTTGATACCTTGAGGTCGAAACCCAACCATCGTGAGTTGAAGACCAAATTGAATCTTCTGATTCTTAGTTGCCCGCGCAAAAAAAAAATATAACTCTAGAAGTCTGGAAATTTTGCAGGATCAAATGCTATGGAACAAACTCCAAAGGCGACAGGGAACCTATTGCTTCAACACCAAATAAACCATGGGAGGCAGCAGGTGTGATGTCCGCATAATCCAGAAAGAGAACCATCTGTCTAAACAATCATATGCCACAGCGATGACATATTGAGGTATAGACAGTGTCTCTCCATCGTTGCATCTGATACGGTTGCATCTGAGTCCATTGTTCTTTTATTTCAGAAGATCAAGGGCCGTTGTAGTAATTTCAGTGGGTTTCTCTATACGTCAAGCCGGACCGAGGAATAGAGGAAAAACGAAATATATTACCTTGGATACCCACAACCCTTGCTGTCGTCCACCATAAATAACAGTCCTACTACCCAGCACGTAAGAAAAGTTCAAAATTGGGTATTTATACTCCTTGTATCGTCTGCAAAAGAAATGGGTGGTTGAGCCCCAGCTTATGACACCTGGTTTAAATGATGAAATTCGACTTGGTATCTCTCGGGAGCATTTACAACGATTGTTCTGCTCTTTACCAAAGTTGCACAATAAGCTGTTGTAAAGTATGTTACGGAAGAAAAAAATAAAATAATATATATATATATATAATTAAAATATCAACCATAATATTATAGTCTTTTTTTTTTAAAAAGAAAACAGGACCCTATATCTCTTAACTTGGATTTTAAATGGCATAGCCTAGCTTTAAATATGTTGCGCTTTTTAACACGATACACCAGTATAGAATATTGACTCAAAAGTAATCTCCTGCTTCTTCTTGGAAGCTCATCAAAACCCTTATCGGATGGAAATACACCCGACCTTGACTGTATAGGGTGTAAATGTCAAATTTTCTTTTGACTGGAGTCCAAATTTGGAAGGTGCTTGAACGCTGAAATCTTGCCATGATTTTTGTCTGTAAATTTTGAACGAAATCCATGAGAATATTTCTGCGGAGAATTTAGCGGAATTTGCAGGTTTTTCTTCTATTAATATTGTTTGTTAATATTTTCCTGACCAAGAGTTCCCCAGGATACCATGTGTAGTGCTCTGCACGGTAAGGAACCTTTCCCAACTATCTAACCCTACCACCTTATGGGTTGCTGCCAACAGACTATAGTTAATTACTTTCGTTGTAACAGTCATGACTATTAATCATACATACTATAGAATCACAAACTTCCTTGCCCAATTTTGAACCCAAGAAACAGGGAAATTAGAAAGGTAAACTACAAGTGATTAAACTAATGCTTCGTTACTTCATAGTCAACAACTGAAACTCTAAGACCTGGCCAAATATAAGGTAACTAATAAGCCCAGCTTTGATTTCACAATTTACATGTTTAATTAAGTACGGCAAGGCATCGATGGATGATTTCCTATTTATACCATTCACGCATCATTCGCATAGAGACATTTACCAGGCATTAAGAAAGCCATATAATTGTTAAATTTTCTTGAATTTCATGTTTTGTTTGCTCTTCATTTCGGGTGCAAGGCACTGGCCTATAAGGTCCCAAAGCGTTTGAAATAGCTCCGATACCATGTGTAGAGCCCCTAAACCATCATTTTTATTCTACACTTTTCCTATGCATAGATTTAAGCATAAACTCAAATAAATGGAGATCAGTAGTAAATTTAAACTTACATAAGTAACTATTTCACGCATAGAAAAAAACTTGGAACGAAACTGATGATTTATTGAGCTGTGGTTCTCCTCGTGGATGCAGCAGACAGGTTACCGAAACAATCTTTTCCTCCCAGCCAATCTAGGAAACAATCCTAGACCCAGAAGATACATCTTCTGCCCCCGTGCCCAGAATTCCAAGAACAGTGAGTCTTCCCTTCAGAACAGTTCATACCCCTCAATATTTCCTTAGACAATAATGCATAATTAGCAAAGAAAAGCCTCCCCCTCTCCTTCATACTCCACTCCTTATATAACTTTCCTCCACCTCCTCACATTTATGTAGATATTATAGGCATTTATGTACATATTATAGTCATTTATGTAGATATTGACTAAGTCATTTATGGAGATATTATTGTCATTTATGTATATATTATAGTCATTTATGTAGATATTGACTTTGATTAATTATTTTAAGATTAATTTTATTATTTTTGTTTTTAACTTAATTAAATTAACTTTATAATTTTAATTAAATTATATTATTATTTTATTTGTCCACTCACATATAATTTGTACTAAATTATATTTTGTTTTTCTTGAATAATGCTCTACCGCGCATACGTATATAAGAGCAGTATACGTGTTAAGTATCTTGTTGATATTTCATTATATCTCGGCGAGATAAAATGCATTGTGATATTCAATTCGTTACTCTAACTTAGGTAGTCTTAATTCTAGCAGGTATGTATACTAGTGCGGTGTATGCGATATATGCATGTGTAGCTATCATATGCGTATGTCGTATACATGCTAATATTATTTTGCTTATAACTTGGAATGGGTCATTACACACCATCCAAAGGGGCATCCGATATAGTTCAAGATAGCAGAATTGCTAAACTGGTGAATGTGCAAGGAAGAGAAGAAGTTGATTCCAGAGTGGCTCGGTGCATCTATGCATGTGGTCCCCCATTCAATGTTGTTCGCTCTCCTTAATGGCAAGATAAGATAAGGGTAGTTTACAAAGCTCCTCAAGAGTACAAGGGGCCCAACTATGAGAAAGTTAGGACTCAGCTTCTCAAAAATGAGAAGGATCTTGTGGAGGATGTCTTATCACCAATTCGTTCTTCTTGCAGTAGCTCTGGGGTTACCATAGTCTCAGATGGAGGGACAGATACAAGGCGTAGACCATTGATAAATAGCATTGCCACTTCACCAAAAGGAGCAATGTTTTTAAAGGCGGAAGACTACTCGGGAGAGGTAAAATATGCACAATTCATTGTTGATGTTATTATAAAATCTATTGAACAAGTAGGTCCTAACAAGGTGGTGCAAGTTATCACGAATAATGCACCAGTATGCAAAGTTGCAGGTTTAATTATTGAGGGGAGGTATGACCACATCTTTTGGACACCCTGCATTGTCCATAATCTGAATCTGATCTTAGAGGAGTTTGACAATAAGGTCCCATGGATAAAGGAACTCACAGGGGAAGCAAGGGAGATTGTTAAATTCATCACCAACCACCACCAATCTCAAGCAATATTTCGAGAGTACTCCAAATTGGTTAAAAGTTGTTGAGACGATATGCCTCAAACTTCATAATATTGCACCGTCTTGTTGAGGTTAAGCAAGCATTAGTGTCTATGGTGGTGAGTCAGCTTTGGGTTGAGTGGAGACAGGCAGATTCAGAGTGGGGATCTACAGTGCGTAGATTGTGCCTTGATGAGGATTGGTGGAGCAAGATAGATCAAGGTTACTTGGGAGCGGGAGCAGGAGCGCCATTTTCAGAAGCTCATGGTCCGAGAGCGTTTCAGGGAGCGTTTTTTTATAATATATATATTTTTATAGTTTTATATTTTGATGCAAATATGTCAACAAAAGCATGTAGAATGATGAATTAGACATAAAAAACAAAAAAAAACATAGATTGAACTAGAGGTATCTTTATCATTACCTCTAGATTCGTATAGGGATCTTTGTCATTAATATCACCCTCTAAGCATTCGCTCCGAGGAGCGGTTCGAGGCCAGTACTCTAGGAGTGGAGTTCGATGGAAAATACCCAATGTGAGATAGATTTCTTGCTAATGTTCACAACCCGTCCATCTCTTCGGAATGCTGACACTAACCAACCTTTCTTAGGAGAGGTATATGATGGCATGGATTCCATGGTTGAAAAAACTAGGGAAATCATTTCACAAGAGTCTCCACAGCGTTTGTTTGTAGATGATCATTTTTGCTGAATTAATCAAGAAAATCATTGTTGATAGGTGGAACAATTTCAACACTCCATTGCACACTTTAGCACATGCCTTGAACCCCAAATTTTATGATGAGGAGCTTATTGCTCAAAGCAATGGGAAGAGGAAGGCACCCCATAAGGATAGAGAGGTGGCTAATGGGGTGAAAAAAGCCCTTATGAGAATTTTTCCAGCTCATCTACACAGGGAGGTGAAGGAGGAATTTGCCAGTTTTGCTGCAGGTATAGATGATTATTCAGATATATCATCTTTGGAGGAGAGAAGCACCATGAATCCGGTTAGGTGGTGGATTTGTCATGGAGCAAATGGTGTACATTTGCAAAACCTTGCCATTCGCGTCCTTTCACAAGTGGCAAGCTCTTCATCAGCAGAAAGGAATTGGAGCACCTATGGTTTTATTCATTCTGTGAAGCGCAACAGGTTGGGCTCACAGAAGGCAGAGGATCTTGTTTATGTGCACTCCAACCTTCGGCTTGCATCTCGTAGGGGTCCAGAATATGGCAATGGTCCTTCTAAAGAGTGGGATGTGGAACCAGAAAATCCTGATTTGGATCTCTCTCTTGCTGCCTTGAATATTGAGGACCAGGATCATAGAAGTGGAATTGGCCAAACATCTTCTTCAGCTACACCATCCACTGCTGAGCATGCTTCTGCTGCTATATTTGATGAGGATTCTGATAATGAGTATTAGTCTTTTGACTTTATTGTACTTGCAGCCTCATATATATAATAAAGGTTGATTTTGAGATTTTGATATATAATAAAGGTTGGTTTTGGATATTCCGATATTGCTATTTTCATTATGTGTCTGTTATCAATGATCATTCATGAGTAAATGTGTTGTAACTTGTAAATTTGTAATAGTTTATGCTTTGAATTTATGATTTATCATGTATGTTTTAAACTTTTATGATTTCACATAACATTTCTTAAATGTCCTAAATTCTAATATAAATTTAAATTATATATATATATATATATATATATATATATATATATATATATATATATATATATATATATCGCGTTTCCCCATTTCCAAAATTGGGGAGGTTGGTTTTCGTATCGCTTCCCGTTTCGGAAACTCGTTTCTGTTTCCTCATTTCGTGCAACTTAGAGTTAAAGGTCAAATAGGTGACGTCCACATGCCTAGACACTTAGGCTTGTGTGGAAGTACTTGGTTGAGCTACTCTCATCAAAAATATTGAAGGTTGAAAGGATTTTTACCAACCAAAAGTGGGTGACCCCTAGGAGAAATCCTTTCTCCTATCCATCGCTTGCGTTCGGCAGCCAACAACCCCTAAGAGTCACTTTGTAGCCGATGTGACATGCCATTCATATCTCTGCCGCCTGCACCAATCATATGTTTCCTCAACCATTTTTCAAGAGCACATGTTAGAAGGTGGGTTTCTAATCAAAAGGTACTTTATCATTTTGCAATCGGTTGCTTATGGTTGTTTGTATTTGGGCATTTTGACATGGATTATGGGGTGACTTGGAAGAAAAAAGGGTCTTGGTCATAGTCTTGTTCCCTCACCTTAAATGGGGAGTTAATTTTCAATCCCAGTCGAGTGGGACCTCCCATAATGGCCCATGGATTTAGGAAGGGGCACTACTTGGTAAGCCATGATTGAGATAGCATAGCCCCATCTATCCCTATTCCATACATACCACTTTCCATCTTACAATATGAGCCCCTATTCCACCTCCCTTCTTCGAGTCAACTTACCATTTGTTCATTGGGATTTGGCACTCAAACATCCTCATACCTTGGGTAGGGCCTAGAAATACACCCTGGAAGGTTGATGTAGCTTTAAAAAAAAAAAGCATATGGTGGCCAAAATAAAATCAAAATGTAAAAGATTGTCAAGACTTACAAATTAGCGTGTGGGAAAAATCCAAGCATGAACTCTACCTCTATCAATTGGCCATCACCCGATTCCTGGGCCAATGTTGCCCTATCTCATAAAAGACAAAGAACCCTTGCATGTCCCAACCCCTGATGGGCGATGAACTGCCCCATCCTAAAGGGGGTGATAATTGTTATACATCATACAAAGCAAGCTCTCATTCCTCGAGCTACGAGCAATAATACAAAAAAAAATCAAGAAAAAGTAAAAGGCAATATAGAGGGGTGGAAAAACAAAGGCAGAGATAACTCATGCATCCACGATTGCTCCATCTTCACATCTATACACCCACAGTTAGATATTTCATCATATCTTGTCTCTTTGACCATGGCACTTGGCCATGGAGTTCGTTCCCCTCCATTCCATCATTATTCACATGGCACCTATTGATTGAAGGGTGGACCAATGACATGTTACTTCCCTTTGGGGGTAGATAACCACATAATAGGGTCGTCTATTAACCACTCCTACCTAGGGAGGTAACACCATTACGTGACCAAGTGATGCAAGCCAAATTAGACTTGCTTAACCTCCCCACAGTGCCTAGTTCTCTCCAAATCTGCACTTTCTTCTTTCCTACTTAATCGGAATATGAATACCTTTTTTTAATATAAACCACAAGGATGCACCCGTAAACATATGCCCTAAAATTTCAAGCCAACCTCCACGTATATATAATGGAGATGACGCACCTTTTTAAACAGTGTCGGCGACCCGAATATATATATAAAGTGTGGCCCAAACCTCGCCAACAATCCTCATACAAACCTCGGCCTTTTAATAATTGTACCCATTCCTTCTCATATAGCCCTTAGAGCCAAGAGCTTGTCGCTTTAACCTCTTCTTCATTCCTCTTGTGGCTGCATCCTATACCATAGGACCTAGCCGCTTGACTGAGGCATTCAAGTGTCTATACCTGAGTGCCCAACCTTTTTCCATGTGCGCACTTCTTTATTTCTTCGGGCTTTAAGCCCTCTGGCATAAAACCTTTGGGTTGGTCGACTACACATAATACTCTACACACCCTCTAATTAAGTGTTTTCGGTTGGCCCACTCTTTTCCCTTTTACATGTAAATCGGCTCAATATTTACCGATGTGACAGTTAAAGGGTTACCAAAAATAAAATCATCAGGGGTAGAATCCTCCGGCCCGCTCGCAATAGTCTACTCTAAGGGAAAAGACTTTTATGAAAATCGCCGAGGTAGAACCTCCAGGCGAGGCCCACTAAGGCTTTGTTCCTCGTACGCTTTGGCTCCTTTGTTTCATTTTGCTGACTCAACACGTCAACTGATCCAGTCAACCCGCGTGATTCGTTAGACATTCCTCAGCCGCCTAATTCGTTAAACATTCCTTAGCCCATCTAATTCATTAAACATTCCTCTTGTCCTTCCGAGGTGATACCTCTAGCCCGAGACTATCAACTTCGTCTCCTGGCACTGTCTATTAACAGAAATTCAGTCCCCGGCCTTGATCAATTGACATATCTCTTCAAAATTGCAAAAACATTCAAGTATTGATTCCTTCACTATGTTCTCCTATGTACTCCTTTAACTATGACCCTCTGCTATTTGATCACTGCGCCATCCTTTTGAGCCTTTCAGTATCTCCTTGCCACAGCTATTTCGCCTATTTCTCCTTTTGCACAAGCCTTTCCACAAACTTCTATTTCCCACTCAGGTGTTGGACTTGATCCAGTCTGTTGTCGATCTTGTTTTCTCTCAGCTTCTCTGTTGCACACTCTAATTCTATACAAGCTATATATATATATATATATATATATATATATATATATATATATATATATATATATATATATATATATATATATATGCGTTGGTTCCTCCTAAGATTTATTCATGTTCTGCATCTTTGCATATGATCCTCATACTACGTACTATCTCTCCTAAGTTGTGGTCTTTCCTACAAATATTCGATTTCTCTCATACAATTATAAATTACGCAATCACATAACCAGAATATTATTTTGTTGAATATAAATACAGTTTACAAAAGGCCCTTCTCAACCTGATTTACATCATTCGGCCCATTCTGCCCAAGCCAGATCTTGGCTTCACAAGCCTCTCGCTTGTCCTGCTACTTCTTCTGATTCTCCAGGTTTCCATATCTTATGTTGTTGTTGTCCACTTGCTCTACTGATGCAGAGTTCTTCTGTTAGTTATTCCTCCTTGATACTCACCCTTTTTTGTTTGTTGTACTTTCTCCTGAATGGTTTCCTCGTCAACATCCATACTTCCTCAATCATCTTGTCAATTTTTGCATTTGGTTGAACCTTATTGTTGTTGCTATTTTCTAATTGTTGCACACCTTCTTTTGTCATAAGAGTAACAGCAGTAGTAATATGTTGTCCACCCCTTTGTTGCGTACACTTGACAACTCCTTCCTCATTGGTTTTGAACACAAATCCTTCTTCCTAGAGTTTCGTTCTTCCAAATTGTATGTACATTCTTTGGGTCCCTATCCTCTATTCCAGAGAATTTAGTTCTTCATACAATTCAAAATCACTTTGAATTGCATCCTCATCCTTTATGCAACATCCATCGCTCCAATTTCCTGTTATCCACTCCTCCAAAAGTTCAACTTCTTTGGACATGTCTTCACTTGTTGCTTTAGATGATGCTATTTCATCCTCCTTGATAATCGAAATTGAAGTTTGTTTCATTTCAAATTCTTCTATTATAACAGCTCCATCATCTTCCAAATTAGTAAATAAGTGCACATAAAAAATTTCTATATCAACCTCAATTCTTCTTTTGCCAGTATAAGCACTTCATTAGATTGTTGGTCTTCACCTGTCAAACCTGCAAACACACACGAAAAGCCAAATTTAAAAATATAAGGTTTCTCCTCTTTTGATGCCCCGGCTACATCTCTTCCAAATTGATTTGAACTGGCTTCATAGTTCATCAAGTTGTTAATAAACTTTTCTTCAATAACTTTTCTCTCTTCTTCATTAAAGAACCAACTTTGTTCAAAAACTTCAGCTTCAAGTATGCCTCGGGTTTCTTGACCTTCTTCCACAATTATCTTTTCATGTGTTCCTCTTTCATCCTTCAAACTATCTCCCTGTCCCGGTCTTCCAGTAGCCTCCTCTGAGCCATCTTCTTGGGCTGGATTATTATGACCAGTTCCTCTTCTATCATCAGCATTCTGCAAACCATGCCACTTTTCCGTTCCTAACTTCCAAATAACTCCAATTCCTTCAAAAATAACTAAAAATACAATTATCAAAAGAAAACAAATCAAACCAATCATGCCTCTCATTTTCATCTTACAAAATTGAAGAGCTTTATTGTGAACCCTTCTATAGTTTCTTCCTCTTGTGACAGTTTCCTAGAATTGTTCATCTCCAACATCCATTGCCACCCGTTGTCTTCCACTAGCATGGCTTTGCCTCTATGGCACTTCCAACACTTCTACACCTCCTACAAATAAACAACTACATAAATAATTAAAACCAAAAACATGAGACTGTCTAGTCTCTAACACCACTTCTTCATCCTCTTCCTCTCCAAGGATCGGTCCTTTTCCAGGTTCACAAATGGACTCTCTGACTTCACACTCAACTGCTCTGAGTGCCTCCTCTTCCTCTGCTTTTTGCATTAGCTTTTCAGCAAATAATTCTCTGACATGCCACTTTACACTTCTCCCCACATAAATTCCTTTCTTCAAATCTTTCATCATCCTTGCCGTCCTTTCCTATAGTTGCTTCTTTAGTTTGTTGAGTTTTGCCTTTATCTCAGCTAACTCTTTCTCTCTTTCTTCTACACTCATTTGTTGTTTTGTAGTCTTTGTTCTGATATCCTTTTCCTTTCTGTTGTGGCTCCTTGCTTCTGGAATCTTTATTTCACTGTCTGAAGTCATCTTCTTAAATCTTTCTTTTGTGAGCTTCTCCATACCCACCGTGAGTTGTAGCCAACCTCTATAGTAGCAAGCTTACCCTCCTTGCCACACAATACGTCACTAAGATTCTTCTTCTTCTTTGAGCTTAGTCTTTTGGCACCTTCTTAGTCCTCTCTTCTAAAACCAAACCAGCACTCCTTGCTTTGGGTTGTTGCAAGTCTTCTCATTGTCCTTTCTTCCATTATTTTCGTTGCTTCAATCTCTGGCTGAAGTTCTTTACAGCACCCCTGCTGCAATCTTTCTACCACAAGCTTCTTTTGAGAGCTCTGCTTACTCCATTCTTCTTCTGTTACAATTTGTTTTCTTCCACCTCTGCCACTATGTTCCTTTCACGGCTACATGTCACTTTACCTGTCATTCACTTTTTCCAACTGCTTCTGCAATCATCAATCCTCTTTACTGAACCATATATCTCTGCATTTTAATCCTTGGCAACCAATATTCACTTTATGTTCTGTTGTAACTAACTCTACAGTGATTCATTCACTCAACTTCATCAAAATTAAAAACCAATTCTCCTTACCAAAGCCTCTGCAAATCTTAGCACATCTTGTCATCCTGCGCTCTCTTTCAGATTCTTCCAAACCTTATCCTTCTTCCGAAGTTGCTTGTCTGTTGCCTGTGTGAGTTTTTTCTGCTCTTGCATCGCCTTCTTTCGACCTCTGTAATTTGAGATTTTCAAAACTTTCAACCTTTGATACCACTTGATGCAGGCCAAATAAGATCTGCTTAAATTCCCCACAGTGTCCAATTCTCTCCAAATCGGTGCTTTCTTCTTTCCTGCTTAATCGGAATATGAATCCATTTTTTAATATAAACCACAGAGACACTCGTAAACATATGTCCTAATATTTCGAGCCAACCTCCACTATATATAATGGAGATGACGCACCTTTTAAACAGCGTCGGTGACTCGAATACCTTTTTAAACAGCGTCTGAGGATTGTTAGCGAGGTTTGGGCCACACTTTATATATATATATATATATATATATATATATATATATATATATATATATATATATATATAAAGTGTGGCCCAAACCTCGCTAACAATCCTCAAACAAACCTCGACCTTTTAACAATTGTACCCATTCCTTTTCATATAGCCCTCGGAGCCAAGAGTTCATTGCTTTAACCTCCTCTTCATTCCTCTTGTGGCCGCATCTATACCATAGGACCTGGCCGAATGACTGAGGCATTCAAGTACTGGTACTCGAGTGCCCGACTATTTTCTATGTGCGCACTTCTTTAGTTCTTTGGGCTTTAAGCCCTCCGGCATAAAACCTTTGGGTTGGCCCACTACTCCACATAATACTCTATGCGCCCTCTAATTAAGCCTTTTGGGCTAGCCCACTCTTGTCCCTTATATATGTAAGCTTGCTCCATAGTTACTGGCGTGACGAATAAAGGGTTACCAAAAATAAAATCACTGAGGTAGAATCCTCGGGCCTTCTGGGTTAGCCCACTCGATGGGAAAAGACCTTTATGAAAACCGTCAGGGTAGAACCTTCAAGCAAGGCCCACTAAAGCTTTGTGCCTTGTAAGCTTTGGCTACTGTGTTTCTATTGGCTAACTAGCGTGTCAGTCGGGCCAGTCACCCCGCCTAATTCGTTAAACATTCCTCTTGTCCTTTTGGGGTGATACCTTTGGCCCAACGCTATCAACTATGCCTCCCAACACTGTCTGTTTACGAAACTTTAGTTCCCGGCCTTCATCAATTGACAGATCTCTTCAAAAGTGGAAAAACGATTAAGTATCAATTCCTTCATTGTGTTCTCCTATGTACTCCTCTCGCTATGACCCTCTGATATTTGATCACTTCGCCATTCTTTCGAGCCTTTCAGTAACTCCTCGCCACAGTTATTTCACCCAGGTCTATTTTCTTCCCTGAACTCGACCTTTGTGACTCCGCACAAGCCTTTCCACAAATTCTATTTCCCACTCAGGTGTTGGACTTGATCCCGATCCTATTTTCTCTCGGCTTCTCTATTGCGCACTCTGATTCTCTACAAGCAATATATATATATGCACTGATCCCTCCTGAGCTTTATTCACATTCTGCAACTTTGCATACTATCCTCATACTATCTCTCCTAAGTTGTGGTATTTCCTCCAAATATTTGATTTCTCATATACAATTATAAATTACACAATCACAAAGCCAGAATATTATATTAATGAATATAAATGCAGTTTAAAGAAGGCTCTTCTCGAACTGATTTACATCATTCGGGCCATTCTGGCCCAAGCCAGATCTTAGCTTCACAAGCCTCTCGCTTACACACTCAGTCTCCACACACCTATATTCTCCTCTATTCTAACTATTATTTCTACATACAAATGGATTCTGAACTAATTCGGATCAGATCCAAAGAACCCTCACCTAAACCTCTAATCTAAGATTTCTTAGACCCTCCCCGATGGGGTGAGGCCTGTGCACCACGTGGTGGAAGACTCTCATGTGTGACTACAGGTGGAGCTTAGGTGAGGGACAATCCTCCCAGTCCCTTCACCATAACGAATGTAGAGGGAGTGGTACCTGTTGTAGGTTGGAAATACGTGTGTATATTAATTCTGCGTTGGAATTTGCGGGTGGCGACCAATTAAGGAGTGGGAGGATGAGGGAGCTTGTCATTCGACTCTATACTCTAGTCTGGTGTTGGACCTTGCGACGGTCATTCGGGAGGGTATTTGGTGGGAGGGGCTAGTGTGTGCTTGTCCTAGGCATATGTTGGTGCAGTCAAACAGGTTGGACCCTGCTCCTTAGCTTTTTGGTTATCGATTGTGTGTTTGAAGACGGGAAGTCGGTGGGACGAGAGCCCTTTCATCTCATCTTCTCCTGGCTTATGGTTAACATGTTTTCTCGCGTTAGAAAGGGAAGCTGGACTCAGCAGTCCAGGAATCTCCATGAGTGGTGGTGGAAAATTTGTTTCAATATCCAATTTCGAGACTTTTGGCGTGTGAGCGATGGTGTTTGGTGAATTGGTGGCTGGTCTCTGAGCGGTGAATTTGGAAGTTGGTCGCTACCTTGGGGGCAGCTAAGCTCGGGAGACGGCTTATGCCTTCGTTTCTTTCTCAATTGTCAGTATTGGCATGGTAGGTGGTGGAATATGGTTCTTCTGGGATTGGCAGTATGTTTCTATTAGCAGGGGGTGGTATTGTGTCTCTCTGGTGTGGTGGGTGGCAGCATCTGGTTCTTCTGATTATGGAGTTCAGTTCTCTGGTGGGGGGTTGGGCCTGTGAGCGGCGAGTATCCCTCTTAGCGAAACATGAAACTGTTAGTGAGGCAAGGGCGTGCCCCCTCCTTTGTCAATCTCAGCCCTACGAGCATGGAGGATTCGGCAATTGTCATGGTAACTCCTCGTCGAGGTGGAAAGATCATCGAACAAGCGTGGTTGGTTGGTATGGGAGCGCGTGGAGGTCAGGGAGGGGGAAAGAGGCGCCAACAGGTGTGGCAGTTCGAGGGTGTAGTGGACGAGTCGCCGGGGTGGCAAGAGGAACAGTGGGTCTGGTCGAGCTAAGGAGCCGGAAGGGCAAGGCATCCAGCACTGCTGCCTGGAAAATTGTCGAGCCCTTATCAAAAGCCTCATGGAACGAGTCGACACAACCAAGAGAGTCCGTCATGAGGAGCACGCAGAACAGATGGCAAAGTTGGACCGACTGCACTATTTTCAATGCCAAGTTCAGGAGAGACTGGTAGTGGTTTGGCATGGCCAAAACCAACTATCTGAGAAAGTAGAGAAGCTAGAGACTTGGTTGGCACACTTGTAAGGGCACATTTAGTGTGACTTCCGTCCTCCACCGCCTCTAGGAACAGCCCCGGTCAATCCTGCTTCTATCACGTCATACGATTAGTATGCTCTCTGGTGTCTTTTATGTTTTATTTGTGTTATAATGCCTCTGGCCCTATCGTTTATGGACAATGTCCCTAGTTATCCTTTTGTATTTTTGTCATCCGGTGCAAGTTTTGGTCAACAAACCCGGTCGGGGTGAGACCACCTATTTTGTAAAAGACTATATGTACTCCATTTTCCAATCTGGATAGAATATTGACTTACAAAAAAATAAGATTTCTTAGACCCACAAACTCTCACCAATCTAACTTCCCTCATTTCTCTCTAACTCTCTCAAATATTCTCGAGATCCATGCTTTAGAATAGATCTATTTACAACAATCCTCACTTTCATCACTTATATATAATTTCTCATAAAAAACATAGAAAAATACATTTAAATAATTAAATCTAGCTTAATTTAAAAACCGACTCCCTTGGTAAATAAATAACCCGTAGGTCTAGTCAAAAGAACTTTGACTTGGAAGTGGAATGTTCATGCATCACCAAGGCACCCATTTTAGCAGTGAAGCCACATATGAATTGTTAATGTGCCCATTTCTTTCAAGCTTGATCCACTCAAATACAATAATGATTAATGTACCAAATGATGAAAGTTGTAGAATTGCATATTGTGTGTAATTGGAAGGTGGTTTCATCTATAGGTTTGTGCAACTTAACTAGGGTCTAGGTCCTCTAGAGAGGCATATTGACACCCACAAGTGATGAGTTCAGAGCCATGGAACTCCAGATAGTTATAGAGCATCACTTGTATCCATGGGCACCTTCAGCACCCACAAAGCTTCTACACTTTTACCTATGGGATGATGCACCTGGACCAACATGCCCGCAACTGACTTAGCAGTACTACAGTGTTAGGCGGTTGATTCAAGGCTCAGATGAGATTTGTCTCATGCCGTGAGACATGAGAGGGGCAACACCATCTTCAGTGCCCTCAACGTTGGAGCAAAGACAAATATTACACCACTTGGAGACCCATGAGACCCAATTTTGTACCCCAAACCCACATTTGGGGTCCACAATATGATTTGCACTGAGATACAGTGGCCAACCCTTGGATCTTGATTTTCGAGGCCTTCTACACTTGTCATGGCACCAAAAGGACTCAACGTCAACCCTCATGAAGCCCACTCAAGCATAACCTCATCATTTCCGCTAGAATTTGTGGATATAAAATCAAATTTGCAAAACTTCTAGGTCGGCTTGTGACCTAGGCCATTACTTGCACATTATTTTATGATTGGGGAGGCTTGTAGGATAAAATAGGATATGATATAGCACATATATATTGGAAATATCTCATTTTATCTCTCATCATCTCATCACTTGGAATTTCGGCCCTCTTGAGCAATTCGCACTTTTCTCTTATGGAGGATTTGTAGTAACCTTGATGCACTTTGACATTTGGAGCTTATTTGTCTATCTTTGGAGCTATTCTTAGGATGAATGGAATGGATTATTTGCATGTTAACTTGTAATTGTGACTACATGTATGGAATTTCGTTGATTCAAGCAATTGCAATTGTGCCCTAATTTATTGAATATCTATTGAATGCTAATCTAGATGATCTATTGCATGCATTACTCATACATAATGTGTAAATGAATATCCTTAGTGGTAAACTCTTGCTAGCTCTCCCATTGAAAATCCATCTTCCATTTCATAGGTAATTGTTGGAATTTTGCTTGCTAGGGCATCTAACGCATAGACCATAGGGTCTGCACTTAAAAATTAACACAACACCAAAACTAAAACCGACACAAAACCAAAATCTTAGAAATAATTTATTAATAAGTAAAATATTTATAGGAGAAATATTGGCCTAATTATTGGCCTCTCATTCCTCACACTCACACCTTACACACTTACATGCCTCATGGGCTCACCTAGATTTATACAAGTGGATATGAACCCAAGAAGGTTTTAGATCCTAAACTAACTCCCACAATATCTCTCATGATCCATAAAATCTCTCGTCTAATCCCTTATCCCTAGATAAGAGCTACCTAATCCACAATTCTCTCAAACCTTCCATAATACTCTCGAACCTTCTCCTATTTACAATAATCCACATTCTGTCTTAAAACTATAGAAAAATACATTAAATAATTGAATCCTAACTTTGTAAACTAACTCCCTTAGTAAACATTTGACCCTAGGTTAGATACACTTGCGTCATAATCAAAATGTGGTCACCTTAGAAGCTCTTTGGCTAATCTACCGCATTAAGGACTCCATACTCCCAAAGAAAAAGGGACTTGTCCATTTGGTTGGTGATCATATCTCAATTTTACCCATTTTCTTCTTCTCTTAAGTTTGGTTCTTTCAAGGCTCGGATAGAGAACTAAGGCTTACTGTGAAATTTTAGGGAAGAGGTATTTTGGTGGTTGGAGAGCCTAAACATCGAGAAAATAGGGTTTTCCACTTGTCATTTTGGTGGGAATCCACTCCAATTTCATCCATAAATTCTCTTGCCCAAGGTGTTTTCCCTAAGAGGGAAACCCTAGTTTTTCTTCCCTCAACTTAAGGACTTCCTTGAAGGTTTCAAGAGCCTTGGCTTAGCTAATATACATTGCAAGAAACCTTTTCTCCTTACCTTGACCTTGAGTTACTCCAACACTCTTCAAATCAATCAAACCCTAGGCCTTGTGCCCTTATTTCTAGGTATCTTCATAGAAAGTGAATTGCTTCAATGTGAAGCATTGAACCTAAATTGTGTGTTTCTTGAAGACCTCCTAGTGAGATCACACCACATACCCATTATAAGCAATCTCCTTCCTACCGAGACTCCTCCCATCAGTTAAAGTCTGTAAAGTGCAGGAGGTTTTGGCTATGGTGATAGTGGGCCACTACTTCATTGTTACTTCTTGGTCTAGTTTATACCTTGATGGGTTTCCCTCTCCAAGGCTTGCTAGGTTTTGGCGGCAACAATGCCTACATGTAGGATAAGTCTCACCTAATATGACAACCAAATTGTTATGTCTATTTGCTTAGAACTATAAATTTTCTAAAAACTCGTCCATAATTCATACATATAATAACTCCTAAACAAATTGACGTTCAAAGTGAGAATAACGAGAAGAGAGTGTCGCCTAGTTTTAACATAAAGAAAATGCATATTTCAAGCATTCTAACAAGTCCACAGGGGATGAAGTAAAGCAAAGTTGCAAGATATTCCCCCTTAATATGTTGTTAGCAAGCAAACATTTTAGTTATTTTATCTCTACCTGAACTGTACGAAACTTATATATTGTTTAACACACTCACTTGTCTTCACAATTCATGGTTGTCAGATTTTGGGCACTGGACTCAATACACATACACACACTAATAAAGTTGATAATAGCCTCAAATTAACTAATTAACTAAAACATAAGGATGTGCCTAACTAGAAACAAATTTTGCACAACAGAACTTGTAAAACAAGCAATTAGATCAAGCACAGTAAACACAAAATCTCATCCCAATCAATAGTCTTCATTAAATACTTCTCAGAACCTACTCAGGCTCCCTCACTGGCATAATGGCCTTCGAGGAGATTACATATATTACAAATACCATGGATCTAATCCAGCAGATCAAGCCCTAGATACATCCTCGATCTGGTAATTTGGATCTCCTTTACTGCTCTGTGCTCTTTCCTTGGACCCAACACAACTAAGTATCTCACTCACAGTAAACCTGCAATATTACTCATGAATATCTCTTGCTTACTTGAGAGAATCTCTCTTTTAATGTCTCAAGCCCCTGCATGTCTCTATGCCTTCTCAGGCCCGCTCAACCCTCCATAGGTCTGAGGCCTACTTGGCCTTCTCGTCCACAAGGTGCTCTCTTGCCAACCACCTTCCACTGGCACTCTCAGTCGTCAAGGGTTTTGAGGCCTACTCAGCCTTCTTCTCCAAAAGATTCTCTCTTGCCAACCATCTTCCACAAGCCCTCTCAGACCTCTAGGGTTCTGAGGCCTACTCAGTCTTCTCGTCCACAAGATGCTCTCTTGCCAACCACAAGAATGAATCACTCACCCCTGTACTTATACTTTTCTAAAGGTTGCAATACCATGGGTTATCAAAATATCATGGGTCATCAAAATACTATGGGTTTATGGGAGCAACGCCCGAGCACTTAGCCCACTTGCCCTACACATGAGAATATTCCCACTGCTATTGAAAACATCAACAACGGAAATAGTGAAACATGTTTCAAGAGAAGCTATTATGTGTTGTCTCTTGGAGGAGCATTTGACATCAAACCTCTACATTATTGTCATTGCTTTTTCAATATACTTTTTGGATGTTCAATCTATCAATTTCTACATTTTCCATATGCTCTAAACTTTTAGGCAGCATAAATTTTTATAACCATCTTTCAGCTCTAGACTCCCTAAAGAAATATTTATCCAATAGAAGGATATGACCTTGTAATTCGTCCTTTCTGAGCAGTTTATTACTATTTAATTGCAAAAACAATAAAAATATCGTATAGTTTTCACAGAAATGAAGTTAAAACAACGTTTCAACATCATAACCTTTCCACTTTATTGTCTTTACTTTTCTTAATATACCTTTGGATGTTCAATATATCTATCAAAATGCCAATATTTTTTTTAAGTTTCTGAGCTTTCTACCTTTCACATGCGGCCTTAACTTTATAAGTAAAATAAATTTTTATAACCATATTCAATTCTAGACTACTGAAAGTTATAAGCAAACTATTACTGATTTAATGCAAAAAAATAAGAAAATAACTTATAATTTTCACAGAAATTAAGTTACAACAAAGTTTCAACATTCAAATGAGTATATTGGGAGAAGGAACTTAAAATACATTCAATCCGACAGTTGATAGCCTTATATCATGGCAAGTTGTACTTTATAAACTTAAATACCAAATTCAAGAAATCTCATTGTGGAGATAAGAAAAAATGTGTTCAGTATGAGAAGGCATAGATAAGGAAGAACAAAAATCATTGGATTTGCAACAAATGACAAATAGACAAAGTTCATAAACCGGGTTGTAACAGAACATACCACATTCATGCTTTTCAGGCTCTCCTCCACATATCTGACCATATCTATGGGTCCAGCCCATGCACTTCTCTTAGAGGGAAAGTATAAAACTGTCTCACCACATACTTTCGGGTCAAGTATTAGATTCTCCCTAAACTGCCTCTTACAACGATCTACTATTGTTTCTTCATCAACTGATTTGTATTTTGATAACACTTTCTGATCCCGTTGCTCTCTTCTTCGTTTCAGTGCAGCTTCACCCCAAAGGTAGTTCATTTCAGACAGGCCACTGAAATTTGAACCTTCCAATAATTCAATCTCATGCATAAGAGTAAAAATTTCCAAGTCAGACTGACTCATTGTAGCACCATAACCTGCCAATAATAAAGAGAACAGTTCTTCAATATTTATAGCCGTTTCTACTGGTGCATTTGAACTACCTTTCCGAGCACCAAGGAGATACAGCAACCTCACAAGTTTAACGACTTCTATCTTCCTCTGTTCTAGAAAAGAAGAGTCTTTTCCGTGAGAGATTGAATTTTGCTGTGTAACCTGACTGCGACCACCAGGGGAAATGACTGCATCCTCATTATTAGGAGTTCCATTCTGACTATGACTTGGAAGTGCAAGTAAGTTTACTATGCCATTCAAAGATCTGAACATTGTTCCCTTGTCACACTGACCAAAAGACTGTATAGATATAAAGCCTGTCCAGAGAATAGTTGGTATAAACTGAGAATGTGCCATCAGAAATCCCAAGGCATCTGTTGCAAATTGACTAACAACATCAGAAGCACAGCTTTCTTGTGACAGTGCAAGAATAAGACAATGTAATGCTTTCATGACTGTAGGGTCCTCAAACCTATGAAGAAAAGTCAACTTGGTGAATATTTTCAGAGAAGAAAGATACTGAGTGTCAACAGAATGAACTTCCATTTCCATGGACACATCAACCAAGTGACTAAGTATTGTCTTCTCCATGAAGTTCATCAAGTTAGAATGATGTCTGCTTTCTTGAGACTGAATGGAAAACTGTTGAAACAATTTATCTAAAGTGCAAATCAAGCAGTTTATAAACCTTGCATAGTCAGCTGGTTCCATTTTACACTCTTCAGCTCCGGATTGTATTATGTTCTCTTGGATATGTTTTGAAGCACCATTTCCAGGCTGTTTGGCTGTCTTCCTTTCTTGATGTAGAGGCAAGCAGCTAGGCTTTGGGAACAGTAGCCACCTTGCCAAGGTCATATTAGCAACAACTCTGTTTACCATGTTTAACAACTGTTCAAAAGAACAACTATCAATGTCATCAGTAACATGATCTAGAAAACTACTACCTTTTGGAACAATTGAACTCAGTAATTTCTTTCTAGTTTTCCTCCTTTTTTTCTCTGAACTAAAACAAGCCTGCAGCAAGTAGACTGCTCTTCCAAGTAGAGTGTCACTAAAATAAGATGCAAAATCTTCTGCAGTCTCATATCTCCTTTCATCACACTCTACGATGTCAAAAATTTGACACCAGGCATACTCATCCCACTTCAAGAAGCCCTTGTAAATTATTTTAAAATAGTGAGCAGTGATCTTTTTTGATAACTCAAAAAATGACACTTCTGTTGGTGTCGACTCTGAACAGAGGTATCTTAGTGCAACTGGGAGAAGTAAAACAAGCTCATTCTCTGATATTATAGCATCAGAGTTTGTTTCCAGCATTTTGTCACTTATCATGAGGGTACTAACTAGATGTGTTAAATGTGCATCAGGAACACCAGATATCACATTAGCCACAATTATTTCACCAGAAATGATCAAATGCAGGTTACTTATTTGGGTCAAGAGAATCAATATTTTTGCTTTGAGTTGGTTTGTCTTATTGAGGCAATGCTGGACTAATTCTGCAGGGGTAACACTAACCAGATGGGACAACAATATCCTAATTGGTAATGTAAAGGGTAGAACCTTTGCACTTCTCTGCACATGAATAGCTTTCATAATTGAGAGAAGACACAGATCTGCACTTTCAGAAGACTGCTTCGTAGCTATTCCAATCACTTTCTTATACACTTCTCCAACCACATTTGAATCAAATTTCTGACCATCCATATCCCAAAAAAACTGTTGAAGAACAATGTCTTCCTTAGCTTGATTCAGATAGGCACGAAACATTTTAAATGCTATTGTTACAAAATAAATCCCAATATGGGCATAGTGGAGCTTTGGACCAGGAGCTAAGGCTTCCGCCTCCTGATGCTCAGAGATGATATTGGAAAACAACCAATGCACAAATTCAAGCAAAATGAAAGGTGATATCAATGGGCTCAAAACAGATAGAATATAGAATGTAGGTAAAGGTGGAATTCCATAACAATCTGTCTTAATGCTTTCAAGAAGTTCATTTTTGAAAACTGAAAGGCAGCATAAAATGAAAGGTTTGCAAGCCTCCGCAATCGTTCTACCATATGAGTCCCACAGCTTCAATGCTCCACTAGGGCTGATTTTGTGTTGTGAGGATGCAATTTCCATCAAGCTGCTCAATATAGAGAGTATGTTATTATCAATTGGATGAACTTTTGCTTCACAGAGATGCAAAAATATCTCAAATCTAGTCTTTTCACTCTTCCTTTTCCATTTCTTGCATCGCAAATCGATGCTTTCAATATCAGAAGTTCCCATGTGTTGATTATTCCTCAAAATAGAAGAATACATCCACTTGGACATAAACATGCTTATTGCAGGATGAGCCAAAACTGTTTTAACTAATTCATCGGGTCTGTATACAACTTGTCCATTCAAGAACGCTTCTATAACATACAGAAGGAGATGTTTTAAAAGAGAAAAGCAGGTTTTGAGCTGTTCTATTAAGTGTGCACCTTCCCTCCATGAAGATTCAATTTGCAGAATCCAAAACATTATAAGGTGTACTGTATTGGAAAAACTATCAGAAGGGAGTTCAGATATTTTTGCCTCAAGAAGACCTTTCATTGAGGCGAATCCCAGAAGTCTTGATTGATAGCTATTTGCGCATATAGTAAATAAAGGAAGGAATGGAACAGACTGCATAAATGAAGAAAAGGCAACACGATCCCATTCTTCAGAACATGCATCACTTGTGGAAAGAGACATTGGCTGCTGTTCTGTAGTTCGAAGTTTCATTGTGGAAAAATTAAAGCCGTGATTTACGGCAGATGCCTGTAAATCATTTTCTTTGGTTTGATGATCACTGTTATCTTGCTTTTGAGAAAAAGAATGCCCAGCAAACTCCAGATCTGAGAAAAAAAAATCAGGCCAGGCCTCAGCAACTTGACCAAACAGTTCTTTGTGAATGTAAAACAGAGCCAGCAAGACAGAATAGTCCTTTTCAAATATTGTGTGGCTGATGTTAAGAAGCAAAGGAAAGTTTTTCAATATCTCTTCCGGCATAGCACATACTATGGAGGATGTAAGAGCCATTGCTGCACCATCTGTCCTCACAAAATCACCATTTCTTATAATTGCCAGAACTTGGGACAGGGATTGGGAGATACTAGAACTGTCCTTGTCTAAAAGCTGCTTATCCATCAACACCAAGTTAGATCCAACTTGATCACTGGATAAAATATTTTGTGCAAAAAGCAACAAGCTTCTTAATGGACTCCACTCACAAAGAAAGGTGTCTGAAGCCTGATCTGGTTGACATGCCTTTTGAAACTTTTGAGACAACATAGTGGTGATTATAAAAGCCAACGCCCTTGAGTTCACCTGCAAAGAATATATTGTTGTTTCAACAAAACAAAAATCACATTCCAAACTCGACATCTTAACTGTACTGATTGCAAGTTGCAACAGATACCTGAGACTGCAAAAGAAAGTTCATCACACTGGCCACATAGATTGCAATCACTGTCCGCTGGGCTAACTTCAAACTTTTGGAGCTTGATTCAACAACTCGAAGACACTTTTCCAAAATACAAATCACAAGAGGACTAAAACGTGGAGGTAAGAGATCTGCACAATAATTGTGGAACAGTAAACACAATATCAAAATGAAAGCATAATTGAACAGATTGGCAAGCTCTTTGTAAGAGAAATAATATCAGTCTTCACAAATGTGTGTGCAAATTGACACTTCAGAATCACATAAATATTGACATATGCACCTACTATTGTGTCATATCATACAAAATCTTTAACACCTATGCTGCATAACATTCTGGAATAAAGAATGTGCGGAAAGCAGGTACCAGTGTTCAGAACAACTATGAGATTCACCCAAATTTCAAGGAAACAAGGAGTTGGGAATGAAGATAATCCAATTCAAAAAATAAAAATAAAAATATATTACAAGAAATATAAAATCACGAAAAATGGGGTGACCTGGCACATTAGGGAGTTCTTTAATGTTCTTAAAACATGTTTGACCATTAATTCCTACTTATATCAATAAGGGCCTAATATTAATATGCATAAAACTATTATTAATATAAAACTGCACTTATAATATTAATATTATAACACATAATTTGACCAAATACTGTAAGTTTATCTTTTAGTTTTTTTCTTTTATAATCGATGTCAATATATTATCTTCTATTCTAAAAGGGTCTGAACTTGGACAAAATCAACAACGAAGGGAACCGATTAACCCAGTACTTGGACAAATTTCAAAAACGCCCTGAACTCTTTGAAAACACAGGCTGACGTCAGGCCACTGACAACAAATCAAAATGACATGATGCAACAAAGTTATTCAACAACAAGCTCAGGAGTTCCTTCAATGTATCGCTTCTATTTTCTCGAAATCTGCCAATCAGCTCCTTGTTAAAGAAATAGAGGAAGTAGAAGTTATGTAAGCAATATGGGATTTGGTCCCAGATAAAGCCCCTGGTCCGGATGGCTTCACCATAAGCTTTTATAGAGCCTTTTGGCCCATGATTAAAAAGGACCTGCTGCGAATGTTGAATGGAATGCAAAGAAAATATAAGATTGGAGGCAGCATAAATTCCTCCTTTCTCGCTCTAATTTCCAAAGAGTCGAATCTTGTGAATTTCACTTGTTTTTTAGTCTCCTTCTACAACGCAGCTTATAAAATTTTAACTAAGATCATAGCAACAAGATTAAAAAAACTCCTGCCGCAAATCATTTCAGAGAGCCAAGGTGGCTTGATGCAGAAGAGAAAAAATTTGGATAATATTATCCTTGTCCAAAAAGCAGTTCACTATAAAAAAAGGCAGGCGAGCCTGGTCTGGTTATCAAGTTGGACATGGCCAATGCCTCTAGGCTCTGACTGGGTAAGGCACTCTTATATTTTCTTGATGTTAGAAGAACTACGAATTTGTAATGAATTTATCAGATGGATTAAAGCTTATATTGGCTCCCCATGGATACTGCCGCTGGCAAATGGTCATCCCACCCGTTTCTTTGTTGCCTCAAGGGGCCTAAGGCAGGGCTGCCCCCTGTCCCCTTTGCTTTATATCATTATAACTGAAAGAATGAGAAGCGAGATAGGAAGGCAAGCTTGTTGGGTTGAGTATTGCTCGTTATGTAAAAGGGGTTAATCATTCACAGTTCGTAGATGATACCTTCCTTCTTGGGGGGGGCTCTAAAATAATTGTAAATTGCTTCAAAAGAATTCTGAATTCCTATCTCGACTTATCCGGAGGATTGGTCAATAAAAAGAAATGCCAACTATATGGATGGAACTGTTTTGAAGTGGCATTAAACTAGATATCAAGGATTTTAGAATTCCCTGTTGCAATCGATTGGAGATCGTTTAAATATTCAGGAATTCCAATTTCATTGGAAGCAACAAATGTTGAAGATTGGGAGGACGTTCTGCAAAAAATTAGAAAAAGAATCCAATTCTGGGGAGCGCAATGGTTAAATGTTGCAGGGAAGGTTGTATTAATTAAATATTTGTTGTCATCCCTTCTTGTTTATATGGGATCTAGTCTGATTTCCCCAAAAGGAATAATCCATCAGATCAGTGGTCTTCTTCAGAAGTTCCTCCGGCATGGGGGGAAAATAATGAAAAGCGATTCCATTTGGTGAACTGGAGCATAGTGCGTCTACCTAAAAGCTTCAGTGGGCTAGCGTTAAAAGACCCTGAGCTCATGAATCTCGCCTTGGGAGCAAAGAATGTTTGGTTTATCCTCTGAGACTCTAAAGAATGGTGTAAGCAGGCCTTTGTGCACAAATACTTTCAAAAAAGTAGGCTCACTAGACCCGAAAGAGGAATCTAGCCAGAGCAGGGATCAAAAATATGGAAATTGTGCAAAGTGGTGGCCCCTATCATCCTCGACCACTTGGGGTGGCAAGCAGGAAATGGCACGCGTATCAACCTGTGGAAAGGTCATGTTCCATCAGCACTATTATTGGCTGAGAATGAAGGATTTAAGGAGCTTGCTAGTTGGATGGAATCAAATGGATACAATAAGTTTTCCAACATTTCTCAATCGGTGCCAATTACCAAGAGAGGTTGAACAACAGAAAGAAATGAAGTTTTCGGTTGGCAAAGGAGCTGGAAAAAATCACCAGGCGGGGAATTGATTGCCTCTTGAGCCCCTGGTGGCCTAGAGTGTGGAGATGGTGTTTCTCAAGAAATCCCAAAGGGTTGGGGTGGAGGAATTGATCTTGGAAAATTCCTGAAGGATTTCTAGATGTTCTTTTGTTGTATGTTGACTTTACTGTGGGTTATGGAATCCCTGCATTGAGTGGAACCTCAGTGTTGTGTTTTGAAGGGTGGAGACCACTAGTCTCTAGAATCCCTATGTGTTTTATTGGTTTTAATTCAGCTAGTGGGTGGAGGTGGTTCAATCTCTGGGGTCCTTATTTCAGTTGATGGATGTGTTTAATCCTTGAAGCAAAAGATCTCTCAACCTCTAGAACCCGACTTGGGGGTGACAGCTACAAGTGAGATTTGGTTGTAGTTGTCTATAGTTGGGTGGAGAGTCAGAGTCCCAGACTCAGTTACCCATTCGTTTTGAGATAAGTATCTTTCATGTTCTCAAGAAATCAAGAATTTATATATATATATATATATATATATGTTTATTTTCATTGCCAGTCTAAAAATGATGTTTATTGTTGGCATGGTTCATGATTTCTTTAACTTTACGAATTGACCAATGTGTTGTTGTTACTGTGTAAAAGGTGTTGGAACAGCATGTGGAAGAATTGATTTAGTTCTTGCGGTAACTAGCATGCAATATACTTTATTGCAGTGATATGAATTTGTTTAATTACAAGATTGTGCGTGTTTACTATGGAATTTCAAGCTACATGAAGATGTGCAATGCATGAAATGCATGGTCTTATACTAACATCTTGGATGCAAGGGTTACTTCACTATGAAGGTGCTGGGTTACACTGGTAAAAAGAAGTGCCCAGCAATGCTAATGGATAGTATAGAAAGATTTGAAATCTTGTGTTCATTGCATGTTTAAATTGATGTATATGTAATGGTCAATTTGCTGCATGTTAATGAGTACATTTTGTATTGAAAGGAAGGAGGCCTTATTGCCATCCCTTCTCACTTTCTGCCTATGTTGACAGGGTTGTTGAGCCAAGAAAATGAGTTTATGCTCTGTTAATGAGCTGCTACAGCTCTCTGTATTTTGTAAAGAATGCACTTGAAAAATGTTGTTGAATTGATATCACGCATATGATTGAGTATTTCTTAAGTTTAGCCCTCAATTCCTTATGTATCTATTAGCCATTAAGTGCTGAAGATAAGGCTTGAAAAGTTGGAAAAGTTTGAAAAGTTCCAGCACTGTTAAAGTGTTGGAAATCTTTAAAAAAACTGCAAATTTTGATAGCAGGTCAGCCAGGTCGGAGGGCAGCCTAAAAGGCCTGACCTCCGGCGAGCCGACCGAACTCTCCACGCCTGCAGGTCAGGATTTCGAAGGGTCGGGAGCTATATCACAAGGTTTGTTGAACTTTAACCTTGAGGTTCGAATTTTGCGAACCTTAAAAAAGTTTTGAGGTTTGACAAACCTCATCGAACCTCATAGCCATTGACCAAGTCCGTAGATCAAAACTCATAACTTCATGTCACAACTCAAATTTGTAATTTATCCTTGCAGTCTCCATGTCCGTGATAGCATTTTTGATGTTTACTAATGTTGATTTCTTACTATTTTATCCTATAATTCTTTATATATATGTGTAGACGAATTTAATTGAGAACGTCATCCAAATCTCATCAACAAATTCAAACTCAAACCGAACCTAATCATTGTCAAACCCGAACTCGAACCCAAACCATGTGACATTGGTCGATAGGTCGGGGTGGTCGAGAGGTTGAGGTGGTCAGGGGTCAAACCCACCCCGACCGAATGAAATGCAGTGGAGGTGTGGTAGGGCCAACCCCGACCTAGGTCGAACGTTGGGCCCATCGTTAAAAAGTTAATAATGCGCCACATAGGGAAGGTCGACCCAAACCTCCTTGGGACTCGCACCCTCCACATGGTCCTATCCACAAAGGTTGTGTGTCAGATGCCACGTGGACCGTGGTGGGTTTGTGTGCCACATCACCTGCCATGAGGGCCTCTATGAGGCAACCACGTGGAGGTCATGATGACGTGGGGGCGAGGGTGTTATGGTCAATCTTTAAAATTTGAAAAATTCAGATTTGAAATTCTACTACAGTAACTGATTTATTTCTCCTACTTATTTTCCACAATAAGTTATCTACAAAAACCCTTCAGTAAATATCAAAATAAATTCCACTGCATTTATCACAAAATTTCATAGAGAAAATAATTGTGAAATATAAGCACAAGAATCAATCACATCAACACTGTTATTTTTGGACAATTGTCCCCAGAAAAACCCAATGCGAGAAAATTGGTGCAGCAGATGAGAGTTTATTTATTAATCTTCAGCAACAATCTCTTTACAAGGAATGATTGGCAGAATAACTGAGAAACATCCAACAAAACACCTAAGATAATTTTCTCCTAACTTCCAGAGAAATTTTGACACTCACGAGGCTCTTTGACCGACACTGCGTCACCTCTACATGATCCTCTGTGCAGGGACTGCGTGAGGACTGCATCACAGCTGTACTGACTCTCTGTGTTGTTCCTCTGCGTTGCCCCTCTACTGCTTTGCGTCCTTCTTCCTCAAGCTCTGACTGATGCTGAAACCTTCTTCTCCCTCTGCCATGCAACTCTCCCTCTGAAATCAAATTCTAAATTCTGAAAAATCGACTTCCCTCGGTTTACTGAGTACTTGCCTAGCTTGCTTTCCAAATGGCCCTCAAGCCTTCCTTTATAATCTTCTCGTTGACAAATCAATGGCCCAAATTAGAAGTCTAATCAACAGCGAAGATTAAAACTTGACTTGATTTTCGTTCTCTAGAAGATTCAACCTATGTTTTATTAATACCCATTAATTATTTGATTTCCCTAATTATAGACTTAGGGTCCCCATTAAAATAATCAATTATTCTAATAAAACATGAACCAAGTGCAATTTCCACAAACGGTTTATGGGTTCTTTGGAATACTGGTGTCTAAGCCTCCTCACCAATTTGAGACTTATATCACTTTCTTATGCTACGAAAACCAACATAAAAGGCCATAACTTTTGATCTCTACGTCGGATTGAGGTGAAATTTATATCGTTGGAATCGTCTCAACAAGATGAACGCAATGTTGTTGTTTATTTAAAATTCAGGAAAAGTAAAAAAAAAAAAAAAAAAAAATTGAAAATTTTGGCTCTTGTTCCCATAACTATACTTTTGGAGATGGGTTGGCAGAATATCCACCTCCTTCCAACTTTGGTTGGGTTTGGGGTTAGGTGAGGGGTGTTTATAGGTGGCATGATGGTATCGGAGAGTCCAGGGTCATTACTTGGACTGGATGGGCTCTCCCATGAGCAAAAGCAACATGTTTAGTTGTTTGTGACTTTGTGTGAATGATTGAATGCATGATTGATATGTTTTATTGTTATTGATGAGCTAACAATTTGTGTTGACAGAAATATGTTGTTGGAGATGCATGCATGTCTATTTGTTACAGTTGGCCTCATTATGACAGCTCTACAAAAGCAAGTTCATGGCATTATTTATTGTTATTTATTTATATTATCATGTGTCTAACAATTGCATGTGAATGACAGCACATCACAAGCAGCAAAAAGAGAGGGAAGAACCAAGAAATGAGGACAAGAATGGTACAATACAGCTTTGATCAGTCACAACATGGGTATGAAAAAGTAAGGACGAATGAAGAAGAAAGATCAGCTGGCCAAGGGGTAGGGGTAAACTCTCCTGATTGGAAAGATACCTTGAGAAGCCTGAAGGATGAGATCCGAAGCTGCAAAGCAAATAATGAAAGGCTGATCAAGGCTCAAGAAAGGCAGGTTGGGGTGAATGCAGCTATACTGCAAAGTCTCTCAGAGTTGAAGAGACAAAGGCAGCATGAGCTGGTAACTAGTCAAAGAGGCAAGCAGCATCCTTTGGGGTCAAAAGAGAAAATAAATGGGGTAGATGGTAGCAGGTCCAGGAAGAGGTACAGAGGTGAAAACAAGGACACTGTGAGAGGAGATGCACCATTGAGCACACCAGAAAGAAAAACCAGCATTCATGAGCATCACTCTGGTAGATATTCTAGCTCTTCTACCAAGAGATATCATCACCATTCTCAACATTACCATCATCAGAGAAAGAAGGAAAGGGACTATATGCCTAAAGAATTTAAGAATGCCAAACCACCTGCATTTGATGGAGAGATGAAGAAATATGAAGATGCAGAAACATGTTTGCATGGCATGAAGAAATTCTTCAAAATCCATGATCATTCTGAAAACATGAAAGCAAAAGTGGCCACCTATAGTTTGAAAGAAAAAGCAGACATATGGTGGGAGGATTTGAAGGATGTAAAAGGGAACACAGATTAACATGGAGCGAGTTTGAGAGATTATTTAAAGACAAATACTTATCAGAAAAATATTATGACAGCAAGGAAAAGGAGTTTTATGAGCTGAAAATGGGGCAGCTAACAGATGAAGAATGTATTACCAGATTTCTGAAATTGTTGAGATATGTGTCATATTTCAAGGAAGAGAAGGAAAAAGTTTAGTGATTTATTAGTGGGTTGCTTGTATCATTTAAAGACCACAGAGTTTTATGAACCAAAAACTCCAGAGGATGTCATAAAGAAATTAAGCATTGTTATGAACAAGCAAAGCGTAGGCCTGAATTTAAAAGTTATTGGAAAACAAGGAACAACAGTAAGGATAAGAAGAAATGGCCCAAGAAAACTGTGGACAAGAAGGTAGGAATGCATTCAGCTAGTGCAAATCAATTTCATCTGAAATCTAGTCCAATTGCCAAAGGTAGTGCACATCAACAGGGAGGAGAATAGCGCATATTTGAAAGTAAAGAGCAGTTGAAATGATGGACTTGGGAAAATCACCGAAAGAGAGACTGCCCACACCAGAAAAATGCAAGTCCAAAAATTTACAGCGCCAGGAAGCTCGGACTGTAGGGGATGTGGCACAAAGTCTACCCAGAATCTATGCAGCTATGGATAATTGTTAGGCATACCACCAGGGATCCATCATTGATATGGAAGGTAAGTTGTGTGATCAGAGTATTTCTACTTTAATTGATCTCGGCTCTAATTACAGTTATACCAGTCTGGAGCTAATGGAAAGGTGCAAGTTGGACAAAGAATTGCATGCAGAACCTTGGTTAGTACAGTTGGCAACAAGAACAAAGAGTAAAATCAGTTATTGGGTGAAATCGTGTGCATTTGAGCTCAGCAATATGCCACAACATCACATTTAAATTTGTTGTCATTGGGTGTGTTGTTGCTGCCTAGCACACACACCTAAGTTAGTAGGAAAATCCCCTTAACCCCACAAGGTGTTGTTTGGTGGCAAAACTAAGAAATGGGGTTGTCACCTATTTCCAACTCTCTCCGTTAAACCTCTCTCTTAGGTAAGTTAAGGGGGGTGGTCCCTAATGAAAAGTTATACGATCTGACTTTCTAGGATATTAAGTTAAGTGGAGTGTTTGTCAAAAATAACTTGTTTTCAAGATTTAATCAAGCATATGAATAAATGAGCAAATATCAAAAAGATATATTCAAGGTATAGACCAATGTCTTGTTGATTTTTAATGTACCTTGAACAAGTGGTTTCCCATGGGTTATAGTCTCTACCTAGGGAAAGGTGTCCAAAATAATTATTTTCCTAAGTGTGACTTTATAAAGTGAAAGTGATTTTGTAAGTGGTAAAGTCAATCTTAAATTATAAAGTGAAAGTGACTTTATAAGTGGTAAAGTAAATGTTAAATTATAAAGTGAAAAGTGACTTTAGACATAAAGTACAATGTGGGTACTTTATTTAATGGGTAAGTTAAAAAATAAAAAGTGAGAATTAAATGCACATTTATTCTCATCCCTTGATCTAAATGAATTTGGGCCATTAGATCTTAGGGTTGCCCAAAAGTCATTTAGGGAAACAAAAGCGGGAAAAGAAAAGAAACTGCATTCATTCATTCTTCATGAGCAGATTGGAGAAAGGAGGCTGAGAGCTGGAGAAAAGTTTTGAAAGAGAAATTTGTTGCAACAAGTTGAAGGAGTGATTTCTAGGCAAAGTTGGGCACGGAAATCAAGGCATAGAAGACAACAAAAGGTACAATACAAACAACATTAAATGTTGTGAGCTGCATGCAGTTCGAGAGCAGTTTTTTGAGCAAAAAAAATTGAAAAAAAAAATCCATACAGTGGTAAGGAAATCCGTACAGAATCCGTACAATACAGTCCATGTCCGTACAGTACAGCTTCAGCTTCAAGTGGGCATGGAAATCGAGGCAAACTGGGCACAATTTTCAAGGAGTTTTGGCCTGAAGAGATAAGTTGTATTTTGCTGTTTTGTTTTGTCTACAAATGTATTTTCCTGAACTTGAACGATAAATAAATTTGAAGAGCTCTCTAACAGGTTTTCCCCGGAGAATATTGAAGGGGTTTTTCCTGGGTCTAAGTTGACCAAAACTCTGTGTTGCTGGTATGTTTATGTCCATATTTATTTTCAGCATGTGTCGATAGTCCCATGTGTTTTAATCTGAAAATTTCATTTCCAGAATTCTATATGTTAAATGTAAATTGATGGGAAAGAACTTTAACTGAATGGGAGTGATAAGGTGAAATTAAAACCGGGTTGGGACTGCAAGAAACTTTTTTGTCATCAAATTTCAACATGGTATCAGAGCTACAAGCTGAAAATTGTAGTTTGAACCACAGACAATAGTTTGGGACAGCAAACAGCGGTTTGGACAGTGAACTAAATTTTTGGACAGCAAGGTGAAATTTCACACAGATTGAACTTTTGGGACAGCAAGGTGAGATGGAAAGTTCATTTCTCCATTTTCTTGGTTTTGCAAATTTTGAACGGCAGTGATGGCCATGTTCTTAAGTATAGAGGACAGACTGGATGGGATATCCAACTATGTCATTTGGAAGGACAGAATTCAAACAGTATTTGAGGAGGCAGCAGTTTGGGACATAGTGTGGCAAGAGGTTGTACCTCCTACTGCTGCAGATGAACTCGCTGAATTCACAAAAAATAATGAAAAGGAAAAAAGGATTTTGATGGACAGTCTGAAGGATCATGTGGTTCTTCAAGTGAGAGGAAACACATATGCATATCAGATGTGGACAGCTCTAACCACTCCCTATCATAGTACCAATGAGAGCAGAAAGATGGTACTCAAAGAACAATTGAAGAACATCATGATGACAAACGCTGAAAGTGTAGCTCATTATCTTGGCAGGGTCATACAGGTACGTGATGATTTGACTGCTATTGGTGAGGTAGTTGTAGAGTTATCAGAACCAAACCGGTTCCGGAAAACCGGCCGGTCCGACCAGTTTGGAGGCAAAACCGGTCCGAACTGGCCCTCCAAACCGGAAATCACCGGTTTGGTACCGAACCAGCCGGTTTCGACACCGAACCGGTCGGTTTTGACACCAAACCGGTCGGTTCTGTACCGGTCCAGTTCGGACCAATTCCATCGGTTCACAAGCCTGGGCATTAAAACAAATTAAATTAATATTATTTATTTTTTATAATTTTTAAATTATTATTTTTCCTAGTTACTAATGCTACCCTAGGCCCCCCCTAAAGCTACTTAAACACCCCCACCCCCTCTATTTCACTCACACTATTCATTCGAGTCTTGCAATTCTTGAGCTGAGTTCGGTGAGGAGAATTCAGAGAGTTTTTTGTAGAGTTGTTCTAAGGGAGATTTTTTGCAGATTTGAAGAGTTGATTGGAGTCTTGGAGAGTTGTTGGGTTGGCAGATTTTCGAGCTACTTCAAAGTTTTTTTTTTCCCAAAGATCTTTGGGTTTTCTTTAGTGGTTTTTGCAATTGGTGGAAGATTTTTTTTATTTTGTTGGAGCTGCTACATAGTTGATTTCAAAGGAATTTGGAGCTAATTTTCTCCAAAGTTTTAGAGGGTAAATCAAGGGCCATGGGAATCAAGCCATAATCCCATTGCAAACTTGGATGCTACTTATTCTTCAGATGAGGATAAGGGGGATGATCAGGATGATGATTCTGATGATGATTGATGATTGATTTGTTGTAGATGTAGCTTGTAGTATTATAGGTTGTAGCTTAATACTAATGATGTTATTTTGGACTATAAAGGCCTTTTAGAGCCTGCTTCTTGATGTTTGTAACACTAAGTGCTATTTTGGTTGTATGCACTATGACTTGCTATATAAATGAGAACTTTTGCATATTTGTGTATAAATGGTTTGGATTCATATGGATGCACATGAATATATCTTCTTCTTCTTTTTTTCTTTTTTTCTTTTTTGTTAATATGAATATTTTATGTGTTTTTGGTAAACCGGTTATTTTTACGGTTTTTTTCCGGTTCTGGTCCAGTTCCGACTGGTTCTCGGTCCACAAGATTTTCCAGTTCAATGACTGGTTCGGTTCCGATAACATTGGGTAGTTGCACCCACAGAGTTAGTCAGGATAGTCGTAGCAGGACTTCCTAATTCTTGGGAGATCTTTGGAGATATTGTTACCTCTAGGGAGAATCTTCCCAATTGGGACAGATTCTGGGATGATTGTGTGCAGCATGAGATATGGAAGACTGGCAGTGGTGGGGTGAAGATAGCAGATGAGGAGAATGTAGCCTTGACACCTAGGGGGAAGAACAAAGGGAAGGCCAAGAAAGGGGCGTCATCAGATGGGGCTAAGGGAAAGGAGAAGAAGAAGAAGAAAGATACATATATGTCTAAAGTCAAATGTTGGGCATGTCAAAAGATGGGACACTATGTTGCTACGTGTCCTGAGAGGAAAAACACAGGGAAGAAGGGTACTACGGCTTCAACAGAGGTGGAACAGTTTGTTTCATAGTTTAACAGAGATTTTGCATTTATTGCTTCTACATCTAGTAGGAGTACATCATCTGATGTGTGGTATGTAGATAGCAGGGCTTCCCGCCATATGACAGGTGCTCAGGTGTTCTTTTCAGAGCTTACCGAGAGGGCACTTGATATTGAGATTGTACTAGGAGATGACCACACTGTGAGAGTTGTTGGTGTGGGGACTGTGACCTTTGAGAGGGATTCTTTACCTCCCTTGAAAGTCATGGATGTTTTGTATGTTCTGGGGATGAAGAAGAACTTGATTTCAGTGTCTGTTATGGAGGAGAAGGGGTTTGACGTCACTTTATCAGGAGGGCAGGTATTGATGCATCCCAAGGGAACTTCCATCACTTCGGCCAAAGTGATTGGAGTACCCTCTAGGAAACTATCCAGGTTCAGTTTTCAGTCAACGGGAGCATTGGTGAGTAGCACATCTGGTAGCACTCACACTAGTACCACCAGCAGTAGAGACTTGTGTGAGTTATCGCACCGAAGGATGGCGCATATGCATCATGGAGTTTTGAGAGTTTTGGGGGAGATCACTACTGGAGTTCCTTATATAAGTGTCAAGCATTATGAGGTTTGCAGAGGGTGTGCTTTGGGCAAGTACACCAAGTTACCATTCCCAGCGTGCGACAGCAGATCTACAGGTATACTAGACTTGATTCATACTGATGTTAGTGGTCGTATGTCTCATGTGTCTTTGGGTAGTTATGAGTATTATGTTATATTCATTGATGACTACCCTAGGAGGACTTGGATATATTTCCTGAAGACCAAGGATGAGGTCTCCAGTCGCTTTAAAGAGTTCAAAGTTCTTGTGGAAAAGAAGACAGGTAGGAAGATTCAAGTCTTGAGGTCAGACAATGGTGGTGAGTACATCGATGGTGCGTTTTCTGACTTCTGTGCACAGGAGGGCATTAGGATAGAGTTCACGGTTCCTTACAACCCCCAGAAGAATCGGGTGTCTGAAAGGAAGAATAGAGCTATTTTTGGGGTTGCTAGAGCGATGATTCATGATCAGGGGTTGCCTTTGTTTTTATGGGTTGAGGCCTGCGATACTATTGTTTATCTTCAGAACAAGAGTCCTCACAGAGTATTAGGGAATATGACTCTGGGGGAGGCCTTCACTGCAGAGAAGCCTCATGTGGGACATCTTTGTATCTTTGGATGTCTCACATATTCTTATATCCCCAAGGAGCAGAGGACGAAGCTGGAACCCATGGCAGAGAAGGGTATCTTTATGGGTTACAGCAAGACTTTGAAGGCCTATCAGATCTTCATTCCTTCTAAACAGAGAGTGGTGATTAGGAGGGATGTGAAGTTCGAGGAGGAGAGATTTTATCGGAGATCACGAGAGTATGATGAGAGAGAGTCACAAAATTCTCCTCAGCAAGGAGGTCAAGTACAGGGAGCAAGATCTCAAGGTTCTGAATCGACTGGTACAAGACGTACTTCAGTGTCAATGACATCTAGGGCACCAGTGGTGAGTTCACCGAGCACTTCTTTAGGGAGTCCACTAGTACAGAGATCACATGGCACTTCAGCGGACACAGGCACAGGTTCTTCGAGGACATGTGTTGGTACAAGCACACCAGGGTCAGTTGGCAAACCTTCAGGTTCACTAGACTAGGGGGCAGAGGATGAGTTCCCTATGGGGAAGTTTCTTCAGGGAAGAGGAGGCCCAAGTGGCTTCAAGACACCTTGAAGTAAGCGGAATCCGCTGGTCCTTCGAAGAAGGTGAACAGGGAGAGTGTGCCACTGGAGCGGTTTCGCAGTTTTGTAGCCAAGGCTACAATCATTGTTGACCCTGAGCCTACTAGCTATGAGGAGGCTGCCAGCGAGGAGGTATGGAGAAAGGCTATGGTGGAGAAGTATGCCTCGAGCATTAAGAACAATGTCTGGGAGGTGGTGCCTAGGCCTGAAGGCAAGCCAATTGTAACTTCCAGGTGGCTTTACAAGATCAAGCATGCTGCAAATGGCAGCATTGAGAAGTTCAAGGCGAGGTTTGTGGCTAGAGGGTTCTCACAGATAGAGGGAGTTGACTATGATGGGACCTTCGCTCCCATAGCTCGGTACATTTTTATCCGGTCCCTTATTTCTATTGCTACAGAAATGGGTTGGCAGATCCATCTGATGGATGTGAAGACCGCATTTTTGAACGGAGTTATAGAATTGGAGGTGTATGTTGAGTAGCCACAAGGCTTTAAGGTACATAGGTGGGAGACCCATGTATGCCAATTGAGGGGAGCACTCTACGAACTTAAGCAAGCTCTGAAAGCTTGGTATTTGAGAATTGATACTTATTTGCAGCAGATGGGTTTCACGAACAGTGATGCAGATCCGAATCTATACTACATTGTTGTAGGGGATGATCCGCCATTCTTGTGCTATATGTTGATGACTTGTTCATTACTGGGGCAGAGAGACCGATTAGTGGTTGCAAGGAGGATCTTGCTATGGAGTTTGAGATGAAGGACATTGAGTTGATTCATTACTTTTTGGGGCTTGAGGTGTGGCAGGAGGAGGGGCATATCTTTCTGGGGCAGGGGCAGTATGTTGTGGATGTGTTGAACAGATTTCACATGGCAAACTGTAGACCCATGTCTACATCTATGATCACCAACTGGAACAAGCTTCATGCTTCGGATTCTAGTTTGGTGGATCCCACATTGTATAGGCACCTTATTGGGTCCTTGATGTATCTGGTCAACACTAGGCCAGATATATGCTTTGCAATGAACACACTTAGTTAGTTCATGGTTGAGCCCCGGAGGGGACTCTATATTATGTTCTGGACTATAGGCGGGGAGATGGAGTGAGATTGGCAGGTTTCACAGATTCAGATTAGGCAAGGAGTGCTTCTGACAGGAAAAGCACTTCACGGTGTTGCTTCGGATTAGATTCAGCAGTTGTGTCGTGGTTCAGTCGAAAGCAAAAGTCAAGTGCTTTGAGCTCTTTTGAGGTTGAGTATATGGCCGCCAAACAAGCTAGTTGTGAGGCAATTTGGCTTTGCAAGTTATTGTATGGCCTATTTGATCAAGAGTTGAGACCAACAGTTATTCACCGTGATAATCAGAGTTGCATTAAACTCACGGAGAATCAAGTGTTTCATGATAGGTCAAAACACATTGACATCAGATATCATTTCATCAAGGACTATGTTCAGAAGGGGGCAATGAAGTTGGAGTATATATCGACAAATGAGTAGGTGGTCGATGTTCTCACTAAGTCCTTGCCAAGAGGCAAGCATGTCCATTTCAGGGACAAAATGGGTGTGGTGAGAAACACTTTCCTCAGTAAGAGGGAGTGTTGATTTTTAATGTACTGTAAATTTTTGTAGATGTTCTATGCTTGATGCAACTTTACTTTTTATCCCAATATCAGTCAGTAATCACATAAGCAATAAAGTAAAATGCTGAAAGAACATACCAGTAGATCGACAAAAGACAAGCTAGAAATATATAAGTGTGTTGGTGCATTATGGCAGTTAATAGGATGCTTCAACCAGCAAAGTCTCCATATGGTCAGCCAACCAGAAGTGTTACGCAACCCTCTAGGACATCCAAAACAGTCAACTCCAAAAGTCAACCAAAAGTCAACGTTGTCAGTCAACAGTCAACGCAAACAACAGCAGTAGCTAGGTCAACGCAGCCAAGTCAAAGTCAACGTCTAGCCTCGAGAATAGTGCCAAAAAATGCGAATTTGGAAAATCAAAAGTTTGGGAGAGTTTCAAGTCCATTTGACCTTGCATTGACCAAAGTCAACATTGGTCAATGCTACTGCAGAAACCCTAGGCCGAAAACATAAATGTGTTGCTTGCTGAAATTTCCCACGTGTGAAGAGAAGAGCCTCTAAGGTGATCGAACCAATCAGATGAGGAGAGAGAAATGTGTGAGGTTGACATGTGTGAAAATGTCCTCCAACGTTGACCAATATATATCCATCAATGAGGGTGTGTGACACAACTGCTGGGGCACAAAACCTTAAGGCCGACCTGCACATATTTTGAATAAATTCAAAATAAATGTTCTGCTCATCGGATCAAGATGATCTTTAGATCTATCTTGCACCTCTTCGAAAGAGGAATCCAATAAAAATATTGGCATCTTCATCTGAGCATCACAACATGGAGTTTGGACCTAGTTGTCCAAAATTAACACTCCCTCTCAACTAGGGAGAACTCCATCCACCTGTGCAATCCAAACATCGTGTGTCATCTCGCAGTAACTTGCTTTGTTGCCTTCTTTATTTCAGAACAGAAGTGGGTTAGTCACAAAGACATCATTCCCGGCTGACAAATTCAACCCAGAGTTCTGAAACCTCTATAGGACTCACAAAGAGTCTCATACCAACCCGAAGATGGTTTACCTGACCCGAAGTCAGTTGGAGGTCCGAAACCTCACTATACTTGATCCCAGATCAAGTGGTTGGACCGTGCCATCCTAAATAGAAAGTACGGCAATCTCTAATGCGTCCATCAGTCTTTGCTACTAGTCTCTAGCTTTTCCCACCTCACTAGCCAAATGAGAAGTACTTCCCATGAGCCCTGAACTCAATATGTAGGATGCATACAGGGCACAGATATTGAGAGGTGAACCAGCTCAATCATCATAACGGTGGGGCAGAAACACACCAACAAGGTTCGGCAAGCCTAGCCATGTGGTTTCTTATAGCAGCTCCGAGAAGCAATCCCCAAAGCCCCCCAGAGCTCCCAAAGCTCATCGTCCAACAGGACCCTCAGCATAGGGTCCTTCCACGATACCAAGATTCTCACAAAAGGTTAAGAACTTGACCTTCCCCAGGGGCTTTGTGAGAATATCCGTGACCTGCTCATCAGTTCCTACATGATCAAACCTTATAGCGCCTCACTGTACCATATCCCAGATAAAGTGGTACCTGATATCAATATGCTTGGATCAATCGTGGAACATGGGATTCTTGGACAACTGAATCCCACCTTGGTTATCACAGAGTATCACGGTGGTATCTAGCACATGCCTGAACAGCTCACTGAAGAGCTTTCGCAACCAAACTGCTTCACAATAGGCCATACTCGCTGCAATGTATTCAACCTCCGTAGTGCTCAGAGCCACCGACTTTTGCTTCCTACTCATCCATGATATCGAAGCAAAACCAAGTGTGAAGCAGCATCCCGATGTGCTCTTACGATCCACCACACTGCCAGCCCAATTGGCATCAGTATATCCATGGAGTGTCACGCTCCCGGCAGTGTATCTCAGCCCCTGGTTTATCATGCCCCGAAGATATCTCAACAGATTCTTGGCACCAACTTAGTGAAAGTGATGAGGCGCAACCATATGTTGACTCAAAGTGTTCACTGCAAAACATACGTCCGGACAGGTGTTCACTAAGAACATCAGGGACCCTACAAGTTGACGATACTCAGTAGGATTTGCTAGCATGGGCCCAGCAACGCTACCACTCAACTTCTTAAAGTTGAGCTCCATCAGTGTCGACACAGACTTACAGTCCACCATACCAAATATTTCCAGAAGCTTCACAATGTATTTTCCTTGAGAAACGAAAATCTTGCCAAATCTCTGCCAGACCTCCAGGCCTAGGAAGTAATGCATTAGTCCTAGGTCCTTCATCTCAAACTCAGCAACGAGCTCCCTCTTGCACTAATGAATGAGAGGGTCAGCACCTGTCAGGAAGAGGTCGTCCACATACAGCACCAGAATGAGAGGCTTTTCTCTATCGACCTTGTAGTAAAGGTTCGAATCAGCACTACTACGAGTGAAGCCCCAACTTCATCAGGTAGCTATCTATCCTCTCATACCAAGCTCTGGGTGCTTGCTTCAACCCATAGAGGGCTTTCTTCAACCTGCAAACATGGGTGTCCCGATCCTGGACTTTGAACCCCAGAGGTTTCTCCACATACACCTCTTCCTTTATCGCACCATGAAGAAATGCGGTCTTCACATCCATCTGATGAAGACTCCATCCTTGCGTAGCAGCAAGGGCTATAATAGATCGGATGGTGGTATCGGCCACATGTGCAAATATATCATCATAGTCTAGACCTTCTTTTTGAGAAAAGCCATGGGCAACGAATCTTGCCCTAAATTTTTCAGCACTTCCATCAGATCCATGCTTGATCTTGTAGAGCCATTTCGAGGTGACAACTGCTTTGTCCTCCGTTCTTGGAACCACATCCCAGACATCATTCTTCATTATGGACTCATATTCTTCGTGCATAGCATCCTCCCAGACTTGACGCTTTACGGCTTCCTCAAAAGATCCAGGCTCAGATTGTACAATAGTCCTCATGGCTACTAGATACCCTTGGTATCTATTCGGCTTCTTGCTTTCACGGAATGTCCCCCTTGGGGCCACATGTTCGTCAGCATCCTCGCGAGTGTCCCTGAGCCATGATGGTCTCTTCCTCATCGAAGGAGGTAGATCAATCAGGTCCATCGGACCTTCAACATCAGGCATCGTCTCATCCTCTGATTCTTCTTGATTTCCAGGCCTCGCCTCATGATCTTCCTCAAATCTCGGAAGATTGACTACTTTCCTCAGGGAAGCATCTTCGTCAAAGGTGACATTGTGGCATATCTCCACTTCCCTTTGACCAGGCACATAGACTCTATAGGCCTTCGAAGTTTCATTGTAGCCCAAAAACATTCCCTTCTTCCCAAAAGCATCCAGCTTGCTCCTCTTCTCTTTCGGCACATGAAAATAAATAGGACATCCAAAAACTCTAAAATGTGAGACGCCAGGTTTCTTACCAGAGAACCTTTTCGGGAGTTTTGGAGTCCAGAGCAAAATGCGGGCATCGGTTTTGTATGTACACAACAGTGTTCGCAGCTTCTCCCCACAAAAATTTCGGTAGTCCCTAGTCACATAGCATGGCACGGGCAGCTTCCAGAATGGTCCTATTCTTTCATTTAGCAACGCCATTCTGCTCAGGAGTATAGACAGTTGTGGTCTCCCTCTTGATGCCAACTTCTCTGCAAAAGTTTTTGAACTCGTTCGCCTCATATTCAGTGCCATTATCGGACCTCAAAATCTTGATCTTCTTCCCTTTCAGATTTTCCACCAAGGCTTTGAAGGTACGGAACCACATGAAAGCCTCATCCTTCTTTTTCAAGAAGTATATCCAGGTTTTGCGAGAGAAGTCATCTATGAATATCATATAATAAGAACATCCTCCCAAGGATGTCACGGGCAGCATACCAGACAGATCAAAATGTACTAATTGCAAGACATCAGATGTCTTTGTGACGCTTGAGGGGAAAGGTCCCCTTGTATGCTTCCCTTCGTCACAACCCTGACATACACCTTCATGATTATTTGTGAACTCGGGCATCCCCGTCACCACCTTCCTTGCTTCGGGAAGGGCTTTGTAGTGAAGGTGTCCAAACCTCCAGTGCCATAGTTTTGTTTGTCGGATAGTATCACACGTCATCGCTCCCAGTGGACTTCCTCCAACCTGGTAGAGTGTATCAACTCTAAACCCAATCGTGATAGCTTCCTCGAAACTCTTCTTCCAGATACGCACCTTCCCATCAATGAAAGCCACATTGAAACCTTTGTCTTCCATGGCTGAAATAGACACAAGGTTCTTCTTCAAATCAGATACATAGAGTACATCCTGCAAACGGAGGACTTGACCTTGAGACAAGTGGAAGGTCACAATCCCTGTACCTTTTACGGGATATGTGGCATTATCTCCAAGGATAATTTCCAGATTAGTATCATTCTCAACCATATCAGAAAGTGCTTCCTTGAACCCAGTGATGTGCCTTGAGGCACCACTATCTATCAACCAGACATCCATAGCGTCGGGTGGAGATGTAGCAGAGAGGGCAGATACAAGAATGAATTCATTTCTTTTATCAACAACATTTGATTTCTCATACCTGGAATTTCTCGACCTTTTGAAAGGTTGACCATTTCCGCCGAAGGGAGCCTTCCTCTTCCCCTTGAACCTGTTGTTACTTTGATTGCCATTCCTCCAGTTGTTGTTGTTTCATCATCATCAGGAGAATCCTTCTTGAAAGGGCATTCTCTAGCATAGTGACCTGGCTTGTGACAAGTGTAACACTTGCCCTTCTTTCCTTGGGCCCCTGCTTTTCCTTTGTTTTGTCGACCACCAAAGTTCTTTTTAGTATGAGCAGCGAAGGCAACATTTCCTTCATTTTCATATTCCTTCATCCTTGTCTCTTCTTGTACGCATCTCGAGAGTACTTCGTCAAAATCAAGTATCACATTGTTATTGAGAACGGTAGTGTTGAATACATGCCTTTCAGATGAGAGACCTCCAAGAGTGGTGAGAACCATCTCTCGATCAGCTATTGTCTCCCCAATAGCCAGAAGATTATTCCTGATTTCGGTCAGCTTCAAAAAATATGATTGAACAGACTCATCCCTGCCTTCTTCAGATTCTTCAATTGGTTCTTGAAGAATAGGACTTGATTCGCATTGTTGGCCTTGAACATGTTGACCAACTTATCATACATCTCCTTGGATGTGCCCAGCTCAGAGATGAAGGTAACCAGACTCTTATGAATTGAGTCCCTGATCTTAGCTTTGCTTTGATTTCCCCCTTCTTGTACTTTGTTTTGGCAACAACAGTTGCAGTGGATGGAGGCTCTTGAATTTTACCCTGCACATAGTCCATGACATCTTGGTCTTCCAACATAAGATCCAATGTCATCTTCCAAGCATGGAAGTCATCCTTCCCAGTCAATTTGTCATCAGCCTTAAAGCCATTGTAGTTTGAGGAACCCATGCTCTTCTTCGATGATTGCTACAAATTAGGGCTTTGTCTTCAGCTCAACTCCGAAACCATGTGAATTTTTTAAGATGTTCTATGCTTAATACAACTTTACTTTTTATCCCAATATCAGTCAGCGATCACATAAACAATAAAGTAAAATGTTGATAGAACATATCAGTAGATCGACAAAAGACAAGCCAGAAATATATAAGTGTGTTGGTGCGTTACGGCAGTCAATAGGATGCTTCAACGAGCAAAGTCTCAATATGGTCAACCAACCAGAAGTGTCACACAACCCTCTAGGACAGCCAAAGCAGTGAACCCCAAAAGTTAACCAAAAGTCAACGTTGTCAGTCAACGATCTACGCAAACAACAGCAGCAGCTCGGTCAACACAACCAAGTCAAAGTCAACGTCCAACCTCGAAAATAGTGCCAAACAATGCAGATTTGGAAAATCAAAAATTTGGGAGAGTTTCAAGTCTGTTTGACTTTGTGTTGACCAAAGTCAACGCTGGTCAATGCTGCTGCAGAAACCCTAGGCCGAAAACAGAAATGTGTTGCTTGTTGAAATTCCCACGTGTGAAGAGAAGAGCCTCCAAGGTGATCGAACCAATCAGATGAGGAGAGAGAAATGTGTGAGAATGAGATGAGTGAAAATGTCCTCCAACGTTGACCAATATATATCCATCAATGAGGGTGTGTGACACAACTGCTGCGGCACAAAACCTTAAGGCCGACCTGCACATATTTTGAATAAATTCAAAATAAATGTTCTGCTCATTGAATCAAGATGATCTTTAGATCGATCTTGCACCTCTCCGAAAGAGGAATCCAATAAAAATATTTCCATCTTCATCTAAGCATCACAACATGGAGTTTGGACCTGGTTGTCCAAAATTAACATGTACCTTGGACAAGTGATTTCCCATGGTTTAGTCTCGACCTAGGAAAAAGTGTCCAAAATATTATTTTCCTAAGAGTGACTTTATAAAGAGAAGGTGACTTTATAAGTGGTAAATTCAATGTTAAATTATAAAGTGAAAAGCGACTTTAGACATAAAGTACAATGTGGGTACTTTATTTAATGGGTAAGTTAAAAAATAGAAAGTAAGAATTAAATGCACATTTATTCTCATCCCTTGATCTAAATGAATCTGAACCATTAGATCTTAGGGTTGCCCAAAAGTCATTTAGGGAAACAAAAGGGGGAAAAGAAAAGAGAGATTGCATTCATTCATTCTTCATGAGCATATTGGAGAAAGGAAGTTGAAAGCTAGAGAAATACTCTGAAAGAGAAATTTGTTGCGGCAAGCTGAAGGAGTGATTATGTTGAAAAGTGTAACTAGGTCGGTCTTCATGTTGACTATGTAATTATGTAATTATGAAAAAGAAGAAGTCAAAATAATATATATTATTGTTGTATTTACTTCTTGGGTTTCATGAGCATAATTTATTAAGTAGATGGACTTCTTCTTGATGTCCATTAGGTTTGATTTAAGTGTCAAATCTAGTCTAGCTATATGCTCTAGGACCTTGTGGAATAATCTGACAACAACCCTCAATGCAACGTTGGAAATCAAGCTCCTAATACAGTAAAAACAGTTGTCACTATAAATACCCAACTAGGCTGCACAGAACAGAGACATATCAACTCGCATTATCTCTGAAATTTGCAGATCGAATCTCAGGAAATTTGCGGATCATATCTCTGAAATTTGCGGATCAATCTCAGGAATATTTTCGGATCAAATCTCAGAAAAATTGCAGACAGGACAGTGAATAAGAGCAATATATGTATATAGATAAGTGCAGGAAGGGCAGCATATAAGAGCAACATATGAATGTGGATAAGTGCATGAGTAGACTTCAGAAGACTATTGCAAGGATAAGTTGCTGATATACATTGTTAAGGGTTGTGATAACAAGATAGAATTAGCAGAAGTTGAGACAGTGATCATAAGGTGAAGAGGCAGTGATAGTGAGGAAGGTAAATCTATGATTTACCTTCCTACTGTTCAAGCAATTCAACTACAAGCATATGCAAGGTGAAGATCAAGTGTTGATGAAGAACTAAGCAATTTGGTGAAGAGAATATTCAAGGTTGAAGAAGTTGAATCAAGGTCTTGGAAGCATATCTAAGTCAAGGGTCTAAGTTTGAGTCATGGTACTTGTCATTTGAAGATCTATAACAAGAATTCTTTGCGGGTTTTCCTCTCCAAGAGGGAGAGGTTTTGCCCTGGCTCTACGAGCCTAAATTTTGTGTCTTGTGCATTTTGATGATTGACTTGATGAAACATTAACTAAACTAAAAGAAGAGAAGACATAAGTATCACAAGTAAGGTCACAAGTAATTATCAAGAAGGGAATTTGTATTAACCTCCAACCCTCCAAATTCTCAACATGGTATCGAAGCTAAGGTGCTGAACACTAGGGCCACTTGTCAACAAAGACACTCAAAGAAGCAAAGATCAAAGTTTGGGTTGGAAAGTCAAATGATTTTGCAAAGAAGACAACCTAGTTACTTCAAGTGAGATCTCCTATCTCATTCAAAAGATCAACTCATTAAAGAAAATAATCTTTGCCATCAAAGATTTGCACTCAGAACATTGTTTGAACAGAACCTCATCTTCTCAAGATATTCTTTATAATCAAGGGTTCAAGTACACCAACAATGAAGAAGCTCCTACCTTAAAAGAAACCCTTGACTTCATTTTCAATCATCATCAAGGAAGTTGCAAGCCAATCCACTCAAGTAAGTATTCATGACCCTATATGTCAAGATGCCTTATTGCAAAGAAAGCAACACGCTGGTTGGGTCATCAAACTTTAGTGCATGGAAGAAAAGGACAGACTTGAATTTAGTTGAAGACGAAGTAATGGACTATATCGAAGGATCTATTGTTCAACCCTCAAAAGAAGATGCTCCAGCCCATGCCAAGTACATGAAGGGAGAAATTAGAGCCCAAAGGATTCTCATAGAATCCATTAAAGACTCTCTCATTCCCTATGTATCAAAACTAAAGACTGCAAAACAAATATATGAGAAATTGGTGGAGCTATTCTCTGTGAGTACTGCAGGAGAAGCAATCTCTCTGAGACAAGAACTATACAAAATGAAATTATCAAGGGAAGAAGGAATCACTCCATACTTCATGAGGATTTCTAAAAGAAGAGATCAATTGTAGGAACTAGGAGAAGTAATGTCTGACACTGAGATGACTACAGTGGTGTTGAATTCTCTACCAGAGGTATGGGGAAATTTCACTTCTAGTTTATACGGGAAGAAAGAAGGCACCCCATTCCATGATTTATGGTCAATATGTAAAATAGAGGAAACAAGACTAAAGGCCAAAGTTGGTGCAGGACCAAGTGAAGAGAATCATGCCTTTGCAGCCTCATACAGGAAGAAAAGAAGATTCGGAAAATTTGGCCCTCAGAATAAATTAAGGAATATGGACAACATACGATGCTTTGGATGTAATGAACTTCAGCATTATAAAAGAGATTGTCCTAAATCTGGAAAGGACAAAAGGAAAAAGGAAGAAGCCCATGTCACTAATGAAAGAGAAGAACCTGATGCTAAGAGATCTAAGAAAGAGGAAGCAAGAGACCTCTATTATGATTAAGATCATCTTTCTCTTTAAGTGATTTCTGATTGATTGTAAAATAGTATGTTAGGAAGCAATGTACATTAATAAGCATCACGATAGAAGCATGAAAAGGAGCTATCGGTGAAACAGCTTCTGGAAAACCACTCTACTAAAGTAAAGCAGTCATCAGATCAAGGGTCATCATGGAGACAGAATTTTGGGATGTGATGACATATTGATGGAGCAGGCCAAAGGAATGAAGCTCTTCATTCTAGAGAAATTGCTACAGGATGACTCAAGGAAATGGGTATGAGGTATGCAGACATATATGTCGATATTGGATGTTGTGAAGTCATGTCATATGGTTGCAAGTAATAGACTTCCATATTTAGAAGTATGATCTATGAAGGATTTCTTAGTATACTGAGATATGAAATCAACATAATATGTCCTCATAGAATATGAGGTGGTTGTACATAAACAAAAAATTGGAAAATTTGGAAGATCCTGGGAATAAAGAATGTGCAGAGAGGAAGAGATCATGAAATGCAACCATGTCAAGAGGCAGTTATCATCTAGAGGCCAAGAAGATGTGACTAGGAGATCTCCTAGGAAGATATGTAGACTTTGACGGAACTCTGGTAAAGAAGAAGACCCTTGGCAAAACATATCATTAGGAGATGTGTCAATCTGTGTGAAGGATGCCGATGCCTACAGGAAGATGTCATGGTGAAAGATCATCACTAAGGTAACTTTTGTTCTAAAAGTTCATATGTATATGTTTACCTGGATGAATTTGTGCAGCGCTGCTAATCATGAGAAAGGATGTATGATCCCTGGAGATGATTCGAAGGGAAGCAGCATGGCATAACGGTGGACCAGATAAGGAAGTTTGATGAATCACTTTCTGATAGCTCACATGACTCAGGGATGAAAGTGATGGATGATTTGTGCCCATGAAGCTAAAAATTGAAGATTCCTCAATATCGAAATCCATAACATCGAGGACAAGAATTCTTCATGAGCAGTTGGGTGTCTCACCATTGCTGCTGAAGGTCACTGGTTAAGAGGGAGCCTGGTGATAAGTTTCTTACTCGGAAGAAACTTAGTAATTCCTAAGAATGAGCTTAGGTACATTCCTTGTATAGGAATGAGTACATTCCCTTGTGGAATAGGTCCTCCCTGGTTGAGAGGGAGAGATAGACACATCATTCTGGTCTTCACTTGGGAAGACAGAATGGAGGATTGGGTAATCATCTGGCATTCGATACTCTTTGAGAATGTGTTAGGGCATTCAAGATAAGAGTAGTCGTGGACCGATATTCTTTGAGGGCTAGCTACCCAAGAGAAAAATAGTCCAAGAAGGTCATACTTTGGGAACACCCTGGTGGAGTATGTACCTTGGAGAGACAATGACGATGGTGTCTATAATCATGTGTCTCGCCAGCATTGTAGCCCATTGTCTCATTGAGAGATGGGGTTGTTAGTCAAGGCCTTGCACTAGGACAATGTTGGTTGATATGATCATATACAGATGCGATTACCAATCCGATTCTTCTTATGAGATTCTTCAGTTTGAAAGTGACCATGTCCCTGTATGAATACCTCCCTAGTTAAGAGGGAGTGTTGAAAAGTGTAACTAGGTCGGTCTGCACGCTGACTATGTAATTATGTAATTATGAAAAAGAAGAAGTCAAAATAATATATATTATTGTTGTATTTGCTTCATGGGTTTCATAAGTAGATGGACTTCTTCTTGATGTCCATTAGGTTTGAGTTAAGTGTCAAATCTAGTCTAGCTATATGCTCCAGGACCTTGTGGAATAAGCTCACAAATACCCTCAATGCAACGTTGGAAGGAAAGCTCCTAATACAGTGAAAACAGTTGTCACCTTGTTGGAATACTCCTTGGAGAAGTCGGCCTCATAACAGTTGGACAAGTCGGCTTAAGATCAGTCACAGCTATTCAAACATTGGTCGGCTTAATTACAAGTTGTGACAACTATAAATAACCAACTAGGTTGAGCAGAACAGAGATATATCAGCTCACATATCTCTGAAATTTGCAGATTAAACCTCAGGAAATTTGCGGATCAAATCTCAAGAAATTTTGGAATCATATCTCTGAAATTTGTAGATCAATCTCCGAAATATTTGTGGATCAAATGTCAGAATAATTGCGGATAAAAAGAGAGTATATACGTGCGAACAGGACAGTAAATAAGAGCAGTATATGTATACAGATAAGTGCAGAAAGGGCAGCATATTAGAGCAGCATATGAATGTCGATAAGTGTAGGAGTAGACTTCAGAAGACTATTGCAAGGATAAGCTGCCGATATACATTGTTAGGGGTTGTGATAACAAGATAGAATTAGCAGAGGTTGAGAAAGTGATCATAAGGTGAAGAGGCAGTAATAGTGAGGAACTGTTCAAGCGATTCAACTACAAGCATATGCAAGGTGAAGATTAAGTGTTGATGCAGAACTAAGCAATTTGGTGAAGAGAAGATTCAAGGTTGAAGAAATTGAATCAAGGTCTTGGAAGCATATCTAGGTCAAGGGTCTAAGTCTGGGTCATGGTACTTGTCATTTGAAGATCTATAAGAAGAATTCTTTGTGGGTTTTCCTCTCCAAGAGGGAGAGGTTTTCCCCTAGCTCTAGGAGCCTAACTTTTGTGTCTTGTGCATTTTGATAATTGACTTGATGAAAAATTAACTAAACTAAAAGAAGAGAAGACATAAGTATCACAAGTAAGGTCACAAGTAATTATTAAGAAGAGAAGACATAAGTATCACAAGTAAGGTCACAAGTAATTATTAAGAAGAGAATTTGTATTAACCTCCAACCCTCCAAATTCTCAACAGATGCCTGGGCAAAGCTGGGTACGAAAATCAAGGCATAAAAGACAGCAGAAGGTACAGTACGAACACATTTAATGTTGTGAGCTGCACGCATTTCGAGAGCAGTTTATTGAGCAAAAAAATTGAAAAAAAAAAAAAAATTCGTACAACAGTACGGAATACATACAGTACAGTCTGCGTTCGTACAGTACAACTTCAACTTCAAGTCAGCAAGGAAATCGAGGCAACGTGGGCACGATTTTCAAGGAGTTTTGGGCTACAGATATAAGTTGTATTTTGTTGTTTTGTTTTGTCTGCAATTGTATTTTTCCTGAACTTGAAAGATAAATAAATTTGAAGAGCTCTCTAATAGGTTTTCCCCGGAGAAGATTGAAGGGGTTTTACCTGGGTCTAAGTTGACCAAAAATCTGTGTGTATTTTTCTTTTATGTGTTGTTGCTCTGTTTATGTCCATATTTATTTTCAACATGTGTTCACAATCCCATGTGTTTTAATCTGAAATTTTCATTTCCAGAATTCTATATGTTAAATGTAAGTTTATAGGAAAGAGCATTTAACTGAATGGGAGTGATAAGGTGAAATTAAAACTGGGTTAGGATTGCAGGAAAACTTTTTAGTGATCAAATTTCAACATGTCTTAAAATAAGTAACAATAGCTTGCCCAAAATTGAAATCAAGATACAAATATAGACAATCCTGCAAGGTCAAATTTTAGACCAAGACGAGCATATAAACATCAATTGCAACCATAAAGGAGATAGTACTTGAAAGTAAATACTCAAACGACAAGATAATGACATCAACTACTCATGAGCAAAATGATCATCAAAACAAAAAATATATGAAACAACTCGAAATAGAGTTTCAAAAATGAAGGATATTCCAAGTACAAGAAAGGTAATTGTTGCAATTGTAAAATATCCAAATACTTGCACTATAAAGCAAATGCTTCTTGAGAAAATGAGGATATTTGCGAATACAACTCAAATAAATTCAAGATAGCATATATAGGAGAATTGTATTGCAAGTAAAGTGAAATTTTCAGGTATAGATGCTCTTAGTTTATTTTATTATTTATATTCTAAAACAAAGTTTCAATTGAACTTCGTTCCCCGGACCTCACCTTTGCCCGGAATATGGATCTCACAGTGAGGAGTCAATAGGGGTGGAGGGTCCCTAATGTCTATACAACCAACTTAAGTTGGAGGTTGATTTTAAATGTGCAAGATCTAAACTAAAATGCCTAAATGAAATGCTTGTAAGTTTTCCCAAAAGAAGTGTTGATTGCAATGCTTTAAAACAAGAACAATGAGATAGTGCTCAACATAAATTGCAATAATGATTTCAATTTCAAGAAATCAGATTTTTATTAATTAAAATGAGGCCCTCTTATAGAAATGTGGCATTTAGGAAGATCTTACTCTTTCCCAAAGTTACAAGTGTAAGATTTTAAAGATTAATTTGTGAGATGTTACAAACTTCAAAGTAAAGGCCTAAAGCCTTGAGGTGAATAATGGTTACAATTCCTCAAAAGAATGAGGTTTTAGAAGAAGAAGTCAAGTGATAAGAAGGAGTTACTTGGACTTGAGGTTCCAAATGGAAAAGGGTTCCTTGGCTTATGCTTTAGCTCCCTTTCATCAAACTTGAATTGCATCCAAGAACACCTAAAGGCAAGCAAGCAAAAGAGTTAGCATGCAAAAGAAATAGTGTTGAAATATGTGAGAGGAAATCTCAAGCATGAGAAGGAAGGAGTTAGAAACCCAATGCAAGTATAAAATACACTTTATATTACAAATTCCCTCACTAGGATCGGCTTGAAAGCGCTGATTTAGTGAGTGAGAATTGGGGTTTAAAGCTAACAACTTAGCCTCAAATGCTAAATAAAATCAATATGTGCACAAATGAGAGAAGAAAATATATGATTTTTTAGAGATAGAAAAGAAGAAAAGGGCTCATGAAAGTCCCTTTTAAATAGATCTTTTGATGTCTTATCAGATTGTTGGCTTGAACAATTTGTGGGATCTTTGATATCCTTGGAAGGGACTATTCCAACCGAAGAAGTCCTCACACTCCAATAGACATGGCAACCTTTCCTCTGAATACACAAATGCCTACAAACCAATTGTTAGTGCAAAAGAGACTTGGCATATAGAGGCCAAGTTAAGCTTGTCATTCAACCGAAAATAACAAGCTACAACAAGAGCACAAGATATACCAATCCCAAAGGAGATTTGAGATAGCTACAAATCTTCCCTCCCTAGACAAGAGTGCCCTCAGGAAAATGCACAAAAAGCCAACCAGATAGCAATGTAAAATCAAATGAATAACAACATCAAATGAAATAGATATACCACATCAACCAAAGAATGCACCACAAGAGAAGCTAGTAACCCCAATGACTTTCACTTTATTTAGCTTAGTAACAATTTCGGCATAGTAACAATAAGCACAAGCTTCAAAAACCATGCTCAACAATGAGAGTTGGGTTACATTTATAAGAACTTGGGAGAAAATCCCAATGTAGAAGAAAAATTTCAAGTGCCCAAGAAACAAATCGAACCCTCAAAGTGTAGAAATTACAGATGTGAGTGTCACCTAATTGTTGTAGGTGGCACTTGACAAATTTGTGTTTATCCTTTGCTGCCCACAATGGGAGCCATCACTAAAAGTCACGCATAAGACCTTCTTGGGCATGTCATATTTTTGTACGAGTCATTAAAAGAGTCAAAAGACCTCCAAGACAAGCACAAGCATCTCCTAGCAAGTCGGCTTCAAGATGGAATAAATGATCTCCTCCGGCTCACCCTCACTCAAGTCGGCTTAATTCACTGGGAAACAACTATAAATAGGGCAGCTCAGCCTCATTTTAGGACAAGAATTTCGGTGATCATCAAAGTCTAAAATAAAGGTACAAAAAGTGCAGGAAGATAGTTCTATACATAGCGAAGTGAAGCAAAAGAAGAGAAAAGTCTTTAGAAGAGTTTTTGGGTCTATTTTGGGTCACACGTGCAAAGAAGAGAGAGGTCTCTTGCTGCAGAAGAAGCCGAGAGGAATTGTAGTACTCTTAGGTAGCCGAGTTGGAGAAGGATCAAGTCAAAAAGGAGGTCGAGTCAAGCCAAAAGGAGACCCTATCCAAAGCAAAGGAAATTAAGGCATAAGAGAAGGTCTTATGCATGACTTAGGGTTTCTGAATTAGGGTCAAAAAGGGTTGCAGGTCTGAAGCAGTGTCAAGGAAGCTGAAATTCTGAAGAGTATCCAAGAAAGAGGAAGAAGCAGAGGTTTGATCATTGCAAGAAGAATATCATCAAGGACACTTTGTGTCTTGGTCTTGCAATGCCAAATAGCTCAAGGATCTTGGTCTTGGTATTCGTCAATTAAAGTCTCAATAAGAAGAAGAATTTGTTTGGGTTTTCCTCTCAAGTGTGAGAGGTTTTCGCCCTGGCTGATAGCCTATATTCTGTGTCTCTTGTCTCTTTATGGTTTATGCATTGGTAGTTGTTTGATGAAGAATAACACTATAATAATATAAGTAGAAGAAGATCCTAATCTGAAGTAAAAAGCATTCACAAGCAGTTATCATAATAGATGAGAAAACACCTAATACTTGATGCCCTAGATTTCTCAACGCTAGCAAGATCTCATATGGGACTATTGACTTGACTTTGAGGTTAGTAATGATTAAGTGCTTTTGAATTCTTTCTAGTTCTCTCCACATATGATTTGACATGATGCTCCACCAAACTTCACACCCATAGAGGACAATCGGGGTAACCAACACTCCTAAAACAGTTTTCTTGGTTTTCCAGTCCCATAATTTTTCTTTCCTGCATCTGTTCTGAAGGAAGTAAGAAGCTCTCCACCCCCGTTGGATCCTTTTAGTTATGCATGTCTCCCTACTAAGCCTGTTGTGAAAAAAAATTCCTAGGTAATTGTATTCTTCCACTATTTCCAAGGATTTTTCCTCAAATATAAATCTAACCTGCTTCTTTCAGCTTTTAAAGAGAAGATCATGTCTTTCGTTTTGCTAGTGTTTACTTGCATCCCAAACTCTTGACCAAAAACCTTCAAATGATCTCTCAAACCTTGAGCAGATTTTGCAATTAGGATAAGATCATCTGCATACAAAAGTAGCTTCGCCACATAACTCGCTAGTTGAATACCCTCTCCACTGATGTTGTTTAGCCATTCTTCTAGCTTATCAATATATAAACCAAATAGGGTGGACGAAAGGGGCACCCCTGCTTGACCCCAATGTCACTACCAAAGCATTCTGAAAAGCCCTCTTTTTTTCTAATTTTAGCACTAACTTTCTCATATAGCTTATGGACAGCAGCCCTATATTCATTTGGGATTCCAAGCTCTTCCATTCTTCTCCAAATATTATCCCTAGGTACTATGTCGAACGCTCTTTTGAAATCAACAAAGCAACAAAAGGTTTCCCCACCCTGAATGTCCCATACATTTTTGATGAAGTACCTAAGAGTGATGCAATGATCAATTGTAGAGTGCCTTGGCCTAAAACCAGTCTGTCCTTTTGCTCTTTTACCCTCTTTTTCTACCCAACTACTGATTCTACACTCCATGCTCCCAAACAATTTTCCAAGAAGAGGATTGACCATAATAGTGTGATAATTAGAGGGATTATTGATGTCTCCACTTTTGTAAAGAGGGATAGCAACACTTGTTGTCCATTCAACTAGAAAATTGCCTTGTGTGCTGTTGTTGAAGATCCTTTTGATGATTGGGGCCTAGATCTCAGCACCCTATTTTAAAAAATCTGCGTGTAGTGCATCAATGTCTTGGGCTTTACCACTTGCTAACCTTTTTATACCACGCTTGACATCCTCCACTGAAAATAACTGGATTAGAGGGATCAATATATTGTTGCTAATGTATTCTATTTATGCATTGTCTTCCTTGTTTTCAATTTTGTTTTTTTCCACTGAAAGTGTTGTTGTTAAATATAGATAACAATGGTGTTCTATGCTTGATGCACTTCAATCTTTCTTAGGCCCAATACAAGAAAGCAATCACATAATCTTGAAATTAAAATGTTGATAGAACCCAATAATAGATCAATAGAAGACAAGCCAAATAGATATCAGATTTACAATTCCTTATGTCCAGCAAAGATACGAGATATTGTTGTGTTACGGCGGTCAGCAAGATGCTTCAACCAGCGAAGTCTTTCTTGGTCAGCCAGCGCTTTCATGTGTCACACCCACAACCCTCAAAGACAGCTCATCACAAGTCAACGCAAGTCAAACCAGGGACAACACAGAAAAGTCAACGCAGCAAACTAGGGCTTCAGTCAAACAACCCGGAATTCCTTGATTTTAGTGCCCAGTTGTACGGCCTCCTAAAATCGGAATTTCTGCAGAAGATTGAGATCAAACGACTAAGGGTTGATAACAGTCAACGTTGGTCCACGCTGCAACAGAAAGCCCTAAATAGATCAGCGCAGAAAAACAACAGCTTCGCTCCACACGTGTGAGGGAAAAAGGCCTCCAAAGGCTATCGAACCAATCAGAACACAATGAGAGAATCTCTGATGAGGTGATCAGAAAATGACCTCCAAGTCTCTCCAATTTGTATTCATCAATGAGGGTGTGTGACACATCTCTGAGGCATGTGGGATAAATGTGACCGACCTTGCACATGTGGAAAATAAATTCAAAATCAATGTTCTGCTCATCCAATCAAGATGATCTTTAGATCAATTTTGCACCTCTCCGAAAGAGGAATCCAACAAAAATATGACCATTGTCATATGAGCAGTGCAACATGGACTTTGGACCTAGTTGCCCAAAATTAGCACTCCCTCTCAACTAGGGAGAACTCCATCTGTCCACAAGTGCCATCCATCATGTACCAAACCAAACATCGTGCGTCATCCCACCGTAGCTTGCTTTGTTGGCTCTTTATTTCAGAACAAAAGGTGAGTCACAAAGACTATCACACACAGCTGACCCAAAGTCATCTTAGAGGCAAAAACCTCTCTCGGACTCAAAACAGTCTCATACTAACCCGAAGATAGTTTACTGACCCGAAGTCAGTTTAGAGGATAAAACCTCATCATACTTAATCCCAGATCAAGGTGTTGGACACGTGCCATCCTAGACATAGAGAGTACGAAAATATTCGATGCGTCCAGCAGTCTTGCTATGGTCTCTATCCACATTTCCCACCTGATTGGCCAAATGAGAGGTACTTCCCATGAGTCTGAAACTCCATGGGTAGGATGCGTGCGGGGCACAGATTAAAGAGAGGCGAACCAACTCAATATCATAACGGTGGGGCAGAAGCACAACAAGGTTCGGCAAGCCTAGCCCCGTATGTGCTTATAGCTCCAAGAAGCTATCCCCAAGCCCTCTGAAGCTCCCAGAGCTCATAATCCAACTCAATTAGGACCCTCAAAATAGGGTCTTTCCATGATTCCAAGCTTCTCACGGAAGGTTAGGAACTTGACCTTCCCCAAGGGCTTCGTGAGAATATTCGCGACCTGCTCATCAGTTCCTATATGATCGAGCCTTACGACGCTTTGTTGTACCATATCCCGAATAAAGTGGTACCTGATATCAATATGCTTGGATCGATTGTGGAACACAGGATTCTCAAAAAGATGAATCCCACTCTGGTTATCACAAAGGCTAACAGTGGTATCTAGCACATGCCCGAACAGCTCACTGAAGAGCTTTCGCAACCAAGCAGCTTCACAACAAGCCGTACTCCCTGCAATGTATTCGGCCTCAGCGGTGCTCAAAGCCACCGACTTCTGCTTCTTGCTCATCCAAGATATCAAAGCAGAACCCAAGGTGAAGCAACATCCAGATGTGCTCTTGCGATCCACCACACTGCCAGCCCAATCGACATTAGTACATCTATGGAGTCTCAAACTCCCGGCAGAGTATCTCAACCCATGGTTGATTGTGCCCCGAAGATATCTCAAAAGATTCTTGGCACCAATCCAGTGAATGTGATGAGGAACAACCATATGTTGACTCAAAGTGTTCACTACAAAACATACGTCCGGACGGGAGTTCACTAAGAACATCAGGGCCCTTATGAGTTGTCGATACTCGATAGGATTTGCTAGCACGGGCCCAACAGCGTTTCCACTCAACTTCTTAAAGTTGAGTTCCATCGGTGTCGACACAGACTTACAGTCCACCATACCAAATCTCTCCAGCAGCTTCACAACATATTTTCCTTGAGAAAGGAAAATCTCGCTTGGCCTCTGCCAGACCTCGAAGCCTAAGACGTAGTGCATCAGTCCTAAGTCTTTCATCTCAAACTCACAAGCTAGCTCCCTTTTACACTGATGAATGAGAGGGTTAGCACCTATCAGGAAGAGATCGTCCACATAGACAACCAAAATGAGAGGCCTTTCTCTATCAACCTTAAAATAAAGGTTCGGATGAGCATTACTTCGAGTGAAGCCCAACTTCATCAAGTAGCAATCTATCCTCTCGTACCAAGCCCTGGGGGCTTGCTTCAACCCATAGAGGGATTTCTTCAACCTGCATACATGGGTGTCTCTATCTCAGACTTCGAACCCCAAAGGTTGCTCCACATACGCCTCTTCCTTTATAGATCCATGCAGAAAAGCGGTCTTCACATCCATCTAATGTAGACTCCATCCTTGCGTAGCAGCAAGGGCAATAATAGATCGAATGGTGGTATAGCGAGCCACAAGTGCAAATATATAATCATAATCTATGCCTTATTTTCGAGAGAAGCCTCGGGCAAAAAATCTTGCCTTGTTCTTTTCAGCACTTCCATCAGATCCATGCTTGATCTTATAGAGCCATTTCGACGTGACAACAGATTTGTCCTCCGGTCTTGGGACCACTTCCTAGACATCTTCTTCATAATGGACTAATATTCTTCATGCATAGCATCCTTCCAAACTTGATGCTTTACGGCTTCTTCAAATGTTCTAGGTTCAGATTGTACTATCGTACTCATGGTTGCTATATACCCTTGGTATCTCTTCGACTTCTTGGTTTCACAGAATGTTCGCCTTAGGGCAATATGTCTGTCGGCATCTTCGAGAGTATCCCTAAGCCATCAGGGTCTTCTCTTATTTGAAGGAGGTGGATCAATGGGATCCATAGGTCCTTCAACATCGGGCATTAGGTCATCTTTCGGCTCTTCCAGCTTCCCTGCTTCTTCATCTTCTTTGTCTTTCTTGGAGCTAGGAAGATTTCTCACTTTCTTGAGGGCAGCATCTTCATCAAAGGTGACATCGTGGCATATCTCCACTTCTCTTTGACCAGGCACATAGATTCTATATGCCTTTGAAGTTTCACTGTAGCCCACAAACATTTTGTTCTTTCCAAAAGCATTCAGCTTGCTTCTCTTTTCTTTCGATACATGAAAGTAAACAGGACAACCAAAAACTCTAAAATGAGAAACATCAGGTTTCTTACCAGAGAAGACTTCTTCGGGAGTTTTGGAGACCAGAGCGAAATGCGGACATCTAGTTTGAACATACACAGCAGTGTTCGCAGCTTCTCCCCATAGAAACTTCGAAAGACCTTGGTCAGATAGCAACACCATTTTTCTCAGGAGTGTATGCAGTTGTGGTCTCCCTCTTTATGTCAGTCTCTACAAAAGTCATTTAACTCATTTGACTCATACTCGGTCCCATTGTTGGTCCTCAAAACTTTGATTTTCTTCTCGGTTTGAATTTCCACCAAGGCCTTGAAGGTACGGAACCATTTGAATGCTTCGTCCTTCTTCTTCAAAAAATATATCTAGGTCTTGCGGGAAAAGCCATGTAATAGGTACATCCTCCCAAGGATGTCATAGGGTCCCCTTGTATGCTTCCCTTCGGCACAACCTTGACATATACCTTCATGATCATCTCTCAATTCGGGCATTCCTGTCACCACCTTTCTTGCTTCGAGAAGGGCTTTGTAATGAAGGTGTGCAAACCTTCTGTGCCATAACTCTGTTTGAAGATTTGTATCACATGTCATAGCCCCCAATGGACTTCCTCCAACCTGGTAGAGTGTATCAACTCTAAAACCAATAGAAAGAGCTTCCTTGAAGTTCTTCTTCCCGAAAAGTACCTTTCCATCAAAGAATGCCACCTTGAACCATTTGTCTTCCATTGCCGAAATGGACACAAGGTTCTTCTTCAAATCAAGTACATACAACAAATCTTGTAATCGGATGAATTGACCTTGAGATAAATGGAGGGTCACGGTCCCTGTCTCTTTCACGGGATAGGTGGTATTATCTCCAAGGATAATTTCCATATTAGTATCTTTCTCAACAAAATTAGAAAGGGTGCCTTGAAGCACCACTATCAATTAACCAGACATCCAGGGTGTCGAATGGAGATGCAGCAGAGTGAGCAGATACAAGAATAAAATCATTTCTCTTATTATCAACAACATTAGACTCATCGTACCTAGAATTTCTTGACCTCTTGAAAGGTTTCCCATTTCCATTACGATCAGAGGGAGCCTTCATTTTTCCTTGGAACCTGTTGTTCCTCCCATTCCTTCTCGAGTTGTTGTTGTCATCATCCTTGGGAGAGTCCCTTCTATTAGAGCACTCTCTTGCATAGTGACCAAACTTGTTACAAGTGTAACATCTTCCCTTCCTTCCTTTGGGCCCCGCTCTACCATGGTTTTGATTTCTCGGGCCACCATGGTTCTTCTTCTTCGCATGAGCGGTGAAGGCAGGAGGGTCACTTCCATTACCATTAGAGGCATACTCCATCATTCTTGTTTCCTCTTGAGTGCATCTCGTCAATATTTCATCAAAATCAGGAATCACATTATTATTGAAAATAGTGGTATTGAATACATGCCAATCACAGGGGAGACCTCCAAGTGCAATAAGAACCATCTCTTGATCAGATATTGCTTCCCCAATAGCTAGGAGGTTATTCCTGATTTCAGTGAGCCTCATAAAATAGGATTGAATAGATTCATCCTTATTCTTGATATTCTTCAATTGATTCTTGAAGAAGAGGATTTGATTAGCGTTGCTAGCCCTAAACATGCTCACCAGCTTACCATATATCTCCTTAGATGTCTTCAACTCAGAATTGTAAGCAACCAAGTGCTGCTTATGAATAGAATCTCGGATAATCATCTTTGCCTTGATTTCCCCTTTTCTATACTTTGCCTTCATGGCAACAGCTGCATTTGATGGAGGGTCTTGAATATTCCCCTGTACATAGTCCATGACATCTTTATCTTCTAGTGCCAAATCCAAGGACATCTTCCATGTATGATAATCAAACTTATCAGTCAATTTATCATCAACCTTGAAACCCTTGTAGGTTGAGGAGGCCATTTGTCCTTGATAGGATTTCTTCCTTCAAAGATAGCTTCGAACACCAGCTTGGACTCTTGGACTTTGTCTTCACCTCAGCTATGATACCATGTTAAATTTAGATAACAATGGCATTCTATGCTTAGTGCACTTTTACTTCAATCTTTCTTAGGCCCAATACAAGATAGCAATCACATAAACTTGAAAGTAAAATGTTGATAGAACACAATAATAGATCAATAGAAGACAAGCCACATAGAGATCAGATTTATAATTCCTTATGTCCAGCAAAGATATGAGATATTGTTGTGTTACGGCGGTCAGCAGGATGTTTCAACCAGCAAAGTCTTTCTCGGTCAGCCAGCACTTTCATGTGTCACACCCACAACCCTCAAAAACAGCTCATCACAAGTCAACGCAAGTCAAACCAGGGACAGTGTAGAAAATTCAATGCAGGTAGCTTCAGAAAAGTCAACACAGCAAACTAGGGCTTTAGTCAAACAACCCGAAATTCCTCAATTTTAGTGCCTAGCTGTACGGCCTCCTAAAATCGAAATTTTTGCAGAAGATTGAGGTCAAACAACCAAGGGTTGACCATGGTCAACGTTGGTCAACGCTGCAACAGAAAGCCCTAAACAGATCAGCGCAGAAAAACAACAGCTTCACTCCACACGTGTGAGGGAAAAAGGCCTCTAAAAGCTATCGAACCAATCAGATCACAATGAGAGAATGTGTGATGAGATGATGAGAAAATGACCTCCAAGTCTCTCCAATTTATATTCATCAATGGGGGTGTGTGACACATCTCTTAGGCATGTGGGATAAATCTGGCCAACCTTGCACATGTGGAAAATAAATTCAAAATCAATGTTCTGCTCATCCGATCAAGATGATCTTTCTATCAATCTTGCACCTCTCCGAAAGAGGAATCCAATAAAAATATGACCATCGTCATATGAGCAATGCAACATGGAGTTTGGACCTAGTTGCCCAAAATTAACAGTTGTTTTAGAGCAGCAGCAAATAACTCTTAGTTTTCTTGATTTATGAGGATTTTTCCAATTGCATGAACTTTTTATGACCTTGTTGGGTCTGCCCTTTCTGTATTCCACTTGTATGTATGCCCAACTTGATATAAAAAGACATATGGTCAAAATTCACCTCAGTAGGACACGCCTCGATATTGAACTCTAATAAATTGCAAACAAAGCTCTAAGAACATATTATATAGTCCACCACACTTTGACCATTGTAGGTTTTATACGTGATGCCCTCGGATGTTGGCCAAGCTTTCATGCCATTGCCAATTACCATGTTATATAGGATACATAAGCCTAACAATTCAGCGTCAAAGTGTGACACACTCCCATTCCCACCTGAGAAGTCCTTTTCCACATGTGTTCTTCTTTCTCCTCTAACCAAAGAGGCTTGTTGTCCAAATTCCCATCACTTCCCAATTGAATACACTGATTGTTTGTCGTCTTGTGTTTGTCGTCTTGGCATTAAAGTCACTGATTAGAACTATTTCTCCTAAACTCCTGAAAGCAGAAATATCTCTTTTTAAAGCAGCATAAGGGTCTTTTTTATCTAACTTTGTCTTCTTGTAGAACTTCGAGTTTTGTGTGGGCAAAGTAACACGCTGCCAACCTAAATGTTAGTTTGTTGTCTATTATATTTTCGACTTTGGACAATATCCCAAATCAAATTTAATTTTATCTCCAACAATTTGTTGGCCTCCAAGACTTCAACGTGTTGCCTCCTTGATTTGTCTTGCTTGGAAATTGGGCCAGGCCCCACATGTTGGGCCTCATATGTCTTGACACATTACCTTTTCCATCCCTTTAAATCTCCATGTCATATATTTGACTCTTTTTTACCTTGGAAAAAATAATAGTTTTTCTCCAATTATTATTTTTATTTATATTTTTCTTCACTCTTGCAACTAACATTAGAAAAAGTGGCTTTTGAGGGGTTATAAGTCGTTTTTTAACCCTCAAAGTGAGTCTTCGGATAATGCTAGGCCTATGAGGATGAATTTCAATTAATCACACATCCCAAACATTTCCTAAGGCCACTTACTTAAATCATTACATAGAAAATAATTAAAAAATCTTGTTTTGTGGGAAATTTTTAATTATTAAAAAATCATACTTAGACCTAGTCAAATTCTGCGAAATTTCAGAGATGACCAAGCATGATAATATACATTGACTCTAGAGTTTAGACACTAAGATACGTTAGGGGCTCAACCTTCAAGCCGTCACCCCGACTTTGGGGTAATGCAGTGTGTGAAAAAACATAAAAAATTATTCACTGCTAAAAAGTGGGAATAATTAACCAAGTAACAAAAACACTCCAAGGTGTGCTCTCTTGTTGATAGAGTCCCAACACCCTAGACATGTTACATGACTTTATTCATCATGCTAGTGACATTTATACAATATCCCTGTAGGGCTACGCAATCTGAGTACTGAAGAAGAAAATGAGAAAAAGAAGCTAGATTTTAAAAACTCTGATAGTACATTGAAGCCTCTGCCATATCCTTGGGCATGGGGTCTTCAAAAACTTTCAGGTGCCACTTCAGTGGTCAACAGGGTGTGTACAACATGTTATTGGGTATCGATTGGTTGTACATGCACAGGACTAAAGTTTATTTCTATGAAAAGGCAATTGAATGCCTGGATAATGCTAGAGAAAGAAGAATTTTACAGGGTAAGCAGAAGCCAACTTCAGTGAGACTAATTACAGCCATGCAGGCTAAGCGTAGTCTCTGAAAAGGCTGCAAATTATTTGTTGAACAAATTTTCAGCAATGGAAAAGCTAATGACAACGTTGGGCAAGAAGAAATTGAAGTGCTAGAGAAGTTTCCTCTATTGCAGAAATTCAACGATGTGTTTCCAACTGATATTTTGGGATTGCCTCCTCCTAGAGAAGTTTATTTCTCTATCGAATTAGTGCATGGAACAGCACCAGCATCCAAGGCACCATACCGGATGAGTACACCTGAGCTAGTTGAATTAAAGCTACAGTTAAACGAGACGCTCGATAAAGGTTACATATGGCCAAGTGTATCACCATGGGGAGCTCCAGTATTGTTTGTGAAGAAAAAGGATGGGACACTTGGACTTTGTAATGATTACCGTCAGTTGAACAAAGTGACAATCAAAAATTGGTATTTCTTACCATGGATTGATGAATTGAAAGCGACAATGGTCTTCTCCAAGATAAATTTGGGATTTGGGTATCATCAAATACGCATCAAAGAGGAAGACATCCATAAGACTTCTTTCTGAACAAGATATGGGCACTATGAGTTTGTAGTGGTACCCTTTGGGCTTACTAATGCCCTTGCACTTTCATGTGTTTAATGAACATTGTGTTGTGTCCCTACTTTGACAAGTTCGTGATTGTATGTGTTGATGACATATTGGTGTATTCAAAGACTGAAGAAGAGCATGAGAAGCACCTAGTTGCAATACTACAATTGTTGAGGGAACACGGGCTTTATGCAAAGCTTAGCAAGTGTGATTTCTTCCACTCACAAATACACTATTTGGGGCACATTGTCTCCAAGGAAAGGATATCAATCGACCCAAAAAAGGTCAAAGCCATTATGGAATGATCAAAACTGACAAATGTGAAAGAGATTAAATGATTCATGGGATCAGCAAGCTACTACCGGAGGTTCATTAAAAGCTCCTCCAAGATAGGCCATCCTATCATACCCTTGCAGAGGAAGGGAAAGAAGTTTGAATGGACAGCTGAATGTGCAGCAAGCTTTGAGTAGTTGAAGCAGTTGCTCACTAATGCTCCTGTGTTGAGGATTGCAGATCCGAACAAAGATTTTGTGGTTTGTACAAATGTTTGCAAAGAATGGCTCAGTGGAGTCTTGATGCAGGGGGGTAGGTAGTTTGCTATGTGTCACGAAAGTAAATGAGCGTGAGTAAAACTATGTGACTCATGACTAAGAGTTAGCAACCATTATTAATGCATTGAAGATGTGGAGACATTACCTCCTCGGCAGAAAGTTCACGCTCACAACAGATCATGATGGACTCAAGTATTTATTTGATCAACCTAAGTTGAATGCAAGACAAGCTAGATGGCTAGTTATACTTAGTGAATTCGACTTTGATATCAAGTACATCAAAGGCAAGGAGAAAAAGGTTGTTGATGCACTTAGTAGAAGAATTCAATTGAATCACATAGCAACCATAAGTTCTTATTGACTGGATCTAGTAAAACAGATCAAACATGCAAGAAAACATGATGAGAAAGATCAGCGAGTGAAAGATAAGTTGCAAAAAGATGGTGAGAATGAGGAACATCATCTCACGGATGAGGGTCTAATTAGATTCAAGAACATAATCTATGTACCATATAATGATCAATTGAGGAGGCTTATAATGAGAGAGTTCCATGAAAAACCATATCCTGACCATCCGGGATACTGAAAGACTCTCATTGCCATCAAGAAATTTTATTATTGGCCTAAACTGAAAAAGGAGGTGGTTGATTTTGTTGCAAAATGCATAGAATGCCAACAAGTGAAGCCTGAATGTAAACACCTAGCAGGTTCACTGCATCCCATTCCCATCCCGGAATACAAGTGGGAAGTAATCTACATGGACTTCATCACCGGTTCGTCAAGAAACTAAAAACAAAATGGAGCAATTACGGTGGTGATTGGCAAGTTGAGCAAGGTAGCTCACTTTGTAGCAATTACATCCACTAACTCAACAAGTGAAGTGGCTCAAATCTTTACGAAGGAAATCGTGAGGTTGCATGGAGTTTCCAAGAAAATTATTTCAGATAGAGATGTCATGAACACTTCTAAGTTTTGGAAGGAATTGCTTGCAGGATTAGAGATAGAATTGGCTTTCAGTACAGCTTATCATCCACAGACAGAAGGGAAAACAGAGCAAACAAATAGAATCTTGAGGGATATGTTGAGGATATATATGATGCATAAACAAAAGAAGTGAGAAGAGTATCTTCCACTAGTAGAGTTCGCATACAGCAATGGGTATCAGGAGTCTTTAAAGATGAGCCCATTTGAGGCATTGTACGGAAAGATTTGTAATACTCCTATTAGTTGGAGTGATCCAGTAAGTAGGGTCCTTATTGGGCCTAATATGCTCAAGGAAATGGAACAGCAAATGCAAATCATTAAGCAGAATTTAAAGGTAGCACAGAATAGGCAGAAGAGCTATGTGGATCAGCATAGAGTGCACAAGGAATTTCAGGTTGGGGAACATGTTTACATGAGGATTACACCCAAGAAAAATTTCTTGAGGATTGGGTCATGTGCCAAGTTGGCACCACGGTTTTGTGGGCCTTTTGAGATACTTCAAAGGATATGACCAATGGCTTATAGGCTAGCGTTACCTCCATCAGTTAAAATACATAATGATTTCCATGTTTCTTTGTTTAAAACATATGTATAAGATTTTAATCATGTGATTGATTGGTCTATGCTACAGGTGGAACCAGAGCGATAATTCCAACCAGAACCACTATGCATTCTAGATCGAAGGAGCCTCATGCTCCGGAATCGAGCAATAGAGCGAGTTAAAGTGCAGCCGAGGCACTTTGTGTTAGTTTTTGTAGCATCGGATGTGTTCTAGCCTTGAGATTTTGCAAAGAGGTTAGAATACATGAGTACTCCAATACCCAAAAATTGATTCTGGAAATTCCACCTAGAGACGGCTTAATTAAAATAATTAATCAGTTTTTAATATTTCCTAAGTCTAAACTTAGGAAATATGATAAATTTAAAGGTATTAATTAAGTCAGGTGTGAATCTTATAGAAAAATGCATGAATCGAGTTATAGTTAATCTTAGTCATCGATTAAGTTTTAATCGTGGTTGTTGATGTCTCAATAAGAGATTATAAGAAGAAACTCGATGGGGCTTGGAGAACACACTTGTAGAGATCGAATTTAGTGGCAGATCGATTTCCTGAGTAACACTATTGAGTTGCCGAAGAGAGAGCTAGTGAGCTCGAAGCAGTGAGAGAGGGGCAGGGATAGTAAGGTCGGAGGAAGTTTTTCCAGATTCAGTGAGTGCACAGCAAAGAGGTAGTGAGTGCCACAGAGAGGCAATGCAGAGCCACGTATAGGCAGCACAGTGCTTCAGAGGATATGCGTATTTTTGCTAGGGAGAAGAGTCGATCCAGTGCCAAAAGCCGAAGAGAGAGCCCGAAGGCCAGGAGGGTCCATCTTCCAAACAGCAGTTGATCAGATAGTGAGAAGGAAAGCAGTTCCTAGCAGTGGGGATGCAATACTACGTAGGCTGACGCAGTGACTGCGCAGAGTTGCTCATATTGAACCAAGGTCAATGTCGGATCGCCAGTGACAGTGAGATTTTCTCACTAGACTCATTTGTCAATTATTTCTCTGTATGTTTGCTATATTAAGCAACGATATGTTTGTACTCATACTTACTATTGCATAATAAACAAACCTTCGGTTGTTGCACCGGTTTTCCCGAGTTGGCTTTTTTCGAGGACTTAGTCCAAAAATAATAGTGTTATTTGTGTGTGTGTGTGCATCTATCTTTCCAGCGCTATTTTCTTCCGCAATATTTTTATTTGTGAAGGTTGCAGTGTATTAGTTTCGATATTTACTGTAGAACACAATAAATAATTTGTTCAGTTTATTTAACAAATAGAAGAAACTTAATCAGTTGCTGCAGTAGGATTCCAATTTGTGGAATTTTCACACTTTGGTCCCGAAAAAGCCACTTGGGAAATAGTTGATTAAATGAGGGCAACATAGCCTTCTTTATTTGTTGGTTGAAGCAAATGTATATAATTGTATATATTATATAGAGATGTGTTTATAAAACTCCATAAATAGTATTTGTGTGTACTTTAAAGCATGTTTTGGTGTTGCATATGGAATAAGAACACCGAGGACGGTGTTCCCCCAAGGGGAAGAGATTTGTGACAACCCCAAATTAACTTATATTTCTGTATGCAATGTAAACATTATGATAAAAATAAAATAGGTTGAGTAATGGGACACAGATTCCAGAGGGATGGGGTGATTACTTGTTGGAAATAACATTAATATACAAAAAATTCAAAAGAGGGATTTGAAAGGTCAAGGGAATTTGAACAATCAAGAAGAAGAAAATAGAATCATTGGAAAAGATGGTAACAGCAAGAGAAAGTGAGAGAACAGAAGAACACAGAGGTAGCAACACGGGGATAGAGAAATTTAAATTACCAAGAGAGGTTGAATAACAGAAATGAATGAATTTTTCGGTTGGCAGAGGAGCTGGAAGAAATCACAAGGTGGGGAATTGATTGCCTCTTGAGTCCCTGGTGGCCTGGAGGGTGGAGATGGTGCTTCTCAGGAAATCTTACAGGGTTGGGTTGGAGGAATTGATCCTGGAAAAATCCTGGAGGATTTTTGGATTTTACTTTGTTGTATGATGATTTTATTATGGGTTCTAGAATCCCTTCATTAGGTGGAACCACAGTGTTGTGTTTTGAAGGGTGGAGACTGTAAGTCTCTAGAATCCCTGTGTGCTTTATTGGTTTTAACTTACCTGGTGGGTGGAGATGGTTGAATCTTTGGAGTCACTGTTTCAGCTAATGGGTGTGTTTAATCCTTGAAGCAAAGATCTCTCAACCTTTGGAATCTAGCTTGGGGGTGACAATTGCAAGTGAGACTTCGCTATAGTTGTCTATGATTGGGTGGAGAGTCATAGTCCTAGACTTCGTTACCCATTCGTTTTGAGATAAACATCTCTCATGTTTTCAAGAAATCAAGAATATATATATGTGTGTGTGTGTGTGTGTGTGTGTGTGTGCCTATTTTCATTGTCGACCTTAAAATGATTTTTATTAATGGCATGGTTCATGATTTCTTTAACTTTATGAATTGACCAATGTGTTGTTGTTACTGTGTAAAAGGTACTAGAATAGCATGTAGCAGAATTGATTTAGTTCTTGCAATAACTAGCATGCAATCTACTTTATTGTGGTGATATAAATTTGTTTAATTACAAGATTGTGCATGTTTACTATGGAATTTCAAGCTACATGAAAATGTGAAATGCATGGTTTTATACTAACATCTTGGATGCAGGGGTTACCTCACTTTGAAGGTGTTGGGTTGCACTGGTAAAAAGAAGTTCCCAACAGTGCTAATGGATAGCATAGAAAGATTTGAAATCTTGGGTTCATTGCATGTTTTAATTGTTGTATATGTAATGGCAAATTTGTTGCATGTTAGCCATATGTATCTGTTAGTGCAATGGTAAGGTCCTCTTTATACGCCGGAGCCTTTTATTCATTTCTAAAATATGATATGAGTTTGTTATCGGTAACTTGTACGGTTTACGATCTCCAGCTCTACTCTTGAATCATTAAGTAATAAATACTCTCATTACAAGATCTATTAATACAGTAACGACATGTAATTCTGGGGTTGGCTAGGTAGCTGACCCTGTTGTTCCATTCTCATGGCAATATGAGCATAAACTTTATGCTTCTTCAATTTGCATGATTTCCCCGCTCAATGGATTGATGACCATTCGCTACCAATGAGGAATTGCTTTTCATCCCACATCAAGGTGATTGGATTTGCACCAATGGAAACCATAAATTTCATCCCCGGTAAGGATAGATGATGGAGTTGTACTTGATTACAGCGGGAAAATTCTTCTGTTATTCCGTTTTAAGAATTTCCCAGTCTGTTTCAGTTTATGATCCAAACGAGTCGCACATACACCCAAGAACATACTCCTCTACGCTGAGGACATCCTCGAAGAGCAGGAGATTTTGTTCTATTCTCTATTGGTTGTCTTGCATTTCTAATAAGTTGTTGAATAATGGGCATTCTAGCTTTATTGTATGCGAAATCAACTGGTTCGGATTGATCCTAACCATACCATATCAGGTTATTATGAAATGAATAACTTTACCCCCCCCTTTTTTTCCCTTTCCTTTTTTTTTGAAAAGGAACAAAGAGATCACAGTTTACAGTTCATTATAAAAATAAATTCAAAAGAGGATCTTCCGCTATGAGATCAAGCTTCCGCTACGGTATCAACAATGTCATAAGCTCGAGCTTTTGTTGCTGAAATAAAAACATCTTTGTCCAGATCCCGTTGAATGACCTCTTCGGGGTTGTCCGTTCTTTCTATATAACATTTGGTTATGTAATTGCAAAGCATCGTTATGTGTTTCGCTTTGTTATGAAAATCTGCGAATGGTCCGTCATAATAGGAACTAGCAGGTTGGTGGATCATAACCCTAGCGTGAGGTAATGCCATACATTTAGTAATTTCTCCACCGATTAGGATGAAAGATCCCATTGAAGAAGCTACCCCAATGCATATTGTATGTACATTTGGTACTATTACTTGCATCATATCGAAAAGACCTACCCCTGGGATTACTGATCCGTCAGGACAGTTGAGAAATGAGAAAATAAATTTATTTGCATCTTCTGCACTCAAATATACCATGAGACCCATGAGTTGATTTTCAATCTCGTGATTGATATCCTGAGCCAAAAAAAGTAATCTCTCTCGATAAAGTCGGTTGTATAAGTCGACCCAAGTTACATCTTCATCTCCAGGGGTTCGGAAAGGAACTTTTGGAACACCAACGGGCATTTGTTTTAATGGAAAAAAGTGAAGCACTATACTCTAATATGGAAACGTAAAGTATATGAAGTTGTGTAACATATGAACTCTAGATGGTAATAATAGGGGAGGGTTTGAACCTATCTGGAAATAGAGATTTAGATGGATCTTTGATCCATGTAAAAGGTCCTTCTATTATTCGAGTTGATAATGTAACAAATCACACTTTTACCACTAAATTATACCCGCAATGATCTGATTGTAACATATAGATCGATCTTTTGTCCAACCAACCCATTTCTCTTCTTTTTTTTAGTCTTTTCCGTATAACTTTGATCAGAGAACGATAAGCTCCATCACTATTAAAATGATTCAAATTATACAGCATGAAACATTCTGTATAATTTGAGTCCAAAAAGTTTTTTTTTGGGAACTAGGCCAATGGATAACAAATAGAGATTCAGACTGCAATAAGCAACTTATGGAGAGACTACATTTTCTCGATAGGCAAGTTTATTGAAAAAAAAACTTGAGGAAACCCAGAATCCTGGTCATACTATTGACAACTTCCTGACCACTTTGGGCTGATGTCGATTGGGCTGGCAGTGTGGTGGATCCCAAGAGCACATCTGGATGTTGCTTCACCTTGTGTTCTGCTTCGATATCTTGGATGAGAAGGAAGCAGAAGTCGATGGCTTTGAACATTGCTGAGGCCGAATACATTACAGCTAGTATGGCCTGTTGTGAAGCTATTTGGTTGCGAAAGCTCTTCAGTGAGTTGTTTGGGCATGTGCTAGATACCATTGTTATCCTTTCCGATAACCAGAGTGGGATTCGTCTTTCTGAGAATCTTGTGTTCCACGATCAATCCAAGCATATTGATATCAGGTACCACTTTATCCGGGATATGGTACAGCGAGGTGTTGTAAGGCTAGATCATATAGGAACTGATGAGCAGGTCGCGGATATTCTCACAAAGCCCCTGGGGAAGGTCAGGTTCCTAACCTTCCGTGAGAAGCCTGGAATCGTGGAAAGACCATATTATGAGGGTCCTTATGAGGGTCCTGATTGAGTTGGGCTATGAGCTCTGGGAGCTCCAGGGGGCTTGGGGATAGCTTCTTGGAGCTATAAGCACATACAGGGCTAGGCTTGCCGAACCTTGTTGTGCTTCTGCCCCACCGTTATGATATTGAGTTGGTTGAAGGTTCACCTCTCTTTGATCTGTGCCCCGCACGCATCCTACCCATGGAGTTTCGGACTTATGGGAAGTACCTCTCATTTGGCCAATGAGGTGGGAAATGTGGATAGAGACCAATAGAGGGACCAATGGACTCATCAGAGATTGTCATACTCTCTATGTCTAGGATGGCACGTGTCCAACACCTTGATTTAAGATCAAGTATGATGAGGTTCTTACCTCTAAACTGACTTCAGGTTAGTATGAGACTCTTTTTGAGTCCAAGAGAGGTTTTTACCTCTAAGCTGACTTCGGGTCAGCTGAGTGTGATGTCTTTGTGACTCACCTTTTTTTTCTATTTGAGAATGAGAGCTAGCAAAGCAAGTTACAACAGGATGATGCACGATGTTTGGTAAAAGTACACGATGGTACTGATGGATGGCACTTGTGGAAAGATGGAGTTCTCCCTAGTTGAGAGGGAGTGTTAATTTTGGGCATCTAGGTCCAAACTCCATGTTGCACTGCTCATATGACGATGGTCATATTTTTGTTGGATTCCTCTTTCGGAGAGGTGCAAGATTGATCTAAAGATCATCTTGTTTGGATGAGCATAACATTTATTTTGAATTTATTTTCCACATGTGCAAGGTCAGCAGATTTGTAATGTTGGCTCACATGTCTAATAGATGTGTCACACACCCTCATTTATGGATATAAATTGGAGAGACTTGGAAGTCATTTTCTCATCAACTAATCACACATTCTCTCATTGTGATCTGATTGGTTCGATAGCCTTTGGAGGCCTTTTTCCCCTCACACGTGTGGAGCGAAGCTGTTGTATTCTGCGGATCTATTTAGGGCTTGTTGCTGCAGCATTGACTAGCGTTGACCATGGTCAACCCTTGGGGGTTTGACCTCAAACTTCTGCTAAATATCCAATTTTGAGAGATCGTACTGTTGGGCACTAAAATCGATGAAATCTAAGTTGTTTGACCGAAGCCCTAATCTACTGCATTGGTTTTTCTGTTGCTGTCATGCGTTGACTTTGGGTTGACCAACGTTGAATTGTGATGAGCTATCTTTGAGGGCTATGGGTGTGACACATGGAAGATTGGCTGACCGAGAAAGACTTTGCTAGTTGAAGCATCCTGTTGACTACCGTAACGCCACAATATCTCATATCTTTGTTGGACAAAAGGAATTGTAAATCTGATCTATATTTGGCTTGTCTTCTGTTGATCTATTATTTTGTTCTATCAGCATTTTACTTTCATGTGCTATATTGTGTCGGGCCTAAGAAAGATTGAAGTAAAATTGCATCAGGCATTGAACGCCATGGTTATCTAAATTTAACATGTTTATTTAAAATTTTGAGAAAGTCGAAAAAGGTCGAAAATTTTAGCTCTCATTCCCATAATTGTACTTTGGGAGCTAGATCAATAGAGTAACCACCTCCTTCTAACTCTACTTGGGTTTGGAGTTAAGAGGGCGGTGTTTAAATTTTAGCTTTGTGGCAGGGGTTAGAATTAGCTATCTCAAAGAGAATTCGGCAATTAATGGTGTATGGAGACTCAATGATAGTCATTCAACAGGTGTGTAAGCTCAAAGAGAATCCTAATCAAGTTCAATCCTCAATTGTGGAAAGAATAAGCTTACAAATAGAAAATTTTGAGACTATCAAGTTCTATCATGTCAAGAGGCATCTTAAATCAACAGTGGATTCATTAGCAAATAAGTAAGCCTCTCTAGAACAAGGGATATTGGCTCAGTAAGAAAGAAGTGGCATGTATAAACCTTTACCATGAAAACCCAAAACATAAACCAAAGATTAGGTGTGTTGAACGATTTAAAAAGTAATAATGGGGCAATAAATTGGTTGTTTATCCAACATCCTCATGTCAACTCACAACCATGTTTTTTGAGCATTCAATTTTTTTTTCCAGCGTTTTGGCAGCTCCCTATTATTGTCGTGATTCGGGTCCATGATTACACTTGACCTGATCATGTGATAACAAGAATGGCCAAGGACATACGTAGGTTCATTCAAATCCATAATCAATGTAGGAGGAAGTTGAAGGAGCTTGTAACCATATCCGAGGAGATGCAAGCACGCTCGAGGTAGAGAATTGTAATGGCCAAGGGAGTGAATTTCAGTGACATTTATTTAAAAATCGAATGTATGGTCAGGTGAATGTACATGCCAGTTTGTTGCATTAAAAATGGCAAGTGAATCCATGGCTTGGTGTGCGCAAGCATGTTTAGTTATAAGGCACGCTTGCTCGCCTCATTTCAAGTGAAGTTCAAGTTTGTTTCTCCGAAGTCACAACAAGAAAATAGGATTGGTGCGTGGGTGAAAACATGGAAAGGTCTTCTGGCTCAGAGCAAGAAGAATTCAATGGACATCTGGACTACCTTACGACATCAATTGAGTACATATTGTCTTTGTTAAAAAGGCAGGCAGAAATGGGTCTCGTGGAGGTTCAAGCTCAATTAGCTCTCCTAAATCAAAAAATTGGCTTGCTAAAGACTAATATCCTAGTAGGAAGTCTAACATATGAATTCTAAAATTGTTAGATGCATTTGAATTGTTTCTAGGGTTTGCTATATGCAGGAACTTATCATCTTGTTGAGAATAATATTAAGGCCCTAGATATAATGAGACTGATATCTTGATTGAGTTGTTGATGTGATTCAGGATTTGTAACAAAACCTGGGCAAGAAGTTGAAGCATTAAAGTATAGCCTCTTGTTGATTATGTTTATAAAAGTCTAATGCTTCCACTACTATAAGATTTCGTTATGACTAACTTCATGCTTCTATAGATTTGGTTGTACTTTGGTTGTACTTGTTGTTTAAATTGTGCACTAAGAAACCGGATTCGTCCCCCAGAGCCCTCGAATCCTGAATCCGGCAAATCGGATACGATTCTCCAGGAATCGTACCCGATTCACGAGATGCGGTCGTATCCGTACAGGGTACGGCGAATCCCGACCATACCCTGTACGGATACGGCCGTATCCCGTACAGTCGGATTCACTATCTCAAAAAAGTGCGATTTTGGCTTATAACACACTGAATCCGCTCATTCTTTCTCACCATTTTGTGTTTGTGAAGTGAGCAAGGAACAAGGGTTTGCAAGAAGAAAGGGTTAGCAAGGAGAAAGGGAGTTCTTTCGAAAAGATTCGAGCATCCGGTATAGCAGTGAGCCATGCAGCTCCTCTCTCAGGTGACTTCATCCTCTTGTTGCGAGAGGAATTGGAGAACATATGGGAATTTGTATAGTGTGAAGAAGAGCAGGCTTGAGCAGTCTAGGGCAGAGACAATGGTGTATGTGCACACCAACCTTCGTCTCATCTACAGGCAGAGGGAGGATTGGTTGAAGGGAAAGACAAAGATGTGGGATGTCTTTCCTAATGATATGGGTCTGGACAGCAGTGTTCAGTTGGCATTGGCCAACTTGGATCTCAATGCGCTAGTGCTAGAGCCTGTCACATTTGATGATAGAGTAGAGGCGTCATCCTCCACACCAGCAGATGCAGAGATGACAGAGGAGGAGGATGCATCAGAGCTAGAGGAGAGCAGTGGTGAGCATGATGATCGGGATGAAGGCAGTGATGCTGATTATGATGATGAGGATTGATGACTCATTGACTCTGACTCATTGAGGCTTCAGGCTTGTAGTCTTGTAGACTGTAGTTTTTTTGTATTTTCTATTTCTATATGCCATTGGCAGTGTACTTATGTAACACATTTTGATTCTGATGACTTAATGAGAAAACTACAGTATCTTACTATCTTCTCTTTCTGAGTAAATTTGACAATTGTATGATGTATCAATGTATCATGTATGAGTATCTAAGATCTTAAATCTATGTTTGAATCAATGAATTTGTATGAATTTGTGTAAAAAATATCTAATTTTTAATATATTAATATATAAATATTTTTAAAATATATATATATTTTTTAATAAAATAATATATAACGTATCGTATCCCGGAAGTGTCATGTTCCGGGGGTCATCGTATCCCGAATCCGATTCTCGAATCCCCGTATCCTCGTATCCCCATGTCAGGTGACTTAGGTTGTGCAAGGACATCATATTCAAAATGATGAAGATATTCGTAAGAGAAGTTGATATGATAAGCATGATAAGAAGGATGGAAGCCATGAAAGGTTCTCCAATATCAAAAGAAGAAGTTGATCTTCCTAAATTAAGGAGGAGCCTGGATAGAAGAAAACTTTCTGATTAAGAGGGAGGGCATAACATAGTTTTGATTGGAGAATATGTTGTTGCATGTGGAGTAGGAAAAGAAAAGTATATGATGAAGGAATCTTTTGTCAAAGATTCGATTGGTAGTCCTACCGAGATAAGTTGAAAAGCAACATCGAGACCCTGAAGGTTTGTTTTTGATGATGTATATTTGAAAGTGTATTATTGATTGGGGTTGTGTTTGTACAGGTGAATCTATCGAAGGTTTGATAAGCATGTTGGTTACCGATTAGTTTGATCAGGAGAGATTTGTTGCTAAGGCTTTGTGAGTGAAGCATTGCTTGGAAGGACATCAAGTCGACACTTTGTATTGATGTCTGGTAGGGAGGGTGGCATCGGGTGAATGTGCACCTGGATCCCTGAGTTGATGGTTAGTAAGTAAACCTGATGGTACCTAGAGAGGCTGAAAGCTTTAGTCCATCTTAGTCCCACTTGGATAGATTGCCTTAGTCAGGAAGCTAGTCCATGGCATTGCAATGCCTAAACTATTGAGAGACCAATGGATAGATTGCCCTTGTCAAGAATCTATTCCATGGCATTGCAGTGCCTAAAAATTCTTCATAGTTCACATAGTTGAGATCTTCCTTGACTTGTATATGAAGAATACCTCCCTAGTTAAGAGGGAGTGTTGAAGAATATAACTAGGTTCGGTCTTCCTTAATGTTTTTGAGTCACTATGTAATGTACTTGTCAAAACTTAAAAGAATAAAGAAAAAGAATTTTTATTATTGCTAAATGACTTATTAAAGCATGGGTTTCATGCTTGGGTCATTATGTTTTAGTTGTCCCCATCGTCGACTTCTAAGATTTATTCTAAGTTTATAAAGTCATTGTATATTCAAAGAGACACTTCTTGGGCTTTTGAATCATGTAAAAAGGTTTAGTATTGAGTTAAATATGATTTAGGGAACCTCCACACCAAGTCGACCTTAAGGTGATCAAGTTGGCCTCAAGTTAAGTAATTCGAGCTCACCTCAAGCCTATATATACAAGGAGATCGAATTCATTTGGAGCATCCTCTCTCACACACAAAAATTCGATATCCACTGCTGCATAGGTAAAAGTGCGAAGTCAAGGAAGGAGTGCGAGTTTGGTCAAGCTAAAGGAGAAAAAGAAAATCGAAATTTTGGTCTCTCTCTCTCTCTCTCTCTCCCTCTCTCGCGCTCTCTCTCTCTCTCTCTCGTGCTCTAGATTGGAAGATCAAAGTCCCTCATTGTTTTGCCTTCGTCATTTGTTGCATGTTGTTGTTGCCAAGACGAGAATAGGTCAAAGTTGTTATTGTTGGATGTTGGTGCTTTGAGAAGTTGTATTGAGTCAAAATTGAACTCCCTAAGTCAAGATCAAAGTCTTTCCTCCAAGATCGAAGTCACTAAAGCAAGGTCGAAGTTTTTGGGTCGAAGGAAGTGATGCATAGTGTTGTTGTTGTTGTTGTTGTTGCTAGGTCGAAAGTAGGATCAAGAAGAAGGCTGACCTGGTGTGGAGGAAGTGTGAGTCAAGGTCTAGAGTCTCAACAAAACTATTGAAGGAAGAATTACTGACTAGGTTTTCCCCTAGAGTGAGGTTTTTCCCTGGCTATCCGCCTATATCTAGTGTCCTTGATCTATGTGCTATTGCTTTGATATTTGCTTGATGAACAAAGAGAAAAAAAGATAATAAGAAGCTAATAAGAATACAGAAACATCACAAGTAAATTATCAAGAACAAGAAAATCTTTCTGCCTTTCTGGTTTTCTAATAGTATTGACTGCAAGTCTGAGTTTGACCACAGGGCCGAAGTTTACCACAATCTTGTTTGACTAAGTTGAGTTAACTAACATTGACTTCTAGTTATTTTGGTTGGTTTGACCAGCATTGACTTGTTGCTATTTTGACCAGGTTTGACTGGCATTTGGACATATACATTAGCACAAATTTCTAGAAAATTTGTTGATTTGTAAACCTTGCTGAAGAATAATTTCTCCTAAAGAAAATTTGTTGGGTTTTCTCCCAAGGTTGGGTTTCCCAGGGTAAAATTGTTGTCTCTATTGTGCATGGATGTCTCTCTATGATCTTTATTGTTTCTGCTACATTTAATGTTGAAATTTTTTGATGGGTAATTATTCAACGATAGGAATGGCATAAAATTGTGTAAAAATTCATTAGGAAGTAATTATCCGGCAAAAAATTGTATCTACTACATCTTGTAGAAAAATCAACATGGTATTAGAGGTTTGTTGAAAGATCAACCATTGAAGTCAGCCTTAGAGACCAAGTATTCTGCAGCTTGATTGGTTTTTGGATCTCTTGTAAAAATGGCACCAAGTCTCAGAATTGAAGATAGGTTGGATGGTGCCACCAATTTTAGATCCTGGAAGATAATGATACTTCTTATCTTGGAGGAGAATGAGCTTCAAGATCATGTGGACAAATTCATTCCAAAGCCAGAGAGAGTTGAGGAGAAAGCCAAGTATAAGAAGGATGAATCCAAGGCTAAGAGAATCTTGATAGATTCCATAAGGGGTCACTTAATTCCTCATGTTGTTGGTTTGAAGACTGCCAAAGAAGTGTATGATGCTTTGGTGGGAATGTACGAGAATAGCAACACTAGCAGAAAACTAACCTTGTGGCATCAACTACGAGAGTTATGATGTCTAGATCAAATTGCGTTGTTTCTTATCTTAGGAGAGTCTCTCAATTGAGAGAAGAACTTAGGGCCATTAGAGATAACATTGATGATACAGAGTTTGTTACAATGACTCTCAAGGGATTCCCTTCCTCAAGGGTGTGAAATTTTTATCTATTGCAGTAACTGGAGATTATTCGTCTAACTATAAATTTAATGGAAATTATTCTTCTAACTGTAAATTTAATGGAAATTATTCTACTCACTGTAAATTTAATTATGCAGTTTATTTGCTATGGAAAACAACGAATAAAACACAACTGCAATTTTCACCATAAAAATATTGCAGAGAATAAAATACTAAAAACTGAGAAATTCTAGCACACACAAGAATTTTGACACTATTATTTTGGACAATTGTCCCCGGAAAAACCCAACGCTGGAAAACCGGTGCAGCAGATGAGGGTTTTATTATTATTCTTCAGCAACTATTTTGAGTACAATAATTTAGATGCTCAATTGGCAATCTAATCTGACGAAAATTCTAGTAAAATTATTGTGAGAACTTTCTCTCACCACACAACGAATTTTCTGCCTCTGAAATTACCTGCCTAACCTTTGCACTGAGCCTCCGGCGTCACCCTCTGCACAGTGCTTACGCAAACCCTGTGGGGATTTCGGCCTTCCTTCCTTTGCCTCTTCCAGAACTCGAAAACTTCCTCTCAGAATGTTGCTACCCTCCTCTTCCACCTACTACTCACCCTCTGCCTCTATCTTCTCTGTTGAATTACTGCCATTGAGAAAATCGAACTGCTTGGGCACAGAGTATCTACACTGGTGTATTCTCCATCATCACATCGATCTCGTCTTATAATCCACTGTTGGAGCACCAATGGCAAAGATTACAACTTAATCAATGGCTAAGATCATCTCTAGATCGATCCGTGTGAGTTTCTAGATGATTCTCACCTTATCTCAATTAACACTGATTAATTAACTATATTCCCTACGTTTAGACTTAGGAAATATTCTAAAAACGGTTAATAATCTAAATGAGACAATTGTTTTATGATACTGTGGATAATCCGGTTTCTGCAAATAATGACAACCACTGAAGTTTGAGAACCATAATGAGACACTTCTTGGCAAAATTTCCAGAAACGATTTCTGGGTTTTGAAGATCTCATGTATTCTAGCCTCTCTGCCAAATTTCGTGGCTAAAACACATCCAATGCTACAAAAACTAACACTCCCTCTTAGCGAGTAATGTGTTCTAGGCTACACATCCTGCAACAACACCTTGTCTCTACATCATCTCTTGTTACGCTGCTAATGTTTGGCTACTGTTAGCCACCAACTACTGCGTAACTTTGATATACGTTACATCTGTGTTGTTGTTGACCCTGTTGTACCACTGCCAACACTGCAACTCCCTCTCATCTGTTGTTGTTGCAACTGAGAATCATCCCAGGCAATTTGCCTCTGCTATTGAAACGGTTCTCCACCATACCCATATGTTCTCTAAAATAGACGAACTTAGCTCTTCCTAGAGCTTTCGTGAGTATATCTGCAACCTACACTTTTGTGGGAACATATTGTAGCTAGATTGCTCCACGTTGTACACAATCTCTAATGAAATGACATCAAATATCTATGTGTTTCGACTTGTCATGAAACACTGGATTCTCACAGAGCTTGATGCAAATCTGATTATCATAGTAAACACTGGACACCTCCATCCTCTGTCTAAACAAGCTCACTAGCAACTTCCGAAGCCATATAGGTTCACATGTAGTTGTGCTTGCTACCATATACTTTGCTTCTGCATAGCTCAATGTTATTGACTTCTCGTTCCTGCGACACCAAGAAACCATCCCTGATCCAACACTGAAGCAGTACCCAAGGGTACTTTTCCTGTCCACTGAACTGCCTGCCCAATGTGCATCTGGGAATCCACATAATCTAACATCATCTCATGGGGTATATCTCAACCCATACTCGATTGTGCCACTCACATACCTCAGAATAAGCCTCATTGTTGCCCAATGTACCATCTTCGACACTACCATGAACTGACTAAGGATCTTGACTGCGAAGCAAATATCTGACCTAGTATTGACCAAATACATGAGAGATCCAATAAGTTGTCTATACAAGGTGGGGTCGACATCCTTGTCATCTAATACATTTATCTTCTTCCAACTGGTGATCATGGGTGTAGACATAGGTCTACAATCATGCATTCTGAATCTCTTCAGAATATTTGTCACATATCTTCCTTGCCCAAGGAAACCACACTTCCCATCCTAGGAAATAGTGCATCAACCCCAAATCCTTCATGTCAAACTCCACTACCAAGTTCCTCTTGCAGTCTTCTATAAGCCCTAATGATCCTGTCAAAAAGAGATCATCCACATACAAAACTAGGATGAGCGGCTCACCCTCTACCATCAAATAGTAAAGGTTGGGACCTGCATCACTCTTAACGAATCCCATTTGCTGCAAATAGTTGTCAATCCTACCATACCATGCCTTTGGAGCCTGCTTCAGTCCGTACAAAGATTTCTTCAATCTACACACATGAGTGCGCCTCTCATGAGCCTCGAAGCCCTCTAGTAGTTCTATATACACTTCTTCCTCTATCACCTCGTTCAAGAATGTTGTCTTGACGTCCATCTCGTGAATTTGCCATCCCATCTAAGCTGCTAGGGATATAACAGCGGATAGATGTGTATCTAGCAACTGGGGCGAAGGTCTCCTCACAATCTATCCCTTTTTTTTGTGCATGCCAATTTGCCACGAACCTAGCCTTCTACTTTTCCACACTGCCATCTGCAGCATACTTAATCTTGTAGATCCATCTAGCACCTACAACTGACCTGTATTCAAGCCTTAGCACCACCTCCCAACCGTCATTCAACAAGATAGATTTGTACTCTTCTACCATGGCATCTACCCACACCTAATGTTGTGCAACCTCCTGAAAACTGGAAGGTTCTACAACCTGAGCCACCAATGTTAGGTACCTGTCAGGGTGTTTGGGTTGTCTTTTGTTCATCCTAGGAGTTCCAATAAACTCTTGTGCATCTCTCAATGTCCGACGACCTTCTATGCTGGCTCGACCACTAGTGGTGGGGGGTTCAACCAGCGCCTCCTCATCCTGTCCCTGCTGCTCCGTCTGCTGAGAACTTCCCGGATTTCCTGCCCTTGAGGAAATGTTAGTACTAGTCACTGTACTTGATCCCTGTGACTGTCCTCATGCCCGTCCCACTGGTTGCCCTTGCTGCTGGACCAAAGGAGCTTCTTCTGACTGATTTTGATCACCTGCAGGCATCTCACGAGATCTCCTAAAAGCTCGGTCCTCCATGAACTTCACGTCTTGTCTTACTAAAATCTTCCTACTGCTAGGAATGTAGATCTTGTATGCCTTTGAGGTTTCTCTATAACCAACGAGAAACCCCTTCTCTGCAGTCTGATCCGATTTGGTGTGCTTTTCATCTGGCACGTGGCAATAAGCAACGCTGCCAAAGATCCCGATGTCACTAAATTCTAGCTTCATCCTCCCTGTGAAGACTCCTTCTGGCATTTTCTTCCCCAATGCTCTATGAGAAATCTTGTTCTGAATATGAATATTGTCGTGTTACATGCCTCTGTCCATAAAAATCTGGGAAAATCTTGATCATACAACATAGTTTTTGCAACCCCAACAATGGTTATGTTTTTCCGCTTTGCAACCCCATTTTGTTGTGGATTATATGGAGTTGTCCATTCTCATTTGATGTCTTCGCGCAGAAATTTGTTAAGTCTTTATCAATATATTCTCCACCATTATCTAAGTAAAGCACCTTGATCTTCTTCCCTGTCGCATTCTCCACGAGAGCCTTAAACTCTCTAAAATGATGGAACTCATCTTTGGGCTTCAAGAAACAGATCCAAATTTTCCTGGAATGGTCATCAATAAAGGTGACGAAGTATTTGGCACCACTGAGAGCTCTAGTGGACATAGGGCTACAAATATCTGAATGTATGAGTCCTAACACGCCATTTGCTCTGTTGTCACTTCTTGGAAATGTTGCCTTAGCATACTTCCTAAGTACACATCCCTGCACATGTCATCGTGTTCTGTGCTAAGTTCTAGAACCCCTGTTACTGTTTCTCTGAGCATTTTGAGTGCTCCCTGGTGTAGATGTCCCATTCTCCTAAGCCATAACTCATTTAGCTCCTTCCCACCACTATTGTCACTGCCTATTAGTGTCATTGGAGAGTCAATCTGCAACTGGTACAATCTGCTGCTTCGAACTCCAATCTATCTTACCTTCTTCCAGCTTGGATGTTTGACATACAATTTCTTCCCTACGAAGTGAATATCATACCCGTTATACTGTACCTAGGATACTGAAATCAGGATCATATCTAATCCTAGCACATGCTATACATCTATAGCGTTGGTGCTTGTTCCTGACTCCCTCTGAAAATCTATGGTGCCTCTCCCTACTGGAGTACATTTCGTTCTATTTCCCATAGTAATCTGGAAATCCATCTGCTCCTCCTTGTAGCAAGAGAAATATTATCTAACCCCTATCATATCAATTGATGCTCCATTGTCTATATACCAGACACTCTGTGAAGTTGATCTTGACAAGCAAGCAAATTCATCCTCCAACCTCGAAGACAAATCTGAAGCCTCGTGAATGTCAATTCTACCCATGGTTATGTTGAAGAATTTGCAATGTGCTATTCCTCTTTCACCCGACGTAGGCTTTGCTCTAGCAATTGCCGCAAAAACCCTTTGCATCCAGCTCGAGATCTTATTAATGAAAGATTTGAGTTGCTCCCTCTGCCTCTGGAATCACTCAATCTGGAAAATTGAATTTTTCTGCACTGAAAAATCGAGTTTCCTCAAGTAACTCGGCCTCCTGACAAAAGATTGTGCTGGCCCCGGGAATTTCGGCCTGCTTCTCTCACTAAACAGCGAAACTCCTTTTCGCTTCTAAGTTGTCCAGTTGATCATCTGTGCTTTGATACCATGTCAAATTTTTATCTATTGCAGCAACTGGATATTATTCTTCTAACTGTAATTTAATTATGCAGTTTATTTTCTACAGCAAACAACGAATAAAATCACAACTGCAATTTTCACCATAAAAATAATGTGGAAAATAAAATACTGAAAACTGAGAAATTCTAGCACACGCAAGAATTTTGACACAGTTATTTTTGGACAATAGTCCCCAGAAAAACCCAACACAAGAAAACTAGTGCAGCAAATGAGGGTTATATTATTATTCTTAAGCAGCAATTTTGAGTACAATAATTTAGATGCTCCACTGGCAATCTAATCTAGGAAAATAGTGGCAAAATTATTGTGAGAATTTTCTCTCACCCCGCAACTAATTTCTGCCTCTGAAATTACCTACCTAGCCTCTGTGCTGAGCCCCCTACATCACCCTATGTGTAGTGCTTAGGCAAACCTTGTGGGGATTTCGACCTTCATTCCTTTGCCTCTTCTGGAACTCAAAAAATTCCTCCTAGAATCTTGCTACCTTCCTCTTCCACCTGCTACTCACCCTCTACCTTTATCTTCTTTGTTGAATTACTGCCACTGAGAAAATCGAACTGCTTGGGCACTGAGTATCTACATTGGCGTATTCTCCATCACCACATCAATCTCCTCTTATAATCCACTATTGGAGCACCAACGGCCAAGATTAAAACTTAATCAATGGCTAGGATCATCTCTGAATCAATCTGTGTGAGTTTCTAGATGATTCTCACCTTATCTCAATTAATACTGATTAATTAACCATATTCCCTGAGTTTAGACTTCGGAAATATTTAAAAAACAGTTAATAATCTAATTGAGACACTTCTAGGCGAAATTTCCATAAACGATTTCTGGGTTTTAGAGATCTCATGTATTCTAGCCTCTTCACCAAATTTCATGGCTAGAACACATATGATGCTACAAAAATTTCTTGTGCACAAATTCCTTGAAAAGAAGTTGGATCCTTTCGATAAGAAGGGCACTTTTGTGGGATATAGCGAGACTTTGAAGGCCTATAGAATCTACATTCCACGACAAGGTCAGCTTGAGGTTACCCAAGATATTACTTTTGATGACAAGGTAGCCTTTAGGAGGTCTAGAGAGTCCCACAAGAAGATTGATAGCGACGAGCAAGAAGCTCTGAAGGATGCAGGGACAAATCCTATTTTGATTGTTCATACTTCAAATGATCACGACGAGTCAATAGAAATAGCAAAACTAGCGGACCCACCGAGAAATGTTGTAGGGACCAGGAAGAGACCAATGTGGTTTTTTGACACTTTAAAAGATGCGAAAAAGGCATGCAGCTCCCTGCGGTACTTTCAGAGAGAGCAGACGACCATAGAGCTACTCGAGTTATATGGCATTGATGAGCCACATCATTAATTCTAAGCCTTCCGATTATGATGAGGCAGTAAGCCAACAAGTTTAGAATGATGTGTGAGAGGTAGTTCTAAGGCCATAGGGGAAGTCAGTGGTGACTTCTAAGTGGATCTATAAGATCAAGCATGTCGCAGATTGCAACATCGAGAAGAAGAAAGCAAGGTTTGTGACAAAAGGGTTCACCAAGAAAGAGGGAGTGGACTATGACGACACATTTGCTCCAGTCGCCAGGTACACTTCTATTAGAACTGTTGTTTCTCTTGCTTTTGTTATGGGTTGGAAGATACATCTAATGGATGTAATATGGTGTGATTGAGGAGGAAGTGTACATTGAACAACCTAAAGGATTTGAGGTACATGGGAAGAAGTCCCATGTTTGCAGATTGAAGATGGCCTTGTACGAACTCAAGCGGGCACCTAGGGCGTGCTATTTCAGGATTGATGGATACTTGATGAGCTTAGGCTTCACCAAGAGTGTTGCAGATCCTGACTTTTACTTCATGATTGTTGATGGCAATCCTTTGATCTCGATGTTGTATGTGAATGATCTATTCCTTACTGGGACAGAGAAGCTCATTGTTGTGTGCAAGAGGGAGTTGGCCTCGGGGTTCGAGATGAAGGATCCTGGCCTAATGCACTATTTCTTGGGATTAGAGGTGTGGCAGAGACTTGATGAGTGTAAATTTTTGTAGATGTTCTATGCTTGATGCAACTTTACTTTTATTACAACAATCACCCAAACAGTTAAGTAAAATGCTGATAGAACATACCAGTGGATCTATAGAAGACAAACCAGAAACAGGAGAATGTGAAGGTGCGTTACGGCGGTCAACAGGATGCTTCAACCAGCAAAGTCTCCTTGATTAGCCAACCCAGAATGTGTCACAACAATCCTCAAATCATTCACCCAATCAACTCAAGTCAACTCCAAAAAAGTCAACGTTGTCCAGAAAAGTCAACGCAGGGCAGCAACATCAAAGTCAACGCAGCTCCAACTTCGGTCAACCTTTTGACCTCGGTTCTTGTGCCAATGTGTACGGCCTCCCAAAATCGAAGTCTCCAATAAATTTCAGCCTCTTTGGACCATGTGTTGACCAAAGTCAATGCTGGTCAAACCTTCGTGGAAACCCTAGCTGCAGCAATTTCGTCCTTCTCCTTGGCTGTAGTAATTCATCCTTCTTCCCACGTGTGGATCGAAATTGTCCTCCAAGTAGCTCGTACTAGATCAGAAGAGAAGAAGATGATGTGATGAGTGAGAGTGAAATGCTCTCCAAAGTTCACTGTATTTATATACATCATTGAGGTGTGTGACACATCTGCTGGGGGTGTAAAACCCTAAGGCCGACCTGCACATATAATTTATTATAAATAATAAATTCAAAATAAATGTCTGCTCATCGGATTAAGATAAATTTTATATGGATCTTACACCTCTCTGAAAGAGGAATCCAACAAAAATATCGGTATCTTCATCTGAGCATCACAACATGGAGTTTGGACCTAGTTGTCCAATTTTAACACTCCCTCTCAACTAGGGAGAACTCCATCCACCAGTGCAATCAAACATCGTGCGTCATCCCGCCGTAACTTGCTTTGCTGGCCTCTTTATTTCAGAACAGAAGTGGGTCAGTCACAAAGACATCATCCCCCGGTTGACATATTCAGCCCAGAGGTTCGAAACCTCTATCAGACTCACAAAGAGTCTCCAACCAACCCGAAGTTGGTTCATCTGACCCGAAGTCAGGCAGAGGTCCCAGACCTCACTAAACTTGATCCCAGATCAAGTGGTTGGACCGTGCGATCCTAGATAGAGAGTACGGCAATCTCTGATGCGTCCATCAGTCTTTGCTAATAGTCTCTAGCTTTTCCCACCTCATTGGCCAAATGAGAGGTACTTCCCATGAGCCATGAACTCAATGGGTAGGATGCATACGGGGCACAGATAAATGAGAGGCGAACCAGCTCAATAATCACAAGGGTGGGGCAGAAGCATTATGAGTGCTTATAGCTCCGAGAAGCTATCCCCAAAGCCCCCCAGAGCTCCCAGAGCTCATCGTCCAACGGGACCCACATCATAGGGTCGTTCCACGATACCAAGATTCTCACGGAAGGTTAGGAACTTGACCTTCCCCAGGGGCTTAGTGAGAATATCCGCGACCTGCTCATCAGTTCCTATATGATCGAGCCTTACGGCGCCTCGCTGTACCATATCCTGGATGAAATGGTACCTGATATCAATATGCTTGGATCAGTCGTGGAACACAGGATTCTCAGTCATGCGAATCCCACTCTGGTTATCACAGAGTATCACGGTGGTATCTAGCACATGTCCAAACAGCTCACTAAAGAGCTTTCGCAACCAAACTGCTTCACAACAGGCCATACTTGCTGCAATGTATTCGGCCTCGGCGGTGCTCAAAGCCACCGACTTCTGCTTCCTGCTCATCCATGAGATCGAAGCAGAACCAAGATTGAAGCAGCATCCCGATGTGCTCTTACGATCCACCACACTGCCAGCCCAATCGGCATCAGTATATCCACGGAGTGTCACACTCCCGACAGTGTATCTTAGCCCATGGTTTATCGTGCCCCAAAGATATCTCAGAAGATTCTTGGTACCAACCCAGTGAAAGTGATGAGGCTCAACCATCTGTTGACTCAAAGTGTTCATTGTAAAACATATATCTGGACGAGTGTTCACTAAGAACATCAGAGCCCCTACGAGTTGACGATACTCAGTAGGATTGGCCAATACAGGCCCAGCAGCACTGCCACTCAACTTCTTGAAGTTGAGTTCCATTGGTGTTGACACAGTCTTGCAGTCCACCATACCAAATCTTTCCAGAAGTTTCACAATGTATTTTCCTTGAGAAAGGAAAATCTCTCCAGGTCTCTGCCAGACCTCCAGGCCTAGGAAGTAGTGCATCAGTCCTAGGTCCTTCATCTCGATCTCAGCAGCAAGCTCCCTCTTGCATTGATGAATGAGAGGGTCGGCACCTACCAGGAAGAGGTCGTCCACATACAGCACCAGAATGAGAGGCTTCCCCTATACAACCTTGAAGTAAAGGTTCGGATCAGCATTACTTCGAGTGAAGCCCAGCTTCATCAAGTAACTATCCATCCTCTCGTACCAAGCTCTGGGTGCTTGCTTTAACCCATAGAGGGCTTTCTTCAACCTGCAGACATGAGTGTCTCGATCCCGAACTTCAAATCCCAGAGGTTGTTCCACATACACCTCTTCCTTTATTGCACCATGCAGAAAAGCGGTCTTGACATCCATCTGATGAAGACTCCATCCTTGCGTAGCAGCAAGGGCTATGATTGATCGAATGGTGGTATATCGTGCCACAGGTGCAGATATGTCATCATAGTCTATTCCTTCCTTTTGAGAGAAGCCACGGCAACAAATCTTGCCTTGAACTTTTCAGCACTTCCATCAGATCCATGCTTGATCTTGTAGAGCCATTTCACGGTGACAACTGATTTGTCCTTCGGTCTTGGAACCACATCCCAGACATCATTCTTCATAATGGATATGACATGTCAGGCATAGCATCCTCCTTCCACTGATGCCTTTAAAGTTTGCCCCTGGGTGATCCGGTTCGCTCAGGTTAATGGCACTATGGCGGTGCCCAGACACCCTTGCATTCACATACCCAAGCCGTTTTTGAATGGGTTCCTCTTTGGGGCCCATTAGCGGTCCCTCAGCATCTTCGAGGGTGTCCCTGAGCCATGATGGTCTCTTACCCAGTGAAGGAGATGGATCAATAGGTCCATTGGTCCTTCAATATTAGGCATTGTCTCATCCTGCGGTTCTTCTTGATTTCCAGGCCTTTCTTCATGATTTTCTCCAGATCTTGGAAGATCTACTACTTTCTTCAGGGAAGCATTTTCGTCAAAAGTGACATCATGGCTTATCTCTACTTCCCTTTGACCAGGTACATAGACTCTATAGGCCTTAGAAGTCTCACTGTAGCCCACAAACATTCCTTTCTTCCCAATAGCATCCAGCTTACTTCTCTTTTCTTTCGGCACATGAAAATAGACAGGACATCCAAAAATTCTAAAATGTGAGACATCAGGTTTCTTACCAGAGAAAACCTCTTCGGGAGTTTTGGAGTCCAAAGCTGAATGAGGGCATCGGTTTTGAATGTATATAAGATCGTTAGCTTCCTCACAATTTCTAAATTTGTCACATAGTACAGAATGCACTAACAACTGTCCGTTCTTCGTTCGTTAACGCCATTCGCTCGTATAGGCAGAGTAGTCTCCCCCTAATGCCGCCTGCAAAAGTCTTTGAACTCATTTGACTCATATTCAGTGCCATTGTCAGTCCTCAAAATCTTGATCTTCTTTCCGGTCATATTTTCCACCAAGGCTTTGAAGGTACGGAACCACATGAAAGCCACATCCTTCTTCTTCAAGAAGTATATCCAGGTTTTGCGAGAGAAGTCATCAGTAAATGTCATATAGTAAGAACATCCCCCCAGGGATGTTACGGGTAACATACCAGAAAGATCAGAATGGACCAGTTGCAATATATCCGATGTCTTTGTGACACTTGAGGGGAAAGGTCCCCTTGTATGTTTCCCTTCAGCACAGCCCTTACATACACCTTCATGATTATTTCTGCCCGGCATCTTCGCCGCCCACCTTCAGGTTGTAAGCGTCTCCTTGTAATGAAGGTGTCGAAATTTTCGTGCCATAGTTTATATTTGGTTGGATAGTATCACATAACAGTAGTTCTCCGGAATTGGTCTTCAACTCGTAGAGGTTCAACCACATAAAACCAATCATAGCCTTTACATTCTTCTCATGCATTTTTCCACTTTAATGCCACATTGAAGCCTTTGTCTTCAATGGCTGATATAGACACAAGGTTCTTCTTCAATTTTGGTACATAGAGTACATCCTGCAAATGTAGGACTTGTCCTTGAGACAAGTGGAGGGTCATAGTCCCTGTCCCTTTCATGGGATATGTGGCATTATCTCCAAGGATAATTTCCAGATTAGTATCCTTCTCAACCATGTCAGAGAGTGCTTCCTTGAACCCAGTGATGTGTCTTGAGGCACCACTATCTATCAGCCAGACATCCATAGTGTCGGGCGGGGATGCAGCAGAGAGAGCAGATACAAGAATGTATTCATTTCTTTTATCAACAACATTTGACTCTTCATACCTGGAGTTTCTAGACCTTTTGAAAGGTTGATTGTTTCCATCAGAGGGTGCCTTCCTCTTTCCTTTGGACCTGTTGTTTCTTTGATTTCCATTCCTCCGGTTATTGTTGTTGTCATCACTATCGGGAGAATCCTTTTTGAAAGGACATTCTCTGGCATAGTGACTAGGCCTATGACAAGTGAAACACTTGCCCTTCTTTCCTTGGGCCCTTGTTCTTCCTTTGTTCTTAGAGCCACCAGAGTTCTTTCTAGAATGAGCAGCATAGGCAGCATTTCTGTCATTTTCATATTCCTTCATTCTTGTCTCTTCTTGCATGCATCTGGATAGTAGCTCGTCAAAGTTAGGAATTGTACTATTATTAAGAATGGTAGTGTTGAATACTTGCCATTCATATGGGAGTCCTCCAAGTGCGGTGAGTACCATCTCACGATTGGCTATTGTCTCCCCAATAGCTAGTAGATTGTTCCTAATCTCGGTTAATTTCAGAAAGTATGTTTGGACAGACTCATCCCTGCCTTTCTTTAGATTCTTCAATTGATTCTTGAAGAATAGCACTTGGTTTACATTGTTTACCTTGAACATTAGGATCAATTTATCATACATCTCTTTAGATGTACCCAACTCAGAGATGTAGGCCACCAAGCTTTTATGAATGGATTCCCTGATCATCAGCTTTGCTTTGATCTCCTCCTTCTTATACTTGGTTTTAGCAGCAGCAGTAACATTGGATGGAGGTTCTTGTATCTTACCCAGTACATGGTCCATGAGATCATGGTCTTCCAATTTGAGATCTAATATCATCTTCCAGGCATGGAAGTCATCCCTTCCAGTCAGCTTGTCATTCTCCTTGAAGTCATAGCTTGTGGAACCCATTTTTCTTAGAAGGTGATTGCTATAAGTTAGGGCTTGTCTTCACCTCATCTCTGATACCATGTAAATTTTTGTAGATGTTCTATGCTTGATGCAACTTTACTTTTATTACAACAATCACCCAAACAGTTAAGTAAAATGCTGATAGAACATACCAGTGGATCTATAGAAGACAAACCAAAAACAGGAGAATGTGAAGGTGCGTTACGGCGGTCAACAGGATGCTTCAACCAGCAAAGTCTCCTTGATCAGCCAACCCAGAATGTGTCACAACAATCCTCAAATCATTCACCCAGTCAACTCAAGTCAACTCCATAAAAGTCAACGTTGTCCAGAAAAGTCAACGCAGGGCAGCAACATCAAAGTCAACGCAGCTCCAACTTCGGTCAACCTTTGACCTCGGTTCTTGTGCCAATGTGTACGGCCTCCCAAAATCAAAGTCTCCAATAAATTTCAGCCTCTTTGGACCATACGTTGACCAAAGTCAACGCTGGTCAAACCTTCGTGGAAACCCTAGCTGCAACAATTTCGTCCTTCTCCTTGGCTATAGTAATTTGTCCTTCTTCCCACGTGTGGATCGAAATTGTCCTCCAAGTAGCTCGTACTAGATCAGAAGAGAAGAAGATGATGTGATGAGTGAGTGTGAAATGCTCTCCAAAGTTGACTATATTTATATACATCATTGAGGTGTGTGACACATCTGCTGAGGGTGTAAAACCTTAAGGCCGACCTGCACATATAATTTATTATAAATAATAAATTCAAAATAAATGTTCTGCTCATCGGATTAAGATAAATTTTATATGGATCTTACACCTCTCTGAAAGACGAATCCAACAAAAATATCGGTATCTTCATCTGAGCATCACAACATGGAGTTTGGACCTAGTTGTCCAATTTTAACAATGAGATATTCCTCGGACAAGGGAAGTGCATTGTTCATATTTTAAGGAGATTCAGCAGGATGGACTGCAAGCCTATGGCTACACTTATGGAGACCAATCTGAAGAAGCTGAGTGATTCCGCTTCAAATTCAAATTTGGTGTATCCCACGATGTACAAGTAGTTGATCGAATCCTTAATGTAACAGGTTAACACCACGATTGATACTTGCTTTGCAGTGAACGCCCTGAGCCAATATATGGTTAAGTCAAGGCAGGTACATTGGGTTGCAGCGAATCATGGTTACGTACCTGCGTAGTACAGTTGGACATGGTTTGAGATATGTCTCGGGAGGTGAAGTGAGGCTACAGCAATATAGTGATTCAAATTGGATCAGGAGTGCATAGGATAGAAAAAGCACCTCGGGGTGTTGCTTCAGCTTGGGATCGACTATGATATCCTGGTTTAGTATGAACAAACTTTTGTCGCACTTAGTACAGCAAAGGCAAAGTATATCGCAGCCAGTGTTGAAAGTTAGGATGCAGTGTGGCTTTGGAAGGTACTTGCGAGACTATTTGATCAATAACTAGAGATGATCTTGATGTTGGAAGAATTTGTCATTGATCTCAAAGCGTGATTAGACCCACACTTATTTTGGTAAATTGTGTGCACAGGTTAATAATTTTGGATATAAGGACTCTCTAGATCGATAGCCCTCGTCATATCTTTTCGTTTGATAGGTGGCACACCTTGTGGGACCTATTGGTTGGAGAGATATTGATTTTTGAAGATTGTGCTCCAAATGAATGGGTTTTGCACCAAAACATGCCCCATCAATTTATCGCTTTAACATTTCAATGCAACCCCTTCAAGAAAGTAAAAAACTTTGACCATAATCCATGTTGTCCCAATCAGCTTGAAAGTAAATTATATGAAAACAGAAATTGATATTTTTTTAGTGTCTTGAAGCCCCCTTTTCTTCTCCATCAGGTCGGCTTCAAATTCAGTCATGATTTTTTCATAAAAATAGTATTATCTCACTCAAGTTGGCCTCAATTAAGGGCTCCTCCAAAACATGTATAAATATCACACTTGTGGCATACAAAAGTTGATGAAGAGGCATCAAATTAAGCATTAGTATTCTCTGTTCTACACGCAGGTCGAGCTCTAACATGATATCTATAGAGGGCCAAGAAAGTTTGGAGTCTACATTTCTAATCAAGATCAAGGAAGTTTTTGGGCATGTTTCCATGGTATCTAAAGTCAAGTCGTGGAGAAACGGCAGCCTATTCTGAGGCCCATTCAAATGAATTTATGAGCTTTTGGTAAGAGGTATTTTGAGTTTGTTTAATCCTATTGCTTAAAGTATTATTTGGGATGAATCTGAAATTAATTCTGCCAAAAAAAGGACCTTTGTTTGACTCCTAAGCAAACCCATCTTTGACCCTCTGTAACAGTGGCTCTCGGCCCTCCTGAGGCCTCGTCTGCAGCCACCTCAAAGGCCGAATTTTGGCCCTTTGCCTCAGGTTATATCGATGTTCATGCCTTAGTTCAGACTTGTGATTTCCGGTCCTTTGCCACTTTAATTTCGGTCTTTTGAGTCTTGTTAAGGGTTGTCTTGGAGTAAAATTTGATCACCTTTAGAGTTTCCTGAAGATCATATTTGGAGTTGATTCTAAGATCATCCTTGGAGCCAATCTTGAATTCTGTACTAAAGGTGTTGAAGGCAATCTTGAATCTACTTTAGAGGCATTGACAAATAAGGAGCACACTGTTGAACTTGTCTTGAAGTGCAATTTGCAGCAGGCCACTTTGAAGCAGATTTTAAATCATAGCAAACCTTGTGGCGGACTTTAATGTGAATTTGTAGCAAACTTCGCATGGAACATATCTTGAAGTTGTTTTTCGCAAGCAGACTTTCAAACTTGTAGCAGACCTTTGATGTCTGTTCTGGAGCATATCTTTGGAGCCCCTGTTTAAGTCTTGGAATAAGTTGTTGAGTTAAAGATAGAATGAAAAATTTTAATGATCTGAGGGTTTGGATGTTGTTGTAATTGGGTTGTTGTCCCTGGTACGGGAACCCAAGAAGATCTTAATTTATCTTTTATTCTATAGGGTAGCAGAGTGGTGTTACGAAAGAAAGTTGTAACTTCCTTCAGGAGGTTGTCGCCTCCTTCCAGTGGGAGCTAGTAAATCTTGGGGTTGCATCCCTTCCAGTTGTAGCTGGTAAATCATAAGTTGTAACTTCGTTTGCAATATATATATATCCTGTGTTCATTTGATGTGATGTTATTTGTTAATCGTTTTGATACTTAAATTGTTGAAATTTACGAAACATTGATTCACCCCCTTCTTAGTATTTCCAATACTTGATATTTTGTGATAATCAAAGTTGTGTTAAGCTTTAGATCCAGTTTTTCATGACAGGTTGAAGCATATTGAGATCAAATATCACTTCATCCGAGACATGGTGCAGAAGTGAGAAGTGAAGCTCCAATACATATCTACCAACAAGCAAATTACGGACATTCTCACCAAGCCTTTGCCTAGAGCGATGTTTGTATACTTCAGAGACAAGCTTGGCGTGATGCAAAATGTCTACCTCGTTGAGAAGGAGTGTTGATGTCTTTGCAGGATCGGGGAGACCATCTCTTGATAAGCCTTGCTAAAATTTGGTTGGGTCATGCTTATTTGATCAGGGGAGATTGACACATTCACCTGTGTAGTCATATTGATTTGACTGGGCCATGCTAATTTGGCCACGGGTGAAATGCCCAGGGGTACACCATCTCCTTGGAAGCCATGTTGATTTGGCTAGGTCATGTTGATTTGACCAGGGGAGTTGGATACATTTACTTGAGAAGCCACGCTGATTTGGCTAGGCCATGCTAATTTGGCCAAGGGTAAATGGCACAGGTTGCTCACATTGCTTGCTCCATGATGAAATGATCTATATCTATAGATGTGCAGGTGAGGGGACACTATATCAACATAGCAAGCTCGTGAACTTTTCTTGTGGAAAGAGAAATTTCAACTAAGGGGAAATTTGTTTGCAGCAAAGGAGAATACCTCCCTCGCTAAGAGGGAGTATTGATTTTTTATAGCATTGGGAGGTAATCCTGCATGGCAAAAGGGGTCTCCAAGTTGACCTAAAAAAATTAAAATAAAATTTATTTTTGGAGTGACAAGTCAGCCCAAGAAGTCAAGTCGGCCCAGCCAAATGAAAGGGTGTGTCCCTTGGATTATTTTGCCCCATTCGACAAGTATAAATAGATAATGTGACATCTCAGCAAGAGCAAGTTTTTCTTCTCTCCTTTCATCATTCTCTTATCTCTCTTGGACAGCTGCATGTGTGGAGAAGGAAGATAAGCTTGACCGAAGTTGACCCAGCATTGACCGAGATGATCGGATATCTGTTTGACCAAATTTGACTGGGTGTTGACCGAAGTTATTTGATTGCAGACCGCATGCTGTTGACTGTAGTTGACTGCAGGGATTTGACCACAGGTCCGAGCTTGACCTCAGGTCTGAGTTTGACCGCAGGGCCAAAGTTGACCATGGGCTGAGTTGACAAGCATTGACTTCTGGTTATTTTGGCCAGTTTGACCAATGTTGACTTGCTTCTATATTGACCAGGTTTGACTGGTATTTGGACATATACATTGGCACAGATTTCTAGACAAATTGCTGATTTGCAAATGTTGCTAAAGAAATATTTCTCCTAAAAAAAAGTTGTTGGGTTTTCTCCCAAGGTTGAGTTTCCCATGGTAAAATTATTGCCTCTATTGTGCATGGCTGTCTTTAATATTTATATGATCTTTATTGTTTCCGCTGCATTTACTGTTGAAATTTTCTGAAGTGTAATTATTCAATGATAGCAGTGGCATAAAATACTGTGTAAAAATTTATTAGGAAGTAATTATCTGGCAGACAATTGTATCTACTAGATCTTGTAGAAAAATCAACAAAGCCTCCGGGATAGAGGCCAACAAGATCACGTCATCCACAAATAGGAGAGAGCAAATCAACACCTAATGTAGAAGGCAACCATCATCCTCTTAAATGTGTCTGTATATTTTAAAAGTAAAACCTTATATATCATTTCAAAGAAACCCTGTTATTGATCATGCAAAAGCAAGAGGATTCTTTGATGGAGCCTGTCAAGGTGTTCCAAGCATATGTTGAATAGGGGATATCCTTTTTTTTAACCATCCCATTATTTGCTCATGAAGTATGGTGGAGAACAAGGAAAAAAAATAGAGCCAAATTTTCAGCTCTCTGGATTTTGTCAAGGATATCAGGGGAAAAGGATTTGAAACAATTGCAGGTTTTTGGTAACACAACTGATGGACTGAGCTAATAGTAAATGCATAATTGATAATATTATGTTAGCTCTAATAATGAATCTGGTTCTGGAGGTAAAACAACAATCCGATGATATTTCCTTTGTTCGTATATATAGAGAATTCAACACAAGAGCTGATCAGATAACTAAAGAAGCTATGTATTTGCAAGAGGGGTGCTATATGTTCAGGAATTTAGATTAGGAACCCTATCTGTTCAGGACTTTATTGTAGGGACCCAGATTTCTGTCCTGGAAGGTTCATTTTATTAGTTCTGGAAGCTGATGGTAGAGATGTTATATCCATTGTCTTTTTAAGTTTTTGGCATTTGGCTGATGGAGGAGATCAGATAGAATCTTTTTGTTTTGTAAAAGTTGCCTTTTTGGAACCAAGGATGACTGTATTTAAAGTGGATATAGGTGTGATGAAGTTTGTGCTGATGCTGTACTTTTGTAAAGTACATGCTACAGGGACTTCTAAGGCAGCTCGATGCATATTCTGATTTCACATTTCAAATATCAAATGTAATGATTATTTTCCTGAAAAAAAACCTAGTGACCACTTTCAACAACAAATAGAGATATGGAGAGCCAATATATATACCTTCCTTTGAACTATGCTTAGAGAGAAGAGAATGTAGCTCATCCAGGTACTTGTATAGATTCTTGCCCACTGTAGATACCGCATCACATAAGAAAAAAATCACAGTTGATCCCAACGAACCAAACATATCTTTGGCCAAGCTATCTGGAGAGTGTACTTCTTGGCTTTCCATGAGGAGCACTTGTGCACTATTGTGAACAGGCAAGAAAGAAAACCACACTCCCACTTCCCCTTTATTTCTATCAAAGGCAGATGTACATAACATAGCTCTGTATGCTAGAAGATGGGCATCTTTTCGTATGCATTTCTCTGGTGAATACAACATCAACTTCAATAAGGGTCGTAAATATTTGTATAGTTGTCCTGTGCCAGATCCAGGACCCTCAAATACAGGAGCAGACAAGCGTAGCCCTCCAGTGGATTCTAGTAACAGAGACAAAATAGACTTTTGTACGAGAGTGGATAAGCACAATGGCTCTTCTGGGAGAAGCTTGAAGGCATCAAAAGAACACTCGATCAATGCAATTGGTAATGTCCTCTACAAAATACCAGAGAATGCAACCAATGGATCAGGCCTTGAATAACTACTCGTAAGCAATATCCATTGACCCATATGAAAGCTAATAAATGAGTAAAAGTTAAACATGTCATTAGTCCAAGCATGCTGAATTGTTAAGATATATAAAAGAAAAATATTTCATTTAGTAATTTTGTCCAAGAGATAAATAAAAAATGGGGTTCCGTTTAACAGCATAGCAACCAGAGAAGAAGAATGCTTGACCCCTACAGGATACATCAAAGGCATGTTTCAGTCACCATTGCTATAGAAAACCAACACAGATATCTTGGCCTGCCAATCTATGGTGTAGAATATTTCTGATATTAAAAATCTAGTAACTTTGAATCAGCAGAGTCATTAGTCTCTCTCACACACACACACATATCAGTATCCTCCACATGCCCACTTAGCAAGAAAAAAAGAGAAACTATATTTATGTTTGCTGAGGATCCAAAAACCATCCATGAGACTCCTCACTATAAAAATGCCATATACAACAAATGTAGTGAAACAAGGATCTCTGTCAGAAAAAAGGCATGAACAATAGCGTTAGCAGACTCCAATGATTATCTATCATGTATTTATTAGGTGATTAGGGAATAAAGTGTCTTAGAGCAGAAAGTCATAAAATCAGATGTCAAAATAACAACCATAAGAAAACTTACAACATGTAAAGTTTTAAATCAATTAAATTATGTTTTCACACAATATAGGTGGTAATAAGAGGAGATCAGGGGAACGCTGATTGGGGACAGAGGAAAGTCTGGAAATTTAAATGCCCTTCAAAGGCTAAAAATTTTGTGGTTTTTACTGAACAATAAAGCTCTGACCTGGGGTAATCTTCAGAAAGGAAATAGGGCTGCACCTAGTAAGCGCCCTCTATACTGTTAGAAAATCAGAAAGGCAGAAAGATTTTCTTGTTCTTGATTATTTACTTGTGATGTTCCTTATTATTATCAGATTCCTATTATCTTCTTTCTTCTTAGTTCATCAAGCAAATATCAAAGCAATAGCACATATATCAAGGACACCAGATGTAGGCCAGAAGCCAGGGGAAAACCCCACTCTAGGAGAAAACCCAGTCAGTGATTTTTTTCCTTCACCGGATGTAGGCCAACAGCCAGGGCAAAACCCCACTCTAGGGGAAAATCCAGTCAGAAATTCTTCCTTCAATAGTATTCTTGAGACTCTAGACCTTGACTCACACTTCCTCCACCCCAAGTCAGCCTTCCTTTTGATGTAGAATTTTCTGATTTCCCACCCCGGTTTTCAGTTTCACCTTATTTCTCCAATTAGTTAAATGCCCTTTCGCATAACCTTACATTCAACAAACTGGAAAATAAATATTTGCTGAAAACACAAATTCTGGAAATTTTTCACAATGCTGAAAAATGCAAAAATAAAAATCAGCAGACTCAAACAGCGATTCAACACATTTTAACACAGTGATTTTTGGTCAAGGTGACCCTGGAAAAACCCCCTACAACTCTTGGGGAAAACCAGTTCGAAAGCTCCTTCTTATTTCTAGAAAAATGCTTTTTACAGTGAGAGAAATACTCAGAAAAATCAACAAGTACAAATTACAACTTATCTCGTTTTCGTGCTTTACCACCACCTCGAAAAACGTGCAAACAGCGAAACAGAACAGCAATAAATGTTGTACGGCCTCCTCGATTTTCATGCCCAGAATTTCTACACTAAATGCCGTTGTACGGCCTACTCAATTTCGGTGCAAGTAGCAATAAATGCTGCTATACAGAATCTCGATTTTTGTGCCAAAATACCAACAGAAACAACTGTACGAAATCTGCCTCGAAATCTGTGCAAGAGGACAGCCACTTGTTGTACGGCCTGCCTTGAAATTCATGCCAAAAAACAGCCTCCTCCTCGAAAACTAAGCCAAACTTGTTGTACGACCTCTTGGGCAACATGCCAAAACGCTGTTGTACGGTCTCTAGAAAATCGTGCCAAAAACTGCCTTGGAATGTGTGCCTCTCCTAGCTGTACAGACTAGTTGAAATCTTGCCTTGGAATGCATGCCAAAGTGTTGCCTGTTTCTCCTCACTGTCCAGAAATCTCCCTTGCTCTCTTTCTCTCCTTCTCCCAATCTGCTCATGAAAGAATGAATGACCTTTTCCTCCTTTAACCTAACCCTAAGTGACTTTTGGGGAATCCCTAAATCCAATGGCTGAGATTAAATGCTCATTTAAATCTCACTTTCTATTTTTTAATTCACCCCACTTTAATAAAGACCCACTTAGTCATTTATTTCCATAATCACTTTTCTTTTCTAATTTTACATTGACTTTATTAAAATCACTTTAAAATTAGACTTTAGTAACTTTATCACTTAAAGTCACTTTTAAATTAGATTTGACTTTATAACTTTATAAAGTCACTTTAGGAGAAAAAATAAATTCTTTTTGACACTTTTCCCTAGGCCAAAGATCAAAGCCTTAGGGAACCACTTGTCGTCCGGTAACCAAATTTCAACATTTGATCCTTCCTTCGACATGGCAGTAGCAGTCGCAGCAACATCACTACGCAGCGCTTCCTTCGACCTAGATATTTCGACCTTGCTCCTAGGACTTCGATCTTGGAGAAAAGACTACGAACTTGTTTCTAGGAGTTCGATTTTGACCCAATACAGTTTCTCAAGGCACCAACACCCAGCAAAATCAACTTCGACCTATTCTTCTTTTGGCAGCAGCAAAACAATGAGGGACTTCGATCCTCCAATCTAGGGCACTTGAGAGAGAGAGAGAGACACCAAAATTTTGATTTTCCTTCAATCCTTCAGCGTGTCCAAACTCGCACTTCTTTTGACCCCTTTCTTGACTTCGCACTTTTTCCTCATGCAGAAATAGATATCGAATTTTTGGATGTGAGAGCAAGTGCTCCAAATGAGTTCGATCTGCTTGTATATATAGGCTTGCGATGAGCTAGAATTTCTGGGGTTGAGGCCGACTTGGTGTGGAGGCTCCATAATCATATTTGACTTAATACTAAACTTAATTACATGATTCAAAAGCCCGGGATGGGTCAATTTAAATCTGTAATGACACTATAAACTCGGAATAAATCCTAGAAGTCCACAATGGGGACTTTGACCTAAAATAATAGGACCCAATAATAAAATAAATTATTTTCTTTATTATTTAATAATAATATAAATTCTTTAATAATAACATAAATTATTTTCTTTATTCTTTTGACAAGCACATTTAAATATTGACTCAAATACAATTTATGAAGACCGAACCTAGTTACAATCTTCAACATATACAAGTTCTGTGAAGATAATGAGATTCATCTCGTTATGGATTGTGGTTTCTCTATCACATTGGGAGGGAAATTAAAATTCTGACTGGGTTAAGAAATGTATAGTCTACAGGTTCTGTGGAGGTAGTGTTTGAATTTCAAGGCCTAGGTGACTAATGTCCTTATGATCTCAATCAAACAACTAGGTAGCTGAATTTAATTAATGCCGAAATTAAATTTCGATCATAACAACAATCACGCACTAGCTAGAAATTGCATAACAGAAACATAAAAATTAATTTCACACACACATAGGTAGTTACTCTCCCAAAGCAGCTTTCATTCCTTTGAAAAACTTACAAGAAAACCTCCACACGCTGCCCAAACAAATGCAGCACGCATGGATACCAAAAAAAGCCTTGAAGTTGAGCCTCAACAAGCTATTAGACAGGTGCAGCTCAAAAAATCAGTGCTAGCTTTCTGTTGTACAGCACTGTTGTATGGACTGTATGGCTGCTGTACACTGCTGCTGTACAGATTCAATATGACTGCGTTAATCCATATGGTATTGTCCGTACAGCTGTACAGAACTGATGTCTCAAACTGTGTGCTGCCCACAAATGCCACTTGGCTGTGTGATCTCTCTCTCGCTCAATTGCTCAAGTGCATGTAAAAGCATCTACCTTGCCTTACCTTTCGAGAGTGGAGAATCAACTTTTAAGTTTACTCCTAGTCTAAGTACAATTTTTTGTTCAATTGCTAAAAATAAGACTGTCACTTCTTAACTAAAATAAATTTCACGCCGTACTACTGTGAAAAATGATGGAGAACGCCAGCAAAGTTAAGGTTTTGGTTCTCTCTAGTTCTTTGTCGGGCATCGCAAAGGTGCCCTCCCGCGCAGGAAACCAAGGTCTGGGAATGCCGAGCTCCCAATCATCCATGGCCCAGGTGGTGGTTGCCTTGGATCCCACAAACGGTGGAACGACAGCTTTCCAAACTCTTTTCGGCTAAGGGGTTTGAGAGAGAAGATCAATTTTGGGCCCGATCTGAGCAAAATCCCAGCTATAGAGGGCTTATGAGAGCCCCAAGATCCGCCGGGAACTTGGATGCGCATGGATGAAGAGAATGCGACGGGAATCTGCACAAATTCTCTCTGGTGCCAGTGTGGTTCTTTGGGGCTGGCTGCATCAAGCGTGCCCAAAGGGGATGCACAGTGAATGCCTTTGCTGCCAATCTAAGGAGATCCAAGCTAAGATTGGACCCAATGTTGCACGAAGCGGGGACATTTTTTGGAAGCAAAGCATAGGAAGCATCTACTCTATATATATATATATATATATATATATATATATATACACACACACAATGGATGCCATATCTATCTTGATTTATGTACAAATATGCATGTTTTCATATCTTCTACAAATAATTTGGTGTTTTGGATGTTTATATATGGTTGTAGAAGATATGAAAACATGCATATTTGTACATAAATCAAGATAGATATGACATCCATTGTACATCAATGATTAGTTATTCAAGCATCAACCATCTAGATTCTAGCAATTACAAACATACATCAAATTTTTAAGCATATGATAAAACATAAAACATTTAAGAGATAAAATCATAAAACATTCAAATACACACTGAACTAGGAAGAGTAAGACAGAAATTTTCAAATTCACAAGAAGACTACAAGGTAAAACTGTGAATATATCTACTAATCTCTCCTCCTTCCACCACGAACAGCACATGAGCCTCCACGTGGTGGCAGTGAAGAAGATGGTGATTGTGGACGCTGTGGCAGTGGAACTATTAAAGATGAAGCCCCTATTGTTGGTGTCATAGTTTTAAAAACTGAATGGCATGAACCGGAAACCAGTCAAACCAGCCGATTCATTAGGCAACCGGGTCGAACCGGGCAAAAAACCCGGTTTAAGGGCCGACTTAGCCAAAAAAACACAAAAACCGGACCAAACCAGTCAGTTTATGACAGAACAAGCCAATTTATGGTCAAACCGGTCGGTTTTGTCATAAACCAATCAGTTCATTGCCAAGACCGCGACGAACCCACACAGAGTCTTTTTGGAAGTTTTTTTGGTGTTTTGGAGGGAAAGTAAGGGTTGTTTCCTTCCAAAAACACCTTCTCCAAGCCCTTAAAAGGCGCTCACCCCGCTCATTTTCCTCACACATCTCATTTGGAGTTTTTGTAAGTTTGATTGGGAGCTTGAAGAGTGTTGAGTTTTTGCTGAAGTAGTGCAACAACAGAGAGTTTGAGCTAAGTAGTAGCCATCATGCCTCCAAAGCCAAAGATAGTGCATGGGCTCATTGTGATATGATTGATGGCAAAATGACCTGCAAGATTTCCAAAAATCTATTGAAGGAGGGGGTATTAACAGGTTCAAGCAACACTTGGTTGGGATATGAGGCAATGTAAAGCCATGTGGAGCACCAAATGAAGTAATAGGGCATATTAGGGCAGAATACCTTCAAAAGTTTGAGACACAATTCATTAAACAAGTAGAGAAGTTTGTGACTCAAGCAATTGCAAAGTTTGGGAGACGAGACTCAACCAACTGAGTTTGATCATGATGAGAACTTTCAAGTGATAATGTTGATCACTAATATCATATATGTAGACTTGTAGTAGGCCAATGGCCCCATATTTTGTAGGATTTGTTTTTGAACTCTAGAGGTCGTTTAGAGCCTCATTGATTATATATTTTGTTGTTGATATGTATTGCACTTGGTGCCATTTTGATATATTCACCTTTACATGGTATATATATGAGAAAACTTCACATATTTTGTGTCTATTAGTTTGGAACCATGCTTTTAAATATTTAAAATAGTTTTTTTCATTAAAAAAAATTTATTTCATGTGTTTTTTTAAAACCGGTTCATTGAGATCTAACCAGTCCCGGTTTGACCGGTTCCGGTTTGAAACCCAGTTTATTAGGTGGATTGGTTTGACCACCGGTTCCAGTTTTTAAAACGATGGTTGGCGTTGAAGACTGGAACCAACGAACCGTGGGACCGAATGGGAGTGGCATCTCAAATCGATCATCATTATCCTGGAAAAGAGCATCCTCCAATTGCTCTAATCACAACACTACAACCTCCAAATTGGCCTCCTCTGGATTTATGTCCCGAAGCTTAAGGTCTTTATTAGTATTTACATCGTCACAGTAATGGGGCAATAATTGCAATTTGTAGTGAATGAAAACCAAGCTCTCTACCCGATCTAAATTTAACATGTTCCTTTTAACACTGTGGATAAAAGAATAAGAGTTCCAACACCTCTCTACAAAAGAAGTGTTTACCACTTGTGATAGCACCCGCAATGCCAAAGTTTGTAGAAGTGGAATAGCACCTCCTTGCATTTTCCACCACTGAAGAGAAGAGAAATTCTCTTGATCTGTAATTGCATGATTGCTCCCAAATGGGCCAATGCCAAGTGCATAGTTGCTCAATTTTTTTCGTAGCATGGTAGAATCCTCATCAGGGTCTAATTTATCCAATTCTTTCATATAACCAGATAGAACCTTTAGATCTAGGTGTGGTTTTCTCCTGCTCTGCCCCCCCAAGTGCTGGTGTTCAAAGCCATGATGGATGATAGTTTTTAGGTGTCAGAACATGTGCTAAGGCATGCAATGGAATATTTTGCATTTCCCATCGTTTTTCCTCCTCTACACGAATATAATTGTACAAGGTGATATCTCTAGGATCAACAACGTTATCCATCTACTCATACACCTCCCCAAGTATACGCCGATCTAAATGTGAAAACTTGATCATGTAATAAATTGGTTTGTTTAATTGCAAAACATATTTAATCTGTGACCAAAAGTAACTATCAAGAATAGTGTCCTTGACTACATTAGCACCATCTCTATCAATGTTAATGCCATCCCATGATTTAGAGGTCACCATATTAGTTAAACCTTATCTCACCTTCACTGGTCACCTAAAGGTGAGGTAATAACTTGCAAATCTTGTTTTTGAAAGTTTAAGCAACTGCAACTTGGAGTAAGTGCCATAAAAGTAGTTTACCCTTGTATGCCCTGAGATAAATTTAATGAGTTGCTTCCCTTTCTTGTAAAGCTCATTAATCCATCCACAATCTTTATGCTTCACAATATCATGCATCAAAAGGTTCAATACGTGCACCAAGCACCCAAACAAAAAGATGTACAGATGAGTACACTCAATAATTTTTCTTGTTGCCTTACAATTTGCTGCATTATCAGTCATCACTTGAACCACATTATTAGGACCAACATCTTTGATTGATTTCAATAACAAATTTGCAATGTTTTGGGAAGTTGCACTGATGGAGGAGTCATGACTTGCAAGAAACATTACACCGCTAGCAAAAACACCAAGAACATTTATCAAATGTTGGTTTCTAACATTTGTCCAACCATCTAATACAATGGATACCCCACAATCCACCCACTCATTTGTAAAATGTGTCAAAGCTCATTGAACCTTTGCTTGTTCTCTTTCTAATAACACAGTTCTAGCCTTCTCGTAGTTGGGGCTCTTGTATCCTTTTGGGATTCATTGATGTCGTTGACCATATCATGTCAATGGGGAGAGTGAAGCACATTTAAAGGTACACCGCAAGCACAAAGCAACCGAACCTCCTTTCCATCCACATCATCCCTTCGAACAACATTCACGAAATCTGTTATTGTTCTTCTATTTTCAGAGGTCGCAGAAGTACCATGAGGAGATGAGCTACCAAATCTAGAGGTTGCTCTTGATTTAGAATGAGTTTCTTGTTTTTCATTTGTGCATCCTCCTCTATTTGGACGTGTTTTCTTCTTTGTTCCATTGAAACCTTAGGGCAAATTGTTATCCCCACGAGACCCTTCTTCTCATCATTTTCCATCACCCCACAAAGATGCCTCTTCACATGAGTATATGAACCACTATATCGTTTTCCTCCATGACAACCATGAGGGCACACAAACTTGTAGCTTCCACCACCTTTCCCCCCCTCAAGTTTGGTCACATAATTCCACAAGGGTATCAATACAGCTTTCCCCTCTTGTGTTTCAGTGTCCTCTTCAAACTCTTCCTCCTCATCATACATTGGATCACTCATATGGGGACCACTATCCACTTCTTCTTATTCCCTTCTATTCCTACTCTCCAACACTATCATGAAAACCAAAAGTGGAATGATACACATAAGCCAGAAGAACACCACTTTGGAATATGAATATAGATGGACAACCTGCAATGAGATGAGCAAGAAGAAAGAATGGGAAAGAGTAGGAGAAGGAGGAGAAAAATACAAACAACAATGACAAAAAAATGAGGGAGTTTGGGGTTTGCACTTGCCTCTTTAACTCTTATAGATGGCAGCCCTTCTTTACTCCTCCAAGCTCCTCCAAGCTCTCCTCAAGCATCTATTCTCCAAGCTCTCCAAAGATGCAAGAACGAGCAAAAGAGAGGGGGGAATGCCTTTTAACATCGTTTATCCTTTCCCTAACTGACCATAAACCCACACCCAACCCAAGTTAAATCACAAAAAAAAAAAATTGGGCCTCCACAAAATCACCTGTCAACCTTTGGATCCTCTCGGAATCCGACCGGATCCATGCCCGATCCTCCAAGGATTTGAGGCGGAGCCTTGTTCAGATCCACGGATCGAGCACACGCGATTCCAGATTTCCAAGATTCGACGAAACTGTGGATGTGATTTTCAGATCCGCGGTTATGTCAGGGGATCGCCTAAGGATCCGTACAAGACACAGTTCTGACCTTGGATCCTTGGGGGGAAGGATCACGCAACACTGATAAGACCTAATCTAACCAAAAAAAATCCTCTCTTTCACTCGTCGGAGCTGGTGAAGGGGCTAGAAGCACTGAGCCAATCTCAGCAAGTTTCACAGTGTGGGCATTGGTCCGGATGTCCAGATCCACACATTTTTTCACTCCTCAGACCGTTGATCTAAGCAGATCAAATTGAAAATCCAGATCAAAAGGAGGGTTTTTGCACGAAGGGAAACAAGAATTTCCAAATATTTATAAAAAACCCATACTAGCAGATCCACTTTGATCTGGGTTAAGGACGAGGACACAGTGGAGAGCATCAAAATCAAGATACAGCAATGAGTGGGACTCCCAACAACAGAGCAACAAATCATCTCAGAAGGGAAACTCCTATATGATAAGAGGACCATCAAAGAATGCAAGATAAGAAGAGGCTCCTCCCTTACCCTGGTATCGGGACTGTGTGGAGGAACAAGACCTGGGCCATCAGCCTCCTACTAAGAAGCAGCCATTGGAGGCACAGGACAAGCAAAGACCATAGTTCCAATTGAGACATTGTCAGGGCCTTACATAGAGGAAAAGATGGAGAAACCCCCATATCTAGAGACCCAGAATCCACAGGTAAACAACATGTTCTCTTATTTTCACGAGGAGGCTATAATTTGTAGATTCAACAGTTTTTGGCCCAAAACTGAGGCACTATACCAATGGATCTACACAAACTGGACCACAAAATGTCACATCTACTTATGCTCGAAGGGCTTCTTCATTGTACACCACTTCTCAAAAGAAGATTACCATAAAATTATGGAGGAAAGGTCGTGAATCTGGGGAAGATTCGAGCTATTTACTACTCCCTGGTTCCCAGAATTTGATTCATCAACCATGGAAGTTACAAAAATGCTTGTTTGGGTTTATCTACCAAACCTGCCACTCCCCTTTTGGCATCTTCAAGTCCTTCAAGACATCGGAAATGCTCTGGGAATTTTTATTAAAAAAAAATAGTGCTAGAATAACAAAGGGCTTATTCACATTCGCTCGCATTTGTGTGGAGATCGACCTCAGCAAGGTGTTGCCATACCGTATCCAACTAAAGGTGTTGTCTAATTAAAATGCAAAGAATTAACTTTCTAGACAAAATGCAACAGTTGAAATTAAATTTTTGAATACAAAAGATGTAAGTGATTCATAAAAATACAATCACAAATCTAAATTTGAATTTTCAGCAAACAAGAATATGATGCTAACATATAGATTATACATTAAATTGGAGATCCTACGTCAACAAATTAACAGGAAATTCAAAATTATGAACTCAGCTGATTGTTGAAATGCATTAAACATAAGACAAAATTCTAAAAAAGTAAATTGCAGCAAGCTTTAATGGTAGTCTAGTTTAATTTAAAATAAAAATGCAAATATTTTAACCAAGTTATGGTTGGAAATTATAAATTATCTTAAATACACAAAAAATAAAAAATAAATACAGTGTAAAAAATAAATAAATAAATAAATATTACGTAATTTCTAGCAAAACTAAAGGGCTGAAATTTTAAAGTTAAATCGACAGGAAAGGGAGCAACAAGTGCCTACTTATCCTTGGACTAATGGAGTCTTTCAAATCTACGAGGAGGGCCTAGTCTAATCTAAAACAAGGACTCTAAATAATACCCTAAAGTATGCTACGAATAATCCTAACAAGTGAAACTAGAAAATATTTCGAGCAAGGAAACGTCTAAATGAATTAACAATTTCAAAGATAAACCAAATATTTATTTCCCTAAGAATTCCTAGCTTAATCATTATTTTTAGACAAGTAATAAGCGACGAAAATTCTTAAGTGACTAACCAAAATAAAAGAGATGGCTAAAAGAAACCACGCCTAACCATGCACCTTTAAATATTACCTTACTTGGCTAGCTTGATTCAATCATCTTGCATGTTTGAAATGCTTGCTCCAATCCGACAAAATAAGTTCAACCAATAGTCTCACACAATATGAATCGAAAAGAAACCCATTTTTTTCTACAAAGAGAAAAGAATAACTATTGCTTACTAGACAACTAATACATGTGCGGGAAGCCTCTTATTTAAGGAGTTCTAAGCTCAACCACCTCAAATAAAACAATAATATCTATATAGTCATGTTTAATGAGTCAAAAGTATAAAATAATATTACAAAGTATGGAATTGGTCATCAAAACAATATTCTAATTATCTCAAGAATCAAATCATTAAGACGCATGCTTAGGAGAGAGATCCATAAAACATCAACATTTGCAAGGCAAAATAAATAAAATACTAGCAAATACATCCATAATAACAACTAGATTTTATCTTGGAAACCCTAAATGAGAAAACCAAATTCTCATAGATCTATTAGTCTTGGCTAAAAGGCATCTTACAATGGAGTCATCAAGCCATTAAATAGGTGATATTAGATAAATACCATGGGAAAAATCATGGGTTACTGAAACCTTGGGCTCGTAAACCACCAACAGTGAACCAATTAATTATCGTATCAAAATGACTCTATTACCGAGTCAAGTTTTAACATAACAAAAGGTGAGGGTTACACTCTTACTAGAAGAAAAAGATCATCGAGATATTGTTAAGGGCATTGTGACTCTGACTACAAATACATAGTAGTTCACTTGTTACAACAAGAAGTGAGGTCCAAGCAGGTGATCTTGGATGCCATAAAGAATCATTTAATCCCTCATATCTTTAAGAATAAGACAGCAAATGAGATGTTTGATAACTTGGTATGTCTCTACCAAAGTGAAAACATAAATAGGAAGATGATATTGTTGAACAAACTCAAATCCATAGAGATGACCATATTAGACAATGTCACCAATTATCTTACAAATGTCCCATAGATTCGTGTTCAACTTGCAGCAGATGAGGAGAAGGTTGCAAATGTAAAACTAGTGAACATAGGCTAAATGGATTCCTGGTTTCATGGGAACTATTTGTCATCAAAGGTATTTGTGCTCGATAGAACATTCCTAGCTTTGAGAGGCTTTGAGATAACTACATCCAAAAGAAGACTTAGATGGAGTTAAGGGCTAACAAGAAGGTAGTCAAGAGAACATACATCTATTTGGTTAATCAAAAAATAAAGGCAAAGGTAAAAGGACCCAGCTAGGGTAAGACAGAGTGAGGAGTCAACCTCACAGCTAGGGCAAGGCAAAGAATGAGCAATCAACCTTACAACCAGGGGGTAAGGGAAAGAGTAAAATCAAGTGCTTCATTTGTCATAAGCACACTCATTATGCATCACTGTGTCCAAAGAAGAAGATTAAGGGGAACGATAAAAGCATGTCATAGTCTCTATAGAAACTCAGATGAACAAGTTTACTCCTAGGTTCGAGAAGAATTTGTCGATGATATCTTGCCCTTCTACCAACACAATTTCTAGGGATGTGTGTTATGTGGATAGTGGAGCACCTCGACATGTGACATCAATGTGACAATTGTTTTCTAGTATAAAGCAGTCAGACTCATGAGTACAAGTTAAACTCGGTGATGATGCAAGTACCTAGTAGTAGAAGATGGTATGATTCCCTTCCAACTTAAGTTGGGTAGTTCTTTATATTTTCATAGTCTTATTTGTTTCAGGCCTGAGGAAGAACATGCTTTCAATTTCGATCATGGAGGATAAGAGCTTTGTAGTTGAATTCAACAACCAAAAAGTCCTCATCATGCCAAATATTCTAGCTCAAATACAACACCAATAATCAAGGTTCGAGAAGGTAATTTGTAACTGTTATAGGATGAACCTATTTGAGCCCTGATGCATAACAGCGATAGCTTCTACAAAATTGGCATAAGAGGGGCACTTGTAAGCAACAAGTTTAGGTCGAAGGTGACTCTAGACCTAATATATTGGGATATTTGTGCATCAATGTCACTAGCATAGATTACAAGAAGAATGTATTATATTTCCTACACTAATGAATTCTTTCAAAATACTTGGATGAGGCCTTTAGCAAGTTTCAAGAGCTCACAACTCTAGTTGAAAACCAAATAGGGAAGAAAATCAAATTCTTCAAATCAGATAATGGGGGAGAATATACCTCCAAGGAGTTAGAGGGTTTCTACAAGGAGGCAAGAATCAAGAGGAATTTGATAGTTCCATATAACCTACAATAGAATGGGTTTGTAGGCCAAAAGAATCAATCCATCGTAGGGCTACAAAAGCCACAATGCATGACCAAGACTTGTCGATGCTTCTCTTGGCAAAGGCATGCAACACAACAATTTACATCTGAAACTGATGTCCTCATATGATATTGGAGGACAAGACACCAAAGGAGTGGTGTGAATCCTAAGGGGAGTCATTTCCACATATTTAGTTGTTCAGTGTATACATATGCATTGATAAAGAAGAGGACCAAGTTGAAGCCTAAGAAACCAGATTCGTGGATATAGGGCCACGTGTCTCGAATCCATCGTGTCTGACACAACACGTACGGATTCGAATCAAAAAACCCAGATTCGATCGTGTTCGTACGGGACACATCGAATCCCGATCGTATCCTATACGGACACGATCGAATCCAATTCTGCCAGACACAAAAACCGTGAAAGTACGTACGCTAAGTTATAAAAGAGGATTTTTCCTCATTGTTTCTCAACATTGTTTGTATGTGAGTTGAGCATAGAGCAAGGATTAGCAAGGAGAAATGGAGTGTTTTCAAAGAAATTTGAGCAACCGGTAAGTGCACTGTCTCTCTATGTTTTTGCATTTAATTTGTTGTTAATGTTTGCATGTGCATATGTTTTACATATTTGGTCATTTTTGTTTATTTTTTACAGTATTCATGGCTCAATCAAGGGCAACAAGGCAGGGGCAAAGAAAGGGGAAGAATGTCCCCATTGGAGATGCCCCTCCTATCCCTATTTCATCAAGTTTTGCAAGTATTCCATCTATTGGAAGTGGCGCTGCAACAGCAACTTCAAATGTTCAGGGAAAACAAACTCAAGACCCCAAATACCCATTGTGGAAATATGTGACAAGAGAGGCAGGGCCAGGCAACAAGGTGAAGGGAGGAGGCAATGTTGCATGTAAATGCAGTGTTTGCCACAACCATTTCATGAGCACATATTATCGTGTGAAAGCTCGTTTGTTGGCTTTGCTGAGTTGTGGCATTTCAGCTTGTACAATAATTCCACTGGCAAGGAGGAATGAGTGGAGAAAGAGGCATTTGTTTGTGCGGCAAATGTGGCAACAAAATCAAAACAAAACAACAATGACGACCCCCTTCCATTCTTGAGGAAAAGCAGCAACAAGTTCACTTTTGAGAGTTTTAGTGGGGAACAAGCAGCAAAAAGAAAGGCAACTGCACTTGGTCCAATGGACAAGATTTTACAAAAGAGAAGAGGGAAGAGCTTGATCTCACCATTGCATTTTTTTTCTATCAGAACTTCATATCCTTTAATGTTACACAGTCACCTCTATTTATTGAGAGGTGTCGAGCTCTAAGTCAAGGGGCTCCATCCGGGTATGTGCTTCCTAGTTCAAAGAAGCTTAGAACCACATTGTAGACAAACGCAAAGAAAGAGGTGGACAAAATGCTTGAGCCTATTAAATCAGCAAGGCCAACATATGGGGTTAGCATTGTTTCTGATGGATGGACAAATCCAGCATGGCACCCACTCATAAACTTCATGGTCTCATCCTTGAATGGTTCAGTTTTCTTGAAATCAGTGGATGCACTTGGACAGTACAAGTGTAAATTTATGTAGATGTTTTATGCTTGATGCAACTTTATTTTCTCTTCGATACTAGACAGCAATCACATAAATCATTAAGTAAAATGTTGATAAAACATACCAGTAGATTGACAGAAGACGAGCCAGAAACAGATAAGTGTGTTGGTGCGTTACAGCGGTCAACAGGATGCTTCAACCAGCAAAGTCTCAATTGGTCAGCTAACCAGCAATGTCACACAACCCTCAGATCAGCAAACCACTGAACTCAAAATTCAACCCAGAAAAGTCAACACAGAACAGCAGCAAGTAAAAGTCAACGCAGCACGACCTACGGTCAACCTTTGACCTCGGTTCTTGTGCCAAAATGTATGGACTGCAGAAATCGAAGTCTATGCCAAAATTCAGCTCCTTTTGACCATGCATTGACCAAAGTCAACGTTGGTCAAACCTGCAGTGGAAACCCTAGATGCAGCAGAAAATGTCTTTGTCCTTCTCCCACGTGTGAACCGCAGATTTGCCTCCAAGTAGCTCGAACCAATCAGAAGTGGAGGGAGAAATATGTGTGATGATGAGATGAGTGAAATGTCCTCCAACGTTGACTTTGTTTATATCCATCACTGAAGGTGTGTGACACATTTACTGGGGTACAAAACCTTAAAGCCGACCTGCACATATTTGAATATATTAGAAAATAAATTCAAAATAAATGTTCTGCTCATCGGATCAAGATGATCTTTAGATCGATCTTGCACCTCTCCGAAAGAGGAACCCAATAAAAATATTGGTATCTTCATCTAAGCATCACAACATGGAGTTTGGACCTAGTTGTCCAATTTTAACACTCCCTCTCAACTAGGAAGAACTCCATCCACCTATGCAACTCAACATCATGCGTCATCCCGCCGTAACTTGCTTTGCTGGCTCTTTATTTCATAACAGAAGTGGGTCAGTCACAAAAACATCATTCCCGGCTGACAGATTCAGCCCAAAAGTCCGAAACCTCTATAGGACTCACAAAGAATCTCCTACCAACCCGAAGTCAGTGGGAGGTCCGAAACCTCACTAGACTTGATCCCAAATCAAGTGGTTGGACCGTGCCATCCTAGATAGATAGTACGACAATCTCTGATGCGTCCATCAGTCTTGGCTACTAGTCTCTAGCTTTTCCCACCTCATTGGCCAAATGAGAGGTACTTCCCATGATAAATACGGGGCACAGATAATGAGCGGTGAACCAACTCAATCATCACAACGGTGGGGCCCAAGCACACCAACAAAGTTTGGCAAGCTTAGCCCTATGGTTGCTTATAGCTCCAAGAAGCTATCCCCAAAGCCCCCCAGAGCTCCCAGAGCTCATCGTCCAACAGGACCCTCATCATAGGGTTGTTCCACGATACCAAGACCCTCACAGAAGGTTAGGAACTTGACCTTCCCCAAGGGCTTTGTGAGAATATCCGCGACCTGCTCATCAGTTCCTATATGATCGAGCCTTACGGCGCCTCGCTATACCATATCCTGGATAAAGTGGTACCTAATATCAATATGCTTGGATCGATCGTGGAACACGAGATTCTTGGACAAGCAATTCCCACTCTGGTTATCACAGAGTATCACAGTGGTATCTAGCACATGCCCGAACAGCTCACTGAAGAGCTTTCGCAACCAAACTGCTTCACAACAGGCCATCCTCGCTGCAATGTATTCGACCTCCGTGAAGCTCCAAGCCACCAACTTCTGCTTCTTGCTCATCCATGATATCGAAGCAGATCCAAGTGTGAAGCAACATCCCGATGTGCTTTTACGATCCACCACACTGTCAGCACAGTCAGCATCAGTGTATCCAAGGAGTGTCACGCTCCCGGCAATGTATCTCAACCCATGGTTTATCGTGCCCGAAGATATCTCAGAAGATTCTTGGCACCAACCCAGTGAGTGTGATGAGGCTCAACCATCTGTTGACTCAAAGTGTTCATTGCAAAACATATATCTGGACGAGTGTTCACTAAGAACATCAAGGCCCCTACGAATTGACGATACTCAGTAGGATTCGCCAATACGAGCCCAACAGCACTGCCACTCAACTTCTTAAATTTGAGCTCCATCGGTGTCGACACGGACTTGCAATCCACCATACTAAATCTTTCCAAAAGCTTCACGATGTATTTTCCTTGAGAAAGGAAAATCTCGCCAAGTCTTTGCCAGACCTCCAGGCCTAGGAAGCAGTGCATCAGTCCTAGGTCCTTCATCTCGAACTCAGCAGCAAGCTCCCTCTTGCACTAATGAATGAGAGGGTCAGCACCTGTCAGGAAGAGGTCATCCACATACAGCACCAAAATGAGAAGCTTCTCTCTATCAACCTTGAACTGAAGGTTCGGATCAACATTACTACGAGTGAAACCCGGCTTCATCAAGTAGCTATCTATCCTCTCGTACCAAGCTCTGGGTGCTTGCTTCGGCCCATAGAGGGCTTTCTTCAACCTGCAGACATGGGTGTCCCGATCCTGGACTTCGAACCCCAGAGGTTGCTCTACATACACCTCTTCCTTTATCGCACCATGCAGAAATGCGGTCTTCACATCCATTTGATGAAGACTCCACCCTTGCGTAGCAGCAAGGGCTATGATAGATTGAATGGCGGTATATCGTGCCACAGGTGCAAATATGTCATCATAGTCTATGCCTTCCTTTTGAGAGAAGCCACGGGCAACGAATCATGCCTTGAACTTTTCAGCACTTCCATCAAATCCATGCTTGATCTTGTAAAGCCATTTCAGGTGACAACTGCTTTGTCCTCCGGCCTTGGAACCACATCCCAGACATCATTTTTCATTATGGACTAATACTCTTCATGCATAGCATCCTTCCAAACTTGATGCTTTACGGCTTCCTCAAAAGATCCAGGCTCAAATTGTACAATAGTACTCATGGCTACTAGATACCCTTGGTATCTACTCAGCTTCTTGCTTTCACAGAATGTCCCCCTTGGGGCCATATGTCCCTCAGCATCCTCGAGAGTGTCCCTGACCCATGATGGTCTCTTCCCCAGTGAAGGAAGTGGATCAATCGGGTCCATCGGTCCTTCAACATCAGGCATTGTCTCATCCTTCGGTTCTTCTTGATTTCCAGGCCTTGCTTCATGATCTTCCTCAGATTAGGGAAGATTGACTACTTTCTTCAGGGAAGCATTCAGGAGGATTTTTCAGGATACCGCATCCCTTGATGAGGTGGAGGATGCCTTTGCAGAGTTTTCCACTGGCACTGGGCGATTAGCATGCTATGATGTGATTCGAGACAAGGGGGCTAAGAAGCTCTATTCTTGGTGGGCAACTCATGGGGCAACAAGCCCTCCTCTACAGCAGTTAGCCATGAGGCTCCTCTCTCAGGTGACTTAATCCACTTGTTGCGAGAGGAATTGGAGCACATATGGGAATTTTTATAGTGTGAAGAAGAGCAAGCTTGAGCAGTCCAAGGCAGAGACAATGGTGTATGTGCACACCAACCTTCGTCTCATCTACAAGCAGAGGGAGGATTGGTTGAAGGGAAAGACAAATATGTGGGATGTCTTTCCTGATGATATGGGTTTGGACAGCAGTGTTGAGTTGGCATTGGCCAACTTGGATCTCAATGAGCCAGTGCTAAAGCCTGTCACATTTGATGATGGCGATACAATAGAGGGGTCATTCTCCACACCAACAGATGCAGAGATGACATTGGTTACAGAGGAGGAGGATGCAGCAGAGGAGAGCAGTGGTGAGCATGATGATCAGGATGAGGAAAGTGATGTTGATTATAATGATGAGGATCGATGACTCATGAGTCATGAGCTACCTACTGCGGCACTGCATTGAGGCTTGTAGTCTTGTAGACTAGTAGTTGTTTTGTATTTTCTATTTCTATTTTCCATTGCCAGTGTGCTACCTGGAGCCTAGAGGTTAGTACTTATGTAACACATTTTGATTTTGATGACTTAATGAGAAAACTATAGTACCTTGTCTTTCTCCTATTGGATCATTGATGAATATGTCTATTACTTTGTAATATGTATGATTGTATGATGAATCAATGTATCAATGTATTGTGTATCTTAAATATTTGTGAAACTTACATCTAGATGAAGATCTATGTTTGAATCAATGAATTTGCAGAAATTTGTGTAAGAAATATCTAATTTTTAATATATATATAACGTGTTTGGACGTGTCCTGTTCCAGGGGGTCACCGTGTCCGAATCCGACACTCGAATCCACATGTCCATCGTGTCACATGTCCCCGTGTCAGGTGACTTAGGTTGAAGCCATCCATCAAGAAGGGTTTATTTGTAGGTTACAATGAGACTTCAAAGGAAGACAATAATGAGCACGGATGTAAATTTTGAGGAAACTTTGAATCCAAGAAGTCCCATGAGCATATTCCAATGACAAAGGTAGAGGAGCAATAACTTTTGAAGGTTGAGCTAGGGTTACAAATGATTTCCAAAGTGATACGACAACCTTTAGGTAAAGGGGGTGAGATAATAGCCCCTTCCACTTCTGTCAAGGGACATTGATGGTTCACTCAAACATTGAGGGATGTTCATGAGCATGTTTTTGATGGTTCACTCAGACATTGAGGGATGTTGAGGATCATGATGAGACTCCTAGGAGCATATTTGGAGAGAGTAGACCTCCAATGAAGTTTCCATGTTATATGCCATTAATAAGCAGCATTCTAGGTTTCGAGCCTTCCAACTTTCAAGAAGGAAACAAACCAAGAAGTATGGTGGGATGCCATAGTGTAGTACACCATCATGAAAAATGATGTTTGGGATATAATACCAAGACTGAAGTGGAAGTCAATTGTGACTTCCAAGTGACTCTATAAAATCAAGCATGCACTAGATGGTAGCATTTACAAGTTCAAAGCAAAGTTTGTGGCAAGAGGGTTCTCCCAAAGAGTAAAATGAACTACAAGGAGGCATTTGCTCCATCCACAAGATACACTTCAATTAAAGAAATTACGTACTTGGTTTCATTTATGGGATTGTGGATACATCAGATGGATGTGAAAACAACTCTCCTTACTAGGATCATTGAGGAAGAAGTGTACATAGAGTAGCCTCAAGAAATTGAGGGAAATGAGACAAAGTTCCATGTTTGTAAGCTTAAGAAATACTTGTATGGACTCAAGTAGGCACTGAGAGCATGGTATTCCATGATTGATGAATATTTGATGAGTATGGGCTTCACCAAAAGCAAAGTGGATTCCAACTTATATCACATATTTGTTGGGATTGATCTGCTTATTTGGTGTTATGCAGATGACTCATTTCTTACAGGGGCAAAGAACCTCATTGCAAAGCAAAAAGCAGACATTGAAATTGAGTTCAAGATGGAGAACATCGGCATGATGCATTGCTTATTGGGGTTGGAGGTTTGGTAGAGACGAGCGGATATTTTCCTTGAGCATGTTAAAGATTTCATTGAGATCCTAAAGATATTTCGGATGGAAGACTACAAACCTATGGCCATACCCATGGACCATGATCACAATCTAAAGAAGGTAACAACTTCAAATTCATAGTTGATGGATTCCACAATGCACAAGCAATTGATAGGTTCCTTGAAGTATTTGATCAATACTAAGTGAAAAATATGTTTTGCAATGAACACCTTGAAACAGTTCATGGTGAAGCCAAGGCAAGAGCATTGGGTGGTAGCAAAAGGATGTGCTGAAGTATTTGAAGGGCACAGTGGAGTATAGTCAAAGATATCTTGGAAAAGGGTGAAGTGAAGTTGCAGGGTTATTTAGACTCATACTAGGTAGGCAATGCAGCAAACAAGAAGAGCGCCTCAAGGCATTGCTTTAACTTGGGCCAACGATAATATCTTGGTCCTATGTTGCAGGAAACGTGGGTCCCACCCCCGTTTCACCCAAAAAACAAAACGGAAACGCGTTTCCACGTACTGTACGGCTTGGAAACGCATTTCTGGCCATACTTGTACGTTTCTCGTACGAGAAACATTGCCAATACGGTCTGAGACGCATTTCATTTCCTTGCAGTTAAAGCGACTTAACTTGTGTTTTTTTTTATTTTTTTGGGTTTGCGTGCATTTTAAGATTTTTTTAATTGTTTTGTAACTTGTAATAGTTTATGCTTTGAATGTAATAAATTATAATTTATCATGTATGTTTTATGATTTCACATAACATTTCTTAAATGTCTTAAATTATAATATATATATATCGTGTTTCCCCGTTTCCAAAATTTGGGGAGGTCGCGTTTCGTATCGCTTCCAGTTTCGGAAACTCGTTTTTGTTTCCCCGTTTCATGCAACTTAGTCTTGGTTTAGTAGGAAGCAAACTTTCATGGCACTTAACTCAACAAAGGAAGAATACATGGCAACTATTACTACTAGTTGTGAGGCCATTTGGCATCGCAAGTTACTCGCAAGATCAAGATCATTTGATCAGGAATTGGAACCTAGAATAATTTACTGTGATAAGTCATATCAAACTCTCTAAGAATCCAATGTTCCATGACAGTTCCACGCATATAAAGATTGGATATCACTTCATATAAGACACGGTTAAAAAGGGAACAACAAAGCTCCAACATATTCCTACATATCAACAGATCGTTGATATTCTAAGTAAGCCCTTAGCAAGAGGAAAGTTTGAGGCATTCAAAGACAAAATTGGATTGGTGCAAACTTCCTCCCTTGCTAAGATGGAGTGTTGGGAATTATAAAGTGAACAAGAATTTCCACAAAGGTTCAATGAAAACATGCAAGTATTAGTTCGAGAGGTTTTCAAAAAGTACTTCTATTTTCAAAAAATTCAAGCTATTTTGTAATTCACATTACTAAAAAGGTGAAAATTCTTATATTTTGTTGTTAAGTCTAAAAAGGTGTATCTCGTGCATGCATGACTTAGACTAGGAGTAAACTAAAAAATAGATTAGGGTTTTGGTCTCAATTAAAGAATAAAGACCGATCAAGATAGAGGTTATCAACACATGCTTGAACAGTGGATCAAGTTGAGCAATGGGGGCAGGGGGGAGCAAGGATTTAGGCAAAGGCTAATATGTATTGCATCACAGGGTTGAATGCTACAAATTTGTATAGTCGTACGGAAGAAGTCCATTCAGTCACATGGACAAATACATGTAGTCGTCTAGAAGACATATCTATATTGTCAAGTGTACATCCATACAGTCATACAAGCAAGTCCATACAAGCCATATAGGCATGTTACAAGTTGTACAGCTAGGACATGCTCTCAACAAGTCCATACAACTCAATTTGAGGCGATAATGCAACCGTGCAGCTGCTATTTTTGGAAATTTGAGGAGGTTCCCTTGTAAGTTCTAATAGGAATGAAAAGCATATTTTGACGTATTAATTACACTAATTACCTATGTATGTGTGAAACTATTTTTATGCTTCAACTATTAGATTCCAAACTATTGTGTGATTTGATGCTATGGTCTGAAATTTAATTTCAGCAATAATTAAAATCAAGAATTTTAATTTCAGCAATAATAAAAATAAAAAAGACATTAGTCATCTAGGCTTGGATTTTTGCAAATATGAATGGTAGTGAGTGCACAAGAAAGATGTTGTCAATGATCAGTGCCTCAGCTTCCTAAATAAAGAGCAATAAGACTATAAATAATCATTACTCGAATTCATAGGACAATTGTCCATACATCACTCAAATAAGACACTAGACAATCACATAATTTAAGGATCCTACATTGTGACTTGATTCATCCAAGATCAATCTCCCTCGATGATCCAATTGATTCCATATGACTAACATGTTAGGTTACTTTGGATATAATTAGTAGTGATTCTCCCTAAGGTAATGCTTCATTGTCATCTACTACTTTAATCCAACATCAAAACTTGGCATGCATAAAGAGGACTACTCACACTAACATAATTATACAAAATCTTTTTTCATCTTTTCTACTTCACATGTTGCTACCCTCCACAATAACCCACTATAAATTACGAACTTTATTATTAAGATTGAATTTCCAATTTTAACTTTTGGATAGGGATGGGTTTCCAAAGATGGGGAGAGTGTTGAAAAGTGTAACTAGGTTCGGTCTTCATAATGACTTGTAATTATGAATTTATGTAATGAAGAAGACAAAGATAATAAAAGGTATTTTGAAATGCTTGCTTCATGGGTTTCGTGAGCAAGAAAGTTTTATTATAGGTCAAAGACTTCTTCTTGATGTCTTTAGGGGTTGTTATCTTGTCATAAATGTATAATTTAGAGTCATGTATATGAAGTGTTGTTACACTCATAAAGGACAACTTATTGATGTAAAAAATATGCTCCAAACCCTTGTCACTATGCTCCAAGAAGTCGGCCTAGAAGATGTTGGAAGATCTCCTTGATGAAGTCCGCTCACCCTCAAGAAGTCAAGTCGGTCTAGAAGTATGAGATAGTCCCTATATAAAGAGTGATCTGCAGCCTCATAAGACACATAAGTTTTCGAACAAGTCTGTGATGGAACTACGGATATAAGTCTGCAATTTGGTGATCAAAAGGGAGGCAATACAACGAAGAGAAGGGTCAAACTCAGCGAAGGAAGAAAGGTCCTCTCGGACCTCTGTTTTGGGAGAGCAATCTTCTAGTTGAGGTCTGTCTCAGTGATCCGAAACTGCAGTGCGTAAGAGGATGTACAAAAGGTTGTAATGATATGCGTAGGTGACTGAGATCAATGAAGAGGAGAGGCAGTGCTAGCCCCTGTCATTGATCTCATGCCCTTTCCTAAGTGCAGTGATATATATATATATATATATATACAGTAGTAAGAAAGAAGTGCCAGTATAGGAGATCTGTTTTGGGTCACTAGCATTCATGATGGACAAGGTCTAGCACAGCAAGGAGATCTAATCAAGGAAAGGCAGAAAATGAAGATCTTTGTTTAAGGTTAGGAACCGAGCTTTCCTAGTGTTGGTGCAGCATGGTGCAAAAAAGCAAGATCAACCTAAGGAGCCTAAAAGAACAAGTGACAAGGGTCTTGGAGGCATATTGGTGTCAAGGGTCTTTTTCATGGTCTTGGTACTCGTCAATTGATGATCTATAAGAAGAATGATTATCGGGTTTTCCTCTCCAAGAGGGAGAGGTTTTGGCCCTGGCTAGAAAGCCTAAATATTGCATCTCTTGTGCATTTGATAATTGACTTGATGAAGAACGTAATAATCTAACGAAGATAAGGTCTAAGTAAAGAAGCATAATGAAATCACAAGTAATTATCATGAAAGAGAAATTGAATTAAACGCCATAATTTCTCAACATGGTATCAGAGCTAAGGTGATGAAGACAAGAAAGGGTAGTTTTGCAAGAAGACACAAGGATCGAGTTTTGGGAAGGAGATCAAAGATCAGTTTTCAAGGGAAGCTTCAAAGAAAAGAGATCTACACTAAATGGTCAAAACCCTAGATGCAAGGAAGAAGACCTCCATTCAAAAAGCAGCTTGCATAAATTGGAAAACCCTCAAGCCATATCAAGAATATCAAAGACCTTACTCAAAGGACTTATACATCAAGGTCCTTTCAAGAAGAAAAGCAAGATCAAGGAGGTGATCTTTATCTTCAAGGAATCTAAAGCTATCTCATTGAAGCCAAGTCAACATTATTGGAGACATCATTAAATCATCATTTTGCTGAAGTCATCAAGCTATCCAAGATGATATATATAGTAGTAGAAGGAGCTTCTACTACTATATATATCGTCATCAACAAGGAAGTTGGTTGTAGAAGAAAAGCACCTATTCAAGTAAGTATATTTATGACTTCATCTGAATATGTCAAAATGTCTTTTGCTAAGAAAGAAACAAACTGGTTGGGGTTTCAAACTTTCTTGCATGGAAGAAAAGGACAGATCTAAATCTTATTAAGAATGAAGTCATGAACTATATCAAAAGGTCATCAACTAGACCTTCAAAAGAAGATACTCAAGCTCATGCCAAATACACGAAGGGAGACATAAGAGCCCAAAGGATTCTTATAAAATCCACAAAGGACTCTCTCATCCCCTATATTTATGTCAAATAGGTGGAGTTGTTCTCGATGGGTACTGCAAGGGAAGTATTATCTCTGAGATAAGAACTATGATGGTTGAAAATGTCAAGAGAAGGAATAACTTCATACTTTATGAAGTACGAGATCAACAGCAGGAATTGAGAGAGGTGATGTTTGATAGAGAAATGACTATAGTGGTGTTGAATGCTCTACCAGAGGGATGGGGAAACTTCACTTCAAGTATCTATGGGAAGAAATAAATAACACCATTCCAAGATCTATGATAAGGTTAAAAGCTAAAATTGATATAGGATCAAATGAAGAGAATCAAGCCTATGGTGCCATGTCAACAAGAAAGGGAAGATTCGGTAAGTTTGGTCCACATAAGAAAAGGAGAAACATGGAAGATATGATGTTATGCATGTAATGAACTTGGGCACCATAAGAAGCTCATGTCGCCGGAGAAATGGAAGAACTAGATTCAAAGAAACCTAAGAAAGAAGAATTGAAAGATCTCTATTATGATTGGGATCATCTTCCTCTTTAAGAGATATTTGTCGGTTGTAAAATAGTATGTTAGGAATCATTGTATATTTTATATACATCACTTTAGAATTGGAATAATGGGAGCATTGAAGGAGGAGCACTCATCATAGGAGGATGTTTGTAACACAGTTATGTGACAACTATGTTATGAAATAAGTGGCTTTTAGAAACCTCGCTGAAAATAATATTTATAGAAGGCAGTCATCTAAAATCAAGGTTCATCATTCATTAATCATATGGAAACAGGTGCTAACATTTTCTAATGGAATCCTCTTTGGATTCACTGATTAGAAAGAAAGCAAAAGGTTTCATCGTGAATTCTAACTTGTAGAATTCTGGGATTAGGATATGATGACATATTGATGAAGCAAGTCAAGGGAATGAAACTCTTCATTCTAAGGAAACCTGCTGCAGGATAACTCAAAAGGAAAAGAATGAGATATATATATATATGCTGACACTGGATTCTATGAAGTCATGTCATGTGGTTGCAGGTAGTATACTTCTATCCTTAGAAGTATGATCAAAATAGAAAGCAAAAACTCTTCCGATGCACAAGTTGCCAAAGGTATGATCTACACTAGATGAAATCAACATGATATGTCCTCATATGGAATATGAGGTGATTGTACATTATCAAGGAACTAAACAATGGATGTTCCTGGGAATGAAATAAAATTGTGTGGAGGAAGAGATCATGAGAAGTACAACCATTGAAAGAAGCAGTCAACATCCAAGGAAGCCAAGAAGATTTGACTAGGATATCTCCTAAGAAGATAGGTGGACTCTGATAGAAGTATGGAAACAATAGAGACCCTTGACAATACATATCTTTAAGAGATATGTCAATCTGTAACAAAGGATGTTGATGCCTACAAGAAGGATGTCATGGTGAAAGATCATCACTAAGGTAACTCTTGATTTAAGTATTCATATTTATAATTGAATAATATCTGATAAGCTTATGCAGGGTTGCCAAAGGGAAGTATATGTCTTCCATAGGTTGATGACCATATCGCAAGATGAAAGATCATTGGAAGAAGTATGGTTCGAAGGAAAGCAACATGATATGAACCTAGACCAGATGGAAAAAGTGATGGATGATATGTGCCCTAATGAAGAAATCCCAAAGATGAAGACTGCTCAACAACGAAGAATTCATGACATCAAAGGAAAGGAGTTCATTATGAGCAGCTGGGTGTTTTCATCATTGTTTCTACAGGTCTCTGATTAAGAAGGAGCCTGGTAAAAAGTTTCTTACTTGGTAGAAATCCTTGGAAGCTTGGACAAGTCCTTGACTAAGGGGGAGATTGGAAGCAAGTCCCTAGGAACCTGGACAAGTCCTTGGATAGGAGGGAGCTTGAGAACATTCCTTTATAGGAATGGGTATGTCCTCCCTAATTAAAGAGGGAGATATAGACACGTCATTCTGATCTTCACCTGGAAGATAGAATGCGGGATTGGGTAATTATCTGGCATTTAATAATCTTTTGGGATGTATTAGGGCATCTAAGGAAAGAGTAGTCGTGGAAGGACGGATATTCTTTGAGGATTAGCTATCTCGATAAGAATAGTCTTGTGAGGTCATACTCGGTGAACACCCGAGTGGAGTATGTACCTTGGAGACAATGATGAAGGTGTCTATAATCATTGGTCTCACCAGCATTGTAGCTCATGGTCTCGTGTAGATCTAGAGTTATTAGTCAAGGCCTTGCATTGTGACAATGTTGGTTAAGATGATGCTATGACAAATGGATTACCAATCAAATTCTTCTAATGAGATTCTTCAGATTGAGAGTGATCATGTACCATTATGAATACCTCCCTAGTTAAGAGGGAGTGTTGAAAAGTGTAACTAGGTTCGGTCTTCATAATGACTTGTAATCTAAGTCACCTAACAAGGGGACACGGGACACAAAGAACACACGGATTCGAGTGTCAGACACAGACATGGTGACCCCCCAGAACAAGACACGAAGGACATGCGGATTCGAGTGTCGGACACGATGACCCCCGGAACAAGACATGAAGGACACGTTATATATTGTTTTAGTAATATATATTAAAAATTAGATATTTCTTACACAAATTCATTGATTCAAACATAGATCTTCATCTATATGTAAGTTTACAAAGAAACAATCATACAAAGTAACATTATGCATACATATTACATATACAATTGTGACATATTCATCAGTGATACAATAAGAGAAAGACAAGATATTGTAGTTTTCTCATGGAGTCATCAAAATCAAAATGCGTTACATAGGTAGTACAATGTCAATGGAAAATGCCAAATAGAAATAGCAAATACAAAACAACTACAAGTCTACAAGCCTCATGGCAGTAGGTAGCTCATGAATCATGAGTCATCAATCCTCATCATCATAATCAGCATCATTGTCCTCATCATCATGGTCACCACTGCTCTCCTCTGCTGCATCCTCCTCCTCTGTATCCAATGTCATCTTTGCATCTACTAGTGTGGAGGATGACCCCTCTACAATATCACCATTGTCAAATGTGGCAGGCACTAGCACTAGCTCATTGAGATCCAAGTTGACCAATGCCAAGTCAACACTGTTGTCCAAACCCATATCATCAGGAAAGAAATCCCGCATCTTTGTCTTTCCCTTCAACCACTCATCCCTCTGCCTGTAAATAAGACGAAGATTGGTGTGCACATACACCATTGTCTCTGCCCTGGACTGCTCAAGCCTGCTCTTCTTCACACTATACAAATCCCATATGTGCTCCAATTCCTCTCGCAACAAGAGGATGAAGTCACCTAAGAGAGGGGCCTCATGGCTAACTGTTGTAAAGGAGGGTTTGTTGCCCCATGATTTTCCGACCAAGAATAGGGCTTCTTAGCCCCCCTGTCTCTAATCACATCATAACCTGCGAATCGCCCAGTGTCAGTGGAAAACTCTACAAAGGCGTCCTCCACCTCATCAAGGGATGCCCTATCCTGAAAAATTTGCCTCAATGCATCCTTCCTCCCCTGTGAAATTTCACCATCCATGTGAGGAGGGAATATGCGGGAAGGTCCACCATTCATCCACTCATGGCTGTTGTATTTTGGGTTCAAGGAGTCAGCCAAACAATGTAAAGGTGTGCAATTCTTGTCCCATCTGCTGACAAGAATCTCCTCTATGGTGGTGAAGAAGGCCTCTGGTGATGTCTCATACTAGGGGCACTCGCTCTATAAAATAATGTTCCTCGCAAACTCAATCATGGAATCCCATCCCTCATAAACTTCTCTTAGGATGGGTTGGTCTATAGCTACAAATCAAAGGAAGGAAATAATAGGGTAGATGATCCGAATAAGTAGATCTACCCTCTCCCACCAGCCATCATCTAACATTGTGTCCTTCACTCTTTTTGAGATTGCTTGATCTGTCTTTCTACAAAAAGACCAAAACTCCAAAATAACCATGGCCCCAAGAGCGGTCTTGACCTCCCTCAACCTCTTCAACATGATCAATAAAGAGGCAAACCGTGTATCCGCAATCTTCAACAATGATAGATTGGTGTACTCCTTGTAGATAGTGAGGGCATTTGTATGGTTTTGTACAAAGTTGTGGATATGTCATGCATCCTCAATAATGCTTCCAATCCAAAGCACATCAGAAGCAATAGATTTAATTGCTAAGTTCAATGAATGGACAATGCAAGGTGTCCAAAATACTTGTGGATATTAAGCTTCCATAATCATGTCAGCATCCTTGCAAACAGGTGCATTATCTGTAATGATTTGCACACAAGAATCAATACCTGCATCTTCAATAACTTTAATAAACAACTCACCCATATATTGTGCATCCTTGTATTGTCCAAGTGCATCCACTGATTTCAAGAAAACTGGACCATTCAAGGAAGACACCATGAAGTTGATGAGTGGGTGTCATATTGGATCTATCCATCCATCAAAAACAATGCTAACCCCAGATGTTGGCCATGCTAATCTAATAGGCTCAAGCATTTTGTCCACCTCTTTCTTTGCCTTCGTCAACAATGTGGTTCTAAGCTTCTCTGACCCAGGAGGCACATACCCTGATGGGGCCTCTTGAGTTAGAGCTCGGCACATCTCAATAAATAGAGGTGAGCGTGCAACATTGAGGGATATAAAGTTCTGATAGAATAAATTTAAAAAACAAAAGGTGAGATTAAGCTCTTCCCGCTTCTCTTTCTGGAAAATCTTGTCCATTAGACCAAGTGTAATTGCCTTTCTTTTTGTTGCTTGTCCCCCACTAGAACTCTCAAATGGGAACTTGTTATTGTTTTTCCTCAAGAATGGAAGGGGGTCATCATTCTTGTTTTGTTTATTTTTTGCAGCCACATTTGCCACACCAACAAATGCCTCTCTTTCCATTTTCTTCCTCTTTGCTAAAGACACCTATGTACACGCTGAAATTCCACAACTTGGTAAAGCCAACAAATGAGATTTCACACATTAATATGTGTTCATGAAATGATTATGGCAATAACTGCATTTCCAAGCAACATTGCCTCCTCCCTTCATCTTGTTGCCTGGCCCTGCCTCTCTTGTGGTCTTAAGGTTGTTGTCTTCCCTCAGCATTTGAAGTTGTTGTTGCAGCCCCACTTCCAATAGATGGAACACTTGCAGACCCTAATGAAATAGGTACAAGAGGGGAATTTCCAATGGGAACATACTTCCCCTTCCTTTGCCCCTTCCTTGCTGCCCTTGATTGAGCCATGAATGTTGTAAAAAATAAACAAAAAATGCCCAAATTTGTAAAATAAATGCACATGCAAACCGAATGCAAAAAAATAGAGAGAAAATTTTACCTATTGCTTGAATGTCCTTGAAAAGGCTCCCTTGGTCGTTGCTACTCCTTGCTCCTTGCTCCTCTCCTCACTCACACAAAACTCAAAGTGAAGAAAAAGAGGGCAAATCGGCCTTTTTAAAATTGTCGAATGCCTTTTCATGTCGAGCATGTCTAGCGGATCGGGACACGATCGTGTCCGTACAGGACACGATCGAGACAAGACATGTCCTGTATGAACACAATCCACCGGACATGAATTTGTGTGAATCGTGTCTGATTTGTTAGATTCGGGAAACAATGGCCCAATCCAACGAATCCGATTTCTTAGCTTGTAATTATAAATTTATGTAATGAAGAAGACAAAGATTGGCAGAATCCGGATTATCCACAGTATCATAAAACAATTGTCGACGTTTCAAATCCCAACGGGGATCCATCTTTAGGCCGAGAAATGAATGAAGAATGAAAGAAGGTCGCAAGAGGTCAAGGTATAAGTAGTGAAGGCTAATGATGATTAGAGGAGCCGACAATAAATTATGCTTATTAATTTAAAAAATATATATATTTTATTCAAATTTAAAATAAATTAACCTAGGTCCAACCTTGGAGGAGATTTCCTTGAAATCCGGTAATGTAGCTGTCATGCCCGTGAGCAAGTTGGATTGTTTAATTAAAAGGAGTAAGGACGTAGATCCTAGCCGCGCAGTCAGCAACCTCGAGGACGTTAAGGATCAACGATTAAGTAGGGATAAAAATATTTGGGTCATGGTCTTATTCATAAACATGAAGGATGTTATGGTTGTTCAATAAACATTAATTCGCAATTAGAGGAAATAGGGGAACGAGTCTCGTGTGGCCCGTGTGGCTCGTTAAATGGGATTTCGGAATTAATAAGCAGCGAACCTCGGAGCATGGAGGAGATAGACATTAATAGGAAGATCTTGTTTGATGAAGATAGAAATATTAATAAGGAACCTTTATATGGACGTGAGGGTAGTATTAACGCGGATGAAGCAAATATTAAAAAGAAACCCTTATATGATGAGGATAGATATATTAATAGGGAGCCCTCATTTGGTGTGGAAAGAAATATTAATAGGAAGATGATTCCTTGAACAAAAAGGTTATTAACCTTTCCTCCGTGGAATTAAGTCATGATACCCGTAGGATTCTTAGCAAAGGTTTGGGATTCGCTGTTGCTCCTAAAGGTATTCTGAATGAGAGCATTTTGTGTAGCATTGAGGAGGGCATTCAAGGTTTACCTTTGGATGACAAAGAAGCTCTTAGACAAGAATGCTCCCTGATTCTAAGGAAAGCTAAACCCCCTAAAAGTAACCTTAGCAAGGAGGAGATAGGCGCTCTTAGAGCCCTTCGCAATAGCGACGAGATTGTGGTCCTTAAGGCAAACAAGGGAGGGGTTGCTGTCGTTTTAGATAAGGAGGATTATATTAGAAAAATGAAAGAGCATCTTGATTGCGACAGCTATAAGAAGTTGAAGTCCAACCCCTTGCCAAAAATCTTAAGAGAGGTTAAGAAGGCAATCTCGAACTCCCATCTCGATGATAAGTTGAAGAAGAAATTGACACCCTCCTGTGAGGTCACTCCAAGAATTTATGGGCTTCCTAAGATTCATAAAGACAGGGTTCCCCTTAGACCAATTGTCAATACCATTGGATCCCCCACTTATGAACTGGCGAAATATGTCGCAAAAATTCTCAAACCTCTGGTTGGGAACACTGATTCCTTTATCAAGGACTCAAGTGACTTCGTCAAGCTTATTGAAAAAGAGAGGGTGGAGGAAAGTGACATCCTGGTAAGCTTTGATGTGGTTTCATTGTTTACCAAAATCCCTTTAGATGAAGCAGTGCAGGTTATTAATGAGGTCACAGATCCTGAAACAGCCAAGCTTGCTGAGATTTGTTTACGATCCACCTTCTTCAACTTCCAAGGAGAATTCTATGAGCAGGTATTTGGTGTCGCAATGGGATCGCCACTCTCACCTATTGTGGCCAACTTATTCATGGAAAACTTCGAGAAGAAAGCCCTTGCTTCCTTTCCCTTAAATCCAGCTTGGTGGAAAAGATTTATAGACGACACTAACATAAAGTGGTTGCATGGTAGAGAGAACCTCGAGAAATTCTTCGATCACCTCAACTCAATTTCCTCAGAAATTAAGTTTACCAAGGAGATGGAAGAAAACAGGAGCATTCCTTTCTTGGATGTACTGGTTACCAGAAAAGAAGATGGAACATTAGGGCATCAAGTTTTTAGGAAGAAAACCCATACTGACAGCTACCTTCACGCTGATTCTTACCATCACCCTGCTCAAAAATTTGGTGTCCTTAACACTCTTGCTGTAAGAACCCTGAGAATATCAGATGAGGAGCCCCTGGAGGAAGAAATCTCTCACCTAACATCTGTTTTCTTGGGTATAGGGTATAAGGAAAGGGAAATCAGGAAAGCCATAAACAAAGCAAGAAGCGTTGTCATGTCCAAGAAACGCCAGGATCCTCAAGAGAGGGGTGGAAGGGTTTTTCTGCCATACATTAAATGTGTGACAGATAAGATTGCCAGGGTTTTGGGGAAGAGTAACATTTTTGCACAATTCTCAGCAGCAGGAACCATTAGACAAAATATGTGCTCAGTTAAAGATAGCATTAGTGAGGGGCAGCTTAAAGGTGTTTACAAGATTGACTGTTCTTGTGGGAAGAGTTATATTGGCCAAACTGGGCGCTCTCTTCAGAAGTGTCTGAAAGAGCATGGTGCCGATATTAAACATGAGCGATCACGAACCTCGGCTCTTGCTAATCACTCCTCAAAAACAAAACATCACTTACGCCTTGAGGATGCTAGAATCATTGCAAGGGATGAACACTATCAGAGATGTAAGATTAGAGAAGCGTTGGAGCTTATAAAACACCCGCATAACATCAACAAGGACGGAGGATACGAGATTAGTGACGTTGGTGACCTCTTATTAGACAAATGTGCTCCTTAGGTTCGTCCTCATCCAAGGTATAATTTTGCAGGTATGCGTCTCTTTCCTTTTTAGTTAACTTGTTTAGGGTCGTGTCAGTTCAGAAACTCTTATTATTCCACTCACTCGTAATAATTATTTTCATTAATTAATTTTTATTCTATTAATAAAAATTAATTAATTAATATTTATTATGAGTAAATGGAAGCTAATTAAAAAATCAAATCGAACGTTTTAATAAGGTTTTAGAATCAAATTTATTAGGAATTAATTAATATGAAATTTAAAATTTAAAATTTATTTTGGTTCAATTAATGAGAATTGATTAAATTCTTTCAGTAACATATATTTAGGTATATTTTTAGGATTAAAAAACATAGCATATTAGTGTTAATTATTATATTCCCTTACATTTATAATTTAATTACACTCTCTTAGGTTAGATTTTAGCATTTTAGTTACTCTAGAAGTTTAATAGAAATTTAGACTTTGAAATTAATTTTAGACATTAAATATTAAATGTATAATAATATTTAAATTATTATTTTAGGGATATTATAAAATTAAAAAGGTTTTAGAATTAAAATTTATTAGGAATTAATTAATATGAAATTTAAAATTTAAAATTTGGAAATTTATTAAAGTTTAATTAATGAGAATTGATTAAAATTCATTTAGTAACATATATTTAGGTATATTTTTAAGATTAAAAAACATGTCATATTAGTGTTATATTCCCTTACATTAATAAAACTTAGACATTAAATATTAAATTTATAATAAATTAGAATTTATTTGAGGAATATTATTTTAGAATTAGAATTAATTCAATTAATATAGATGTCTCAAAATAAAAAATTTAATTATTTATTAAAAATTTTAAAAATTTATTAAAAACTTTTTAAATATTTATTATTTAAATTTTAATAAAATAATTTTTTTTAAATTAATTAGCATAATTTATTGTCGGCTCCTCTAATCATCATTAGCCTTCACTACTTATACCTTGACCTCTTGCAACCTTCTTTCATTCTTCATTCATTTCTCGTCCTGAAGATGGATCCCCGTTGGGATTCGAAACATCGACAATTGTTTTATGACACTGTGGATAATTCGGTTTCTGCAAATAACAATAACCACAGAAGTTTGAGAACCAAGACAAAGATTATAAAATGTATTTTGTATTGCTTGCTTCATGGGTTTCATGAGAAAGAAATTTTTATTATAGTCAAGGACTTTTTCTTCATGTCTTTAGGGCTTATCACCTTGTCATAATTTATAAATGTATAATTTAGAGTCGTGTATATGAAGTGTTGTTACACTCGTAAAGGACAACTTATTAATGAAAAAAATATGCCCCAAACCCTTGTCACTGTGCTCTAAGAAGTCGGCCTAGAAGATGTTGCTAGATCTCCTTGATGAAGTCAGCTCACCCTCAAGAAGTCAGGTCAGCCTAGAAGTATGAGATAGTCCCTATATAAAGGGTGATCTCATTAGACACATAAGTTCGTACAAGTCCGTGATGGAAGTGCAGATATAAGTCTGCAGTTTGGTGATCAAAAGAGAGGCAATGCAGCAAAGAGAAGGATCAACTCAACGAAGGAAGAAAGGTCCTCTCGGACCTCTGTTTTGGTAGAGCAATCTTCTAGTTAAGGTCTGTCTCAGTGATTTGAAACTGCAGTGCGTAAGAGGATGTACAAAAGGTTGTAATGATATCAGTAGAAGGTGATTGAGATCAATGTGGAGCAGAAGGTGATTGATTGATATATATATATATATACCACAGTAAAGGAGATCCGTTTTGGGTCACTCGTATTCATGAAGGACAAGGTCTAGCACAGCAAAGATATCACAGCAAGGAGGTCAAATCAAGGAAAGGCAGAAAATGAAGATCTATGTTTAAGGCTAGGAACCGAACTTTCCTAGTGTTGGTGCAGCATGGTGCAGAAAAGCAAGATCAACCTAAGGAGCCTAGAAGAGAAAGTGACAAGGCTCTTAAAGGCATATTGGTGTCAAGGGTCTTTGTCATGGTCTTGGTACTCGCAATCGATGATCTATAAGAAGAATGATTATCGGGTTTTCCTCTCCAAGAGGGAGAGGTTTTGGCCCTGGATGGAAAGCCTAAATATTGTGTCTCTTGTGCATTTGATAATTCACTTGATGAAGAACTAATAATCTAACGAAGATAAGATCTACGTAAAGAAGCATAATGAAATCACAAGTAATTACCATGAAAGAGAAATTGAATTAAACGCCGTAATTTCTCAACAAAGAGTGCTCCCAAAATGCAAGTAGTTCAATGTGGATGTTCTCCCAAGTACCCTTTGAGGGGGATGCAAGGAAACGTGCACGGTAAATTCCCCTTGAAAAAAAATCAATATTCACAAGAACATTTGAAAAAGAGTATTTCTACATACTCCTTTCCAAAAAAAATGAGGCATGAAGAGAAAAAAACAAAAAAGAATAGGTTTGTCAAGGGCATCTCAAATGGTTGGTACTCATGGTGTTAATGTCATCCACCTCGATTAAAATCCTTGCTAATCTACTCAATATATTTGAAATTTATTCTATCGGCCCAAGGGGTTATAGTGTTAGCAATGCGATGCAATCTCTAGTGGCATGGATGATAGTGTGTTCTAGTTATCAATTCCCACTTGTCAAAAAACGACATAAAAGGAATAGTAAAAAGAAAGAAAGATTGAAAAAAGAAAACATGTAATCAAGTGTCTACCCTCAAGACTTTGATTACACTTCATATAAACCCCTTCACACCCAGCCAAACTCACATTTACATTTATGTTTTTCATATATTTAACCTTCAAATTTTTAGTACTTCAAACAATGTCCCCTATGCCAAGTATCCCAACTGTTAAAATCTCTATTCCAGGCCCAACAATGTTAAATTTCCATGAAACTCTGCAACTACTTAGTGAATTACTGAAAACTAAAATCTAGTTAACTTTCACCAAGATATAGAGCTTCTTAACAACTTATAAGCAGCAAAATAAGAAACACAGAGATAAAAACACATAAACAAATTGACGCACTAATTTTTCTCAGGAAACCCAATAAGGAACACCAACTTGCTTGAAGTGGCTATTTTATTGATTTTCCTTTAGCGCTTGGATCTATTACAAAGCAATATGTCTCTCTTGAGAAAGCATTCTACTTCTCACACAAACCTCAGTTGATACAATTGATCTTGGTTGGCCTAGATCCTGCTCGATCTCGGCCCTTTAGCACACAATTGTTCCTCTGTTGCCTCCTTGACTTGCTCTGCAAAAGCTACTCACTTATGCTTGATCTCTGCGCACTAGAGGCTACTTAATCCTTGCGCACTAAGTCCCTATTTCGTAGTGCACATCAGCCCCTATTCTCTAGCACATATCAACTCCTATTTTATAGGGACAATCCCTATATCCTTGCGCACTTCGTGCCTCCTATTTTTTCGAACCCAACTCCTCTTCTCTGCGAACAACCAGCTCCTAAATCCTAGTGTACTTGTGCCTCCTTATTCTTAGGACATAATTCCTGCACTCTCCACAATCAAGGCTCTCTCACAAACTCGTGAGCTTTGTCTTGTCACAAATATTTGTGCACAAAACAATGAATTCCTTGTGCCTTCGCCCTCCTCTTTATAGGCCTAATTCAAGCATGCAAGGAGGCCTAATTCAAATTTAGAACTCAAGTTCTAATTGACAAGTTAACTAAGAGTGATACTCTTTCTCTCTCCAATCAACACTAGGGTTCTTAACTCGTCCTTCCTTCAATCAAGAATAAAATCTAACTTGCTCTAACTAAACTGCTAATTGTCATCTCGTTCTACAGTTAAACTAATGAAGGCTCCTATTTAACTGAAGCTTCAACTCTATGCATGTTAACTTGATGATTATTCCAGTAATCTGTAAAAATCTCATCCTAACTGAAGTCTAACTCATGAGGACAACCTGAGGTCTTCAATGGCTAAGGCACAAGCCATAAGACCTTGCTCGCTACATTTTCAACAAACAACCTAGGGCAATTAATTCATTATGACTTCCTTACTGAAAATTAATTTGGATTGAATTTTTCCATTCATACAATAAAATACACTTGCTAGAAATTTAACTAGAAATAAAAAATTGGCAAAAACTACAAGAAACCAATCTCCAAATTACACAAAAAATTCTACCCTTCAAGTATCAGCTTTTCATTAAAATTACTCCAAGCTTACAAGGGCTCCCAAACTAGGAAAATAGCCCACTGAGAAAACAAAAAAACATTACAACAAAACCTCGTTGTTATGGTGCACCATACAACCTATATGGCCTTGCCAAAACCTGTTGTAAAAACTCTCATGTTGCTGCTGAAACCTCACCCATAAATTTGTACAACCCTTCCCTTTTGTTGTGTTGTACGACCTCTTGAAGTTACCTTTGAGCCTCGTGTACAACCCCTTCAATTTTTGAGAGCTACTTAATCTCCTTTTGTTGTTCACATTGTGTCCTCTTTTCTACTTTGGGCTTGCACACTAAGTGAAAAATCCTTTATCACTCTCAATTGTGTTTTTCTAACACTCTATGTATCTTTTCCTTTCGCTTTGTCTTTCTTTTAAAACATTGAGTTGATGACCAAGTCTCCATAAGCCTATTCTCTCAATGAAATTGATGGTTGAGATTAAATCCCAATCTACAATGGAGATTACATTTAAATTACTAGAGAAATAAGACAAATTCGACACCGTTGTTTTTGGACAATGTCCCCGAAAAAAACCCAATGCTAGAAAACCGGTGCAGCAGCTGAGGGTTTGTATTATTATGTAGAAGTTTTTTAATACAATCTTGGATGCCTTGCTGGCTATCTGATACAGTGAAACTAAATGGCAGAAAGTTAGTGAGATAACCTCACAATGGTACAAGAATATCTGGTACTGATCTGAATGAAGATGAGACCTCTGCAATGTCTCTGCGCAGCTTTGCATCACACCTACGCAGTTACTGCATCACTGCTGCAAGGACTGCATCACACCTCCCAGACGATCTTTTGTTGGCTAGAAAATTGATCCTCTGACCTCCCAATCTCACACCCCGGCTTTCAGTACTGTATCTCAACTGCTACTCAGCAAAACTTTGAACTCCCTCTGAAGCTTTGCACTTCCTCTGTGTGGCTCTACATTGTCCAGCGTAGCTCTGTGTTGCCTCTTTTGCACCTCTCTTTGCCTCCTTTGCAATGTATTCGCCAGATCAAGAATACTTCCATCGGCAAACTATCTCTACCCCTCACTACAAGAAATCTCTCGATCACTTCTCTGACAACTATTGCGTTGCTCTCTTGAGAAATCGATCTCTTGATCTCCAATTCGATGTCACTTCCAAGTGCAAATCGAGCCTCTTCTTATAACCTTCTCGTTGAACATTCAACGGCCCAGATTAATTCCTAATCATTGGCTCAGATAATCTTGACTCGATCTCTGTCTTTTTCTAAAAGGTTCACACCCAGTTTCATTAATACTATTGTAACATAATTTGACTCAGCTAAAAGTCAAGAGAGGCTTTGAGCAATTCAAGGTTGTTGAGGAACAGTTGTTAAAATTTCAAGAAGACCTGCAACATGCTCAAAAGGATAACCACAAGTTCAACAAGGATTCATCATCACATGTGCACTAGAACAAAAAAAATCAGGCAAGCAACAGCATTGGAGGTGTAATCTAAGCCAAAGGGGGAGCAAAGAAGAAAAGCGTGCAGCAAGGGTCAAGTCGAGCTTATTTGCGTGCAGAACAGTTCAAGAGCCAGGTCAATTGATGCGTTCAGAACATTGCACACAGGTCAAGGTCAAGTTGTGCAAATATACATGCAGAACAATGTTATCGCAATCGCATGTGGAAGGCCTAATCACATATTGCCTATTGCAGATCGCAATCGCAAAGCTCAGGAGGAATAGAACAAGGTTGAATTGCCGAAATGCGAAATGCGATACGAGGACTGGATGCAATATAGTTCGAAGCTCAAATCTAAAGTATTTAAAGTTCGGTCGTGGGACCCTCTCGCATATCGCACATCGCAAGCTCAAAAGGGATAGTGATCATAAGATAACGGAATTCGTCGGAGTGCAAAGTGCGATAACGAAGCGAACGCGATGGAAGTTATCGCTAAAGTCTAAAGGTTTTTAAGTTCGGGTAGATGGGTTTTTCCATTGTAAAAATCACATCGGAAGGCAAAAGCGAATTATAACGTAGAACATTAGAATGCCGAAATGCGAAGTGCGACAAGGGTCGAACGCGATGCAGCTCAGAACTATGATTTAATATATTCCAATCGCACATCGCAATCTCAGGAGGAATGGCGCTCATGAATATGTTATGAATGCCTAAATGCGAAATGTGATAAAGGGACGGACGCAATAGTTTTCAAAGGAAATTTTGAATTTATTTAACGTCCAGGATTATGTGCAGTTGCGTTGTTTTATGAAGAAATGTGAACGCAGGCACGAACAGAAGAGCCAGAGTCGGGCAGAAGGGGACATGATAACATTGTTTGAAACGTAGAGGCATAGGCAGAGTCAGGCAAAAGGAGCATGTGGTGGCACTATTGGAAACGCAACACCTAGGTCAAGTCGGACAAAGATGCGTTATTGCAGAACTGTTCGAATACCACATCAAAAGCAGAAAAGACAAAATATTGAACTCTGGAAGAAATGCAGTGCAAGGAGACACATCATCACTTCAACGAGACGCATTAGCAACAAATCAGATTTAACAAAAAGAATAATATTTCAAGTTTTGATTTGTTTTCTTTGTTTGTTAAGATCGAAGCTATAGTGATGTCCTCAATTGCAATGTAATGAGTAGTTTTAACAGTTTAGGTAGTCGGAGTAGTTTCAAGAAGTTCTAGCAGTTATGAACTGTTTCTGATGTATTTAAGCAAGATAGAAAGAAAAAATAATGGGGGTTCCGAGTTCTGGACCTCTTGGAGACTACATTTTGTACTTCTTTTTCTAATGGGTGAATGAAAGAAGCAGCAAGTTTCTTGCAACTGTTGATGGTGATTTGTGTTTCTTGTGTCATTTTATGTTGTTTCTTCCATGAATGAAGTGAAGTAAAGAAGCAGTTGGTCTATGATTTACGTTTGCAAGTAAGAGTTAAATAGCCTTAATAAGTGCTCCTTCACTCCAACTCCTCTCCCTTCACAAATTCTCTCTGGATCTTAAAAGTAATAGATTATGTGTTTACAGCATATTATTTTGAGTTTCCTCTCTCTCCATGAATTCTCTCTGAAACTTAAAAGTAATAGATTTCGTGTTTAAAGCATATTATTTTGAGTTTCCTCTCTCTCCATGAATTCTCTCTGAAACTTAAAAGTAATAGATTCTGTGTTTACAACATATTACTTTGAGTTTCCTCTACGGTTCTTCTTTTCCATTCAGATATCAGCAGTCAATGGCATTTTGAAATCTTTTATTATTCCAGATCATTAAGGGTTTTAGAAAACTAGTTTCCAAAGGGATAGAACAAAGACGTCATGATAAAATTCTTTCTGTGACACACTATTAAAATGTCTTAAGCACGGATTCCTTTCACAATCGAGGGATTGTCTCTTAAGAACCAAGATTTTACGGCGCCGCTGCCGGGGACGAAGGCACGAAGTTATTTTTCCCTGGGTATTGAGATATATTTCTTTATGGTGAACAAGATTTAGATATAATATTTGGTTGTTTATTATTCACCTGGCAACTCCACTGATGAAGATTTCATTAGATAAGGAATTTTTCCAGCAAGAAAATGAGAAAGCATCGTGGAAAAAACCGGTATCAGAGTTTGAATCTTTTAGAGGAAGTTTTATTTTTCACTATCCCTTACATATCAAGAAGATTGTTTCCTGCTTTATATTCTCAGAAGATTATAAGGCCCAAAAAGTACATTCTTTATTGGAGAAAGAAGATTTTTCTTTTGCTTGTATTATTGATCTTAACACAACTTTATCTCCTAAATACGACAGGAGAGATGACTGTTGCATTACAATTCTGGAAGATAATTTGTCACACTCCGGGCATAAAGGTGAGGACTCATCATCTTTGGGTGATAATATTCTACCTCATAAACAATCCGCTTCTTTCCAGCTTGGAACCAAGGTGATTTTCAAACCCTTGGTGCTGCCTATAGTTCTTCATCAATATCCTTTAAAAAGCTTTAAATTTCTGCCAAGTTTTTCTGGAGAAAGTGATGAGGTTGCAGCCGAACAACACCTCCTAGCATTTGAATACTTTCTGGACAAATTTCAAATTATCTATGAAGATGTGGCTTTAAGGATGTTTTGTGATTCATTAAAGCGGGGTGCTCGGGATTGGTCCTAGTGTTTGGAGGAAGGTTCAATTAATTCATGGCAAAGTCTTCAAGACATCTTTCTTAGATATTGGGGCGAGCACAAGCCGTACAAAAAGCACCTTTTGGAGTTATATTCTATCCAGAGGCAGAGTAATGAATCAATCGCTGCATTTAATAAGAGGTTTCAAAATATCTATTTCAGCGCGCCTAACGAAATTCGACCTCCTGAAGATGCAGCGATGATATACTATTTGAGGGCTCTTTCTATTGTCTTGGCTTTTTCTCTCAAGAAGAGAAAGCCTTGCACTATAGAGCCGATGTTTCTTTATCCACAGGAAATCGAAGATAATGTGTGGGCTTGTAGAAATTTTTCCTGTCATGTTGAAAGAACAAGTTTTGTTGAAGACAAGAGGGCCTGTCAAGAAAATGTTGGAATTGCATTACAAGAGAATGCAAATTCAGAGATGAACAAGGATTTGCAAAAGGCGTCAGAGGATTCCTGTATTGCTGAAACACAAGAATTTAAGCATTCTGAAGATTATGGTCAAAAATTCGTTGCAATAACTGAACTACACGTTGAAATCCTGGAAGATAATTACAATTTTCATAATTTTAATGATTTTGTGAATAGAGGAGAAACTAGTGGAGCTCCTCAAGTGTGTTTGCAGGAGGGGGAAGATTTTTGTCAATAATTGGGCATTATACGAAGAACATCAGCATTATGAGGAACAAACCTTAGATATCTCTTTTCGGCCTGAATGGTTTTCAACATAAAACAACAATCAATCTTCTCACATACAACCTCAAATTGAGGAGTCAAACAGTGAAGGAAATTGCACTGTTCAAATAAGTATACATCAGCAAGATGTTTAAGAAAAGGAAGCAGCAAAAAATTGATCTCATCAGTTCTACGATCCAGTAGTTGACTATATGAAAACTTTCTTTTCTCAGCAACAAGCATTTATGCAAAGGTATGTGCAAAGCTTTGTATCTGGAAAACTTTTATGGTACCTCCTTATTGTGATCTTCAAATTTCAACAGCATGGAGGCATTAGGTCTAACATGCAAATGTTGGATTGGTGCCATTGGAAGGTTGACTTCACTTGATTAAGTTCAGACATGAATACATATATAGGAGTTGTGCATAAATAAGCTCAGAAGTTGAGCATTTTTAGTTGTAGTATTTCTAGTTCGGTATTTTTAGTTTAAGAATAAAGGAAGAAGTCCAAAGTGTAGCAGATTTCAGAAGGATTTCATACTGGATCAACTCCCAATTGGGATTGACTCCATGCCCAATAACGGCTACTGATCTACAAGTGCTCTTTGACTCCATGCCCAATAAAGGCTACTGATCTACAAGTTCTCAGTACTTTGATACCAAAGTGTTGTCCCCAATTGGAGCCAAATGTTGTAGCATAATTTGACTCAGCTAAAAGTCAAGAGAGGCTCTGAGCAATTCAAGGTTCTTGAGAAATAGTTGTTAAAATTTCAAGAAGACCTGCAACATGCTCAAAAGGATAACCACACATTCAACGAGGATTCATCATCACATGTGCACTGGAACCAAAATCAAGGAAGCAACAGCATTGGAGGTGTAATATAAGCCAGAGGAGCAGCAAAGAAGAAAAGCGTGCAGCAAGCGTCAAGTCAGGCTTATTCGCGTGCAGAACAGTTCAAGAGTTGGGTCGATTGATGCATTCAGAACCTTGCACACAGGTCAGGGTCAAGTCGTGCAAATATACGTGCAGAATAGTGTTTGGAGGCTTAATCGCAATCGCACGTAGAAGGCCTAATCGCATATCGTAAATTGCAATTGCAAAGCTCAGGAGGAATAGAACAAGTTTGAATCGCCGAAATGCGAAATGCAATACGAGGACAGCATGCGATATAGTTCGAAGCTCGAATCTAAAGTATTTAAAGTTCGGTCGTGGGACCCTCTTGCATATCGCACATCGTAAGCTCAGAAGGGATAGCAATCATAAGATAACGGGATTTGCCGAAGTGCGAAGTGCGATAATGAAGCAGACGCGATGGAAGTTATCACTAAAGTCTAAAGGTTTTTAAGTCCGAGTACATGGGTTTTTCCTTTGTAAAAAACGCATCGGAGGGCAAAAGCATTATAACGTAGAATGTTGGAATGTCGAAATGCGAAGTGCGACAAGGGTCAGACGCGATGCAGCTCAAAACTATGACTTGATATATTCCAATCGCACATCACAAGCTCAAGAGGAATGGCGCTCATGAATATGTTATGAATGTCAAAATGTGAAATGCAATAAAGGGACGGACACAATAGTTTTCAAGGGAAAATTTGAATTTATTTAAAGTCCAGGATTATGTGCAGTTGCGTTGTTTTATGAAGAAACGTGAACACGTGCACGAGCAAAAGAGGCAGAGTCAGGCAGAACGAGTCATGATAACATTGTTTGAAATGTAGAGGCATAGGCAAGGTCGGGCAAAAGGAGCATACGGTGGCACTGTTGGAAACGCAACAGCTAGGTCAAGTCGGGCAAAGATGCGTTATTGCAGAACTGTTCAAATAACACATCAGAAGCAGAAAAGACAAATGTTAATTTTAGAACATGTTCTATGCCATTTCAGATTAGGGCACACACTACTGAAGCAGATAGAACATACTAATAAATCGATGGAAGACAAGCCAAAACAGAGATAAAAAAATGGTGGTGTTACGGCGATCAGCAAGATGCTTCTACCAGCAAAGTCTCAAATAGGTCATTCAGCCAGGCGTGTCACACATAACCCCAGAACAACCCAAACAAAGAACACTCCATAAATACACAGCTCCATCGCCATCAAGAGAGAAGAAAATCCTCCACACAATGTGTGTATAATGAACTCCAAGTCTCTCCATTATATAGGCATCTTTGGGGGTGTGTGACACGCTCTTTAAGACATTTAAGTCTATATTATATTCCAGGCCGACCTAGCACATAAGTGGAATAAATTCAAAGTACATGTTATGCTCATTCGATCGAGATGATCTTTAGATTAATCTTACACCTCTCTGAAAGAGGAATCCAATAAAAATATTGGGATCGTCATCTGAGCAGCACAACCCGGAGTTTGGACCTAGTTGTCCAATTTTAACACTCCCTCTCAACTAGGGAGAACTCCGTCCACTAGTGCAATCCAAAAATCGTGCGTCATCCCGCCATAACTTGCTTTGCTAGCCTCTTTATTTCAGAACAGAAGAGGGTCAGTCACAAAGACATCATACCCGGCTGATAGATTCAGCCCAGAGGTCCGAAACCTCTATAGGACTCACAAAGAGTCTCATACCAACCTGAAGTTGGTTTACCTGACCAGAAGTCAGTTGGAGGTCTGAAACCTCACTAGGACTCAAGAGAGTCATATACTAACCCGAAGTTAGTTTCACTGACCCGAAGTCAGTTGGAGGTCTGAAACCTCGCTAAACTTGATCCCAGATCAAGTGGTTGGACACGTGCCATCCTAGACATAGAGAGTACAGCAATCTTCGATGCGTCCATCGGTCTTGCTATGGTCTCTATTCACATTTCCCACCTCATTGGCCAAATGAGAGGTACTTCCCACGAGTCTGAAACTCCATGGGTAGGATGCATACGGGGCACAGATCAGAGAGAGATAAACCATCTCAATATCATCACGGTGGGGTAGAAGCACACCAACTAGGTTCGGCAAGCCTAGCCCTGTAGTTGCTTATAGCACCAAAGCTATCCCCAAAACCCACTTGGAGCTCCAGAGCTCATTGTCCAACAAGACCCTTAGAATAGCGCCAAAGCTATCCCCAAAACCCACTTGGAGCTCCAGAGCTCATTGTCCAACAAGACCCTTAGAATAGAGTCGTTCCATGATTCCAAGATTCTCACGGAAGGTTAGGAACATGACCTTCCCCAAGGGCATTGTGAGAATATCCGCGACCTGCTCATCAGTTCCTATATGATCGAGCCTTACGGCGCCTCGCTATACCATATCCCAGATAAAGTGGTACCAGCCATCAACATGTTTGGATCAATCGTGGAACCCAAGATTCTATGACAAATGAATCCCCCTCTAGTTATCACAAAGGATAACGGTGGCATCTAGCACATGCTTGAACAACTCACTGAAGAGCTTTCGCAACCAAGTGACTTCACAACAAGTCATACATGCTGCAATGTATTCGACCTCAGCAGTGCTCAAGGCTACCGACTTCCGTTTCTTGCCCGAAGCAGATCTACTTGTGAAGTAGCATTCAGATGTGCTCTTACGATCCACCACACTGCCAGCCCAATCAGCATCAGTATATCCAAGGAGTGTAATGCTCCCGTTAGTGTATCTCAACCCATGTTTTATCGTGCCACAGAGATATCTCAAGAATTTCTTGGCACCAACCCAGTGAATGTTATGATCAACCATGTGTTGTCTCAAAGTGTTCACTGCACAACATATGTCCGGACGGGTGTTCACTAAGAACATCAGAGCCCCTACGAGTTGACGATACTCAGCAGGATTTGCTAACACGGGCCCAGCAGCGCTGCCACTCAACTTCTTAAAGTTAAGTTCCATCGGTGTTGACACAGACTTACAGTCCACCACATCAGAAGCTTCATAGTTTATTTTCCTTGAGAAAGGAAAATCTCGCCAGGTCTCTGCCAAACCTTCGGGCCTATGCATCAGTCCTAGGTCTTTCATCTCGAACTCAGCAGCGAGATCCCTCTTACACTGATGAATGAGAGGATCTGCACCTATCAGGAAGAGGTCATCCACATACAGCACCAAAATGAGAGGCTTCTCTCTATCAACCTTGAAGTAAAGGTTTGGATCAGCATCACTACGAGTGAAGCCCAGCTTCATCAGGTAGCTATCTATCCTCTCGTACCAATCTATGGGTGCTTGCTTCAGCCCATAGAGGGCTTTCTTCAACCTGCAGACATGGATGTCCCGAACCTGGACTTTGATCCCTAGAGGTTGCTCTACATACACCTCTTCCTTTACCTCACCATGTCAAAAAGCGGTCTTTCCATCCATCTGAAGAAGCTTCCGTCCTTGCGTATCAACAAGGGAAATAATAGATTATAAGTGCTATAATAATCAGTGCCTTCCTAGAGAAGTCTCAAGCAACACATTTTCCCATCAGATCCATGCTTGATCTTATATCGAGGTGACAACATCTTTGTTCTATGGTCTAGGAACCATATCCCAGACATCACCCTTGCATCCTTGCAGGTTTGATGCTTTACAGCATCTTCAAATGATCCGGGCTCATATTGTACTCATGGCAGCTAGATACCTCTGATATTTATATGGCTTCTTGTTCTTCTACCGAAATTTCCCCCTTGAAGTCATATATTTTTGAGCCATGAGGGTCTTCTTTCTTTCAGCAATGATATAAGCTCAGGAGGATATACAGTTGTATTCTCCCTCTTAATGCTAGCTTCTCTTGAGAGAGAAGACATCTATTTCAAATGAGGGCATCCCAGATACCAACTTGGAAAAGGAGTCTTATTCTCCCACAATCAAAGCCATTCAAGACTCCAACAACGTGACTGAAGACTGCAAAAACTTCTCAGATCACACTTCTAAGTTTATCATTACGCTCCAATGTAAGACTGATACAGCTTATTGCTATTATGAATTTCGTAAACATGGGTGACTGTCTATGTCACTGTCATGATGACAGTGACATAGAATGACAAATTTAGCTCCTCAAGATTGCGGGTACAGAATCGTCATCACTGTCATTACGATGTTGCCATAATTTTATCGTACCCATCACTATCTTCTTCATCATGGTCATACTGCCATATAGTATTGAATATTTCAAATTTCATGGTCATACATATTCTGCCATATGTCACTGTCAAACAGGGAGAATATATCATGATTCCTCCTCTCATGATCCTGCACTGCTTCTTGTTTCCAGATCTCTCCATTTGTCATTCTTTTGGTCATTTTAGAAGACTGCTCCTAAGGCTCCCAAAAAATTGGCATAACTCAATGACAAATCTACTTCTCTTGTCACTCTCCCTAGGGCTTACAGATTGGCCCATCTTGACAACAGTCTGACCGTTTCATAATATTGCACCAAAGCCTTTTACAGTCAACCTTCTAAAAATCCTTCCAATTCCAGATTTGCACAGATCTAGGAACCAACCATATAGATGTTCCAAACACTAAATTGACCTTTCTACATGTCAGTCCATACCTTATGTGGTACCTTTCTATTCGCAGATCTAGCACAGTCATAACTACACATCAATCATTGTTGTTCATCACCTATGAACATACCTTATTTTGATTTCTCCTCTTCAAGGTGACCCGTACATATATGCCCTCTTCGCCCCTCTGATTTCAGTGCACAACTCCTAAACATGTGGTCTTAAATGCCATAGTGTGTCATCTTCTAAATGTCACTAAATTGCATCAGGACTAGGAAAGCTTGGTTCCTAGTGATCTGTCTTTCTGCTTTTTCTTGAATTGTCCTTTTCCTCCTAGAGATCCCTTCTCGACCCTTCTTTGTACACACTTGAAGCACAATTTCAAGGTTTCTTTCTTACTGCGGAAACCTTCCTTCACACTGTTTATTTTCGGTCTCTTTCTGAAAATATCTAAGATCAAGACAGAGACTATTTTAGTCTCTCTTTTGCACACTTGGCAATTTCTTACTCCTTGCGGTATGGTCCCTTCAACCCTAGATCGCAGACCCTTTATGTGACTGTTCTTTTCATGAACTATCTTCGGCCTACTTCAGAGATGCCAAGCGCAAAACAGAGAACCTTTATTACTGCGTTATACTCTTGTCTACGTTGAAGAGTGTTAATTAATTGTGGCCAAACTTGAGCGTCCTTTTAGACTTTACGGTATACCCAAACAGATATTCATCCAAGAGAGAAAGGTTTCTTCAAGGCCTCACGTCTTCAAACTGATATCAAATACTGCTGCTAGAGCAGCCTTCTTTCTGCAACCCGTTACAGAGAATTTTCATGCAAAAATAGCACAGAAGACATACCTTGATTGCTCGTTGTTTGGTCGGCTCCTCTGCTATTGATTTCAGACTAGTTAGGGCACACATCACAGTCCTAAAATCTGGCCCATTATGCTTCCTTTTGTTGCGGTTGTTTTCCAAGTACTCAACCCTTTATCTATTTACAAGACAGGGCTTATTTCAGCCCTCAAACATAATCTGCCTTCATCAAAACAAGTCTTCATTCTACCTGAGCAGATAACAACCCTCACGATCCTCTGTTTAGCAAGTCAATGCTTGCAGTCTACCTAAGATAGGTATCCATGGAATGCGGCTCACCTAGAAGAGGGGTCCCATGCCATAGTCTTACACCCAAACATTCATGATGCCTGCGGTAAGCTTTGGACCTATAACAGAAAGAGAAATAGGCCCAGAATTCCTCCTAAAATGCTCAGCCTCTTGTCCAAGGGACTCGGCCCACCAAAACAGATTTTAAACAGCCTTCCTTAATTCTCTGCGGCAAACATTTGTGAGGCTTCAGAGGCGTGCGGTAATTTTTAAAGATAGACCACCCATAAATTGTTGTGGCCTAGGAAAAAAAATGGTCACAATGTAGGCTGAAGTTCTAGGCACTTTGCAACCCCAAACACTCCCACGCTACCCCTATTTTAGGTTGATAAGGTCTGCGGCCTATCACAACAATATGTTGTCACTTCTCCTTACTTCTATGCAGCCCAAACAAAATTGCATAGACTCCTAAAGATGCTCGACCTCCGTGTTGAAGCAAACAGCTCCTAAAAGGCTCCACGCATCCTTTTCTTCCTAGCTGTAGTAGCCTATCTCCTACGATTTCCTTCCAAAGGAACTTCGGCCTCTCTTCCTGCACTTGGTCACCCAAAACAGACATTAACCCTTATAATTTTCTGCAGGTTCTTTTCTTTGAAAGACAACTCCTATGCACTGAAGTTCGAGGGTTTATTTCCAGCTTTCAAACAAATTTCGGCCCTCACTCTAGGGATGCGGCCTCCTTCAGATTCTCTACGGCTCCCTAACAGCCATTAGAATAGCCTCTAGAAACTTATGTTTGACCTTCAAACAAGGCCGCAAACATTTCAGCCTTCCAGCTCTTTCCTCGGCCTTCCTTAGTTTACTGCGGCAAGCTTCAGGGGTACTTTCCTTCTTCACTGAGCTCTTCTCTTGTGATGTGAATAGATCGGAGATTGCTTTTCAACATGAATTTGGGCTTTGTCTTCTCCTCAGCTTCGATACCATGTTAATTTTAGAACACGTTCTATGCCATTTCAAATTAGGGCACAATACTGAAGCAAATAGAACATACTAATAGATCGATAGAAGACAAGCCAAAACAGAGATAAGAAATGGTGGCGTTAGGTGATCAGCAGGATGCTTCTACCAGCAAAGTCTCCAATAGGTCATTCAGCCAGGCGTGTCACACATAACCCCAGAACAACCCAAACAAAGAACACTCCATAAATACGCAGCTCCATCGCCATCAAGAGAGAAGAAAATTGTAAATTTTTGTAGATGTTCTATGCTTGAAGCAATTTTACTTTTATAACAACAATCACATAAATAGTTAAGTAAAATGCTGATAGAACATACCAGTCGATCTATAGAAGACAAACCAAAAACATGAGAATGTGTTGGTGCGTTGCGGCGATCAACAGGATGCTTCAACCAGCAAAGTCTTCGATCGAACAACCTGTAATGCCAACAATCCTCAAATCAACAATACAAGTCAAATTCGGTAAAAGTCAACGCTGTCCAGAAAAGTCAACGCAGGGCAGCAACATAAAAGTCAATGCAGCTCCAACTTCGGTCAACCTTTTGACCTCGATTCTTGTGCCAAAGTGTACGGCCTGCTAAAATCGAAGTCTCCACAAATTTTGGGGCTCTTTGGACCATGCGTTGACCAAAGTCAACGCTGGTCAAACTTCCTAGGAAACCCTAGCTGCAGCAAACTGCATCCTTCCTCTTGGCTGTAGTAGCTTGTCCTTTTTCCCACGTGTGAGCTGAATTCGTCCTCCAAGAAGCTCGTACTAAATCAGAGAAGAAGAAGATGTGATGAGATGAGATGAGTGAAATGCTCCTCCAACTTTGACTGTATTTATATCCATCATTGAGGTGTGTGACACATCTGCTGGGGGTGCAAAACCTTAAGGCCGACCTGCACATATAATTTATTATAAATAATAAATTCAAAATACATGTTCTGCTCATCGGATTTAGATAAATTTTATATGGATCTTACACCTCTCCGAAAGAGGAATCCAATACAAATATTGGAATCTTCATCTGAGCATCACAAGATGGAGTTTGGACCTAGTTGTCCAAATTTAACACTCCGTCTCAACTAGGGAGAACTCGATCCACCAGTGCAATCAAACATCATGCGTCATCCCGCCGTAACTTTCTTTGCTGGCCTCTTTATTTCAGAACAGAAGTGGGTCAGTCACAAAGACATCATCCCCCGGCTGACAAATTCAGCTCAGAGGTCCGAAACCTCTATCAAACTCACAAAGAGTCTCCAACCAACTCGAAGTTGGTTCATCTGACCCGAAGTCAGGCGAAGGTCCGCGACCTCACTAGATTTGATCCCAGATCAAGTGGTTGGACCGTGCCATCCTAGATAGAGAGTACGGCAATCTCTGATGCGTCCATCAATCTTTGCTACTGGTCTCTAGCTTTTCCCATCTCATTGGCCAAATGAGAGGTACTTCCCATGAGTCTGAAACTCAATGGGTAGGATGCATACAGGGCACAGATCATGAGAGGCGAACCAACTCAATCATCATAACGGTGGGGCAGAAGCACCATAAGGTTCGGCAAGCCTAGCCCCGTGTGTGCTTATAGCTCCGAGAAGCTATCCCCAGAGCCCCCCAGAGCTCCAAGAGCTCATCGTCCAACAGGACCCTCAGAATAGGGTCGTTCCACGATTCCAAGATTCTCACGGAAGGTTAGGAACATGACCTTCCCCAAGGGCATTGTGAGAATATCTGCGACCGACTCATCAGTTCCTATATGATCGAGCCTTACGGCACCTCGCTGTACCATATCCCGAATAAAGTGGTACCAGCCATCAACATGCTTGGATCGTCGTGGAACACGAGATTCTCGGACAAGCAAATCCCACTCTCGTTTTCACAGAGTATAACCGTGGTATCTAGCACATGTCCGAACAACTCACTAAAGAGCTTGCGCAACCAAAATGCTTCACAACAAGCCATACTTGCTACAATGTATTCGGCCTCTGTGGTGCTCAAAGCCACCGACTTCTGCTTCCTGCTCATCCATGAGATCGAAGTAGAACCAAGATTGAAGCAGCATCTCGATGTGCTCTTACGATCCACCACACTGCCAGCCCAATTGGCATCAGTATATCCAAGGAGTGTCACGCTCTTGACAATGTATCTCAGCCCATGGTTTATCGTGCCTCGAAGGTATCTCAGAAGATTCCTGGCATCAACCCAGTGAAAGTGATGAGGTTCAACCATCTGTTGACTCAAAGTGTTCACTACAAAACATATATCTGGACGGGTGTTCACTAAGAACATCAGGGCCCCTACGAGTTGACGATACTCAAGAGGGATTGGCCAATACGTGCTCAGTTAGCCGGGCTGCCAAGCACAACTTCAGTTGAGTTCCATTGGTGTTGACACTGGCTCGTTGTACCACCATACCAACCTTTCCGTGTTTCACAATGTATTTTCCTTGAGAAAGGAAAATCTCTCCAGTCTCCGCCACACCTCCGTGCCCAGGAAGTAGTGCACGTCCTAGGTCCTTCATATCGAACTCAGCAGTGAGCTCCCTCTTACACTGATGAATGAGAGGGTCAACACCTGTCAAGAAGAGGTCATCCACATACAACACCAAAATGAGAGGCTTTTCTCTATCAACCATGAAGTAAAGGTTCAGATCAACATTACTACGAGTGAAGCCCAGCTTCATTAGGTAGCTATCTGTCCTCTCGTACCAAGCTTTGGGTGCTTGCTTCAACCCATAGAGGGCTTTCTTCAATCTGCAAACATGAGTGTCTCGATCCTGAACTTCAAATACCATAGGTTGTTCTACATACACCTCTTCTTTTATTGTACCATGCAGAAAGGCGGTCTTGACATCCATCTAATGAAGAGTCTATCCTTGCATAGCAGCAAGGGCTAGGATTGATCGAATGGTAGCATATCGTGCCACAGGTGAAAATATGTCATCATAATCTACTCCTTCCTTTTGAGAGAAGCCACAGGAAACAAATCTTGCCTTGAAATTTTCAGCACTTCCATCAGATCCATGCTTGATCTTGTAGAGCCACTTCGTGGTGACATCTGATTTGTCCTTCGGTCTTGGAACTACATCCCAGACATCATTCTCAATACAACCAGTTATCTTCGGCATGTAAGATCCTTCCGTACTTTGATGTTTTTACGCTTCTTCAAAAGATCCAGGTTCGATAGTACAAAGGTACTAGGAGAAGGCCTCGTATACCTTGGTATCTACACGGCTTTGCTTTTATAGCTCCCCTGGTGCGATGTCCCTCAACATCTTCGAGAGTGTCCCCGAGCCATGATAGTCTCTTTCCTAGTGAAGGAGGTGGATCAATTGGGTCCATCGATCCTTCAACATAGGCATCATCTCATCCTTCGGTTCTTCTTGATTTCCAGGCCTTGCTTCATGATCTTCCTGGGATCTCGGAAGATTGAAAACTTTCTTCAGGGAAGCATCTTCATCAAAAGTGACATCGTGGCATATCTTCATTTCCCTTGACTAGGTAAGATGGGACTGTATAGTTCTTAGAAGCTTCAACGTATCTACAAACATTACTTTCTTCCACATCCATAACATCCAAGCTCATTTCTCTTTTTCTTTGGCAATACAGTGTTTTCAGATAAACAAAATTCTAAATGTGAGACATCGTCAAAGCCACTGCTGAAAACCTCTTTGGGATTTTTAAGTCCCGTAGTGGGAATGAGGGCAATTGGCGTGTTCAAGACAAGAGATTTGGCAGCTTTCCGAGCTGGGTAAACTTCTGAGACCTCACAGCATAAAGCAGCACGGTACTTCTTTCCATAATAGTCCTGTTTTTATGTCACACACCATTCGCTCAGAGTATGCGTATAGTCTCCCCAATGCGGCCCTCTCGCAAAGTCATTGAACTCATTTGACTCATATTCGGTTCCATTATCGGTCCTCGATACTTTGATCTTCTTCACTATTTGATTTTCAACCAAGGCTTTGAAAGAGTGGAACCACTTGAACACTTCGTCCTTTTTCTTCAAGAAGTATATCCAAGCCTTATGAGAATTCATTAGTGAATGTCATATAATAAGAACATCCTCCCAGGGATGTCACGGGTAGCGTACCAGATAGATCAGAATGTACCAGTTGCAAAATATCAGATGTCTTTGTGACACTTGAGGGGAAAGGTCCCCTTGTATGCTTTCCTTCGGCACAACCCTTACATACACCTTCATGATTATTTCCAAAGTCGGGCATCCCTGTCACCACCTTCCTTGCTTCAGGAAGGGCCTTGTAATGAAGGTGTCCAAACCTTCGGTGCCATAGTTCAGTTTGTCGCATAGTATCACATGTCATAGCTCCTAGTGGACTTCCTTCAACTTGGTAGAGTGTTCCAACTCTAAAACCAATCACAATAGCTTCCTTGAGATTCTTCTTCCACATGCACACCTTTCCATCAATAAATGCCACATTGAAGCCTTTGTCTTCAATTGCCGATATAGACACAAGGTTCTTCTTCAATTTTGGTACATAGAGTACATCCTACAAATGTAGGACTTGTCCTTGAGACAAGTGGAGGGTCACAGTCCCTGTCCCTCTCACGGGATATGTGGCATTATCTCCAAGGATAATTTCCAGATTGGTATCCTTTTCAACCATGTCAGAGAGTGCTTCCTTGAACCCAGTGATGTGTCTTGAGGCACCACTATCTATCAGCCAGACATCCATAGTGTCGGGCGGGGATGCAGCAGAGAGAGCAGATACAAGAATGTATTCATCTCTTTTATCAACAGCATTAGACTCCTCATACCTGGAGTTTCTAGACCTTTTGAAGGTTGATTGTTTCCGCCAGAGGGAGCCTTCCTCTTTCCTTTGGACCTGTCGTTTCTTTGATTTCCATTCCTCCAGTTGTTGTTGTTGTCATCATTATCGAGAGAATCCTTCTTGAAAGGACATTCTCTAGCATAGTGACCAGGCCTATGACAAGTGAAACACTTGCCCTTCTTTCCTTGGGCCCTAGCTCTTCCTTTGTTCTTAGGACCACCAGAGTTCTTCTTTCTAGAATGAGCAGCATAGGCAGCATTTCTGTTATTTTCATATTCCTTCATTCTTGTCTCTTCTTGCATGCATCTGGACAGTAGCTCGTCAAAGTTAGGAATTGTACTATTATTGAGAATGGTAGTGTTGAATACTTGCCATTCATATGGGAGTCCTCCAAGTGTGGTGAGTACCATCTCACGATCGGCTATTGTCTCCCCAATAGCCAGCAGATTGTTCCTGATTTCGGTCAAATTCAGAAAGTATGCTTGAACAGACTCATCCCGACCTTTCTTCAGATTCTTCAATTGATTCTTGAGGAATAGCACTTGGTTTACATTGTTTACTTTGAACATTAGGATCAATTTATCATACATCTCTTTGGATGTGCCCAACTCAGAGATGTAGGCTACCAGACTTTTATGAATGGATTCCCTGATCATCAGCTTTGCTTTGATCTCCCCCTTCTTATACTTGTTTTTAACAGCAGCAGTAGCATTGGATGGAGGTTCTTGTATCTTACCCAGTACATGGTCCATGAGATCATGGTCTTCCAATTTGAGATCTAATATCATCTTCCAAGCATGGAAGTCATCCCTTCCAGTCAGATTGTCATTCTCCTTGAATTCATAACTTGTGGAACCCATTTTCTTAGATGGTGATTGCTAAAGTTAGGGCTTGTCTTCACCTCAGCTCCGATACCATGTAAATTTTTGTAGATGTTCTATGCTAGATGCAACTTTATTTTTATTACAGCAATCACTCAAACAATTAAGTAAAATGCTGATAGAACATACCAGTGGATCTGTAGAAGACAAACCAGAAACAGGAAAAATGTGATGGTGCGTTACGGCGGTCAACAGGATGCTTCAACCAGCAAAGTCTTCTTGATCAGCCAACCCAGAATGTGTCACAACAATCCTCAAATTAGTCAACACAAGTCAACTCCAGAAAAGTCAACATTGTCCAAAAAAGTCAACGCAGGGCAGCAACATAAAAGTCAACGCAGCTCCAACTTCGATCAACCTTTTGACCTCGGTTCTTGTGCCAAAGTGTACGGCCTGCTAAAATCGAAGTCTCCACAAATTTTGGGCCTCTTTGGACCATGCGTTGACCAAAGTCAACGCTGGTCAAACTTCCTAGGAAACCCTAGCTGCAGTAAACTGCGTCCTTCTTCTTAGCTGTAGTAGCTTGTCCTTTTTCCCACGTGTGAGTTGAATTCGTCCTCCAAGAAGCTCGTACTAAATCAGAGAAGAGAAGAAGATGTGATGAGATGAGATGAGTGAAATGCTCTCCAACTTTGACTGTATTTATATCCATCATTGAGGTGTGTGACACATCTGCTGGGGGTGGAAAACCTTAAGGCCGACCTGCACAAATAATTTATTATAAATAATAAATTCAAAATACATGTTCTGCTCATCGGATTAAGATAAATTTTATATGGATCTTACACCTCTCCGAAAGAGGAATCCAACAAAAATATCAGTATCTTAATCTGAGCATCACCACATGGAGTTTGGACCTAGTTGTCCAATTTTAACAAAAATCCTCCACACAATGTGTGTATAATGAACTCCAAGTCTCTCTATTATATAGGCATCTTTGGGGGTGTGTGATACGCTCTTTAAGACATTTAAGTCTATATTACATTCCAGGCCGACCTAGCACATAAGTGGAATAAATTCAAAGTACATGTTCTGCTCATCCGATAGATGATCTTTAGATCAATCTTACACCTCTCCGAAAAAGGAATCCAATAAAAATATTGGGATCGTCATCTGAGCAGCACAACCTGGAGTTTGGACCTAGTTGTCCAATTTTAACAACGAAATATTGAACTCTGGAAGAAATGCAGGGCAAGGATGTCTGATCTGTCAAGGAGACACATTAGCACTTTAGGGAGACGCATCAGCAACAAATAGATTCAACAAAAAGAATAATATTTCAAGTTTTGATTTGTTTTCTTTGTTTGTTAAGATCGAAGCTATAGTGATGTCCTCAATTGCAATGTAATAAGTAGTTTTAACAGTTTAGGTAGTCGGAATAGTTTCAAGAAGTTCTAGCAGTTACGAATTGTTTTTGATGTATTTAAGCAAGATAGAAAGAAAAAAGAATGGGGGTTCTGAGTTCTGGACCTCTTGGAGACTACATTTTGTACTTCTTTTTCTGATGGGTGAATGAAAGAAGCAGCAAGTTTCCTACAACTGTTGATGGTGATTCGTGTTTCTTATGTCATTTTATGTTGTTTCTTCCTTGAATGAAGTGAAGTAAAGAAGCAGTTGGTCTCTGATTTACATTTGTAAGTAAGAGTTAAATGGCCTTAATAAGCGCTCCTTCACTCCAACTCCTCTCCCTTCACAAATTCTCTCTGGAACTTAAAAGTAATAGATTCTGTGTTTACAGCATATTATTTTGAGTTTCCTCTCTCTCCATGAAATCTCTCTGAAACTCAAAAGTAATAGATTATGTGTTTACAGCATATTATTTTGAGTTTCCTCTCTCTCCGTGAATTCTCTATGAGACTTAAAAGTAATAGATTCTGTGTTTACAGCATATTACTTTGAGTTTCCTCTAATGTTCTTCTAACCCATTCAGATATTAGCAGTTAATGGCATTGTGAAATCTTTTATTATTCCAGATCATTAAGGGTTTTATAAAACTAGTTTCCAGAGGGATATAACAAAGACCTCATGATAAAATTATTTCTGTGACACACTTTTAAAATGTCTTAAGTACTGATTCCTTTCACAATCGAGGGATTGTCTCTCAAGAACCAACAAATACCTTTTAATTATTTTAATTTCGTAAGTTTAGACTTAGGCATCCATTAAAAATAATTAATTATTTTAATAAAATTGTCTCCGAAAACGATTTCTGGGTCTTGGAGGATGCATGTGTCCCAGCCTCTACATCTGATGCTACTAGAAATCATCATTAAACACTTTACAGTTTATTAGATATTAATCAACTCACTACTAAAAGACTCTTCACTTTAATAATTAACTTTAATTAAAGTCAATTACAAAATATAAAGGACCTTTTTAGACGAATTTCTCACATCTGACACTAGACCTGTCTGGAAGTTCCTGTCCGATGTTACAAACATCAACACCAACATCCCTTGTGACATTCCCTTAAAACTGGGGGATTCCTCTGTGAAAATTCGTATTACACGAAATCCTACTGCAGCACTGATGATAAATCTCCTATCTGTTAATTCCTTTTAACAAATTATTTATGGCTTTCTACTGTAAACAGCGAAATATCATACACTACAACCTTCACAAATTAACTGCAGAAAAAATACAAGTGCGGAAACAAAATCTAAACAAGAGTAAAACATAGACACATTTGACACCATTGTTTTTGGGCCAGTGTCCCCGAAAAACACAATGCAGGAAAATCAGTGCAACAGCTGAGGGTTTATATATTATTTAGTAATTTTTCTGAATACAAATTGGATGCCTTGTTGGCTATCATCACAAAGAATCTAACTAACAAAGAGCTTGTGAGATTACCTCACACGCTGACACTAGAAGCCCAACTGGCCAAAACCCCGGACTGGCAAGCCCTCCACTGCCTCTGCGCAGTCTCTACATCACTCTGCGTGGGAACTGCGTGGCTTCTACGTTCTGGCTCTTCTATTGGCTGGATTTTACCCTTTGACTCCTTCCTGTCTCACACCTCGGCTTTCCGGCACTGGATCTGACCAATCCTTAGTTGAATCACAGACTTCCTCTGGGCTACTGCGCTGCCTCTACTGGCTCTGCGTAGCTACTATGTTGCTTCTCTACGTACTGCTCTTTGTCTTCTCTGTTGTGTATTCTCCAGCTCAAGAAATCTTCCAACGGAAATTATCTCTACCCCTCTTTGCAAGAATCTTATCGATCGATCTTCTCTCTTAGCACTGCTCACTAAAGAATTTCGATCTCTTGATCCTTCGGTGTATTTTTCAAATGACCCTTCAAGTCCTTCTTATAATCTTCTCGTTGAGACTTCAATGGTCGAGATTAAATCATTAATCAAAGGCTAAGATTAACTTTTGACTTGATCTTCGTCTTCTCTAGAAGATTCACACTTTGTTTTATTAATACCCTTTAATTATTTTATTTTCCTAAGTTTAGACTTAGGGTCCTTTTAAAAATAATTAATTATTTTAATAAAACGCACTCTGAGTGGAATTTTCACAAATGATTTTTGGGTTCTTTGAAATACATGTGCCTAAGCCTCCCTGCAAATTTTGAGACTTAGAGCACATCCGATGCTACCCAAATCAACAGCCTCCACTCATCCCCTAGACATGTTTCCACATTCTCGCATCCCATTCTTGCATCCCAAATCCCAGAAAATTGGTGGAATGTTAAGTAAAATGACACCAAACCATTGATAGATCCCGCGTTGTAGTTTCAATTGCAACATGCCTTTCCTCGAGAACCTAGGATAATGTAATATTCCCAATTAGCAGCAGCTAATTGGCAATATTAATTTTGTTCAGATTTTGCCTTTCTAATGTTTAGTCGACGAATAAAGGGGGTGATGGGACCCATAACCCACACTTAGGAGAAAATAACTCCCTAAAGTCACTTAGACAAATTCAGATTGCAACGTGGGGCCCAGGGGAGCCAAGTGACAGCGCAGGGAGAGGGACAGTGTGGGCCAAGCAGCGCAGTGGCAACGTGGGCCAAGACAGCACAGTTGGTAGGGATAGCGTGGCCAAGGAGGGACAGTGCAGTTGAGTGGGGCCCAAGGAAAAGCTAGGCTCTCAAGCATAAAAGGAAGAGGAGGCTAACCATTCACTCATTCTATTATACATTGAGCACGCTTACGCTATTTAGCGAAGTCTGCAAGTGTTGTTCAGCACACGAGTGTCTCCGAGCGGAGATCCCAACCTCAGCCTCGGGGGACTTCGTGTGCCCGCTCAAGTGAGGAGATCCACCATTGTTTTTCAGAGCACAGTACGCAGCACCTTTCAGCCAGGAGCACGTAGTCACTAACACAGCACAGTCACACTCAGGGATTACGTAGTCTAGGGAGGAGGCAGCACCGAGAGAGAAGGGAGATCAGGGATTTCAACCTAGGAAAATTGTGAAGGGATCAGCCCTTTACAAATCATCTTTTGCAGTAGGAGGAGGCCATCATTTGCAGTTTATCAGTTCAGGGCTAGCGTACTCACCTGGACTGCATGATTTTCCAAGGGAGGTCAAATTCTGGGGTCAGCCATTCTAAGATTCTTTCTTGGGTTTTTCCGAGTTACTGGAGGAGAGCTCATATCCAGAGTTTCATATTTTTCTGAGCAAGGGAATAGCCCCAAAGAGCAGCTCCATTCCAGACAGGGCAACAGTTCCGACAGCAGCAATAGCATCAGAGAGTTACGCAGTCATAGAGAGAGCAGCCATTCACTGGGAGACTGAGAGAGTATTTTCAGCTTACCTTGACCAAGCCAAGGTGCCATCATTCTGATCACCTTTGTACACATTCTTATCTTCCAGATTATAATAAAATGGCTCAGCGTTCCTCCATGTTTGCCGTGTTTTTCATGATGTCTCCCTATTTGTTGTAGTTATTATTTATGTTGCTTTATTGATGTTTATTTCCTATTCGTTATATTACAGTGGTATCAGAGCTCATAGACTTGGCTCAGCCTGTGGAGCAGATCATTCTATGACACCCGAAGGAAAGGAATACATCACTTATCGGGCAAGGAGATACACGAGCCGAGAGCGGAGACTCGAGGCCAATTTTGGAGAAGGGGACTGCGTTCCAGTGGTGGACATAGAGGAGGAAGAACCTATGGCTGAAGAAAGAGATGATGGGAAGGAGTTCAGGAATCTCCTCCTGAAATCTGTGTAGGAGTTCTCGAGGAGGATAGAGGAGATGGGTCAGAATTTTGTCGCGGATAACAGACAACATGAAACCCCAAGGGGTTTTCACATCGGTGACGGATCTGGCACTTCTCATCACATATAGGAGCAGGACAACGCAACAAGTAGTACCACACACTCCCCCACGTTCTATGATGCCCACATTCTTGACTACATGCACCGGGACGAGAAGACCTCAGGAACCAAAGGTAATTCATTTGGGGGATTATTTTGCAAAGTATCAATCCTATGGGCGAGAGTTTGGTGAAGCTCCCAACAACGTGGTGGTCGATGCTCTATCACACAGACAGGCAGCGTTGTCCTTGATCAGCATAAACACGGACTAGAGGGCTCAGCTACTGGTAGAGTACTCCAAGGATCGATTTGCGTGCGAGGTGTTGGATGGTCAGGTCACAGATGACAGGTACAGAGTGATGGACGAGGTTATTTACTTTAGGGACAAGATTTTCTTGACTGGGGGTTCTCAACTCAAGGAGAAGATATTGCGTGCCTCCCATGACTCACCATTGTCAGGCCATCAGGGATTCACGAAGACCTACAGGGCTATCAGGGAGAGGTTCTCTTAGAGAGGCCTTAAGGAAGACGTACTCCGGCATGTCCGAAAGTGCGAGGTATGTCAGAGGAACAAGGGGGAGATAAGCCACCCAGCCGGATTACTACAGTTGCTTCCCATTCCTGAAGGAAAGTGGGAAAGCATTTCAATGGACTTCATCACTAGGTTGCCCATGGTGCAGGGCAAGGATTGCATCTTTGTGGTCGTTGATCGACTAACAAAGTATACTCACTTCTTCGCCATATCATAATAGTACACAGTTGCACAGTGGCAGAGTTGTTCTTCCGTGATATTTTCAGATTGCATGGTCTTCCGAAGACCATCGTCAGTGACAGGGACTGTTGTTTCATGGGCGGCTTTTGGCAAGAGCTCTTCCGTTTGGTGGGTATAGAGTTGACTCCGAGTACCAGTTATCACCCTCAGACAGACGGGCATACAGAGATAGTGAACAAGTGGCTGGAGGGCTACTTGCAAAACTATGTCAAGGGGCAGAAGACCTGGCTACGTTAGCTACATTTGGGAGAATACTGCTACAACACCACTTTCCACATGCCTATCAGTATGTCTCCGTTTTATGCTTTGTATGGATATCATGCTCTGACTTTTGTTGAAGTTATGTTTAGAGCTAGCAAGGCCCCCAAGGCCAAGGATTGGATCTAAGAGAGTCAAGATATACTTCGGGCTCTCAAGGATAACTTAGCCACAACGAAGAACCAGCAAAAGCTATATTCTGACAAAGGACGAGTAAAGAGGCAGTTTGAGATAGGGGACTTGGTCTACTTACGACTTCAGCCATACCGGCAGCCCACGCTGAAGCAGAAGGGGGCTGAGAAGCTCAAGCCCCACTTCTATGCACCTTACAGGGTGATTCGCAGGATAGGGGAGGTTGCTTATGAGTTGGAGTTGCCCATAGGTAGTAGGATACACAACATCTTCCATGTATCATGCCTGAAAAAGGCATTGGGGTAGCAGGTGACTGCAACAGAGGAGCTTCCACCTACAAATGATGAGGGGCATTTGGTGTTACATCCAGAAGCCATCATAGACACCAGGGAGAGACAGCTTCGGAGCAGGACAGTCAGGGAGTACTTGGTGAGATGGAGGAACTTGCCGGATGAGGATGCCACTTGGGAGAGCGAGAAGATTTTGCAGCATCCATCTTTGCACTTGCTTGAGGACAAGCAAAATTTTGGCGGGGAGGACTGTAATATTCCTAATTAGCAGCAGCTAATTGGCAATATTAATTTTGTTCAGATTTTTCCTTTCTAATGTTTACTCAGGAAATAAAGGGGGTGATGGGACCCATAACTCCCATAACTCCCTAAAGTCACTTAGACAAATTCATATTGCAGCGTGGGGCCTAGGGGAGCCAAGTGACAACGCAGGGAGAGGGACAGCGTGGAGGCAACGTGGGCCAAGCAGCGCAGTGGCAACGTGGGCCAGGACAGCGCAGTTGGTAATGACAGCGTGGCCAAGGAGGGACAGCGCAGTGGCAGCGTGGGCTAGGACAGCGCAGTTGGTACTGACAGCGTGGCCAAGGAGGGACAGCACAGTTGAGTGGGGCCCAAGGGAGAGCTAGGCTCTCAAGCATAAAAGGAAGAGGAGGCTAACCATTCACTCAATCTATTGTGCATCTTCTGATTTTCTGTCTTTCAGACATTGAGCACACTTACGTTGTGTAGCGAAGTCTACAAGTGTTGTTCAGCACGCAAGTGTCTCCGAGCGGAGATCCCAACCTCAGCCTCCGGAGACTTCGAGTGCCCGCACAGGTGAGGAGATCCACCATTGTTTTTCAGAGCAGAGTACGCAACGCCTTTCAACCAGGAGCACGCAGGCGAAAAGGCAGCGCAATCACACTCAGGGATTACAGAGTCTTGGGAGGAGGCAACACCGGGAGAGAAGAGAGATCAAGGATTTCAGCCCAGGAGTATTGTGAAGGGATCAGCCCTTCACAAATCATCTTTTGCAGTAGGAGGAGGCCATCATTTGCAGTTTATCAGTTCAAGGCCAGCGTACTCACCTGGAGTGTGTGATTTTCCAAGCGAGGTCAAATTCCGAGGTCAGCCATTCCGGGATTCCTTCCTGGGTTTTCCAGAGTTTCATATTTTTATGAGCAGGGGAACAGCCCAAAAGAGCAGCTCCATTCAAGACAGTGCAGCAGTTTCGACAGCAGCAGCAACAGCATCAGGGAGTTACGCAATCATAGAGACAGCAGCCATTCACTAGGAGACTCTAAAAGTATTTTGAGCTTGCCTTGAGCAAGCCAAGGTGCCATCATTCTGATCACCTTTGCACACATTTTTATCTTTCAGATTATAATAAAATGGCTCAGCGTTTCTCCATGTTTGTCATGTTTTTCATGATGTCTCTCTATTTGTTGTAGTTATTGTTTATGTTGCTTTGTATTATTGTTTATTTCCTATTCGAAATATTACAGATAAGCACCATTCCATTTTCTAAATGATGATAAATAGGCCCATGAAAGTATACCAGCATTCCTTGGATAGAATATAACTAAGTTGATTAAAGAAATGAAACATGAAATACATGTTAGATTTTTGGGCACTAAACTCGGCATACACACAAACCACATCTGGAAACATTCTCAAATTAACTAATTAACTAAAACACACTAATGTGCCTAACCAAAGACAAGTTTAGCATAGCACAACTTAGATCATGCACAGTAAGCACAAAAGTTCAGCCCCAAAACAAAAGTTCTTCATTAAATTCTTCTCAGAACCTACTCGGGCTCTCTCACTAGAACAATGGGCCTCAAGGAAATTACATATGCAACAATTAACCTCGATCTAAACCAGCACATCAAGCCCTATATCCATCCTAGATCTGGTTGATTTGGACCTCCTTTGTTGCTCTATGCTCTTTCCTCGAACCCAGGACAACTGAGTATCTCAGTCACAACAAACCTACAATATTACTCATGCAGATCTCTTGCTTACTTGAGAGAATCTCTCTCTCATTGTCTCATGCCTCTGTGAAAATTTCAACCTAGAAAATTTTTCTGCAGTGATAGATTTATTTTTACTACTTATTATTTCAATAAGTTATTTACAAAATTCTTCCAGTAAATTTCGAAATAAATACTACTGCAACATTCACTTATGTATATGTAGAGAAAGGAACAGTAAGAAATATAAGAATAAGAAACAATCACATGTACACACTTATTTTTGGACAATTGTCCCCAAAAAAACCCAATGCGGAAAAATCGGTGCAACAGATGAGGGTTTATATATTATTCTTCAGCAATGAATTCTTTACAAGAAATAGACTAGCAGATTTCTTTAGAAAACACCTGAGATAGATTCTTCGATTCCTTCTAGAGAATTCCTGACACCCGAAAGACCCACTATCGCCCTCTGCGTCACTCTACGTGCTTCTCTGCACAGTCCCTGCGTTGGACTGTGTCACTCTGCATGGGCACACTGTGCTGCCTTCTGTCGCCCTCTGCGTCCCTCTCTCTTCCTTCTCTGTCACTATTGACTCCCTATCCTTCTTCTGCCTCTGCAACTCTGCCCTACAACTCTCCCTCTGAAATTGAATTATATTCCTTCATAATCGACTTTCTTCGGGTTACTGAGTGTATGCATGCACAGCTTGCTTTCCAAATGATCCTCAAGCCTTCTTTTATAATCTTCTTATTGACGAATCAACGGCCTAGATTAGAAGTCTAATCAATGGCCAAGATTAAAACTTGACTTGATCTTCGTTCTCTAGAAGATTCACACTATGTTTTATTAATACCTATTAATTATTTAATTTCCCTACATTTAGACTTAGGGTCTACATTAAAATAATTAACTATTTTAATAAAACACAAACCAAGTGGAATTTCCACAAACAGTTTCTGGTTTCTTTGAAACACTGATGTCCAAGCCTCCTTACAAATTTTGAGACTTGGAACACTTTGTGATGCTACAAAAATCAGCAGCCTCTGCACATCTTTGTGCTCTTACTCAGTATGCTCCACAAGTCATCTCTCTTGTTCTTTTTGCCACCTTCCACAGGCCCTCTCAACCCAACTTGGCCCTCCACAAGCCCTATTGGCCCTCTCGGCCTCCTTGTCCACAAAATGCTCTCTTGGCAACCATAAGAATGAATCGCTCAACCTTGTACTTATACTTTTGTAAAGGGTGCAATACCATGGGTCTATACCACAGTTCAGTAGAATACCATGGGTCTATGGGTGCAAAACCCCATCACTTAGCCCACTTGCCCCACACATGAGAATACTCCCGATGCTACCCAGAACATCAACAATACAGAATGAACTTTCCTAGAAAGTGTTGGATTTTTGCAAGGTAACAATGTAGTTTGACAAGACAATTATTCAGTAAATATAATACCGAATTTTATGCATACAAAGCTATATGTGTGACAATAATTTCAATAGTTTATGCAATTGTACACAGAGTACACACAAAATAGTCAATTAAGTAGATTATTAAGTTCATCTAGCTCGGTCTAATTTATATTCTTAGGTAAAATTTGAATAATTATCAGATGCCTGGCAAAAAAAAGATTATTTTCCAATGGAATCACTAGAAATGACTACAATCTGACTACACAAAGATTTGGATGTCATGCTCTTCAGATTCTAATTGAATGTAGAACCATAAGATAAAGGAATCCATGGATGTACTTATCCAAACAAGCAAACTCTAGAAAACAGAATAATAATCCACAAACTAACCTAATACAACCCAAAACTAGATTAGGTTGCATACCTGGTACAGAGCTAACACATCAAGCACCTTTGTATATAATGTGAGTTCCTTGTCTTCGTAAACATCAACATTAGAACATATATCCTTGGTACTCCATATCTGAGCCACAGTTATCAAATCATTGTCGTTTTTATCCGAGTCATCACTATTCTGATCCATGTAAAATGTTTCTGACCCCTCGTCAGTTATATCCCTTCTTTCCTCTGCTTTCGTCCCACTAACAAAAATTTGAATCCCCTGATCAACTGAATCTGACTTTTGTTTTTTCCTTTTTACTTTGAAGTCAGCTTCATCACAGACCAACAAAGAAGGGTTTTCCCTCTTCTTATTTTTTCGTGCACTTTCAGTTAGGTCAGTCTTTAAAGACGCTAGCAATGACAGTAAAACTTGAGGATCAGGTAACAGCCCCCTTATCTCATCCTGAATTTCCTGCTTGAGAGAAATCCATTTCTTTTTAAAGAGCTCGGACGAAACACTAGTATGGCTTAAGGAGTTTGCTTTGTAAGAGTTCAAATTACTTAACGCTCTCAAAATATTTATACCAGATAACCCCTGAATTTCTACTAAATGCTGGTTAGACAGGCATTCCAACAGGCTATTTTTAGGCAGGTCAGCAGTGGGACCATTTTCAGGTACATTTTCCGCTGCAGCAAGTACTGAATTTAACAAACATTCTAAAGAGCTTAATGCCTCGAGAAGTACACGTAGAGAGCCATGTTTTACAAGAATATCTGCATGCAAGAGGCCCCTATTAATGACCACCCGAGTAAATGACCGAGGAAGTATGCACTTCAAACGACTTTGTAATACATAACTGTCCATAGAAGGAGGATACGACCCTTTTGCAGCAAGTGTGGAAAATGCTGGTGAAACCTTGGCAGCATATATCAAATCAGACAAGAGAGAAACAGCTGCAAACCTGAAATCAATAAATATCAATATAAAAAGATTATAGTTCACCTAATAGTCTAGTCAATTTTTTGTTATACCATAAATAAATGAATTTAACATTGCACGAAGGCATTACAATGAATACTCACCAAGCAGATGATGCCCGGGGTTCAAGTGAGTATGGAAATTTGTCCAAATATGCAGAAGCCAGCAATGACCTACCATTGAGAATTGCTAGTAGTAAGCTTCTATGATTATCTGCTTCAGCCGGCCTTAACCTCAGCAACAGTCTCAGCAACCTTGCAGGGTTGCCTTTGTGTAAACTTTCACTTGGCGTGGAAATATCCCATTGTTCAGAAAATTCCGGGATAAGCCCGTGACATGGATCAGTACAAAGCATCATGAGAGTATCGTGCGCAATATCTGCTGCTTTTCCTAAAAAAGAATCTGCAGAAATCACACTCAATTGTTCGAGGGCTGCATCTCCAAAAACAGCACTGCGAAGCCCCGGAGGCAGCATCGAATTTGCACTTAGCACCTTCTCTTGCATAGTCATAAGAACATAAACAATGGTTTTGTCATCATCTTTACCGAGACCTCGCAGCACACCGGCATACAGAGGCCGAATTTGAAGAACCCATCTCAAGAGACTCGGAGTACTGACTTCCAAAAATGACATTGCGAATTCAATAAAACCACGCCTGCTGAAAGACACGGGCCTGTGATCCTCCCTGCTGCCTTTTTGCTTGCCTTTCCTCTGCACATGTTCTGCCAGCTTAGGCAGAGCCTTCAGCGTGAAATCAAAACCCGCAGCAACTTCCGTTGCCAAAGCTTTCCCTCTCCGAACGATGGCAGCCATTAGCAACAATGCAGCATTCTGCCGCTTACGGTCATGCGACGTAATCTGGGAATACACGTCTTTCATCTTCGTCCGAAAAATTGTCCTCGCAAATTTATCCAATCTGAATTTCGCGTACATTCCAAGATTTAGTTCATCAGATTGTTTGTTACCGCTCGCTCTGTGAAGATCTTCCGCAACATCTCTTCCGGCGGGGTGCTTTAAAATTTCAGTAACAAGGGAAAAAATAAGCACAACGCGCTCTGTTTCTACGCCTAATTTCCAAGCCTCCAGAAGCTCGATACAGCCCGGAGACGCCTGTACATACTGCTTAAGAACTTGTCCACCCAAGTCCCCCTTCAACATATGCCTGAAACCCTTCGTAGCCTGTAAACGGACTGAGAATTCTGTAGAAGTCAAACCCGCTAGATATCCCCTCAGTTTTTCATCAAGCTGCCTCATTTCCAACACGTGAGCCGTTTCGCCAGAGGCTTCGAGTTCTTCTTCGTCTTTTACAGAGACATCCCAAAAATATATATAAAAACAAGGGCACAATCAAAAAAAACACATGTATATGAACCGTGCAGAAGTCATCTATATTTTACATGAATAACGATTGAAAGATAATTTCTCCCATGCAATTGCAAGCCTACAGATTTATGTAACTTATAGTTTCTTCCATTGAAATTTAACTGAGGAATCATACAAGCATACCTTGTTCGACGTCTGACTGTAAATCGTCTCTCCAGTCACGCTGTTCGTCGTATTCTCCATCGTTGTCTCCACTAGGATTACCATCTTCGTGGAGTTCCATATTGTCGTCCTCGTTCATCAAATCCTCGTCTTCTGTAGACATAGTTGAAGTATTACAGAGCTAAAATCCTGGATAAACCCTATTGTGGCGGGGGCGGATTCTGAAGGTGGGAAATTTTTATGTTCAGAAATCAAATCAAAGTAACGGTTTTAAAACTTATGCTTTTAGATTTTCAAAGGTGCATATTCTAATTAGGCGATTTCTTTTTTAAAGTTTTTCTTATGTGTGATTTTTATTTTCCAACGTTTGAATTGGAACTAATTCGAATTGTGTTAATCAAAAACTTAAATTATGATTTTAAAATAATGGTTTTTACATGTGGTTTAAAGTGTATTTTCTAATGAGGTAAGAATAAAAATCGAGGGAATGCTAGATCTAGGGTTTCATTTAGAAATTTGAACACGACAACAATCAGATCAATACTCTACAGCGAAATCGCGATCATATGGGGCTGCCAGGAAGGATGAGTGTGTTGGGAGGAAGGGGAGAGATCCCCTCCTACAAGGACGTCACGGTAAGAGAACCATGCAGGAAGGACTCATCTTCTCCTATAGAACCTCTCACAGTTGGTGGAAGAGGGGAACCAGTTCTTGGGGTTCAATGGTAGCATCGTTTTTGTGTGCAATGCCTCCCACATGCCTCCAAAAAGCCTAGGTTCATTATTCTGGAAAGCAAGCTAGAGAACTACAGGAAATATATGAAGGACATGCCCTAATCTACAAATTCGTAGGTATCTGGCCAATAGAAAGAGATCTCATCAAATGGATCCAGCTAAAATGGCAACCGAAAGGGCATATAGATCTAAAGTTGGGAGCAAAGAGTTTATTTACAGTAATTTTTGCAAATCTTAAAGACAAAGAGAGAATCTTTGAAGGGGGGACGTATTTCTATTATAATGTTGGTCTTTTTATGAGATTTTGGGAGGAGTGCTACAACTCGGACCACGAACAATTCATGGAAGCACCAGTCTAGATTAGGCTCTTTGGGCTACTTATGGACTTTTGGAATCCTGAGATCTTGGAGGGGATTGGCAACTCAATAGGAAGACTTGTGAAGGTGGCGAATGCAACAAGGAGGAGCAGATACACTTCGTATGACAGGATTTGTGTATACATGAATATCACAGAATCGTTGCTAGACTCGATCGAGCTTGAATATCAACGGCAAGTATGGCATCAACCGATAGACTACAAGCATATCCCATTCAGATGTCACAGATGCCACAAATATGGACACTTGTTTAAAGAATGGCCTATGAACCAAGCGGCAAAGCAAGATACAAAGGAGCAAGGAAGGACGTTGAGCAGGGATCTGAAGAAGATGGTTTTCAGGAGGTATCCAACTACAGGAAAGGGGCAAAACCCCCGATGGCAAGCCAGAATAAGCAAACCCAGAAAACCCAGGTTCATCAAAATCAATATGAAGTCCTTCAAGAAGAAGGGGAAAGCTCGAAAAGCCAAGGGAAGGAGCCTGAAGGGGAAAAAGGGGAGCCACCTAGAACAAACCTCATGCAGAACAGGAAAGCCTAGGAGGAACCGGTGAGGTAAGAAGGGACAGAAACGAGGATTGAACAATCAATGGATATCGATGAAATCAGAGAAGATCTGAGCAATGAGGAGCAAATCTTAAAAAAAAAATCTACAGGAATGGAAAAATATGGATGAAAGATTCATCCCAGAAGACCAAAAGCGACTTAAAGAGACACATTTCAGAGGTTCAAGCGCAACAAGCCGTAAAACAAGCAGAATATGTCACATTATTGGGATCCCCAGCAGGCATAACACAGGATCCTAATAGCCAAGGTAAAGGCAAGGGGGGGAAGAGGAAGGAAGACCTAACAAGAATCCATACAAATGGTAAGGGAGATGTTGGTCAACTCAGGAAGTGTAACACCGCTATCAACGGTGTTCCACAACTTAAACAAACCTTCTCAATGATTCTACAATCCTGGAAAATCAGAGGCCTGAATAGCAAAGGAAAACGGAGATACCTAAAAGATAGGATAAGGAAGGATAAACCTAGTATAATATGCCTTTAGGAAACAAAACTCTCGGAGATGAAGTTAAAAGAGATCATACAAAAGATGCAACTAAACTATGAGGTCATGGCAGAGGACGCCAGAGGGAGTGCAGGGGGATTGTCCGTCCTTTGGAATCCGACAGAGGTTATTTTTGGCAACTGGGTCAGTCTCCCACGCATCCTCTCGGGACGATTTAGACACATCGCCACAAGAGATTGGGTATTGCTCTCATCTGTATACAGGCCTCATATTCCAGGAGAATAGGTTGAGTTCCTCCAGAAACTGAGGACATTCAGGGAAATCAATCAAGACGCTTTTTGGATAGTGGGAGGAGACTTTAACCTTATCACATCCATGACCGAGAAGAAGGGAGGATTGAGAAGGACAGATCAAGATATGGAGAAATTTAGAGATCTGATAACGGATCTACATCTTGTGGACATCCCCAAAGTCAATGGCACATTCACCTGGAATAATAGACGAGGGGGAGAGAACCAGATAGCCTCAAGGCTAGATCGCTTTCTAGTCTTGGAAGACATCATAAGTAGAGACATCTTCTTGAAAGCCTCTATCGAACCAGGCCTAGGGTCGGACCACTGGCCAATCAAGTTGGAAATAGATCTAAAAATTGTTCCTAGGAACAGGTCGTTCTGCTTTGAGATATTATGCCTACATGATCCGAATTTTGTGGACAATTTAGAAGTATGGTGGAGGGAGATAAGGGTTCAAGGCTGGAATTGAATGCATACATTCCAACTTAAGCTCAAGGAGCTAAAGAAGAGAATCAAAATCTGGAATAAAACAGAATTTGGAAATATTCAGAAAGACCAAAGAATACTGCAAGCAAAGATGGAAGAAATACATCAAAGAATAATAATGGAAGGAAGAACCGGGGCTCTAATCTTAGAGTAAGGAATAACCCTTAACAAGTTAGAGGAGAAGAGGTAACAGGAGGAACTCCTTTGGAAACAAAAGTCCAATGGCTAAGAGAAGGAGAACACAAACTATATATATATATATATATATAAAGCAATGATCGAGCATCGTCAACAAAACAAGATTTTCTCCTTGAAAGATCCAAAAGGAAATAGAAGGACAGAGCACGAAGAAATGGAGAACATGTTGGTCGATCACTTTCAGACTCTGCTTTCGGAGCCAAACCATAATAGAGAAGAGAATATCCAACGCATAACTCAGCACATTCCAAAGTTGATCAACAGAATCAAAACATGGCATTGATGAGCGCTATATCAATGTCTGAAGTGGAGGAAGTTGTTAAAGGAATGCCCAGAAATAAGGCCCCAGGGCCTGACAGGTTCACTGCTGAATTTTTCCAGGCAACTTGGCACTTCCTAAGCAATGATATATGGGAGCTTGTGGAGGAATCCAGGCGCACTCAGCAGGTAAATCATGGACTCAACTCTAAGCATGTCATTAATTATGTACACATCAAGCACTTATTGCCAACATTAACTTGTTAAAGGTGTCTATTGGTCAAAGAAGTTGTATATTGTAACATTATATCAAAGGTTACACCAACTATGTTCATAAGGTAAGAATTCACCACTTGCAATTGCAAAATTTCACTAAAGTTCTCATATCTCAACTTTTATATTGATAAAAATTGTAAAGAAAAGAAAGAAAAAGAAGTTGGGTCCAATACCTATCTAGCAGTTGAGATAGGCTTTGTGGATTTATTTGTTGCATGTTTTCCTTGAGCAATTTGGCAGTTTGAAGGGAGAAAAGTTGTTGAAAAGGTTTGGTGAAAGCCTTTGAGAAGGGCTACTAAGTGTTTTATGGGGAGGCAAGTAGTCCATATGACTTTGTGTATTTAATGTACTTGAACACCAACTAAGATTTGGGTATTTATTCTCACCTTGAATGCCTACCCTCCCTCCCTTCTTATTCTCCTCCAACATTTTGAATATTGTACTGACAACCATCCATCTTTTACTTATTAAATTGCATTGTAAATGGGTGCATTATTGGTTGAATCCAACACCCTTTTCAAAGTTGATTGCAAGTGTTTTATGTGTTTTGAGAAAATGGCCAAACTTTATGGAGTAGTAGAGTTACTGAACAATCTGGTATTTTATTTTGTTGAGGACATAGTGAAAATTATCAAAGCCATTTTTTTTATGTTAAAATATATCTACATCATGCACATGATATGATTGAGTTTCCCCAACTTAAGTCACAGCTACAACAGGATGAGTTATAGCAAAAGAGTCATCATTCTAAACTAGTTTTTGTTCAAAATAACTATTTGTTTGAATTTGAATCCCATCAATAGCCATAAATTTATCATAATAACAAGGCCATTTTAGGAACATATTTGCATGAAGTTGTAGAGGTTCATGTTGCACTTCCCAAGCCCATCATCGGACCTTAGGAATAATTTTTCAACAATAAGAACATAGTTGGTCTTGGATATGACAAGGATTCCTTTCACATTTTGGACTACTCTAAACACATCAAGTTTAAAAGTGCCAGGTTCTTCACGACGGTTCATCATCACATGTTCCACATGCTACTCCTCTTCCATAGCCACAACATATTTGTAGATTCCAGCATTGTGATTGGGTTAGCCATGTGAAAGATAAGTGTTTTGATCTTCACCCTTATGAGAATTGTGGCAAACATACTCATCATTCAAATAGATGTTCTAGACATAAGCCTCTTGCAAGAATGAAGATTCACCTTGGATGGATTGTTTCTTAGCAACAATCTTCAACAACCAAGAAGATTTAGTAGCCATACCTCAAAGTTCAATCTCAAGTATTGATATGTCTGGCAGTGGAGATTTATTCATATCCACACCTTATATCTATAACAACCCTAGTAAAAAATATACAAGACCATGCTTGATGGAACACATATTCCAATCTGAATGGTCGGAAAAAACATCCTAGAGGTTGTTCATTTTGGTTATTATGGCTAGAGGAAATTGGTAAAGGCAATGGCAAAGGCTTTGGAATGGCATGATGCATTAATTGTCATTTTATTTGTGAAAATAATGGAAATTAGGAGAGAAGGGAGGTGAAAGGTCACAAGTTGCATGTGAGGATAAAAATGGAGGAAAATAATGAAAAATGAAGAAGTTAGAGGCCTCGTTGATAAAAAGGCTTTTGAGGATCAATTGGAAAGCTTTTGGCTCAAACCTTTTGCCAGCGCATTTTTTGGAGCTCTCTCATTATTCTCTCTCATACTCTTGGATACTTAGAGTTTTCTTGGAACACTCTTGGAGAGTGTGGATACTTGGTGATATGGAGTAAGAAGTTAAAGGAAGACCGGGAAAGTGCAAGAAGACATCAAGATGAATAGCTACAGCGAGATTTGATTGCAGGTACCAAGTTGCATGTATGTTTTCCTACCGAGTTTTGGCATGCATGGTGTATGCATGTGGCTTTTCCTAGCCATTCCATTTTTTGGATAGCCATGGTATTGTGGGCTGATTTCCATTGGTTGTTTTTGGTTTGTTTCTCACGATTCCTTTAGTTGTGGGTTGAGTTATTAGTTCCTTGAATCCTTGGTTGGACAAACGCTCTGGAAGCCTGACGGACAACTGTGGGTTGAGTTACTAGTCCTGGAAGCCTTGGTTGGATAAATGCTCTAGAAGCCCTAGGTGGGTTGAGTTACTAATCCTGGAAGCCCTGGTTGGAACAAACACTCTTGAGCCCTGGAACAACTTGGATAAAGACCAATTCATGATGGTTGTGATGTCCGACCATGAGGTGGAATCATTGGTTGAGGGTTGAGGTGGTTTGGCCTCTGGAAGCCCTGGATTGATTGTGATTGATGTGTTTTATGAGATCCCACATTCATGCCTGGAATATGGCACAGCATGATTGGCTGAAGTGAGACTTGGCTAAGCCAATCTATGGTTAGGTGGAACGTGGAAGTCCCATCTCCGGTTGTGTGGAAGTCCCATTTCAGTATGCAAATGTACTAGTTGATGTATGGATTCTAATGTTGTTATATCCATTGTATTTTTGCTTTTTATTGTGTTGGTTATAAGCATGTATTTGATTAGTGATGATATATGGCTCTATCCATGTTTTTACTTGTAAATGAATACACAATGTATCTATGGTCAAATGATATGTATTATAGCTTGTGATGTAGGAGAGCATTACATCTTAAGGATTCTCATATAAGTAAGAGACCCCTATGTTTAAATTTGTTGTTTCAACATGTAGATGCAATGTTTGTGACATGTTTGACGAAATGTCATTGCTTGGAGGCGTCCAAATGAGTTATTGATGATGTGATTACTTTTATACCTTTGTTTTAATGCTATTTATCATCTCCTAAATTCTCATGAAGTTATGGGCAATGACCTGGGATCTAGGGCTGAAAAGGTCGCACAAATCCGGGAGTTGTAGGCACAAAACTGACCATTTCGTGCCATGCCCGCTACCTTACCTTGGCATGCCTATGGCTATAGGCTCCCGGCCGTTATCTTGCCTTGGCATGCTTGCAGCTATGGCCCAAAAGGGTCAAAATTCACTCTCCCTCAGGGATCAGGGACTTGGAAGGTTGGGTCACCTCGTGGGGATGTTGTTGATGTTGTGTAAGGTGTGTTTGTTGTGTTTCCTTCGATTCCACTTCCTCAAGGTCATCTAGGAGGTTGAACCTTATATTGGTAAACTCTCGTCACATGTTTACCCTAGTTGGTCGTTTACCTGGGTATATGTGGGAGGAGTGTGTTACAGAGCGGTATGAGAGCATGGTTGCACTCTCCTTGGATGGTGTCTGGTTTCCGTTCTCTTGAGTGATGTCTTGTTCCCGTTCTCTTTGGTTGATATATGATACCACAGAGTGGTATTAGAGCATGGTTCAACCCTTGGAATGGATGGACAATGTGTTGGTCATTTTTTTTTGTTCGCTGCATATGTGTTTCTCATACATATTGATCCAGGTGAATATTGGTGGCCACCCACATATTCCATTTGGACCTGCACCATCAATTATTGCAGCTTTTCAGTTTCAGCACAACTTACTATTTTTGACAGTTTTTTCGGGTCTCGAAATTCCTGAACCATTTTGAGGCCCTAAATGACGTTGTACTCCTCGGATAAATCTTTCTAACGAGCTATTGAGCACTTCAAACGGATATCGTATGCCAAAGTTACGTCCCCGGGAAGTTGAAACACCAATTTACCCAAACGAGGCCCATAGTTTTGGCGCTTCATCTCCTAGGTTTAGGTTTTTGGACGTTTGAGTTTTCCATTGTTTCTCAATAATAAATAGGCCCTCGAGCCTCATTGTAACACAGTTTAGAGGTATGTAGCCGCCACATCTCTTCTCAGAGATTCACTACCAGCACCCTAGCTAGTTTATTTCCATTATGTCTGTAAGCATATTTCTGTTATTTGATATTAATGAAATGAAGCATTATTTCTGCTACATCTCTATGTTTATGGTTATTTCTGTATTCTGTTGCATTCCTGCATAAATCCGGATCACCTATGGTGTATGTGCTTATTGTATCTGTGTTGTGTTGGTCATGGTGGTAGTGATGTCACCATGGGAGGACTGATGGTGTTGTTGTATTGCTTGCGTGCTTATGGTAGGGTCACATATTGGTCATGCTTGTGTGTTGTTCATGTATGCTTGTTTATATGGGACATGCATTGGTTGTTCATGATTGGTTATACATGTCAAGTGGGTGCATATGGTAAAGTTTACATTGGTTTGACTAAGGTTGTTGTGCATAAGGTCATTGTATGCAATTAGGTCATCACGATGATATTGGTATGTCATGATGCTAGTGTGTTGGATAAGATAGAGCAGGAGATGCAAATCATCAAAGTGAATTTGCAGCATTGGACCTCGAGGCAAGAGCATGTCGCCATATAGGTTTGGATGTTGGGAATGTAGGTATGTAGGTTAAGGATTGTTATATGCATTATGTTTATGGGTATCCCTTTGTTTCTATTGATGTTATAGTTACATACATTATAGATGCTAGTTGATTAGTGTGGTTATATGTACATGTGTCAGATAGTCATGAATGATAGAACCTGTGGTGGTATGCATTGCCATTGTTGTTTTATGTTAGTTATGTTATGTGTTGTTGATGAGTATGATATAGGTTAACTTGTTACTTTTGTATGATAGTTAGCTTGATGATTAGGTTACATGTTGTCGATGAGCATGATATATAGCTTGTTGTTGTTATATGCTAGTAACTTGATGATTAGGGTTATTTCATTAAGATATTGATGTTATATATATCGTATTGCTTTGGATTGGCTTATGCAGATGGTTAGGGTTATTACGTTAATGTATGAGTTGATATATTTGCGATATTGTATTGTACTAATATAGGTTGACTGTGAAAATGTGATTGTTATGTGTGAATGGCAATTGTTTATCAGTTTATGATGTGAACATGTTAGTTATTTACTTTTATGGATATCTTGGTCTTATTTATGTTGAGTTGAGGTGTTGTGAAGTTATATTGCGCTAATCTAGATTGATTGTGTAGACAATATAGCCTCCCCCGAGATACATTAAGGCATGAGTTTTCTTATATCATATACTTGGTGCTTGAATGTTTGATTATGTCGTCTATTTGGTGTTTGAATGAGTTGGTGTCTATTATGTCATCTAATTGATTTATTTAAAATGGTATGCTTGCAAGTTGTTTAAATGTTTAATTAACTGCATGATATGAGTATATGTGTATGTAAGATTTCATGAAGGAATTATCTTGTTTTAAGATGTTTGTGCTAACACAAATGTGCCGAGATATCCGATATATACTTGAGTGTAAGTAGGTGATAATTGTAGCATTATGTATTATGACTGTTGAATGTGATTTGATTGTTGATTATGACATGGTTGTTAGTCTTGGTAAAAGTTGATTTCAAATTAATAGATATGTTGTCTTGATGTTTGGTACATATGGATGACGTGTGTGTTCAGGTACAGTTCAATGTGACTGGCACAACAAGGTAAGGCAACTAGCTTGTTGTTATATTTATTCATGCACTGACAGTTATGTGTTTATGACAATATGATGTAGGGGATTGCATGGCGAAAGAGACTGCCATGAAATATTTGAAATGGCTTGGGTTGAGACTTCCCTTGGAATCTTTGGGAACCCATGGGGATTGAGACATGGTTTTTGTTGCCAGTCTTGTGCTCTTGGTCTTTTCTGGTTTTTTGTGCTTGATTTGTGGCTTTGTTTATGTCTAGTGTATGGCCATACCACTTTGTTGTGGCGTCATATTGCTTTTGGTTTTCATGGTTTTCTTCTAGTTTGTTTCTTGTTATTTCCTCTTGTTTGAGAGTCTTGGGGATTGGTTGGGAAGGAGGAAATTAATGGAGCTCGAGGAGAGTTGTGTGGTACCCAATAGGTAATGTAAGACATAGATGAAGCTCGGTCCATGAATAAGCATAACGGAAGGTAAGAATATGACATTCGGTCGGATGGGTTGAGTCCATTGGGTAAATGGACAGTGGCAGAGTAGGTAAAGTGAATGGATATAAGGTGTTAGATGCCTTGGCTATGATTGGTAATTGTTGTTATCAACGTTGTGCATGATGTGCACGAATAAATGAAGTTCTCTTAACCTAGACCATATGATATCTAGAAATTGTGTTGTGATCATTATTATGTTGATGTTTATATTTGCATGTATGTATGTCATTGTATGATAGGGTTATGATTGTTTTATGCTAATGATGATATATATGTATGTATCTATGTATCTATGTCACTGTATGACAGGGTTGTCAGGGATCATTCTCATGGAGGAATGATTGCTTATGCAAGTGAATGGCATGAAGAGGTTCTTGGTTTTACGAGGAATCAAGTGGTAAGAGTAACTCTAACATATCTATGAGGTTAGTATCGTGTGGACATGAATTGATATTTTATGCTTGTACTACGTCGATGTTTATGTTATGGATAGGTAATGCTGACGGGCACATCAAAGAAGTGAAATTAGTGTGATATGCGACATGCTAGGATAAGCATGGATAGTGGAAAGACACTAGAAGCAAGGTTGTTTGTGGGGTCAATGTGTGGCCTATGGATGTGTAGTACTACTGTTGTGTATATGTTGCGCATGTTGTATATTAAGTGATTGTACCTATGGTGCTATATACATGTAACATGTGTAGTATTTTATACATATGATGTTGTATGCATATGCATTGCTAGGTATATATGGTGCTATGTACATGTTGGATGTGTGGTGTTGTGTACATACCATATTGTGTGCGTGTTGGGATATTTGGTGTTGTGTACATACCGTACTGTTCACATGTTGGATATGTGGTGCTGTGTGCATAAGGTGTTGTGCGCATGTTGGATATGCGGTGTTGTGTACATATGGTGCTATCTACATGTTGTATATGCAGTGCTATGCACATATGGTGTTGTGTGTGTGTCGTACATATGGTGTTGGGTGCATGATTGTACACGTGGTGCTATGTGCATGTGGTGTTGTGTACATGTTGTACATGTGGTGTTGTGTGAAGGTGGTGTCATGTACATGTCGTGCACGTGGCGTTATGTACATGTGGTGCCATGTACATATCGTGCATTTGGTGTTGTGTACATTTGGCATTGTGTACACATTGTATAGGTTGTGCAACGTACAATTGGCGTTTTGTACATGTTGTGCAGGTGGTGTCGTGTACATGTGATGTTGTGCAGGTGGTGTCGTGTACATGTGATGTTGTGCACATGTTGTGCAGGTAGTGTCGTGTACAAGTGGTACTATATACATGTTGTGCATAAGGTTCTAGTATACATGTGGTATTATTTGCATGTCGTACAAGTTGTGTTGCGAGCATGCGGTACTATGTATGTGCATGGTGTAGTCATGGTATCGTGACATATGTATTCGTTCTGTGGTACTCTGTATGTATGTGTATTGGGTTGTATTGTACACCAAGTGTAGGTTTAGATGTTGTATGTCGGTGTAGGCGTATGCATTGTGTGGTGTTGTATACCTTGTGTGGATGTATGTGTTGTGATGTGCACTATGTGTATGTGTACATGAGTAAAGAGAAGTAAGGGCACCGGGTGCTTGCCGAGTGTGGCAACTGATTCAGTGTGTGTATAGAAAGAGAAAAGGCAGAAGTACAAACCGATGAAGGATAAGTATCGATATTTCAATATTGTTATGTGTGTGATCTGTGATTCTGACTTATGATGGTTACATGTGATTTATGATTATGGTTTATGGTGATTTCATGTGATTCATGATTTTAATTTATGATGGTTGTGTTTTGAGCTAACTGGAGGTGATATGTTTATACATGATTATTTGATCAAATAGTTGGTTTGACATGTTGTGACAGGAAGTGAACATAATTGCAAGTGTACCTTATTGACGAGCTACTAATGAGGTATGATGTGAATTTATTTGAATTTATTTTGAATCTAGTGGTAGTTATGTGTTTGGTACAGGAAGCACAAAAATTCTCGCTTGGGTGATTGGAACTAACTGCAAAAATTAGCAGCAGCAGCAAAAGGAATTGAAACAGGCAGCAATATGTTGGTAAAGCACCTCAGGAGCATGGTCATTGTGGGACATTGGTACCCAATATTTTCCATTGATTGCCATGAGCATGCTACGATCGGTATAATGGTTTTGAGGCAGGGATATGCCTTGGTTTTTGTATCTTCCGATGCGAAGAAGCATTGCCAAGGGATGGACAGCCCGAGATGGGGGTGCCAGCGGAACTTGGAAGGTGAGTGACTGCATGGAAGGGGATGACCGGATTGCCCAAGGGACTGTGTAACAGAGAAGGGAATATTGAAGATGGATGATTTTTTGTTTGTAATTAGCATTGTTAGATGGAATCAAATGCACATTGGGAGTGTGCCGTGGAACAATGAGTCGATAATTGTTCACTAAGAGGAAAAGTGGCACAGGATTGGAGCGTTGGACATTGGATGCAACTTTGACTATCAGAGTGGATTGTGGACTTCCTAGGAAGGAAGTGAATCCTAATACTGCTTTAAGGGTGGAGGTGTGAGCCTTTGGATTCCCTTGTTACTGATATAGGCATCATATCATTCTAATTGTTAGTTGAGAAAATGTGCATATTTGTATATGAGTATATTATTGTAGATACCGTAATGAGTTGTGTTATAAAGCTCCAATACCTGGTATGATTTTTCAGAAGTAAGACTCAGAATATCCACAGTAGTCATTTTTTAGTCTACGTTTCGAGTCTATATCAAGACTCATCATCAGGACAATATGATGAGTCTTGATATAGACTCGAAACGTAGACTAAAAAATGACTACTATGGATATTCCGAGTCTTACTTCTGAAAAACTACACCACAGAAATCTCCAATCTAACCTGGTATGATTGTCATGATGATTTTTTCTTTTGAGAAGGTTATTCATTATAAATACCGCAACAAGTTGTGTTATAAAGCTCCATAGGCAATATGTTTTATTTTCAGTGGTTTGCTAGTTTTTAGGTGTTGTTGAACACCGAGGATGGTGTTCCCCCAAGGGGGAGGGTTCTGTAATAGTGCTAGTAAAAACCCATGTAAAAATATATAAGACCACGGTTTATGGGACACATATTCCAAGATGAATGGTGGGAAAATCATCCTAGAGGGTGTTCATTTCGGTTATTATGGCTAAAGGAAATTCGCAAAGGCAATGTCAAAGGCTTTGGAAAGGCATGGGGCATTAATTGGCATTTTATTTATGAAAATAATGGAAACTATAAGAAAAGGGAGGCGAAAGGTCACAGGTTGCATGTGAGGAGTAAAATGAAGGAAAATAATGGAAAATGGAGAAAATAGAGGCCTCATTGATAAAAAGGCTCATGAGGATCAATTGGAAAGCTTTTGGTTCAAACCTTTTGTCAGTGCATTTTTTGGAGCTCTCTCATTTCTCTCTCTCTCTCTCTCTCTCTCTCTCTCGTAATCTTGGATGAGTTTTCTTGGAGCACTCTTTGAGAGTGTGTATACTTGGTGATATAGAGAAAGAAGGCAAAGGAAGAGCAGGAAAGCGCAACTGGACATCGAGATCAACAACTATAGTGGGATTTGATTGCAAGTACCGAGTTGCATGTAGTGTATCCATGTGGATTTGCATAGCCTTTCCATTTATTGTATAGCCATGGAGTTGTGGGTTTATTTCCATTGGATGTTTTCTGGTTGGTTCTCATGATTCCTTTATTTGTGGGTTGAGTTATTAGTTCCTGGAAGCCTTGGTTGGACAAACCCTCTGGAAGCCCAGCGAACAACTGTGGGTTGAGTTACTAGTCTTGGAGCCTTGGCTAGAAAAATGCTCTGGAGGCCCTAGATGGGTTGAGTTACTAGTTCTAGAAACCCCGGTTGGACAAACGCTCTGGAAGCCTTGTAACAGTTGGGGTTGAGTTACTAGTCCTGGAAGCCTTGGTTGGAACAAACACTCTGGAGCCCTAGAACAGCTTGGATAGAGACCAATTCATGATGGTTGTGATGTCTGACCGTGAAATGGAATCACTGGTTGAGGGTTGAGGTGGTTTTGCCTCAAGAAGCCCTGGATTGTGATTGATGTGTTTGATGAGATCCCACATTCATGCTTGGAATATGGCACTAGGGTGAATGGATGAAGTGAGACTTGGCTCAATCAATCTATGGTCGGGTGGAATGTGGAAGTCCCATCTCCAGCTGGGTTTTAGATTCAGTAATGAAGAACTCATTCGTATGGTATTCGGTATGCAAATGTACTAGTTTATGTATGGGTTTTATTGTCGTTATATCCATTGTATTTATGATGTTATTGTGTTGGTTATAAGCATGTATTCGATCAGTGATGATGTATGGCTCTATCCATGATTTTACTTGTAAATGAATACATAATGTATCTATGGTCAAATAGACTGTATTGTAGCTTATGATGTAGGGGATAAATGCTTCTTGGTGATTCTTAGATAAGTAAGAGACCCTTATGTTTAAATTTGTTGTTTCAACATGTATATGCAATGTTTGTGACATGTTTGACGGTCATGGCTAAAAGGGGTCCAGATGAGTTCTCGATGATGTGATTGCTTCCACACCTTTGTTTTAATATTATTTATCATCTCCTAAAGCTTCATGAAGTTTTGGGCAGTGACCTGGGCTCTGGGCTGAAAAGGTGTCACAAATCCTGGATTTGCAGGAACAAAACTAATCATTTGGGGTTGTGGCCACTACCGTACCTTGGCATGCTTGTGGCTATAGGCTCCTAGCCACTACCTTGCCTTGGCATGCCTGCATCTATGGCCCAAAAGTGTCAAAAAATCACTCTCCCTCAAGGGTCAGGGGCCTGGAAGGTTGGGTCACCTCATGGGGATGTTTTTAATCTTGTGTAAGGTGTGTTTGTTGTGTTTTCGTCAGTTCCACTTCCTCAATTTCATCTAAGAGGTTGAATCTTGTATTAGTAGCCTCTCGTCACATGTTTACCCCGATTGGCCAGTTACATGGGTATACGTGGGAGGAGGGTGTTACAATATCTAACAGCGGGGAATTGATGATCAAAATCAAGCTTCAAGAAATATCAAGCGAGCCTAAGCCACATCGTGAACCATAGCCAACTGCTAAAGCCTAAAGCTAGAGTCATCCATAGTCATATTTAGACCTATATCCATAGATAGATTCATGCTCCATGACCATGTTTTTGGTTGGTGGCCTGCCTTAAACCATCATCGACAGAAGACTTCAGTTTTTGCTACATCAATTTGCAGTCATCTTCAAACCAACATCAATTTATGTTCAACTTTAAACAAACATCATGGAGCACTTTCAATTTGTAGAATGATTCAAATTTGTTAGGTCCCTATATTACTAGTATAGTCCCTTATTGTTATTAGTGTAACCCCCTTATTGTTATTATTGTACCCTTGTAACCCCCATTTTGTTATTATTGTGCCCTTAAATTATTATTGTTAGGTCGGCTAGGATTACATTATGGCCCCATGGACTCCTATATATAGAAAGGAGGTTTTGTAAATTGTGTCATCCAAGAATTGTTCATTTATGTAATGTATTGGAGGTTGCCCCCTCGAAGTGGCTCATTTCTAAGGCGTTGATATCTCTTTTCTTCTCTTTTTGGAGCTGGTTACACAACATTTGGTATCAGAGCTTTGGATTCTAGGGTTTCGCTGCTCCAAACAGGTCATCGTGGCATTTCGCTATAACTTTTTTTCTAAAACTTCGAGATGCGAAATTTTGGGGTACGAAGCCGAAGTACGGGAACATCGTCAAAAAATTTCGGACCTTGAATTACATGATATTTTCGAGAGAGATATGATGCTGTGGAAGTTAGGTCTTTCGAGGAAAGTAGTCATCGCAGAATTACACGCTCCCAAAACACTCACAGAAGGGTTCTGTCCCAGTTTCACAGAGCGAAGCCCGAAATCTTGAAAAAAAACTTGTCAAAACGTTTCGGAGCTTGGCAGATTTCACAATATTTTGGAGATATGATGCGCGGAATGTAAAAGGATTGTTTCGAGCTCCGAAATTTCATCTAAAAAGGTGATCGTAGGAAAATCTTCCATAACTCTCTTTGAGCATTGGTTGGGTGCCTTAAAAGTGTTGGGTCTGCAGTTTAGTTTCTTCGCTATCAATTTCGGAACGAAGAAATAAAAAAGTAGCTTAAGTAACCAATTAAATACAAGTTCACTCTACTGAACCAGTCCATAATTAGGTCATTGTGGGAGATTGGACACAACTTTGTCTTGGAGAATCCAAATTAGGTCAGACCTGTGGCATTCGAAAGATAATTCAGAGGGCTACGATGGTACTGAAATTCAAATATTGAAGTGCTGCAAACATAGAGATAATCCAATTTCAATATCGAGCTCCTCAAAAGCAAGAAAAAGGTGTGTAATTTTTTTTTTCCAAATTGCATAAGTCTTGTTTGAAGAATCAATTTGAGTTGATTCCAAGGGCATATTGTAGAATAGATATCAGTATTGGGTTCTAAAAGATGCCCCGTAAAAATAATTCAACACCCATAAGCCTTCAGAAGGCTCTACTATGACTCATGAAGATGAAGAATTGCAACATGATCTATCAAAATTAAAAGAGCAAGTGCAACAAATTTCACTCTCGCAAAGAGTAATAAAAAATGAAATGGAAGTTTTGAAGAAAGGCATGGAAGCGAAGATGGATGGTTTGAAGAAAGGCATGGAAGCTAAGATGGATGGCATGGAAGCTAAGATGGATGACATGAAATACAACATGGAAAACAACATGGAAAACATGAAGAATGATCTAAAAGCAGACATCGAAGGTTTGACAAAGTTGATACAAGAAATGTTTCCTAATGGTGAAAAGATAGTAGAAGAACCTCATGATGAGAACAAAATAAATGTTAATCGTGATTTCATAAACTCTAATGTTGGCGGAAAGAACCACCATATTCCAAAAATGGATATGAGGAAGTTTGATGGAAAGGATCCTGTAACATGGATACTACAGATGGAGCAATATTTTGATCTCCATAATGTTCAAAACACACAAAAGGTACGCATTGCAACTTTACATTTAGAACAAAATACATTTGTATGGTATCGATGGCTTTGCTCCCGTAAAATTTTTTTCACTTGGTCAATTTTTACGGAGGAAATGATAGCACATTATGAGGATACAAAGAGCAACACCTTCTTTAGCCAATTGATAAATCTCAAACAAAAGGGTTGAGTGGGGCAGCACATTGAGGACTTCCAAAAATTGAATATAAGGGTAACTGATATTCCAGAGGAACACAGGATTGATCTCTTCATAGGCACTTTAAAGGATAACATACAACATGAAGTTCGTGTTCTGGAACCTGATTCATTGGAGAAGGCATTCAGGTTGGCAAGAAAAGTTGAATGTAAAATTATGGCGACAAGGAAGCCTACCACTCAATTCTATAAAGAAGGAAGTGTTGCTATGCCTAGATTTCCACAGCCTACAAGGTTGACACCACAACAATTGGAAGAAAAAAGAGCAAAAGGGCTTTGCTACAGTTGTGATAGAAAATACACTAAAGGTCATAAGTGTGCTGAGAAGAAATTTTTTTACATAGATTGTGAAGAGGAAGAAGAAAATGAACAAGAAGAGGATATACACCAGGAACCAGCCCTAGAAGAGGAAGAAATGAATTCGACCATATCGTGTAATGCACTGGCAGGAATTACCACTCCTCAAACTCTCAAGATAGAAGGACATATAAAGAAGAAAAGGGTAATAGTGTTGATTGATTCAGGTAGCACCCATAATTTTATTCATTATAAGGTAGCCAAGGAATTAAGTTGTTTCCTATACCCAGCACCAGAATGTCAAGTGATGGTTGCAAATGGAGGAACTATAAATTGCTCTGGAAAATGCCATAATATCAAGCTAACCATGGAGGAATATGTATTGACTAGTCCAATGCTTTCCATTCCTATGGGAGGTGCTGATGTTGTACTAGGAGTACAATGGTTACAATCTTTGGGGATGGTAGCTTTTAATTTTCAAGAACTTTTCTTGAAATTTTTTTCAGAAGGAAAAGAAGTCGAATTACGGGGTATTGCGGGGAAGCCAGGAAGGATAATAAGCTCTAATGTCATGACAAAGCTTCTAAAGAAAGAACAACGAGGCGTAATTGCACAATCATGCTCACTAGAAGTTCCAACATCAAAATCATCTATTTCTGCAGATCTCCAACAAGTCTTGGACAATCATTCCAAGGTGTTTGAAACTCCCAAAGGACTCCCACCTATTCGTGATCATGATCATGCTATTCATTTGGTTCCAGGAAGTGTTCCTCCAAACATCAGGCCTTATAGATATCCTTACTTCCAAAAGAGCGAAATTGAACGTATGATTGCAGAAATGTTAGAGGCGGGTATAATTCAACCTAGTCAAAGTTCTTTCTCTGCTCCTGTAGTATTAGTACACAAGAAGGATGGATCATGGCGCATGTGTCCAGATTATAGGGAGCTCAATAAGCTCACCATTAAAGATAAATTTCCCATTTCTGTGATTGATGAATTATTGGATGAATTACATGGAGCAATTTATTTTACCAAGTTGGATCTTCATTCAGGATATCATCAAATTAGAATGAAGACTGAAGATATTCCAAAAACAGCATTTCGAACTCATGAGGGTCATTGTGAATTTTTGGTCATGCCTTTTTGCCTTACCAATGCACCTTCTACATTTCAAGGGTTGATGAATTCCATTTTCAAACCCTTCCTTAGAAAATTTGTGCTAGTATTTTTTGATGATATACTAATCTACAGCAGGTCTTGGAAGGATCATATTGAACATGTTGACAGGGTGCTCAAACTATTGCAAGAGAAACAATTATATGCAAAAAAATCCAAATGTTTCTTTGGAGTACAAGAGGTGGAATATCTGGGTCATATTGTATCTCACGAGGGTGTTAAAGTAGACCCTAACAAAATTAAAGCCATTAAGGAATGGAAAGTCCCCACAACCATAAAGCGGTTGCGAGGATTTATCGGGTTAACAGGGTATTATCGCAAGTTTGTTAAGAATTATGGGAGAATAGCAGCACCTCTAACAACATTGTTGAAGAAAGATGCATTTTCATGGACTCCTGAAGCAACTAAGGCCTTTGAACATCTTAAAGAGGCAATGTGCCTAGCACCGGTCTTAGCTACGCCGGACTTCACAAAAACCTTTATTGTGGAATGTGATGCCTCAGGAAATGGAATTGGTGCAGTTTTAATGCAGGAAGGAAGACCCATTGCTTTTGAAAGTCGTCCAATCAAAGGAAAGTATTTACAGAAACCTATTTATGAGAGGGAAATGTTAGCAATACTGCATGCACTAAAGAAATGGCGAACTTACCTAATGGGAAGACACTTCAAGGTAAAAACTGATCATGATAGTCTTAAGCACTTTTTGGAACAAAGACTATCTTCAGAAGAGCAGCAAAAATGGGTCACAAAGATGTTGGGTTATGACTTTGAAATAATCTACAAAAAAGGAAAGCTTAATGTTGTTGCGGATGCACTCTCAAGAAAGAATGAAGAGGTGGAAGCATTGCTTTGTGCCATTTCTATTATCCAACCAGATTGGATAACCGAAGCAAGAGATGAATGGAAGAAGGACAAAGATGTATGGACACTCATTCAAAAGTTGCAGTAAGATCCTAGTACATCTGATATATTTAGTTGGAAAAATGATTCCTTATGGTACAAAGATCACTTATATATTTGTAATAATTCCCAACTAAAACAAAAGATTCTTCTGGAATTGCACACTTCTCCTTTAGGAGGACACTCAGGATTTTTAAAAACTTACCACAGGGTGAAGAAAGAATTTTTTTGGGATGGCCATAAATCTGATATTCAAAAGTTTGTGGCGGAATGTTTGGTTTGCCAGCAGAATAAAGTGGAGACAATTAAGACCCCGGGACTTCTACAACCTTTATCCATTCCAAGTCAGCGTGGGGAGGAGATTTCAATGGATTTTATCACAGGTTTACCTAAGTCTGAAGGAAAGAATGTCATCATGGTGGTAGTTGATAGACTTACCAAGTATGCACACTTTTGTGCATTGTCTCATCCATTTAAAGCAAGTACAGTTGCTACTACATTTATGGATAGAATTCAAAAGCTACATGGAAGCCCAAGGGTTATTGTGAGCGACAGAGATCCCATTTTTACTGGAAATTTTTGGACGGAGTTATTTTCTTGTTTGGGTACTCAATTAGCTCATAGCTCATCTTATCATCCTCAGTCTGATGGTCAAACTGAGATAGTAAATAAATGTTTGGAAGGATATCTTCGTTGTTTTGTATCTGATAAACAAACACAATGGGTCAAGTGGTTACCTCTTGCCGAATGGTGGTATAACACTTCCTTCCATACTGCAGCAAAAATGACCCCATTTATGGCACTTTATGGATATCATCCACCATCCATCACATCATCTTTAAGGGGAAATTCGAAGGTTCAAGCAGTGGAAGATCACATCGAGCATCAGCAAGAAGTTCTCCAACTCTTAAAGGATAACCTGAATTTGGCACAAAATCGAATGAAACAACAGGCAGATCAACATCGTAGCGAGAGAAGTTTTGATGTGGGAGATTGGGTATTTTTACGGCTACAACCATACAAACAAATGTCCCTCAAGCAAGCAAAGAAGGATAATAAATTATCGCCAAAGTACTATGGTCCTTACAAGGTGTTGCAAAAAATTGGTACTATGGCATACAAATTGGAGCTTCCTGCTTCTTCGCGAGTACATCCAGTTTTCCATGTTTCATGCTTAAAGAAGGTTATAGGTGAAAATCTTCCGGTTCAAACAATATTGCCAGAACTTGATGAGGAAGGAAAAATCATATTGGAACCTGAAGCAGTCATGGAAACAAGAACTCGACAGCTACGAAATCGATCAATTTCAGAGTATCTCATCAAGTGGAAGAACTTACCCACAGAAGATTCTACATGGGAGGATGAGAATTTTATACAGAAGCACCCAGAGCTACTCAAGCATTGAGGACAACACTTTTTTGAAGGAGAGGGCATGTTAGGTCCCTATATTACTAGTATAGTCCCTTATTGTTGTTAGTGTAACCCCCTTATTGTTATTATTGTACCCTTGTAACCCCCATTTTGTTATTATTGTGCCCTTAAATTATTATTGTTAGGTCGGCTAGGATTACATTGTGGCCCACTAGGATTACATTATGGCCATATGGACTCCTATATATAGAAAGGAGGTTTTGTAAATTGTATCATCCAAGAATTGTTCATTTATGTAATGTATTGGAGGTTTCCCCCTCGAAGTGGCTTATTTCTAAGGCATTGATAGCTCTTTTCTTCTATTTTTGGACCCGGTTACACAACAAAATTCTAGGTAGATTTAGAACTATTATAGGAACTACTTCTAGCTTTATTTTTAGAGTTGGTGGTCAACCTTAAACTACAACTAGTAGATATTTTAAGTTCTTCTACCTTGTTTGTGGCCTTCCTGAAACCACTATTTTAGAGAGCACATTCAGTCATTGGTTTCCATGCATTCTTGTATTTCAACTCTCTTCTTGGACTCATATACGACCCTTCATATTAGGGGGGGGGGATGTTGGACACCTAATCCGTAAGGGTCGGTGTTGGATGATTTCAAATAGTCACGAAAGTCCAAGAGAGCTCTTGGAATATGAAACCAAGGGTCATACATATGTATTAATATGTACATCTTGTGAATAGAACGGTATTCCATGTTTTATCTAAATTTCTCTTCATTCGCGTGTGTTCAACAAATTTAATTAAAAGGGAATAACTACTTTGGAGATCAATATCAACCTATGATTTGTGTATACTACTATGAATATTTTAGAATATTCCATGGAGGTTAAATCTCTACCATCCACCTAATAATTATTGAAAATTAAATTAAAATTCTTGAAGCCCTATTCCAAAAGGCTTTACATATATATGCTAACAAAATGCATATATATGCTTTTCACATTTTTTTTAACATGTTTTATATTTTTTTAATATGATATGTATAACGTTGATTATGCATAAAGCGCATTTATAAAAAAGAGTTTATTGTAAGAATTGATTTTTTATATGTTTATTAATTTAATTTAATATAAAGTTGTGAAATATAATGGTTACAAATATGGGTTTTGTCTTTCGTGAGATGTTTTTCATTCACCATAGTTTTTTTCTTTTTTCCCTATCCTAGTTTTTTCTCGACTTGGCATCTCACACTTCTTTACAGCTGATATAATTCGTCGAGCGATATTTCAAGATCATTCCTCTATAATTATGGACAAAGAGCCTTTGGCAAGGATACTCCATGTATTAGATCCATTTTTACATCCCAAGAATAAATTAATAGCAAGGGTTTTCCACTGTCAATCCTCCCTCCTCGTGATTAGACCTCCATGTTGCCACCTTGTTCATGTAAGTAATATTCATTTCTCCCCCCAAAAAATATGGTTCCTTTCCTTCGCTAATTATAGACCCTTCTATGCTTTCCCGACCTATTTCTCTCCCTAATCTTGCTTGAGTTAATCCTAGCCTCAGATATTTTCTGAAACATCTTCTGAAACCTTGTCAAGACAAATAAAAAATGGTGGTAGGGGATGATATTCCTCTCTCTAACATCCCCATTCTTTAAGAAAAAGCTTTGGTTGGACAATTTTCATGAAATATGGTAATCCCCCTCTCCCTTGTGTGTTGAATAGACCAACATTGGCTTCCTATTATGCGTTACTCACCTCAATTTCATGTCTTAGTTCATGGGTCGTTTTTCACAATCCTAAATTCCTTGAAGGAAGTTGAAAAGGTGTTAGCATGAGACCAATCACAGTAGTTATAAAGCTTAACACTTCAATGATGGTGTTTTAATTTCAATGCAGTCGTCAACCCATGTGTAAGTAGAAAGTATGGGCTCTTCTTCTAGGGTTTCCTCTAATTTTATAGAATTCGCACATCTTCAAATAATTTGAGAATCAAATTGACCAATTTGGATGTTTGGAGAATTGTCACCTTGCTAAGCCTTATCATAGGGTTGCCTGAGTGAAGGTTGAAGTAGACCTAAGAGACTGTCTCCTCTAATAAATAGAACTAGTTTATAAGGATAAAAAATGGAATTAAAAAATAGACTATTGGGGACTACCTTTAAAGTGTTTCACATGTCCTAAGGTGGGACACCTAATCAATTATTGTGAAAAAAGTGTTCAAAATGTCCAGTCCTATAAGAAAAATTGGATTAAAAAATCTCCTTTTGTGGATTTGTAATTGTTGGGCCACATCTTTGGTAACTCCACGAATTGTGTTTTTCTATTAAGAAAAGAATTAATATATGCATAAGAGAAAGAGAGAGACCTTTAGGATTCACATACCAAGGTATTTCCATCTTCTTATTTTGTATTTACATATTTACAATATTTTCCCAATCTAGGAGGATTAGGTGTCAACATTCCCCCCCTTAATTCGAAGGGGTGTTTGTAAGTTGAAGCATCATTCTGAATCTTTCGTACTTTTCTCTTCCAAGCACTTTGGTGAAAATGTCTGAAATTTGATCATTTATGGAACAATTGCATAAGTGAATAATCTTGGCCTCAACATGATGTCGAATCAAATGATACTTTGTATTGATATGCTTATTTTGATCATGGAACCTTGGATTCTTGGAAAATTTTATTGCAGAAGTATTGTCAATTAGAAGAGGAGTAGAATGCACTTGTTTTTCCTACAAATCTTCAAGAATTTTCCTGAGCCACATAATCTCCTTGGTTGCTTCTGCAACTGCCACATATTCTTCCTCTGTTGTGGAATTTGTTGGAATTATTGTTTACGTGCTCTCCAGGAGACAACTCCTGATCCAAGACTCATAACATAATTTGAAGTAGATACTTCATTTCCTTTATCTCCATTAAAATCTGAATGAGAGAATCTAATCAAGCATGAGTCATCCACCTGTGTATATGAGTCAAAAGTCTCGAGTTCCCTTCAAGTACCTTAGAACTCTTTTTGAAGTAGACCAATGAATCTCATAAGGTTCTTGCATAAACCTGGAAAGGATTGCAACAAGAAATGAATGTTTGGTTTGGTAGTAGTGAGGTAATTAAGACTTTCTACGAGTTGTTTATGCTTAATTGCATCCTCAAATTCATTTCCTTCTTTGGATGTGAGCGTTAGATTTTGTTCCATTGGAGTGGACAAAATATTGCATTCAATCATACCAAATTCGTTCAACAAATCTCCAATATACTTCCTTTGAGAGAGGAATACATTTTTTTTTTTTTTTTTTTATGTTGGTTACTTCAATACCCAAATAGTAGTGAACATATCCCAAATTTGTCATCTCAAATCCTTTCCTCAATTATTTCTTTATGGATGTAATATCATTTTCATTGTTCCCCATCACCAGTAGATCATCTACATACGCCACAAGATAAACAATTGCTTTGCTAACTTTCTTGACAAATAGAGTTTCATAATTGAGATCAAAATGTTTGAAATTACTTCCAGAAGATGTTAATTCAATTTCTAATATCGGGCTCGCGCCTATTTCAGGTCGTACAATGATTTGATAATCTTACATAGTTTTTGCTGTCATCCTTTCATAACAGATCCTTATGGTTGAGACATAAAAATATTTTCTTTCAAATCTCCATTCAAGAAGGTAGTTTTTACATCCATTTGATGGGCTTTCCATCCATTCTAATATGACAAGTTAAAAATAATCTAGATGGTATCCCATTTTGTTGTGGGGGAAAAAGTATCCTCATAAACAACCCCTTCTTTCTGTGCAAAACATTTTTCCATGAGCCTTGCTTTGTGCTTGTCAAGTGAGCCATATCATTTATACTTGTTCTTGAAGACCCACTTGCAACCAATAGGTTCAGTTCCAAATGGAGGGTCCACCAGCTTCCAAGTTCCATTCCTTATGAGAGCATCATACTGTTTATGCATTGCTTCTTTCCATTCAATATATGAAGCAACTTCTTTAAAGGAAGATGGTTTGAAATTAGTAGAAAAAAATAATTCACAATCATAAGAAACACCCATATTAACAGTTGAACCAAAACCATCTACATCACCTCCATTTTCACTAGTAGAACTTCTCATTCCTATATTTCCAACCTCATCAAGATGAACACTTTTAAGTGTCTTAGTGAGCCATTTTGGAGGACCTTTCTGAGATGGCCTAGGCTATTCAATTGACTAAGATGGGGTTGAATCAAGATTTAGTATTCTAATTCTCTCAATCACATCACTCAAAGTGTCTTCTTGATGAATGGTTGGAGCTTCATGAGGGGGAGAGAGTGCTTCAGAAGGAGATTCCACATATTTATCCGGGATAGGGACCCCCCTTTCAAGATGTGAAATCTCATTATCAAATCCCTGAAAATATTTTTCATGCCCGAATATTTCCAAGCGATCAAGCTACCACTCAACAACATTGTCAGTCTTGGAAGATTCAACAAAAATGACATCTCTATACAATATAAATTTCTTATTTACTTCATCGTAGAGACGACATGCTTTGGAGGTATCCGAGTAACCGAAGAAGGTACACTTTCGACTCTTTGCACCAAGTTTGTTTCTATGCTCCTTAAGAATCAAGGCATAACAAGTGGAACAAAAAACCCTGAGATGCCTCACTGAAGGAATGTGGCCATACCACATTTGATAAAGAGCCTTGTGTTTTAGAGCATGAGATGGACATTCGTTTTTAATATACATTGCACATAGAACTGCATTAGCCCAGAACATCAACTTTGCATATTTTTAAAACATCATTGAACGAACCATATTTACAATTGTCTTGTTCATTCTTCGGGCTAGACCATTTTGTTGAGGATTGTAAGATATTGTTGTTTGATGTTGAATCCAATGTTGACGAAGATATTTTTCAGATTAATTTGAAGTATATTATTTTCTATTATCAATGTGAATAGAGCCAATATGAGATTGTGTATTGTTTTCAATCCATGCATGATTTATTTTTTAAGTTTCAAAAGCTTCAGATTTATTCTTCAATAGATATACCCAACACATTCTTGTGTAGTCATAAATAAAAGTAATCATGTATTTATTTACAATTGCAGAAGGAACATGCATAGGGCCATACAAGCCAGAATGAATCAGTTCAAGGTTTCTACATGCTATGGAAAGAGAATCATGGAATGTATGTTTGTTATGTTTTCCTAAGATACAAGCATCACATTGCTTCAATTTCCTAGGAATGGTTGGAAAACCAGTAACACCATTTCGAAACGCATCGGCTTCTCAATTGATAATGTGATTTTCTGGAAGATTTCTAATTAAATTAGATATGGATCACATAATTTTACACTCTAAAAAGATTATCATAGTTCATATGTCCAAATTTAGCATGCCATAAGAGACGGGATGCCTGTGTACCTTCATCATATTGAGAATTGTATGCATAGTTATGTGCATGAGCCGAAATTCCTTGCAGCTTCAAAATTATTTCTTATTATTTTCCCATTATGAAAAGTGTGTTATTTGATGCTTTTCTCACCTCAACTTTTCCATCAAACATGTGAATGGAGTTTCCCTGTTGGCAGATGTGAACCAAGGACAAGAAGTTTCTCTACAACTCTGGGAGGTAGAGAACATCATGCAGAATAAATTTAGGGAGTTTATTTAAGCCTCGCGGTGCCAAGTTCCAATGGCTTGAGTCTCGACTTGTGTGCAAAGTAGATTGATCCATCTACATTGTCACTGAATTATTCAAAGAAATATTTATGAAAGTTCATGTGGCAAGTTGCACATGTGACAAGTAACCCAACATCTTTCGACGAAGCAAGTGAAGTATTAAACAAGTCTTCAGTTACTCCAATATTGCAATGTGCCACAACACAACGAGAGGGTTCAGGTGCTTTACCTTTCAATGGATCTAGTGTTTTACCTTTTTCTTCATTTCATTCTTGTTTGATTTTGTTCCAAGAGAGTTTGCATGTGGAAGCATCATGTCCATTTTTGTTGCATCATATACAATGAAGATCAGGTCTTACTCCTTGGTAATGTTTTCCCCCTTGCCTCCATTATTCTTCTTTCCACGTCCTCTTCTTCCACCTCATCCTCTAGAAGAATATTTTTCCTTATTCTTATATTTTTGTGCAAGGGACACAACTTCTTCAGAAGACTGAGTAGTTTTCTTCCTCTTCCAAAAAGTTGTGAGCACAAGTATTTGGTAACTCCACAAAAAAGTCTAATGTATTCTCTTTAAGTTTTCCACTAGCCTGTAATGATTGAAGGCAGTGAGAATATGTGGGATATAGTGCCTTGACAAAAGCTATGAGAGGAGCATCCATTTTAACACCAGTGGCTTCTACACCATGCATAATAGCATTGATTTCAGAGGTTAGGGCAAGGGGATCATCAGATTTCAATTAAATATTGAAGATTTTGATCATTAGTTGAAATGATTCAAGCTATGAGTGTGAGCCATATAAGTCTTTCAACTTATTTAAAGTAAGGCATTGGTAAATGGTGCAATGTGGCGACTCACCTCTTCATTTATCGATGCAGCAATCAAGGAGCTGGCCTTGTTGTTCTTGTTCTCCCATATGACGAGGTGGTTTTTTTTTAAACTTTATGCAGGCTTTTTAGGTGGATTCCCATCTTCTCCTTCAGAAACACCTTTCCATAGTTCATTGAAAATGAAGGTATACTTTATCTTTCTAGACCATTCATGGTAGTTCTCTTTGCTAGTGAGAACTACTCCAATAATGGAGATGACATAATGCATTATTAAATAAAATTATAAGTTGGTCCTAAATATTCAAAATTCTTGCAGCAATAATCTTTAATAAAAATATCTCAAGAGAGACCCATCATACAAGTTTCTCTCCAATATAATTAATCAAAATAACCCAAAAAATCAATGTTACAATTAGGCTTGAGACTCTCTACCTTGAACAAATTCTTTGATATAAACCAACTCATATATACAATTGGTCTTAATGTCATATAAATGGACTGACTCCCAACTTCAAGTATGAATAGACTAATTCATGTGTATATATGAATATACCATCAACAATAGTTTAAAGCATATGTATAAATGGTTTGATTGTCAAAGCGCATGTATAAATGGTTCAACGCATAAATTGAATGACCCTCAAATCATACACCAATACAATGCAAATGACTCGCTGCTCAAGCATACAATACAATGAAGTCCATTTAATACAACATACAATTGGCATATATTCAAATGCACGAACCAACAGACCAACCTTCAACGAGAATCTCGAGGGACATTGAAAAGAATAGAGAGTGCCTTTATGTAACAACCCCAATTTAACATGCAATTAATTATATCACATCAACAATGAATAATCACCCAAAAACTGTTTAACTAATCATCCTAGAATTTTCAGAAACATGAATAAGACGACTTACCTGCAATGGCGATATTCCTTACTCGAGACTCCAAGGTTGAACACTATCTAGATCTTGTTGACCGTAACAAAGTTTTGGGGACAACTCTCCACCCAACCGTAGGCTCAGCTATATGTAATCTTTCCACAGCTGGCCACCCCTGAGCCCTCAATCAACGTACTACTGCCAGGGTATCCTTTGCCTCACAATATCTTTCTCTCAAGGGAATAGATGGAAGAAAGAAAGAATGATCTTTGAATCTTCCTCAATGTCTATTAAATAGACCAAACAATGGAATGGGAACCACATGCACACATTCACTGTGTCAACATGCAACTTAAGTTTTGCTTAATTTAGTGTTCTCTTGGTTTAACTTTCTTTCTATTAGTTTATTAGTTTAACTCTTTGTTAATTTAAGTACTTTTGCTAATTAATTCTTTCTTTAACTTTACTTATTGTTTATTGTTTCAGGACTCCAGTTTATTATTTACTATTTTATTTAGAACTCCAGTTATTGTTTAATGTTTTATTTATTATTCTCTTGACTATTTATTTATTTACTTATTTATTAAATTAAATTAAATTATTTATATATTATTTATTATTTTATAATTATTATGGGACATTACATACTCCCCCTCTTCAAGGAACTTCGTCCCGAAGTTAAGTATTTAATGATATTATATTATATTATTTATTATTTATTACTTCATGTGTGACCAACACCCTTTGTTGAACTAGTATAACCAGCAGGCATCGAAAGTTCTTCATAGCACCCAGTAAATCTCAAGGAATCTATGTCCTTTTTCCCACTTTCGGAACAAGGCATAAGCCTCCCTGGTCTGTCCCTAGCCAAGGCTGGCCCCAAGGCTCGTGCCCGACTCAAACCTCATTTGCCCCAAGGCAGGCATCCGGTCCCAGTACTCAATGACTTAGGGCATCTCGCAAGGCTGGCCCACTCCCTCCACATCTCCTTAAGGTGCATAGCCCCAGGCATCGAAGTCTTACACCCACTTATAGACTTCGGTGTTCCCATCCAATGCCAGGCACATAGCCTACAATATCAGGCCCTTGGCCTCCTCAAGATGGTCCCACAACCCTTCAAGAGCTATCCATCAAGAGATATACAAGACAAAGGAACCACTGGCATATGTAGTGTTGATTGAGTTTGTCCCCAACCCATATAGTGTACTTATTCTCCCTCGTAGGTATGGGCTCCCACGAGATCATCAAATAAACCGGCCCTCTCAGCCCATCTGTGGATTTTCCTGCCAGTCACCACATCTCACTTGTATCCAAGACATTAGTTATAATCATAAAATCATAAAAATAATCTACATGCCAACCCTTGCATGCCATCATGATAACATGACATAATTGTTAATCACAACATTATGAATAGTAAAGAATGACATGCTCATGCATGTCACAAAATATGCATGCAATTACCACATGCTTCACCTTAGGAAATACCATCATAAGTTAGAACATCAACATATTTGCATCAAATATATATCATGAAATTACATAATAAAATAACCACATGTCAATATAACCTCAAATCATAACATTATAATCCCTATGCCAAGTTATGCATATCATATTCATCATGAGCATGTAACATCATTATCATAACAAACCACATGTTCATCATTATTCTCATATCATCTTAATACTTATCAAATATAGAACAATAATACATATAAGCATTCTTATCATGATTCATCGGAAAAATCAATTTCATTGGCTTGTATAAACATTGAATACCTACTATGGACTAAGATTATTCAACATCTATCTAGGATCTATGTTATCTCATAAAAAATATTAGTGTCATATTTCATCAAGATACCGACTACTTTTCAATAATCATTTCTTGTTCTTTGTATTATGAAGTTGACCATTTACACCGTAGGTATACTCATCTATTACATCATTAAATTTTAAATGAGTCTCGTAATCTTGGGCCTTAATCTATCATCATATTGGGCCTTAATCTCTCATCCTATATTCTTCCTTCCCCAAGGAAAATTTAGTGAAATTCATTCTTAAGATATTACTGGTTGTACAATCATTTAAATCATCTACATCAAATAAAAAATCCATGACCACTATACATATTTTGTTTATCCAATGACACCCATACACGGGGTCATCCTTATTTAAGTCTTATGTTATGCTTAATCCACTCGCATGGGGGCTTGTTGTCCCATAGTGATCTATCCATCACTCGTATAATTGTCATTATTCATCCTAAATTATTTCTTATTTGATCAAGTTCCCTCTTGATCACTTTTGTCGTAGATTTCGTCATCTTCAAGTTGGACTAGGGATTCCTCCACCTTAATTTTCACTCATTAAATGTTTAGCTTATAATTTGAAATTATTGGAACCAATACCACCATTATCATCCATGAAAGATTAGGTATGCCTACTGTGTTTGGAAATAAATTCTTCCAATACTAATGACAGGCTAGTAAGTTGTTTTATATGAAGTAAAAACATATTATCAATCTGCTCAAAGTGACATTTATTCAAGTACACCCTTTATTAGTTGATTCTCACTTCTTCTTCTTCTTCTTCTTTTTTATTTATTTTTTATTTTTTTATTTTATTTTATTTTATTTTATTTTTTTATGAATTCATGAGTAGTCCTTCTCAAAGCATCGTCAAGGATTTCCAACTGTATTTCTTACTAGGTTTCATGCTTGATGTTTTCTCATTAGCCTACATATCATATTTATTTTTCCAAATTTAAAAAGTTGTTAACCTTGAAACATTTTCCTCTTTTATCACTTGTCATTTCTCACCAAATAAAAGTAATCACAACTTCATACCTTGACACTTCTAATTTATATAGATCGTTACTTTGATCGTTTCCAATCATGTTGATCAATCCACTCATAAGTATCCTTAAGATAACTTTCTTCTTGGTAGAATCACCCTTTCACTTCATATTTTCGTTTTCTCCAATAGTCTCATTTTCCATATTCTGTGTCTACTAGCTTCAAATATGGAAATATTATCATGGTTTATTTTCCTCCTATCTTAAATGCATAAAACTGTTACACTTGGAAATGTTGTTACTACTCCCTCTACACACATAATGTATTGTCCTCCAAATAAATTTTATTGTAGATTCACTTCTTTAATCCAATGTTGTCATACCTTTCATGGCTTTTGAAAACGACCTTCTTTATTATTCAATTTCATTAGTTTATCCCCAAATTTTCCATCCTTATATGCATCATTCATGTTCTTACATGGAAATAATTATATGATTCCACAACCATTTTCCACCAAGTTGTTCCCTCGAATAATACCTTTTATGACTTCCAAAATCTTCCATTATGTTCTAAAAATATGTCGTCCCTTCTTATTTGTTTCTTTCCCTCGTTGTGACACTTTCACTCAACGAGCTTAAGTATCTATCATTAACTATTTTTTATTTACCTCATTAGTCTAAGTTGGTCATTGTTGTGGGGGTCAACATCCATTATCTCTCTCTTTTTTTTCTTTTTCTTTTTTGAAAATCCCTCATTATTCTTCCCATGAACTTCATAGTGCATTCCCATAACATAATTCAAGTATCTTATTTATTTATGGACACCAACATATTATATAAAGTACATCAAATGGTGATATCACTCCCTTTATAGACAATTTATAAGTTGCCTCTACTTCTTCCCCATCCTTATTTTTCAAGATTATATTTGGACTATGAGTTTATATTTATCCTCACTAGAAAATGTGTGAGTTCCTCCTCTTTCCTTACTCCTTACATCAATTAAATATTTCTATTGTTGGAAATCAGACTTAGAAACTACCCTTCCCTTTTTAACATTCTTGTCTCTTTATACTTAATATTCCACCATCTCATTCTAATAATATTTTATTATCATTCCACTTAGTTGCATACTATCTTAAATTATATTTCTTCCATATTCGACTTCATATGATGTGTACCTCAAATTATGTTTTTTACATTTTATATATATAGGGCCTCCGACGACACTGTTCTATACATAGTTTGTCGATCAAACATGGCTCCTTTGTCTATCATCTTGGCTTCTCATAGCTTTCTCAGTAAATCTTTAAGTCAACCCATTGATATCTAAAATTTCTGCATTAATATCTATTACTATTACTAATATTTTAAATGTAATCTCAAAGTTAATAACTTAACGGGTTCACGCATCGATTTGCATGCATGTATTTACTTACTAACTTGGAAACTATAACTTTTTATTATATGATTTAAAATATATCATTAAAAAATAAATTAATAATTTTTTTTGTTTGAATCAATTTTAGTTAATCTCATATGATAAATTTTATCATATCATATTCACAACTAAATATTTTATGAACAAAAGGGCTCATGGATCCCAGGTGTTGCAACTTTGGCTCTGATACCATATGTAACAACCCCAATTTAACATGCAATTAATTATATCACATCAACAATGAATAATCACCCAAAAACTGTTTAACTAATCATCCTAGAATTTTCAGAAAAATGAGTAAGACGACTTACTTGCAATGGCGATATTCCTTACTTGAGACTCCAAAGTTGAACGCTATCTAGATCTTGCTGACTGCAACAAAGTTTTGGGGACAACTCTCCACCCAACCGTAGGCTCAACTATATGTAATATTTCCACAACTGGCCACCCCCGAGCCCTCAATCAACATACTACTGCCAGGGTATCATTTGCCTCACAATACCTTTCTCTCCAGAGAATAGATGGAAGAAAGAAAGAATGATCTTTGAATCTTCCTCAATGTCTATTAAATAGACCAAACGATGGAATGGGAACCACATGCACACATTCACTGTGTCAACATGCAACTTAAGTTTTACTTAATTTAGTATTCTCTTACTTTTTGTTAGCTTTACTTAATTTAGTGTTCTCTTAGTTTAACTTTCTTTCTATTAGTTTTTTAGTTTAACTCTTTGTTAATTTATTTACTTTTGTTAATTAATTATTTCTTTAACTTTACTTATTGTTTATTGTTTCAGGACTCCAGTGTATTATTTACTATTTTATTTAGAACTCCAATTATTGTTTAATGTTTTATTTATTATTTATTTATTATTCTCTTGACTATTTATTTATTTACTTATTTATTAAATTATATTAAATTATTTATATATTATTTATTATTTTATAATTATAATGGGACATTACACTTTACAATGCGTAGATACCAATATAACACATATATATATTCTCATCTAAACCAACACTTATATAGAAAACCACCGCATATGAATATAATTCAAACTCAATGCAATACATTCACTGCATGAGAGTTCATAACCATTCAATGCACATAAACTGATATAACTCATTGCTTCAAGGAAATTCAACATATATATGAATTGTGATACTCCCACATCATGGTCTCTTCACGATCCTGTATCGAGCCCTTCTCTGCGACTTGTTTATTTCAATCAGAGTATAGAGTATTAGATGCAAGCATCGACCAACATGGGAAATGAACAAAAAAGTGATCACTAGAATCGAAGAATTTCGGCATATTCAATTGTAGTATGGGTTTAAACAAAGAACAAACAATCTCCAGGGAAAAAACAACAACAAAGAAGTCAATAGGCTGTAACATAAGACCTATAACGCTTATTTAGTACTTTGAGAAATTTGCTAAGGTAATTAAAATATGTCAGGTATGCAACGAAAACAACATAGTTACCAATCAAACGAGAACTGTACAAAGTTCTCACTTTTTAGAGGCAGCAAGAAATCATCCAATTTTGAAAAGTGTTGGTTCAAAATACATATTTTTTTTGGAGCATATTTTTGACATGTTAAATTTTCTTATGTATTTTTTTTTTAAATGCTAGGGATTTTCATGTTGATGCAACATCAACCCCTTTTTTTAGGGCGCTTATTTTTCGCACTTTACATTTTATAATGTATTAGGTGTGGATAACTATTTTTTAAATTTAACAAATTTTTAAGTAGTTGTCTTCTTCTTCTTCCTTGAGATATTTATTTTTAAGTGTAGGTTTTTTGTTTTGTTTTTTGTTTTGTTTTGTTTTTGTTTGTTTGTTTGTTTGTTTGTTTTTGTTTTTTTTTTTTTTTTTTTTTTTTTAATACTGAAATCTGCGCTTTTTTTTATAGTTAAAAATCAATATTTTAAAGTTGGGATTTCTATATATTTATGTATCATTAATTAATATTTCAATGCACACCAAATAATTGTCACTAAAAAAGTAATAATTTTAAACATTTGACCAAAAAATACACATTTTGAATATAGATATAATTAAAAAATTACACATTTTGAGACATTTTTGCTAAAAATGACATGTCAAATAAATGATTTTTATTGGAAAAAATTAACATTTTTTTTTTTTTTTAATAACACCGCAAATAATAGCTCCCAACTACACAGGGGTACCCACACCACCGATATGCCCCCCGAGGGACTCCAAATCCCACTAGACTCGCAACCCCCCACCAAACACACCATGAATAAACAAGCTTCCCTCTCAAATTTTTAAAGGAATGCTTAGTGCTTATTGTCGACCTAGATATTTGAAAGCCTCATTCAAGGGTCAAAAGCAGAGTATCAGGGACATTTCGCCACCCCACATAAACAATTTTAACAGTTAGAAAGAGCCATAAGTAAATAAAAACTAAAGTACTCCGAACATGCCCTGACCCCTTCTCACAGAAAGAAACAATTGTTCCACTTAGGAAACACACCCTGTTTGAACCGAAATGTAGCACAACCCCAACGCTAAACCAAGGCCCAAAGCCACTTGGGCTTAACACACTCCCATCCCAAGCATACACCAGGAATAAAGTATGATTTCTAAAGACTAAAAGTAGTGATACCCTAGTACTCACACACAACCAAAGGAGAAAAGGAATCTTAGCACCATTGGATTCAAACATGTCCAGAGCCCAACAATGAATTGAGGTGCCCGTGGATGCAATTTATCGTTCTTTATTACTCACATGTCTTTGGCAGTGATGAATTGTGTCTCCAGCATCCCAAATGAACGGTTGCTTTCTCTTATTACGCATATACACTGGCATTTGACAGCTACACGGTGCTCATTCGACTCTCTGAGAGATCCATCCTAGCATACCGAGCAGACACTCTCGGCCCAAATTCCTCTTTGCATTTCCATGCTAACTACTCTTCCAACTCCTAGCAATGTTTGGATAATAAACCATCCCAGTGTCTCTAGATTGTTCGATGTCTGGACGTATGATTGGGAATTATCATTTAATTTCCTCATCATGTCTGCTGCGTGTGGGAGCTCAACTATCCTGAGGCAAAACATGTCACCACTATACCACCCCCATCAGGGAATTATAAAAATTAACTTAAGTACCTAGTTAATGTTAAATAATTTAAGTAAAATATTTATTTTAATTTTGAAGGAATGCATTAAATAAATTTTTGAATAGAAGGTAGGGTCAAAATTGTCAAGACAAAATTTTAGCATAATGTTTTTAAATAAATTTAAGAGAGAAATTTTGGAGGTAAATATTTCAAACGAAATTTTTGGAGGGAAAATTTTCGGCGGAATTTTTTGGAGGGGAAATTTGGAGGAAAATTTTCATTATCTAAGCTATAAATTGTCTTTGGGAGAGAGTGAATTTTTATCATTCAACATCTTTTGTTTGAAAGTCATGGATTCTTCTGATAGTGAAGTTTCTCTTTCTAGAGCATCAACATCTTCCTCACGTAATAACTCTATTCATACTGATGAATATAATATCTTTCACTATGAATAAAGAGATAAATTTTCCACTTTGTCATAATCCTAAGGATTATGAAAGCGCTACTGATGAAGGGAAGGATAAAGAATTTCCTGTAAATAAAGAGTCAAATTTTCCACTTATTCCTAATCCTAAGGATTATGAGAGCACCACTGACGAAGGGAAGGATGAAGCATTTCTAGTAAATAGAGAATCAAATCTTCCACTTAGTCCTAATCCTAAGGATTATGAGAGCACCATTGATGAAAGGGAGGATGAATAATTTCCAATAAATAGAGAGTCAAATTTTCCACTTAGTCCTAATCTTAAGGATTGTTAAAGCACCACTGACGAAGGGGATGGGGAGGATGGAGAATTTCGAGTAAATAGAGAGTAAAATTTTCCACTTAATCCTCATCCTAAGGATTACGAGAAAACCAGTGATGAAGGGGAGGATGAAAAATTTCCAGTAAATAAAGAGACAAAATTTTCACTTAGTCCTAATCCTAAGGATTATGAAAGCACTACTAATGAATGGGAGGATGAAGATTTTTCTGCAAAAAATAATTTTACTATGAATAGAGAGTCAAATTTCCCACTTAGTCCTAATCCTAAGGATTATAAGGGCACCAATGATGAAGGGGAGGATGACGCATTTCCTGCATATGATAATTTTGCTATGAATAGAGAGTCAAATTTTCCAATTAGTCCTAAACCTAAGGATTATGAGAGCACTATTATTGAAGGGGAGGATGAAGAATTTCCTCCAAAAGATAATTTTAGAGGCACAAATGTGAATAATGCATTTTCTATGAGTCAAGATTTCAAATGTGCTCATGGTGATGATGAATTTCCTCAAACGAGGATTTCAAAAGCTGAGATGAGGACGGTGAAGGATTTCCTCCAAGCAATGATTTAAAATGCAAAAACGATGATGATGAAATCCTTCCAGGCAAGAATTTCAAAAGCATGAATGAAGATGGTGAATAATTTCGTCCAAGTCAAGATTTCAAAAGCACAAATGATGGTAGTGAAGAATTTCCTTCAAGTGAGGATGGTAATGAATATTTTCTAAGCAACAATGGTGATGAATTTCCTAACTATGTTCAGAATGATCAGAGTGAGGATAATATTCCTTTTAATGATGATGAAAGTGCTTATAGAGAGGCTAATGAAATGATGGAGATGTCGCAAGCAAATAATTGTATCTAGGAGTAGGAGTAGATATTTTCATATCAATCCAAGATATTCGAGTTATACAAGGGATAAGACAAAATATCTCAGAAGAATAATTTCTACGAGTGATCTGATTTCAAGTGAATGTTGTCAAAAGTATTTCTTGAAACATGTGGATTTCAAGTTTGCAATGGAGAAAATGAAGAGATATTTGTCAATGAATAAAAGCATGCAAGATTCATTTTTAGTGGGTTACATGCAATCTATACTGGCAGGTTATGATTATCATATTGAGAATTTATTGCTCTGTAGAAAGACTTTAAAAATGTTCCATTCAATTGATAATTTTTGTCTATCAAGAATCCAAGCAAGATTCAAAAAAGATCGCACATTTTATTCAGAAGTACGTCATAGACGAGAGGTTGGAAATACTACAATTTCATGGATGCAAGGCTTCTTTTCAAAACATGGAGAGTGTATGTCAAATAAAGACATAATACATATTCTAGATAATTTCTCAAGATGAGAAATATACAACTTAACAAAGAATATCCAGAAGGTGTTGAAGGAGATGGTAATTTTATTACATATTCATATTTTACGAGGATACGAAAGAATGAATTCAACAAGGTCTGTATTCCTAAGAAGACAAGGATGCTGGGTTGCAGTATATGTGCTTCTCTTAAATAAAAAAAGGGGTTAAATGTCAAGGGGCTAAAAGAAGTATGCATTCATAACATTATTTTTAAAAATGGGATAGTTATTAACTATGAAAATATATTTATTAATAGGTTTCTTTTATGTTATGTACAGATTCCATTGTCAAAGCACTTCAAGGCACCACAATCAACAAACAAGTGAAAGGAAAAAGTCGCATAAGCATCAAAAGACGTGTTATGATAATCCAAATAAATATTTGGGTTGTATAATTGATGACATGGACCAGAAGAAAACACTTCTACCACATTTTGTCTGCACACCAAAAAAATTACTGGAGGAAAAAAATATTCAATTTCACTTGGTTGTATGGTCGTTAATGGGAAAATTTTGCCAAGGGTTTACTTCACAGCTCCAAATATTCATAATTATGCAAATCTGACCATAACCATAATTCATGATGTGCATTATTATTGTTTTGGTAATCTTCCTGAAGTTTTGTATCTGTACTTAGAAAACACTGGTCGTGAAAACAAAAATCATTTTTTTTTGGATATCTAAACATGCTTGTTGAATTGAGAATTTTTCAAAAGTTAAAGGGTGGTTTCCTTCTTATTGGGCACAGTCATGACCATATTGATCAGATGTTAAGTCCTTTTTTAGTAACATCAAGGAGGAAGGATGTTGGGATCATGTCATCATTAATTGAATGTATTAATAAACCATACATTCCAGAGCATGTTTTGAATGTGTTGGAAGAAACTATTGACATGTGAAAGTTTATTTTGGGATTGCATCGCGAGGAGAATGCATTGAACAACTTAATGACATTAGCTTCCAACATCATTTTCGTATAAAAAAAACTGATGGGAAAACACTTATATGGGGCAAGAATTATTCAATCGTAGCAAAATGGGGGTTGTCATTAGGTTTAAAGTTTTTGAAGTTCATTCCATATCATCCAATATTTGCATCAAATATATTGTTATTACAATGAGTTGTTGAAATCCATAATGCACGAAGGCATAAGACATATATAAATTATTTTGAATGCCTGGAAGAAATTGAAAAATCTATTAGAGATACATATGAGTACTTTGATGTTGTTGATTTAGTTTGGTGGGAGCCCTTTTTAAATAATCAGAGTGATATCATTTCTAGGTCAAGAAATGAAGATATACTTTTGAAGAGTCCCATTTATTTGGCAACAAAATATACCAAATGAACATGAGGAAAGAAACATTTTTGAACGACATCAATCTCAATGTATTTTTAATTCTCCACAAGTAGAAGAAAGAGAAATGTATATTGGTTCTAGAAGATCACATGCACAATGTGAATCCATGGAAGACCTTTACATGCGTTATATGCAGGATGTTAAGGAGGGTTGCATTGTCATAGTGTTAACGAATGGAGATCCACATGGCTATCCATTTTAGGTTGCCAAGGTTATAAAGGTCATTAAATAAAATGAAGATGTTATAGTTGTTGACATACATTGGTATGCCACAAATACATGCCCATTCAATGGTGTGTACACGCTAGAGATGGTAGTTGATAAACAAATTGACAAAAAGATAAAAATAATGCGTACAAATATAAATCGTCATCGTACATACCTCTTAAAATTGGAGGATGTTGACATACTTGTTTATGAATTCAATTTAACAAAGAGAGGAACTTTTCGCTTTAGGACCATTGAAATTCTGAAGAGGTTGTTAGGAGAAGAAATAATGTTAAGCTGGGAGTCTGTTGAACCCAGTCGTAGCTCTAGAAAACTTTTGAAACTTGAATTGGTGCATGCATGTAGACTCAGATAGGGCACTAATTGATGAAAGAACATAATATGGGTCATCTTCACGTGCATCTAGTCATTCATCTGAAGGTGTTGTAGATTTTGATGGTGTGCCAAAACCTATGAGTGATTTTGAATAATTGTCTAAGACATTTTATGTAAATGATGTTTGCATGGTAACTTGAAATAAATATTTTAACTTCCATGTCATCTTACATGAAGTTATGAGTCATTTCTATGTTTGTAGGATTTTATGTTTTAATTATGAAGAATTCATTTGTTTAGAATATTTACAATGCAACAATAACTTAGATAAATAATTTATGTTTCATTCAATTTACTAGTATTGATATTTTGATTAAAAGTAAAAAAATATTGGAAATTAATGTTGATTTTTTAAATTATACAGTGATATTTTCATGACATTATTTATTGTTATCAAGTGATATACCATAGTTTAAAAAATGTTGCAATTTTAATGCCTCATTAAAAGGGGATACTTCGTTTTGATGGTTGATCTCTAGTTTTTTGTTGCAATGGGATAAGTTGTCTTAGGCTAAGATTTGAAAACAACTATACTTTTAGCCTTTGAAATAAATTCTACTCTTTGAATAAGGACTCTTTCATTTAGGTGTCCATTATTTATTTATTTAATTTTTTTCTTTTTTATTATTATTTTATTTATTTATTTATTTTCAGTCATATAATTTTTCCACAATGTCATGGTTGAAATATGTCGAAAACTTGAGGATTTTGATTCAATGGTTGAAAAATTGTCAAAATTTTAAAGTTTTTATGAGTTATGATATTTTTATCTTTAATGCTATGGTTGAAAACAATTAGAATTTTAGGGTTTTTTAGAGTCATGATATTTTATCTTTAACGTCATGCCCAAAAAATGTTGAAATTTTAAGGTTTTCAGAGTCTAGATATTTTAGCTTTAGCATCATAGCTAAAATTGTTAAAATTGTACCCCCTCCCCCCAAAAAAATAAAAAATAAAAAAAGAAAAATGTTGTTCTAGCATGTGTTTTTTTCAAATTTTTTGCACAAAAACATAGTTTTTACTGACATTTTTTTAAAAATGTAAAAAAATACCCTAAAAAAAATATTGTTCCTACATACACATTTTTGTTTTTGGGCTGTTTTTTTTTTTCATATTTTTTGGGGGTTTTTTTTAATAGAGTTCTCGTTTGATCAATAACTTTGTTAAACTTGCGGTTTTTTTGAATGATTAGGATACGTAGCCGACGTTCTGCTACAGTTCTCTGTGCTCGTGGTGGCGGTCCCGGCCCTCTGGCCGTCTAGGAGGGCTTCGGTGCCCTCTCTCTGTGGTCAGGTTTCATTGCTCAGAAGCTGATCTGCGCGGCGCATTGATCGGTCTTGCGGCGCATTGGGTCGACGCGACGCGTTGAGTCGGACCCCCCATTGTTCTCTTGACTGGGCGCGATGCACTGAACTTGCGCGGCGCCCTGGTCTCCAGCGCGGCGCATTGGCTCTCTGTTTTGTCTTCGTGGTTTTGCAGGGGTCTCTTAAATCCCCTTCTTCTCGCCCTTTGCTGACTTTTGGGGCATGGATTGATCGCTGGAAGCTGGGAGTGCTCGCTTTGTCTGAGCGTTAGAGCCGCTGCTAAAATTGAGTTGCCTCCTCCGCCTCCCCCCTCTGATGAAGAGGCTTTTCATAAAATTCTGGACTCTCTGCCAAAGAAGAAAGTTCCCGAAGCTGCGAAGTTTGTGAAGCGTTTGGATGATATCCCCAAGATCTCGCTGCCTCCGGAGGGCCCGATCCAGGTCGCCCTTTCTTTGGCTGAGCGAGCTTTGGTTGGACAGTTCACAGGGCTCTGGCCCTCCCCCAAATCAACAGAGAGCTGGGTTGCTAGGAATTGGGCTCCGCTGATTAGAAACAAAGTCACCTCGTATTTTCTTGGGAAGGGATTCTTTTTGTTTGAATTCTCAGATAAGGAGGACAAGGACCTGATATTCCGAAATGGTCCCTATTTCATGGGTCCTCGGGGTCTGTATCTCAACAAGTGGACGCCTGATTTTGATCCTGCAGTTGACGTCCCCACCGCCGTCCCAGTGTGGGTAAGGCTGCCTAATATGCCTGTGCATTGTTGGAATTGGGAATCTCTCAAACATATCGGAAACACCCTGGGCAAATTCATTGATCGTGCAAACAGCAAAGATCAATACGATTGTGCTAGAATATGTGTTGAAGTCGACCTGGAGGTTGGTCTGCCCGAAGCAATAAAGATCAGGGTTGGAAGTTGGACTCATGTTCAAATGCTGGACTATGAACAGCACCCGTTCAAGTGCCGGAAATGTCATGTCTATGGCCATTTTGCTAGAGGCTGTCCTAAGAATACTGAAGTGGAGAAAGGCAAGGAGGAAGGATGGACCCAGGTAAAAAGGACCAAAACCGCCCACAAAGCCCCTAGAACTGGGAATAAAAATGGAAAAGTTCCTCAGGCAGCCCCTGGAGTCCAAACCCAAAGCATAGCAGAACAAGGAAACAAATATGCTCAGTTAAGTTCAGTAATCGAAGACACTAAAGAACCAGAGATGCAGAAGGAAGGATCGCTCCACAAAGAGTCCATCTCGGGTCCACAACAAGATGAATGTAATACAGACAGAACAAAAGAGGTTCTCATAGAAGAGACCGAGGAAGTGCAAGGTTCAGAGGATTCAGAAGAAGAAGGCGAAATAGGGGACTCACAAACTTCGGCTAGAAGATCACTAAGAGGTCGAAAATCTGCTCGAGAAAAAAGAGAGCAGGAGACTTATAAAGACAAACTCCAGGGAAGCCAACCAACCCTAGAGAAAATCTTGTCCAAAACACCGAAGATGACTAGGAATCAGTCCCAGAGCTCTAAAGGAGCTCATCTTACAAAAAGCAAGTGATGAAGATCATCTCCTGGAATTGCAGGGGTATGGGGAGCAGAACAAAGGAAGAAGCTATAAGAAGTTTGTTAAGATCTGAATCTCCTGATATACTCCTCTTCCAGGAGTCTAAAATGGATGACAATACCTTCCTCCAAATAGGAAAGAAATTGTGGAAGAAAAGCGATGGACAAGCAGCCTCAGCTCGAGGTGCTTCAGGAGGTCTGGGTACCATTTGGAATGCTGAAAAATTTGCAAGGGTCAAAGAAATTACCAACACTCATTGGCTGTTATCAAAATTGCAGCACGTGGAAACTGAAATGACTTTCTCCCTCTTTAACGTGTATGTACCAGTAAGCGTAGGAGAGAAAAATATCTGCTGGGACTCCATTAGAAGTCTGGCAGATTCCGAAGAGTTAACAAATATCATCATTGCAGGGGATCTGAACCTCACCTTATCTATGGCAGAAAAGCGTGGAGGAAGCATCGTAAGGGATCTGGCACGGGAATGGGTTGAGGACCTGCTTCAAGAATGGGACATGATCGATATCAAGCCTTTGACTGGTAAGTACACTTGGTCCAATAAAAGAATCGGTCCGGGACATATTGCTGCAATATTAGACATATTTTTTGTTCAAAGTTAATTTCTTCTTCTTGGTTTAGAGTCTAGAATGCAAATTCTCCCTTGCAGTGTTTCCGATCATCGACCCATAAAACTTGATCTGCTGGCCCATTTGGATCAAGGTCCCATTCCATTTAAATTCAACCCTCATTGGGTTAAGGATCAGTCCTTCTTGAACCTTATTAAAGATTGCTGGAAACACCCAGTCAAAGGCTCTGCCTTCTTTTTTTGGGAGGAGAAACTTAGGAGAGTTAAAGCAGCGCTTAAAGTTTGGGTAAAAACCTTACCAAACCCTGCAGTGGAAAGAAAAAAGATTTAGGAATGTCTAGATATGCACCATTTGGCCACATAAAATGTAGAGATCACTAAAGAAATACTAGACAAGGAGGCTGATCTCCAACATATGCTACTTAAGGCTAGCTTGGCTGAGGAAGAATACTGGAGAATGAAATCTCGCAGTCTCTGGCTTAAGGCAGGAGACAGAAACACATCCTTTTTTCATAAGCAAGCCCAAGCCCGTAAATGCCTTAATTCCATTTCAGAAATTAAGGTAGAGACTATCAAGTATAGAGACATCAGAAGCATAAAAAATGTCGCTTTCATTCATTTTAAAAATCTCTATAGCGAAGAGGAGGCCTTGGGACATATTTCTAATCTTGTGAATGAGGTGCCCTCCCTGATAACCGATAGAAAGAATCAGTTCTTGGAAGCAGAGATCTCCAATAATGAAATAAAAAACACCCTCTTCGCTATGGTTCCTGACAAGGCCCCCGACCCTGACGGTTTTACTTCCAGATTCCTGCAGGCTTGTTGGCAGATAGTGGAGAAAGATTTATGTAGAATGGTTCTGAAATCTCAAGAGTGCCAGAAATTAGGGGGAAGCACCAACTTGGCTTTCCTTGCCCTCATCCCCAAGGAAAAAGGCGCCAACACCTTCAATAGGTTTCGTCCTATCTCCCTTTGTAACATAGGCTACAAGCTGATTACCAAAGTGATTGCCAACAGATTAAAAACCATTCTGCCAGACATAATCCCAGAGAATCAGGGAGGCTTTATTTAGGGAAGACAGATTGTGGATAACTTTATTTTGGTTCAAGAAGCGGTCCAGTCAAGTTTGGTGCGCAAAGAGAAAGGCATGGTTGTCAAGTTAGCTCTAGAAAATGCCTTTGATAGAGTGAGGCATAGTTTCCTGATGAATGTCCTGCGCAAATTTGGTTTTTGCCCCAAATTTATTAATTGGATAAAGGCTTGTATTAGTGAGCCTTGGATAGCCCCATTGGTGAATGGGAGGGCCACTGATTTTTTCAAAGCATCTCGAGGTCTGAGACAAGGGTGTCCTCTATCCCCGCTGCTCTTTGTCCTCCAAGCTTCAGTCCTCAGTTACCTTTTGAATAAAAAACAACAGGATCAGGAGATTATGGGGCTGAGCATTGCAAGAGGAGTACAAAATATTAATCATGCGCTATTCGCGGATGATTCCCTCTTGCTGGGTGCTGCCACTGTGTCCTCTGCTAAATTTTTTAAATATGTGATTGATGAATACTGTGAAGACTTAGGAAGCAGCCTCAACAAAAGTAAATGCCATATCTACTGTTGGAATACCTCTGCCAGCACGCTTCAGGCCATTTCCAGTTGCTTGGATTTCGCTGCCTCCACGACTTGGTCATCCTTCAAGTACTTGGGCCTTCCTATCTTCCAAAAGTGTGCAGTCAACAGAGATTGGTTACCCCTGTTGGATAAGTTAAAATCAAAGATAAACTCCTGGGGATTCAACTGGCTTAACCTGGCAGGCAAGTCAGTGCTTATTAAAGCAGTTTTAAGCAGTCTCCCCATTTATCAGTTTGCTGTTATGTTAGCTCCAGTGGGTATTATGCAGAAAATGGAGGCTCACATAAAAAATTTCTTTTGGAAAGGTGGGAAAGCTAATGAAAAGAAAATCCCTCTAATAAGCTGGGACAAAATCTCCATGCCCAGATTGGAGGGTGGTTTGAGCTTTAAAAGTCTTAGCATGCAAAACATAGCGTTGGGCGCAAAGTTGCTCTGGAGGATAATTGCCTCAAATCCGGGCTGGGCTCAGCTAGCCTTGTGGAAAAAATACTTCTAGGGGTAGAGGAAACGATGTTTAGACAAGCCTAAAGCAATCACAGGTTCGATGATTCATAAGCTCTGTGCAAAATCAATCTCCTTAATCAACCAACACGCGCATTGGATCCCTGGAAATGGCAAGCGCATTAGAATATGGGAGGATCGTATTATGGCCTGCGCTCCCCTGGCTGAAGATTGTTCCCTGGATTTGCTGAAAGACTGGATGTCCAGAGCAGGCTTCAAAACACTGTGGGACATTTCTAATTGGGAGAATGGAGATTGGCATAGCTGGAAAGTGATCGAGGTGCCCCAAAATTTGTCCAAGGAGTACGCAGATTTCCGGGCATTCTTAAATGGCAAAGCTCCCTTGAACAGCAGGATTTTGGATACCCGTGGCTGGGGGTCAACTCCAGGGCGATATACAGTCTCGCAGGGGTATCGACAGCTCTTAGCTCATCCTCATGTTCCACCTGATCCGACTCCTTGGAAAGGGATTTGGTTCCAGCCATCGATTCCTAAAATCGATTACTTCTGCTGGCTCCTTTGTCATCAGCGTATTTTGACTGACGATAGATTGCAGAAAAGAGGTTTTCATGGCCCCTCTCGGTGCACATTGTGTGGCGAAAACACAGAAACAGCTGCGCACATTATGCTCAACTGTAATTTCGCTGCAGGTATTTGGAGAGAGGCCATCAGCCCTTGGAACTCTGAATTCGATCTCCCTAATTCCATCCCAGATCTGTTCTCGAATTGGACGCGTATGTACCCAGGAGGCACTTCTCAGAATGTCCATATAAAAGCTGCCTGGTGCATTCTCCCTAAAATAATTTGTTGGCAAACATGGCTGGAAAGAAATCAACAAATTTTCAGAGATCAGAAGAGCGATTTCAAGATTGTCTGGGTAAAAATAAAAAGCCTGTTAAATGACTATGTTGGAAATCAGGTCGATGGAGCAGCTCTGAGCGATCAAGACGCTGCTTGGAGTGCTATTTTCGATCTCCAATTCACTGATATTACCAGGCCTCCTGCTGTTCTAGAAGACTGGCAAATTCGTTATAATGCTTCAGATTTTTTGGCTTTTTGCACAAAGCAGGTGCATTGCATCCTTTTGTTCGACGGGGCTGCAAAAGGTAATCCGGGCAGATCAGGAGCAAGAGGAGTGGTAAAAAATGTTGTTGGCAGAACTGAGCTAAGCTATGCCTGGGGAGTGGGCTTTAATACTTGTATCCAAGCTGAAGCTCTTGCCCTTCTCCAGTGTCTCAAGCAACTAAAGTTTCTCGGTATCAATGACGCAATTGTGATAGGAGACTCTCAGTCTATCATAACCTCCATGGTAGACAACAATTCCCCTTCAGACTTAAGATTGTCCAGAGTGATAAACAAAATTCGAATCTTGGAGAAATCCTTCTGGACCTTGAAATTCTACCATGTCAAAAGGGATAATAACAAGGAAGCGAACATTGAAGCCAATAAAGCTGTTCTTCTCCCCCTCGGAGTCCTCCTCAGAGATGGAGAAGAAGGCTGGGATCCCATCCCTTAACTGGCTGATTACTATGTTCTACTGTCAAATCTTGGAGCAGTTTGTATGCATTTTCAAATTGGGGAAATTAGACTCGTTGGACCAAAGAATAGTTTGTAAAAACCTCTGGCGTAGTAAGGAAAAAGCTTCTTTGGTCCCGGTCAGGGAGAAAACTGGGCTTGGCCTAGCATTATGTAAGCAAAATTGAGGCATTTAGGCCAGAAATAATATATCACTCTACCCGTTTCTGTTATAAAAAAAAAAAAAAAACTTTGTTAAACTTGCAGATATATCATAAGGAGCGATGGTGAGGAGTTTCAAAGAGGTAGAGGAAAGCCAAATTAAGACTTGCACTCTAATACCATGCCAGGTCAAGTATTTGGTAACTCCACGAATTGTGTTTTTTTATTAAGAAGAACATTAATATATACATAAGAGAGAGATACCTTTGGGATTCACAGTCCAAAGTCTTTTCATCTTCTTATTTTTCATTTACATATTTACAACATTTGCCCAATTCCGGAGGATTAGGTGTCAACAATAATCGTCTTCGACTAAGGGTGCGATTTTGTTAGAGGTTCATCGTCAATAAATTCTATAGGCATAATGGAAGACAATATATGGAAAACCTTAGTTTAATCGTACTTTCCAGACTATGAAGTTGTGTATGGTCCCTCATGACATTCCCTCCTCCTCAATATTGAATGATGACATGCATAAAAATGGTGAAAAATTGAATGAGGAATTCCAAAAAAATGGCAATATTTCAAATGCAAATCATGAAGGGATGTCAAATATCTCTCCTATTGCTCTTACCATGGGCATGGTGCCCATTTATTCTAACTCAATCTCTATCAAGTCTTCCTCCCCGATGGCCCTCTTAGTTAATTACTTTGTATATTCCTCTCTTGTTTCGAGTCATTGGGCTCACATACTTGAGAATAACTCCATAAAGGAGGTTAGTTTAGAGGTATTATCGGGTTTTAGATAATCTGAAAGTGTTGGCAGTATGGTGTTGACATTGATGTCAACGGTGAACATAGATCCGATTGTGTGTTGGTAGCATGGTGTAAATTAGTGATTGCAGGGATATAACTTAATGTTTACAAAACCAAAAGCATGCAATGCCATGAGACTTCAGTTATCAAACTGTCTATGTTAGCTACTGAAATTTGATACTTCAGTGATTCACCAATGTTGAAACACATTGATCCATTGATCTGATCATCAGTGGATTATATGGTCCATGTAGTGGAAGTCAATGAACACATTAAATAATATTGATTTAGTCATGGTGATCAAACAGAGTTTATTTGGTCTCATGAGGAACTAAATGAACGAATTTATCTCGAACAATATCATTGAATATCATTAATCATTCGATGCACTAATGTTTGCATGTGTTGGCCCATTGTGATTTAGCCATTGATTTATACGGTACAAAAGGTTCAGTGTTGATCTAGTCATCTGACAAATATTTCAAGGCATTAATGAGATGATTTGGTCATAAATTCCTTACGGGGATCTGGTCTCTTGTTTGACAAGTTAATTTGGTTCAAGTAACATTTGATCTTGTTTGAATGCAATTGTATTCATGGATGTGTTTAATTGTGTTAAAATTGCCAAGCCAAAGCTAGTTTGAGATTAGTGAGTGCACATATGATGAACCTGTGTATAAAGTGCGTAACTAGTGGTGGTGCAAAAGTTTGTGTAATGAATGGTGTAAATTGACTTGGAGTTTGACTGTGGTCTAGTGCATATGATAATTGAAAAATCTTGTGTACTATTGGAAGAGTATGGTGCAATGGGTATTGATATTGCTCAGGTGATTTGATGGATCAAGAATTAGAGTCCAACAATCGTACCTGTAGCAAAGCGCTCTTAATAAAATTATGACCGATTTGGAGGCTGAATGTTTGTTATAGCACTAGATCATTGCAATGTAGAGTGTGTATGATAGAGATGGAGAGCATTGAGTAAAATGAAAATCATTTACATCTTTATATGGTGTGATGATAGTGCCTTTTGGATTGATTCGTTGTAGTAGGAGTATGTCAGTGTGGTAGTGCGATTAGAGGCAACATAGTATGGTCAGAGTGACAACGTTGTGACTATTGGCTAAGCCTGAGTCTAATTATCTCTCGTGGATACATCCATATAGATATTGTTGATTAGTCTGAACAATGAGGAAGGAGAGTGTGTGCTCAGTTGTTGAGGTAGATATACTTAGAATATGTTGTTGTAGGTTTGAGTAGTGTTGCTCCAAGTTTTGATGAGTGTAGTAGCAAGACCTATGTATGTTGGTAAATCTACCCACCACCAGTGGAAGAACGAGCAAGGAACTTCGAGATATTCTGAAGGATGCAGAGGATTTTGTCGGAAATCCCTAGAATGAGAAGAGACTGCGTAAGCACCCTGAAAGGTATCAAGCCTTGGTTGCTCAAGTCGGAGAACCCTCCAGTTTCCGAGAAGCTGCTCAACACTAGGTACGGGTTGATGCAATGGTGGAAGAGTACAGTTCCATCATGACAAATCATGTTTGGGAAGTACTACCCAGACCACAAGAGAGATATGTTGTAGGATCCAGGTGGATCTAAGAGATAAAGCATGCTGTAAACAACAAAATCGAGAAATTTAAAGGCAGGTTCGTGGTTAAGGGGTATGCTCAGAAGGAAGGTATAGAATATGAAGAAACCTTCGCCCCGGTAGCCAGATACACATCTATCAGGTCCGTGATATCCCTTGCTGCGTAGATGGGATGGGAAATTCACTAGATGGATGTCAAGACAACATTCTTGAATGGTGTGATATAAGAAGAAGTGTATATAGAACAACCATAGGGCTTTGAGACACATGATTAGAAAAATCATGTCTGCAGATTGAAGAGAGCATTATATGGTCTGAAGCAAGCTCCCAGAGCCTGGTATGGTCGGATTGACCGCTATCTGCAAAAGATGGGATACGTCAAGAGTGATGCGGATCCAAATCTCTACTATCTAAGAGTAGGGAGTGAGCCATTGATACTGGTATTGTATGTGGATGATGTGTTCTTGACAGGATCATCAAGGGTCATCACAGATTGCAAGAAGAATTTAGTTGAAGAGTTTGACATGAAGGATCTGGGACAAATGCACTATTTTATGGGGTTGGAAGTCTGGCAGCAAAATGGGGAGATCTTCCTTGGTCAAGGAAGATACACTACAAAGATTTTGAAGAGATTTTAGATGGAGGATTGTAGACCCATGACCACTCCAATGATTACCAACTGGAGGAAAATTGACACGTCTGATGATGATGAAGCTGATCCTACCCTGTACAGATAGCTCATAGGGTCATTGATGTATCTGGTAAATACAAGGCCAAACATCTGTTATGCTATTAATACCCTAAGTCAGTTCATGGTGGAACCGAAGATAGCACATTGGGCAATAGCCAAACATGTTCTCAAGTACCTTTGAGGAATAGTCGAGCTTGGATTGAAGTACACCCGTGACAATGATTTCAGGTTGAGTGGTTTTACTGATGCAGATTGGGCTGGAAGTTCAGTTGATTGGAAGAGTACTAGTGGGTACTGTTGCAGTTTAGGATCAGGAATGACTTCTTGGTGCAGTAAGAAACAGAAGTCCATGACACTAAGTTCAGCAGAGGCAAATTATATGGCAGCTAGCACAGCTTCGTACGAAGCCATATTGCTTAGGAAACTATTAGTAAATCTACTCAAGGAGAAAATGGAAGCAGCGAACATTTTATGTGATAATCAGAGTTGTATAAAGCTCTCTGAAAATCTTGTATTTCATGATAGGTCGGAACATATTGACATCTGGTGTCGCTTCATCAAGGATTGGGTACAACGCAGAGCTGTTCAGTTACAATACACCCCAATAGGAGAACAGGTCGCAGACATCCTCACCAAGTCTCTGGGAAAGAAAAAGTTTATCTACTTCAGAGAGAAGATGGGGATGATGAATAATCCCTTCCAATAGCAGGAATGGAGGATTCAATATTCAGAGGGAGCTGTGGTACAAATGCAGCAAGTGATAGTGGCAGTGTCAAAGACAACAGTACATGGGGCAACAACGTAAAGGGTTCTTCAGAATCAGAGCATCATGTAGCAGGCATATTGTTGGAACACTTTCCTTGCTAAGATGGAGTGTTGATTTTTGTAGCATTCGAAAGTGTTCCAAGTCTCAAACTTTGGAGGGAGGCTTGGACAACATCATTGCAAAGAACCAAGAAACAATTTGTGGAAATTCCACTAGGTTCAAGGCTTATTCAAATAATTAATTCTTTTAATGGAGATCCTAATTCCAAACTTAGGAAAGGGAAATAATTAAAGGGCATTAATAAGTCAAACTGTTAATCTTATAGAAAACATGGATCAAGTCAAGATTTAATCTTAGCCGTTGGTTCTCCAATAGGAATATCATAAAAGAAGGCTTGAGGGTCACTTGGAAGACAAGCCGGGCACACACTCAGTACCCGAAGGAGATCCATTCCGATGTAGAATTCGATCTCAGTGGGAGAGTTGCAAGGCGAGAAGTTACAGAAACAGGAGGAGGTAAGGGGTGATCGAGATCAGGGTCAGAGAGCAACAGTGGGTCACTGAAGATAGCTTGAGGCTACAATGTAGAGACCCCATGCAGATTCACGCAGTCCAGCGCTGGGACTGTGTAAAGAATCACACATGCTGATGTAGGGGCTTGCAAGGGTTGTTATGGGTATCAGAAATTTGTCCGAGTAAGCTAGGTATTCAGTCTTAGGGGGTTTTGGAATTTATCTACCGAATATTTTCCCTGTAAAGATATCATTTGCTGAATAATTAATAAAACCCTCATCTGTTGCACCGGTTTTCCCACATTGGGTTTTTCTGGGGACAATTGTCCAAAAATAACTGTGTACATGTGATTGATTCTTGTGCTTATGTTCTCTACTATTTATTTATCTGCATATATAATTGTGAATGTTGCAGTAGTATTTATTTCGATATTTGTCAGAAGATTTCTGAATAATAGCTTATTGAAATAATAAGTAGGAGAAATAAATTTATCACTGCAACTGGTTGTAAATTTTCACAGTTGTCCTAGGCTGACGTGATCATTTGTGAGGTGAGATGACTTCTTCCAACATCTTCTAGGCTGACTTGATAAGAAATTTTTACAACATATTTGAGCCGACTTTAAGGAGCATTTTGATAAGGTCTTGATGCATACATTTACATCAATAATTTGACTTTACAAGTATAACAACACTTCATATACATGACTCTAAATTATACATTCATGACAAGATGACAAATTGCTAAAGACATCAATAAGAAATCTTTGACCTATAATAAAAAAAAAATTCTCATGAAACCCATGAAGCAAGCATTACAAAATACATTTTATTATCTTTGTCTTCTTCATTACATAAATTCATAATTACAAGTCATTATGAAAACCGAACCTAATGACACTTTTCAACACTCCCTCTTAATTAAGGAGGTATTTATAATGGTACATGGTCACTCTTAATCTTGAAGAATCTCATAAGAAGAATCTGATTGATAATCCATCTATTATAACATCATATTAACCAACATTTTTACAGTGCAAGGCCTTGACTAACAACTTCGTCTCTCCACGAGCATATATTCCCATGCACTCAAAGATATGTAGACTCTGATATGAAGGCCTTGACTAATAGCTCTGTCTCCCCACGAGCATATACATGAGATTAACACATCAAGCCAATTATCAAATGCACAAGAGAAACAAAATTAGGCTTTCAAGCCAAGGTCAAAACCTCTCCCTCCTGGAGAGGAAAACTCGACAATCATTCTTCTTATAAATCATCAATTGACGAGTACCAAAAGTATGACAGAAACCCTTGACATCAGTATGTCTCCAAGATCCTTGTCACTGCTCTTCTAGGCTGCTTATGTTGATCTTATTTTCTGCACCGTACTGCACCAGCACTATGGATACTCGGTCCCTAGTCTAGCAACCCTAACCAATGTGCTACTCTTCGTTCCTTCTACGATTTGACCTTGGTGTCCAATAAAATCTTACTCGGCGTTCTTCTTTCACCCATGATACACAAGACTGCGATCTCTTATTTTCTGTAGTATCTTTTCTTTACGCAGTATATACATATGAGATATAGACCCAAGACCAAGGCTTGTATAGCCTTACTTAGCTGCTGCAATTATCCTTGAGATGAGCGAGGTATCGAAAAAATTCAACACTGAGATGACTGACCTTCTTTCTTCGTTGAGTAGCCTTCTCCTTACGCACTACTGCAGATCTGAACCTTGCTGAGATGATCTTCGACCTTTCTGTAGAATGCAGAGATATTATAACCGAAGACAAAACTTTAGATCACCCCTCCTTCACATACTTTTAAGGCCTCCTTATTTCACTATCTGATCTCCTGATTTCACACTTCAATCTCAGAGCTTTTATCTGAATTATGTACTAAAAAATGAGGCTACAATCCTATATACATGGTCTGTGTCATTGTCCTAGGCCGACATGATCATCTGTGAGGTGAGCTGACTTCTTCCAACATCTTCTAGGCCGACTTGGCAAGAATGTTTACAACATATTTGAGCCGACTTCAAGGAGCATTTTGACAAGGTATTGAGGCATATATTTACATCAATAATTTTACTTTACAAGTGTAACAACACTTCATATACATGACTCTAAATTATACATTTATGACAAGATGACAAACCCATAAAGACATCAAGAAGAAGTCTTTGACCTATAATAAAAACTTCTTGCCCATGAAACTCATGAAGAAAGTATTACAAAGTAATTTTTATTATCTTTGTCTTCTTCATTACATAAATTCATAATTACAAGTCATTACGAAGACTGAACATAGTTACACTTTTCAACAAGCATAGGGGTCTTATACTTATCTGAGAATCGCTAAGAAGCAATGATGTCTTTTATCATTGGCTGCATTACCATCTATTAGGTCATATATTCATTGTTCATTCATTTAAAAATAAAAACATGATGAGAACCATACATTTTCACTATCACAAAACATATTCATAACCAACATATAAACAATTGAAATAACGAGGATACAACAACCATAAATGCCACATATAATCCAATCCATTCACACTTAATATACCAAGTAAAGAACCTCTTATTAATGAATGAAAAAGCCAACCCGTTATGGGACTACCACGTTCCACCTGACGATAGATTGGCTAAGCCAAATTTCTCTTTAGTGAATCACACCCATGCCATATTCCAAGCATGAATGTGGGACTCAAACCAAAAGAACCAACTAGGGTTTCCCGAGGCTAACCTCCTCAACCTCATCAATATAAATCGACTTTACCGCAACCCTCACTAGATCACTAGGCCATAAAAAAGCATGGATGCCACTAGATTTCTCCACCTACACCATGAGTAATTTTCATGTATCTTAGTCTCTAGGATTTACCACAATCCAAAGTACGATTGAGGGATTACAAGGCCATAATCGATACACCACCCTTCGAGCTTTACCGTATATCTCGTCATTCACCGGCAAGGATTCCTAGGCCTGATCAAGGGAAACCACCTCTAGGATTTATCGTATATCCCACCATTCACTAGTCTAGGATTCCTAGGCCCACCGAGGCACACAACACCTGAATTTACTGCAACCCACATTCTGGTTCAGGGGTTACTAGGCTAGTGGATTTACCGTAATCCACAGTCCGATCCAGGGATTACTAGGCCATGTGTTCTTTCACTCAGAGATCCACCTCACTCAGTTTCAAATCCATTTGGAAATCCAACTCAACTAAAATAGGAGAACCCCATCACACCATGGCTATCCGAAAATGGAAAGGCTAGACTGAAAAACACTGTCACACCTGGGAAAACCCATGTCAATGACAATAAGAGAACCAAGAACACACATGCATAACCATGCATGCCAAATTTAGGAAGGAAATCAAACATGAAAATCGATACCTAGAAATAATTCCACTATATCCGCTTGATCCTACTCTTCTTTACTTGATATTTGCTCCCTCTTTGCCTTCTTTTCCTTTCTTCATCCAATGCTGAAGTGCTCCAAAACTCTTAAGTGTCCAAGAGTGTGAGAGAGAGAGAAGAGAGAGAGAGAGCTCCAAAACTGAATTGACAAAAGGTTACATTGACGAAAGGTACCAACTGATCCTCAGAAGTTTTTTTATTAATGAAGCCTCTACTTTCTTCATTTTTCATTATTTTCCTTCATTTTCCTCCTCACATGCAAGCTACCACCTTTCACCTTCCTTGTCTCCTAATTTCCATTATTTTCTTAAATAAATTGCGAAAAATGCCATTTTTCCTTTCCAAATGCCTTTGCCAATTTCCTTAGCAACAATAAACCAAATGAACACCCACACTAGGATGTTTTTCCCAACATTCAACTTGGAATAAGTGTACCATAACCGTAGTTATTATTTTGCCTTTATTAACCTTTATTACATGGAATTTTCGCCAGGGTGTTTACAAACCCCCCCCTCCCCCCCACCCCTTAGGGGAACACCATTCTTGGTGTTTAATGACACCTATAACCAACAAGACCACTGAAAGAAAAACACACTGCCCATGAAGCTTTATAACTTAGCTCATTTTAGTATTTATAATGACAACTTGCTGAAAACATGACGATCATACACTGTACCCGATCTTTATAACATAACTCATTACGATATTTACAATAATATACACATATGCACATTTTCTCAACCAAAAAATAAAAGGATCCATTACATGTATTTGCAACAAGGGAATCTAGAGGGTCACATCTCCACCCTCAAGGTAATACCAAGATTCACCTCCTTCCCAGAAAGTCCAGAATCCACTGTCAAAGGCAAAGTTGCATCCAATGTCTAACGCCACAATCCTGTGCCACTAGTCCTCTCAGTGAAAAATTACTGACTCATTGTTCCAGTGCACACTCCCAATGTGCATTTGATTCCATATGGAAATGCTAATTACCAAAACAAATTCATCCCCGACATTCCCTCACCCCTTCCATGTAATCACTCACCTTCCAAGTTCCCCGACATCCCCTGTCCCAGGCATCCATCCCTTGGAAAGGCTTCCTCGCATTGGAAGTAAAAATAACCAAGGCATATACCTGACTCAAAACCATCATACCGGTCATAATTTTCTCATGGAAATAAATGGAAACTATTGGGTACCACTGTCCCACAATGACCCTGCTCCTGAAGGCTTTACCAACATACTGTTTCATTTTTCAATTCCTTTTGCTACTGCAGCTAATTCTTGCAGTGAGTTTCAACCACCCAACTAGATATTTTTCCATGCTTTCTTGTACCAAGCACATAACTTCCACTATATTTAAAACGAAATGAGATAAATCGAAATATTACCTCATTGGTGGCTCGTTAACAAGGTACACTTGCACTTATGTTTACTTCCTCTCACAACAAGTCAAACTAGTTTTTGATCAAATCATCATGTATAAACATATCACATTTGGTTAGCTCAAAAAACAACCATTATAATCAAAATCATGGATCACATGTAACCATCATAAACCAAAATCATAGATCACATGTAATCATCATAAATTAGAATCATAGATCACATATAACCTTCATAAACCATAATCATAGATCACGTGTAATCATCATAAATTAGAATCATAGGTCACGTGCATAATAAAACTAAAATAAAATAGAGATGCTTATCCTTCCTCGGTTCTTACTTCTTCCTTTGTTTTTTTTTTTTTACACACACTGGATCGATTTCCACACCCGACAAGCACTTAGTGCCTTTGCTTCTCTTCAATCATGTACACATACACAAAATATACATCACAACACGTACATCCACACATGACGTACAACACCACACAATACATACACCTACACCTGACATACAACACATACACCTTCACCCGCTATACAACACAACACATACACTTGCACTTGGTTAACGACACGACACATACACTTACACCTAGTGTACAACTCAACACAATAAATACACCTACACGTGACATAAAACATAACACAATACATACACCTACCCCTGGTGTACAACTAAACACACACACACACACACACACACACACACACACACCTGCACCTAGTGTATAACACAATACATATACATACACAAAGTACAACATAATGAATACACATGCCACGATATCACGAATACGTAATGCACATAAGCAGTACCACAGGTACACAAAAAAACATGTACAACAGACACATAATACCACATGTGCACAACACATCATGTACACCATGCACACAATACTACATGTATATAGTACCACCTATACACAACACCACCTGCACAACGTGTACACATCACCATATGCATGACATGTGCACATCATCACATGTAAAAAGCACCACATGCACGCCAAGTACACAACACCACCTGCACACAACATCCTATGTACATCATGTACATGACACCACATGCAAAGTACCACATGTACACTTATACACACAACACCACACGTACATAGCACCATATGTACAACATGCACACTGCGCCATATGTACACAACACCACATATGCAACATGTACAAAGCACCTTATGTGCACAAAATTGCATATCCAACATGCACACAACACCATATGTACATAGCACTGCATACCTAACATGCGCACAACACCGTATGTACATAGCACCGCATATTCAATATGTGCACAACACCATTTGTACACAACACTACATAAACAACGTATACACAACACTGCATAAAAACATGTACACAACACCATCTGTACATATCATCACATAAAAAACAGGTACATGGCACCCTATATACACAACACCACATGCACAAAACATCATAGGTGCAAATACAACAATAGAACTGCACATCCAAAACCACACTGAATCTACCAAGAAAAATTGCTTCCAGTGTCTTTCCACTATCCATGCTTGTCCTAACATGTCGCAGATCATGTTGTTTTCATTCCGCTGATGTATCTCTCAGCATTTCCTGTCCAAAACATAGGCATACATAATATCAACTCATATCCACATGATACTATTGCGCAAGTAAATCCCCTCTGCGGATAGAGGCGATCCCTCTAGCCCTAGGGTGGGTCTAGCAACTACAAGAACACACTAACATCTACCTTCTATATTGTAAATGAAATTCAGAGAAAAGGAAGATGACCTACCTTGTTCTGATGCTATGTTGTCGTCTTCCGTTGAAGCTTCTTGATGTGTCGTTCTCCTCAAGCTCGATAAAAGTTGCTACCAACGTCCGATTACCTGTACAGACAATCAAGACACCATGACAAGTGTAAAATCACGACAAACATAAAAAAAAATTACAACCTATCTAACTGATCAAGGAATGCTAGAAATCTCATTATAAATGTAAACAAGAGTGGAAGATAAACATCAGTTGCATTTTATTATGATAAAGACAAGGGGAGTTTACAACCAAGCCTTGATGTTGAGGCTCTCCTTCAGCAGGTCCGTATCCAAGCATGTTTGCAACACCCTCATACACAAAGGTCTAAGATCTCACTATGTTCTTAACACAAAAAAACAATCACACTCCACCTTATTCTCTTGAAGCTATAATTGATTCTCCTCTCTAGCTAATTCTAACCAGCCAACTCCAACACTCTAACTAAGGCGACAGAGGTGAAAGAGGTCTCCTTATATAACAATGGAGGAGGAGGATATGGGCCCTCAAATAATGGGAAAAGAGCTTATCCTTTGGAGTAGTTCCTTTTTCTTGGGAACAAGAAGCCCAAAGGGGAATTCCTCGGCCATATCCTCAAAACGAACTTCCTGCTCACCGCCTCACGAAGCTTCTAGTCGTGGAAACTTCATTTCTATTTTTAAAAGCTTTCCAAAAAAGGATTGGCGCAGGTCCGACATTAAGACAAAGCGTCGATCGGCGCGAGCCCCAGTGCAAATCTTTGCTATCGGCGCGGGTTAGACACTAAGACAAATCGCCGACCTTCAAAACCAGGTTTTTATAAGGATCTTCTAGAAAAGTTGTAAAGGGAGATGAATTGGCAGACAAAGTGTGGTTCAGGGGTATGTATTCCATGATTGGAAAGTACACAAGGGTCACTTAATGGGTCCTCAAGGCTCAAGGATCAGGGTGTACAGGGACAGTGAAAATTTGTTGTGTAACAGATGCCCCCTAAAGTATGAAGTCCGAACATGAGTGAGGGGTGAAATGATTTACTAGTACGTGCAAGGAACTAGACGCTGTCGTCGGGAGATCTGCAAATCGAGCATAAATACATAACTAAAATATTTGATGAAAATACATGAATCAAGGTATGGACGCAACCATCCATAAAAGAGACCATGGCATGGTCACAACCATCCATCTGAGAAGGATCACATATAGATTCATGGTATGGTCGCAACCATCCATATGAAAGAAACATGTATCCAATCGTAGAAAAATCATATCGCCTCGCAACCTGGACTGTAGAGAATAAAATCCAGGGTCTTGCGCTCCGTCACGACCTGATCAAGTACAATTTCAAGCATGTGAATAAACGAGCTGAAGTCGAACATGTAGGAAAGTCACCTGATTACCAGCCAATGATGAAAGCTATTAACAGGCGCGGAAGAAACCACCAATAATGACAATGGCTCTCAAGGTACTAATAGTACAATTGATGAGATGTGAATAAAGAACTGAAGTCGAACACCCGTGAAATCACCCGATCGAAGGCCAATGATGTGAATTTGTCGTCGAATGCGAAGAACTTGCCATTAGGGCATGCAAGCTCTAAGGTACCAAAAAGGAGTCTCTAGATCGACGTCACGGATAATGAGCTAAAGTCGACATGAAGAGATCTGTCGAATGAGGGTCATAATGAATCCCACATCATCGACATGAAACAGAGAATTTGATATGGGTGTTAATCAAGACTGAAATAGAGGATTAGGTAATGTGAAAATTGCATAAGGATTTTCTCTTGAACATATCGGTGATTCGACTCTAGAATTTGGCAGCATTTGACTCAAATAGGATCAGAGGTCATGTTAACAAAATTGGTAATCGAATGAGAGGCAAATAAATTTCCCAAACCCATGGAGGCAAAGTGACAAAGTGAAGATATCCCAACCCGACATGAACTGCAGACAAGTGTCATGTTCAAGAGTGACATACTTCCAACACAAATGATGAATAACTTCCATTTTCCCCCACCATTTATGGCGAGTACCTCCTTATTTTTACAAAAACTTGAAGAGGATAGCATATGCTTGTCATATAAGTTTTTCCTTCGGACAAATCCATCCTAGTACATTTTACGAGCCCTAGGAAGGAGGAAGTCGGCTACGTCATGGTGACGATTTCCAATGTCATTAAGTTTTAACTAGTCTGACAAAGGAAGAACTTGACATCTTTTCATGTTTAAAGAGTTTGAAAAGAAGCAGAAAATAAAACTCCAGCAAGTCCCTTTTCGTAGGTAGTCTCATAGATTCGAAAAGGTAGAAAACCATATCTGAGAGAACCTCTTAGTTGCGATAGGCTAAGGTATTCCTTTTTTGTAAATAATCTTTCCCAGCCCAAAAAAGGGGTAAATGTATCATGGGCAGATGCCATTTCACAGCCTTTAATGGGTTCAAAACGACAAGAGTCTCGACAATCTTTTCAATTTTTGAGAGTAATAAAAGAGCTGAAAGATGACTCCACCTGGAGAAACAAGTGGTATTAAGGGTAGAAACTGGTTCCAATGATGGTGGAACTGCTCAGAACAAGTAAAGGTCAAGAGGTTGGCTAACAAGACCACTCACTGCAGTTGTTCCTCAGGAATGGGTAAAACAACCAAGTGAAGGCGTATGATCGGCGGAGTAGATGGTGACGATGGAATGAGAAAACCAACGTTCATCTGGAAAAATAGGCTGATAAATGGCAATCACGGGAGGTAAAATAAGAATGGTTTCATTTTTACACAAGCTTGAAATCAGGAAACTCTTCTTGAAGTTGGTTTGATTTTTACAAAATCTTGAAACTTTTTAGAAAACTATGCTTGAAACTCGTTTCATTTTTACACAAGCTAGAAATGGGAACAAACTATGCTTTAAATAATTTGGCATGCCCCCAGCATGGTGACTCAATTTGAGGTACATGCCCCCCAAGCTTTAGTGCATTCACCGGAGTAGAGTGGTAGTTACTGACATTTGGAGGGAATGAAGGTTCAATTACAATATCAGGCGAAAGACTTGAATTGGATTTTACAAGATCTGATCATAGACTCGAATTGAAAAGGGAACATGTTTCTTTTTTTAACGAGGTTGACATAGTAAAGAACTATCCTCATGACCTAATTAATTTTTTAATGAGGTTGACATAGCAGACGAACTGTCCTCATCAGAGCTTGTTTCATTTTTAAGGAGCTTGACACAAGAAAACGAACTATGCTCCAACGACCTTGTTTCATTTTTTAAGGATCTTGGCACAAGAAAACGAACTGTGCTCTAACGACCTTGTTTCATTTTTTAAGGAGCATGACACAAGAAAACGAACTATGCTCCAACGACCTTATTTCATTTTTTAAGGAGCTTGACACAAGAAAAGGAACTATGCTCTGAAGACCTTGTTTCATTTTTTAAAGAGCTTGACATAAGAAAACGAACTCTGCTTCGACAAGCTTGTTCAAGACATAGAAGAATTCATGGATGCCAAGAGGTGCTCATCCGATGGGAGAGTAACATTCTAGAAATCAAGATCCAATGCCCCCAAAACACGGTACACTACGGCACTATCACTGGATACGAGCAATGAAGTGGCCACATAATTTACCTGTGGTGGGGAAGATATCACCGGCAGGTAAGGACCAGGAAGGGATGATGGTAGACTAGATGTCACATCAAGACCAAATAAGGAAAGGTAATCAATGGTCACGATTTGACCTTCATGTGGAAAAAAAATAACACGAAAGAGGGAAGAGACAAGCGCGCCCATGGCATAAGCATAGTCGCGCCCCAAGAGTAAATTAAAATCCAAGGGGCCTTGGACAACCATCGCGTATATATAGACGATTTTCCCTCCTAAATTAATAGGAAACTTCGGAAGGATCCCGAATGGTTGACTTGTTCCTCTGTTAAAATCCAACCGATTATGATTAACAGGGACAAGCTACGGAGAACCCAAAGCTTGTCATGTAGTTGAGAACAAAATACTAACCGAGGCACCTTCATCTATAATTGTGCCTGGTACAACCATATTGTAGCCCTGTACAGTGATCTCAAAGGGCACATAATAAGGAAGACAATATCCCGTAAATCGACTCCAATCAAAGGAAGCGACCAAACTACATGGAGGGGGTGCCATAGGAATAAGAGGATTATCCCCCTACATTACAAGAGTGGAAAGACCATCCTCCCGGGCTCTGGGAATGAGAGCAGGAGGATCACTTTCTGGAAATGTGGCGATAGGAGTCAGAGGATCACCCTCCTGGATCCTGGAAACGGGAGGATCGGCCTCTGATCCCAGAGAATCAGAGGAAATAAAAAGAACCTGACTCGAATGAGACCCACTCTTGACAGAAAATACTTGATGAATTGTAGGTGGAACCAAGTTGACCTTTTTCCAAACCAATGATTGGTCGGAAATGGACTCAGAAGACTGACTTTCATAGAGAGCGGAATTGGCTGGAGATGAATCCCGATCAATGGGTTGATCAACTATTGGAGGACTCAAAGAAAAATTTCGGTAACCGACGGGAAGACAAGACTCAGAAGTCAAAATGGTATCCAATACCTTAGAAGCTTCATCCATATAAGGATAGAGGTGAATGGGATGGTTCCCTTCACACAACCTACACGGAAATTTGATCTTACCCTGTTTCTTACGAGTCACATTATTTTTAGTTGAAGGCTCATCATCAGCATGATGCCCAGAGGTTGATCACGAAGGAAAAATCGGGCCAACGGACCACACTTCTAGAACCTTGGGAGTACCAGGGCAATCACGAAAAAAGGTGGTATCCCTCACATAGCTTGCAAGGGAATTTGACTCTGCGAGGCAAAGTGGGAGTTTTATCAACAATAGCTGCATGGGTAGCAATAGTTGCTGATTTTCCCTCTAGCTTATTTTTCTTCTTCTTATTCGACTTCTTCTTCTTCTTCTTATCCACCTGGTTACTAAAATCCAAACTTTCACCAGGTGAAGAGGAAGAATGAGGTGAAGAAATGGGCGAAGAAGGCGGGAGGTTAATCTTAGGATTAATATGATGTTGTTCAGGCGAAGGAGATGGTTGAACATAGATTGGGACACTCGGGACCACCAAGGTCGAAAATAACCTAACGGGAAAACCAACAGTTAACCCAGGAAGGGACAATGTTGCCATATAAGGAGCGCCGACATTCCCAAAAGAAGGAAAAGGACTAGGATTCCCTTCGGAGGGGATTCCTTGGTTGGTAAACTCCAGAAATGTTGCCATTGGAAACAACCCTCAAAAATCACTAAGGAAGATAACTTTAAAAAATGAATATTTTGTGGACAGTTAATTTTAAGACACTGAAACAAAACTTTGCCTTTTCATGTTTTAAGAGTCGAGAAAAGGACAAAAGGTGACTGTAGTCGCTTTCAGTTTGAACGAGCTTGAAAGGACAAGTGCTTGAAGATCTTTTCAAATTTAAAGAGTTAGTAAATATCGAAAATGACTACTCAGGAAATCTAAGCAAGAGGGTGTACGAAGTTTCCGTGGACTGCAATATACACCTTGGTGATCAAATGAAAGAGAAATGACCAAGGACTTAATGTACCTGCAGGCAGTCTCTCCAAATGTTGTGTTCGGTGTATCATGGTTACAGGGTGGCAGACTCGGCTTCCTATGGATAAAGGATTGCAACCTATGAGGGTCTCACTTTATATACTCTATGGTACGGGGAGCACAAGCTTGTACTAGCGTTGTCTAATGCTAGATGAAGAACGACAACTACTAGGTTTAACGACGTCAGAACATGTCACTGTCCTAGACCTCTAAGTGTAAGCGTTAGGTTTCAATGCTTCCTTAGTTTTATTGAGTTCATTTTAAAGTTGATATTGAATTAATGTTGCAGTTTCAAGGCCTTACCAAATGTAATATCGAATCCTTAATGCAAAAATATATGCAAAAGAAAATCATTCCTTTCGATTCGATGAATGAAATCTAGTTAAGGGAAGAGTCTCAAAACAATGATGCAACAAACAGTAATACTGCAAACAGAACTTTTCCCAACTAGATGACTTTCACTATCCAAAAGTAATCTAAAAGATTCAAAGATGTGAATTATGCAATGTAATCTATGCAAAATTCGCTTTTTGAAAACTATAAAATTGTAATCTATGCACAATTTCCTTTTCCTTTTGAATAAATAAGAATGCACTCAATGCATTTTTTGATGAAATGAGAATCTACTTAATGCATGCTTTTAATGGAAGAGAATGCACTCAAAACGACTTTTAGTTTTCAATCATTAAACAATGTAATCTAAGTTCAATGATAAATTTCAAACATGATTTTTCAATGCAACTTGATCTAATGCATTTTAACAAAAAGCAAACTTTGAGATGAAAACTAAATGAACACAAATTTCCTTAATGCAAAAAGGATGCAACAAACAGTAATAATACAATCTTGTTTTGAACACTTTGTAACGGAATTCCTCAAAAGGCTACAAGACATATGTGTTCAAGCATAAAGAGGACTTTCAAAGTGTGGGCTCAAAACAAGGCATTCATTCCTTTTTACATCAAGCAATCAGAAGACTTTTCAGTTGAACGATGAGCAATGTAATCTATGCTCACAAGCGAACAAGTAGACCAAATGAACTCGGACATACACTTGAGACTTGATCACTCAATCAACCAAAAAGCGAAAGAAAATCAACTAGAGATGGCTCACCATGCAAGGAGACTGACTCAATCAACAGGGTGATGTCCTACGAAGAATGCAACCAGGAAATTGATGCACAATCCTAGAAAACCTAGGGCGGTAGGATAAACGTCCCAATAGAAAGGACCAAAAAAACAACCAAAAACCAAGCCAACGAGCCAATCAAACCAACTAGAGTGAAGGGGAGAACATGTAAATCATACAGAGAAAAGGACCGGAAGGGCAAGACACATTGGTGGAAGACTTAGGGAAAAACCTTAATTTTCCACACACATTGGAATTGGCGTGACTTTAGGGATTAAAACTAGCGCCAACAACTTGATGGCGCGACTTTATAACTAACAACTAGCGCCAATCGCTGCGACTGTCAGACAAATAAAAGCGCCAATTCAAAAAAGAAGAAGAAGAAGAAGAAGAAGAAGAATTTCTCCTAACCAGGACCAGACTCCCTACTTCAAGCAAAAATAAAAGATTGTAATTGATGAAAAACATAGGAACAAACAGGGAAATGGTTGTTTGACTAAACTCGTTGAATCACTAAGGCCTCAAAGAGTAACAAACTCAAAGGAAACTCCCCAGTGGAGTCGCCAATTTGTTGCGCAGGTAAATCCCCTCTACGGACGGAGGTGATCCTTCTAGCCCTAGGGTGGGTCTAGCAACTACATGAACACATTAACATCTACCTTCCTAGATTGTAAATGAAATTTAGAACAAAGGAAGATAACCTACCTTGTTCTAATGCTATGTTTTCGTCTTCTGTCGAAGCTTCTTGATGTGTCGTTCTCCTTAAGCTCGATACACGCTGCTACCAACATCCGATTACCTGTACAGACAATCAAGACACCACGACAAGTGTGAAATCATTACAAACAAAAAAAATTACAACCTATCTAACTGATCAAGGAATGCTAGAAATATCATTATAAATGTAAACAAGAGTGGAAGATGAACATCAGTTTCATTTTATTATGATAAAAATAAGGGGAGTTTACACCCAAGCGTTGATGTTGAGGCTCTCCTTCATCAGGTCTCTATCCAAGCATGTTTGCAACACCCTCATACAAAAAGGTCTAAGATCTCACTATGTTCTTAACACACAAAAACAATCACACTCTGCTCTATTCTCCCGAAGCTGTAATTGCTTCTCCTCTCTAGCTAACTCTAACTCTCTAACTAAGGAAACATAGGTGAAAGAGGTCTCCTTATATAACAATGGATGAGGAGGATATGGGCCCTCAAATAATGGGAAAATAGCTTATCCTTTGGATTAGTTCCTATTTCTTTGGAACAAGAAGCCCAAAGGGGAATTCCTCGGCCATATCCTCAAAACAAACTTCTAGCGCGCCACCTCGCGAAGCTTCTAGTTGTGGAAACTTCGTTTCTATTTTTAAAAGCTTTCCAAAAGAGGATCGGCGCGGGTCCCAGTGCAAATCTCTGCTATCGGCGTGGGTTAAACAATGAGACAAAGCGTCGACCTTGAAAACCAGGTTTTTATAAGGATCTTCTAGCAAAGTTGTTAAGGGAGATGAATTGGAAGACAAAGTGTGGTTTAGGGTTATGTATTCCATGCTTGGAAAGTACACAAGGGTCACTGTATGGGTCCTCGAGGATCAAGGAACGAGGAGTACAGGGACAGTGACAAATTGTTGTGTAACAGATACTAACCTCATAAATTTTTCAAGGCTACTTTTCCCACTTGATTCCTCATAAGACCAAGAACCTATTCATGCCATTCACCTGCATAAGAAATCATTCCTCCACAAGAATGATCCCTAACGACCTTGTTAGACAATGACATATATACATACATATGTACATATAAACATCAACATAAAATAATCATGATCCTTTTAGACAATGACATACATACACACATATATACACATAAACATTAGCATTAAAAAATCATGATCCACGACTACCGTGTCAGATACGACATAAATACATACATACATATATATACATAATCATAATCATGATCACAACATAGTTATCAGATAAGATAAGGTCTAGGTTAAGAGAACTCCCTTTATGTGTGCATAGTATGCACAACATTGAGAACTACAGTTCCCAACATAGCCAAGGCATCTGACACCACAAGTCTATTCACTTTACCTTACTTGATTACCTTTCTCACCATCCATTTAACCCAATGGACTCAACCAATCCAATTCACTATCATACTCCTTCCTTCAGTTGTCCTTACTCATGCACCAAGCTTCGTCTGAGTCTTGCATCACCTGTTGGGTTTCATTCAATTCTCCCCAAGCTCCATAAACTTTCCTCCTTCCCAACCAATTCCCAAGACCCTCAAAACATAAAAGGAAAGAACAAAAGCAAACAAGAAGAAAACCATGAAAACCAATAGCAACAAGAGACAACAAACAAAGTGGCAAGGCCTTACACCAGACATAAACAAAGCTGAAAATCAAGCGTAACAAATTAAAAAAGATCGAAAGCATAAAACTAGCAACAAACACCATGACACAATCCCCATGGTTCCCAATGCTTCCAATGTAAATCTCAACTTGAGTCTCCTTCAATGTTTCATGGCAATCTCTTGCATCATACTACCATAAACACTTAACTGTGAGTGCATAAATAAATATAACAATATATCAGTTATCTTACCTTGTTGTGCCAAACATGTTGCCTTGTAACTGTACACACATGTCAGTCGCATGTTCCAAATATCAAGACAACATATCTATCAATTTGAAACCAACCTTTACCAAGTCTAACAACCATGTCATAGTCAATAATTAACTCACATTCTTCAGTCATAATACATAATGCTACAACCATTACCTACTTACACTCAAGTACATATCAACTGTCTCAACACATATGTGTTAGTATAGCCATCTTAAAACGAAATCATTCCTTCATGCAATCTACACACACATACTCATATTGTGCAATTAATCAAACATTCAAACAACTCACAAACATACCATGTTAAATAAACTAGAGAACATAATCAAACACTCAAACACCAAATAGGTGACATAATCAAACTCATACCTTAATGTATCTCAGGGGAGGTTATTTTGTGTGCACAATCAATCTAGATTAGCACGAAGTAAATTCACAAACACATAAACTCAAACATAAATAAGGCCATGATATCCATAACAATAACTAGCTAACATGCTCACATCATAAACTCATAAACAATTGTCATTCATGCATAACAATCACATATGCATAGTCAATCTAGATTAGTACAACACACTATCACAATTGGTCAACTCATACCTGAATGTCATTACCATAATCATTTGCATAGGTCAATCCAAATTAGCATGATACATATAACATCAAGATATTAAATTCAATAAACATAATCATCAAGCTAACTAACATATAACAACAACAAGTTAATCATATAACATAATCACCAACAACATATAACATAGTCATCAAGTTAATACCATACATGACTAACCAACACATGTACATATGATCACACTAATTAACTAACATCTATCATGTATGTAACCATAACATTAATAGAATGAAAGACATAAACATAACCATAATGCATATATCAAACCTTAACCTACATACCTGCATATCCACCATACAAACTTGTGTGACGATCAACTCTTACCATGAGGTCCACTGTTGAAACCTCACTCTTATGGTCTGCATCTCTTGCTCTATCTCAACCAACACATCGACATCATAACAAACCAATAGCATAACAATGACCTAAAATGCATACAATGACCTCATGGACAACAACCTTAACCATGGCAATGCATGCATAACAACATATAGACACTGGCATGCATAAAAGATGCATGTACAACCGACATGCATTCATGACAAACACATCCCAACAACAACATCATCAACTCCTACATGGTGAAAAAACGACAACAATGACCCTCACCATGCATACACAACAAGCACATAGACCACACGCATAAAGAACACATATGCAACTGACATGTATGCATGAAAAACACATTCCTCCCATCCATTCCAAGTGTTGAACCATGCTATGATACCACTCTGTGGTATCAGATATTACCCAAAGAAAGCGAAACCATGCTCTGACACCACTCTGTAGTATCAAGTATCACCCAAAGAGAATGTAACCATGCTCTGATACCACTCTGTAACACATTCCTCCCACATTTATCCAAGTTAACCAATTCTTTGGGGTGAACATGTGACAAGAGGCTATTATGATCTGATTCAACCTCCTAGGTCACCTTAAGGAAGTGGAACTGACAAGACACAACCAAACTGATCATCCACACAACCAGCATAACCTCCAAGAGCTACCCCACCTTTCCAGGTGACTGACCCCTGAGGAAGCTCAACAATTCAAGCTCTTAGAGCCCTAGTTGCTCCCTTTCCAAGCGCTCCAAGCGACTGTGGGTCCTAGTTGCTCCCATGAGCCTGCCCGAGTGCGACTGTGGCCTTTTTTTGCCAGTGCTATGATAGCAACTGCAAGATTTAAGGCTGAATTCCAGGGCTAGGACCCAGTCACTGCCCAAAGATTCATGAAATTTACAGAAATGAAATGAAACATAGAGACAATGATGCCAATGCAAATCATTGAATAAAGCCTTGACTGGAACCCTACTAGCCATGACAGGAATTTTGTCAAACATGTCACGAAGATGCATTATACAGGTCATAATAACAGACTCGAGCATAGGGGTCTTATACTTAACTGAGAATCGCTAAAAAGCTTTGATTCCTTACATCATTAGCTACATTACCATCTATTAGGTCATATATTCATTGGTCATTCATTTACAAATAAAAACACGATGAGAACCATACATTTCCACTATCATAAAACATATTCATAACCTACATATAAACAACAAAAATAATGAGGATATAAAAACCATAAATTCCACATATAATCCAGTCCATTTACACTTAATATACCAAGGAAATAATCTCTTATTAATGAATGCAAAATCCAATCCAGTATGGGACTACCAGGTTCCACCCGACCATAGGTTGGCTGAGACAAATCACTCTTCAGCCAATCACCTCCATTCCATATTCCAAGCATGAATGTGGGTCTCAAACGAAAAGAACTAGCTAGGGCTTCTCGAGGCTAACCACCTCACCCTCACCAATAGAAACCGACTTAGCTGCAATCCTCACCAGAGCACTAGGCCATAAACAAGCATGGATGCCACCATACACCATGAGGAATTTTCCTGTCTCTATGCTTTACTGCAATCCACAGTTCAATCCAGGGTTTACTAGGCCATAATCGAGACACCACCTTCCATGCTTTACCGTATACCCCACCATTCACCGACGAGGATTCCTAGGCCTGATCAAGGGAAAACAACTCTAGGATTTTCCGTATATACCACCATTTATTATTCGAGGATTCCTAGGCCCACTAAGGCACACAATACCTGGCTTTATCACAACCCATAGTTTGATTCAGGGGTTATTGGGCCAGTGGCTTTACGACAATCCACTGTCTAATACAGGGATTACTAGGACATGTGTTATTTCATTCAGAGATCCACCTCACTCAGTTTCAAATCCATTCGAAAATAAAGTTCAACCGAAACATGAGAACCCCATCACACCATGGCTATTTGAAAATGGAAGGGTTAGGCTGAAAAACACTCTCACACCTGGAAAAACCCATGCCAATGAAAACAAGAGAACCAAGAACACACATGCATAACCATGCATGCCAAATATAGCAAGGAAATCACACATGCAAATCGATACCTGCAAAGAATCTCGTTGTAGCCACTTGATCCTACTCTTCCTTGATTGATCTTTGCTTCCTCTTTGCCTTATTTTCCTTTCTTGATCCAATGCTAAAGTGCTACAAGAGAACTCTACGTTTCCAAGAGTGAAAGAGAGAGAAAATAGAGAGAGAGAGCTCCAAAATTGAACTGACAAAATGTTACACTGGAAAAAGGTACCAACTGATCCTCATAAGCCTTTTTATTGAGGCCTCTAATTTCTTCATTTTCCGTTATTTTCCTTAATTTTCCTCCTCACATGTAGCTTGTGACCTTTCACCTTCCTTTTCTCATAATTTCCATTATTTTCATAAATAAATTTCCAAATAAGCCATTTTTTCTTTTCAAGTGCCTTTGCCATTTCCTTTTCCAATTTCCTTAGCCATAATAAACCAAATGAACACCTACACTAGGATGTTTTGCTCAACATTTAGCTTGGAATAAGTGTCCCATAACCGTGGTTATTATTTTACCTTTATTAATTTTTATTACATGGAATTTTCACCAGGGTTGTTACAATATGTTGTTTGTGAGATTGATTGTGAGTGTATATGGTGAGTTAAGTATGTGAGGGAAATTAATGCTTAGGTTTTCATGTATGAGTGTTTTACACAAAGAAAGCTTTATTGTGCTGATGGTGAGAGTGTTGAGATGTTTCTAGGGTTTAACGAGATGCATTGAAGAGCTAGTTGATTGTGTTGCAAAAATTCTTGTCTTGAAGTATTTTTTTTTTAGTGAAGTGAAACGAGGCCTACAAATGTTTGAGTGGAGAATAGTGGTTCCAGTATAAAAATGTATGAAATGTGGTCCATAAGAGTTTGAAGGTGATGACGTTAAGTGTTGCAAGTTGTGGCTTGCTCAGGGAGGCCTCCTTTGGGTGGTGGCCTAAGAAACTATTGGAAGCAAAGGTCTAGAACAGGTTGGGGCTTATGCATAATTAAGGAAGTGGCGGCTTCCGTCAGGTAGTGGCCTAGAGCGAGTGGTTGCTCGTGTGCATTGCAAGTCGAGGTTTCACACTGGTGGTGACCAGTGCATGTTGTAAAGAAGACTTTGATTAATAAAAAGAAGTAGCAGCAAAGTAGATGGTGGTTTTTGTCCTGTAAGGGTTTCCACCTAATATACAATGTCCTCATGTGCTTGATGATGTTTTTTGTGTCTTGTTGATTATTTGTTGCTCATGGTTTATGCATGTGTTATCTGATTATTATATTGTGTTTATATCTTCTCCTTTATATTGTTCTTATAATCATTGAATGATCAACTAATTGTAAAGAAAGTACAAAAAGGTGTAAAAATTGATCCATCGATATAATACTAATTTACCTCCCCTCTAAATATTGTCAAGCTTCCATCATAAAGGTGGTCATATCATTTTCATTCTCAAGTTGGTCATCAGGAAGAGCCACCCTCTTCAGGGATCGGGGGGCTTGCAATGGATGCCTTGGTAATGGGACATGCAAGAAGAAAATCTTTTGTTAAAGGCCTGACAAAATGCCAAAGAATATATTTAGAGCATAAAGTAGACCACCATTGTCAAGGTGCTTAGAGAAAAAGGCCCCTCACGGAACTTTAAATGAAGATTCTTTCTCTAAATTTGTGGGTATTGGGGGGCTCTCCCAAAATATTCACCCTTAAAAGGCTTATTCATAATAATAAGACTGGCATTTTTTTCTTCTTTAATTAATTATTATTATTATTATTATTATTATTATTTATTATTATTATTTTATTATTTTATTATTATTTTATGTTATTTATTTATTTTATATTTTATTATTATTATTATTATTTATTTACTTTATTTATTTATTTTTTATTTTTTTAAAATTTATTTATTTATTATTATTATTACAATTAATTATTTATTATTATTATTATTATTATTATTTATTATTTTATTTTATTTTTATTTTTTTTAATTTTTTTAAATTTTTTGTTTATTTATTTATTTTTGTTACAAGAAACTATGAATAATGGTTGTAAAGCCAAAGTTTTGCTTGAAATTTGGCTTAGAAATTGTTCATTCTTCATAGTCGATGCTCAAGGTCTATCCAGTGATATCATTACAACTTGGGATTCAAGCTTAATCGATTCATCAATTTCTTGTTTTCCTCACTATATCTCCGTCAACTTGGAGATTCATCAATTCAACTGAAAAAATATGAATTTTGAATGTATTTTGTTGTTACTCAAACTAGAGAATTTTTTGGGAAGCCATGGTAGCTTATGGAGCTCTAAACTCCAACCCTTGATTCTCGAGGATGACCTAAATCTCGCTGTGTCTATAAAAAAAATTATGGGTGCCTATCCTTGCAAAGACCCATTGGAGGATTTTTCTCTAATATTTTTTTAATATCTTGAATACAAATTTAACAAAATATTGCTTTAGAAGTATATAAATTTGCTCCAAAAATTTACACCATTAATTTGACAAATAATTTATGCAGATTGAACCATAAAATTAATGACATAATCTGGAAAATATAATATGCAATTGAATAATAAACAAGACAAACATGCAGAGAATATCAACCTTATTTTATTTAATATGGAAATATGTTGGTATAATAAACAAGAATATGAGAGAGGTGAAGGCCCCAAAATATCTACAACAATGCCGCATCATCAAAATTAATGACATAATCTGGAAAATATAATATGCAATTGAATAATAAACAAGACAAACATGCAGAGAATATCAACCTTATTTTATTTAATATGGAAATATGTTGGTATAATAAACAAGAATATGAGAGAGGTGAAGGCCCCAAAATATCTACAACAATGCCACATCATCCACTATGACAACTGATCTGATGAATACACCTATGAATTTTGGATGAACTCACCAAGAGAAGAGATGAATTCTTGACCACTCTCACTAAATCACCCAAGGGTTTCCATCTTGGAGCTACAAAAGCATACAACTAGGTTCTCCAAACCACACCAAAGACAAATACTCAAATCTAAGATGTCCCCAAATATCTCCACCTCCTCCTTTTAAAGGCTCAATAGAGATATCTCTAATATTCCGCAATATTTTATTTGATTATTCTAATATTATTTTAGAAGCTCCCCTTTTACTCCATTTAAGTGAATTTTAATTTTATTTTAATTCACTTAAGTCACTTTTGGCCTTTTTCCTTCAATTAATCCTTTTACCCTTCTTTTATTTAATTAAGTGACTAATTAAAGTCACTTTTAATCTAGGAAAATGGTAAATCATTCACCATAATTTATTTGGACATTGTAAGTCACTTTTCATCATCCCATCCCATAGATCTTCTCATTCTGGTTCTAAGAAGCTATTTATTTTGCAACAAAACATATATTTGAATTTATAAAATCACAGTTCAGATTGGAGGCCAGGACCTTTTACATGAGAGTTCGATCTCTACCTCTCCTTTTCCTTATTCCTATTACATCACTTTTCTTTCTTCTTGCCTTTCTGCCGATCTACATAATTATGCTTTGACTGTGTTTATAGGTCCTCTAGAAAACACTACCCAATAATACGTATTTGCAATTCATTTAAACTGAGGCTCGTAATCAAAATCAACTTCTTTATTGGAAAAATATCCTCTTACTATTGCACAACACTCTGTATCTACAACAAGAGATGCGTGAGGTCCCTGCTGACCATAAAAATCAACTACAGGCAGCACGCTGAACCACTAGGAGGAGACCGAGATCATCCCAAGTCAAGGAACGGGAAAGTTTCCCAAAAATTTCCGTTTAACCAACAAATTTCCTTGAGGCTGTGCTGCACCCACATTTTCCATTTCATCTGCTCTTTTATTGTGAGCTCTTAGAACATGGAATAGATCAATTTATTCAAATGTTTCCATGTAGTTAGCGATTCAACGTTAGAGAGAATCTCCAAAATGATCCAAATAGAGTTTTTCCTTGTTTAGTTGTTGAATGACCAAGATAGAGTCACCTATGACTGCCAATTTTTTAATTTCTCTTTCTCTGGCCACTCTCAGGCCTTGGAAGAGATCTAAAAAATCTACTTCATTATTTGTAGAGACCCTGAGCCCCCATGCATAATTTATTTCTTCATATTTATTTGGATAGATAAGAACCCCTCCTCCTCCTGCTTGTCCCAAATTTCCCTTCAATGCCCCATCAAAGAAAAATGCGAAGAAACTCTTTCCTTTCCTCCAATTTGATAAATCAATGTCATCCAACCACAACGTCTAGTTAGGACTGAAAATAGGTTTCCAGCATCGATCAACTTGAGGGGAAGGGATATATAATTTACACCAATTCCTCTTTGTTTCTGGAATGCATAGGAGATCAGCTGGATGAAATCCATTTGCTATAATTGCCTTTGAAACTAGCTATTTTGATTTGGTTGTTGTAATATTGAATTTGAACTCTTTATTTTGAAAATTTTACTGGTTACGAGCTATCCAGATTAGGCAGCAAGTGTATTTAGGGAGGGCACTCTAAAACCGAGCGATTGCTGTGTCTTTTTGACATTTCCACGATATTTTTTGAATCTAGCTTGTGAACATTGCTTCCCAAGACATTGGGCATGCGTCCATCTCTATTACTTTGCTGAATATTTCCTTCCAAACAGAGAGAGCATAATTGTAGCTCTTGAAAAGATGATCAATTGACTCTTCCCTCTCTTTACACAAAACACATATGGATGAACCTTGGATTTTTCTTTTCCTTAAGTTTTCTGCTTTGATAATTTTCCCCAGAACAAGCTCCCAACAAAACATGTTTACCTTGGGTAATCCATATGTGTTCCGAACATATTTCCACGGTCCCACATAGGATAAATTCCCTTGGTTGTGAAGCAACACATCATATCATTTTTTCACTGAGTATGAGAGGATAGTGGAGGTTCTCCAAGTTATTTCATCTACTAGTTTAGTGCTAATTGGAGGACATCCTTTTAGAGCTTGTTTCATCATATTACATTCAAACATAATATTTTCTGGAACAACTTGACAGACCCAATCTCTCCAATGTCCATTATCATCCGAGGTTGAAATATCAGCAATGTAAACTAGCTAATGAGCTTTCATCCAGTCTACCAATTCATTCATTTTGGGGTTTTGGTTCAAAAGTTCTTTCTTATGTAAATTATCTTTCCATAATTGGATCCTTTTCCCATTTCTAGCTTTCCATCCAAGATGATTAAGGATCGAGGGGGAAAATCCATTAAATAGCTTCCATATCTTTGAACCCTTCACATTCCAATTTTCATTTTCAGGTCTAAGGAGTTGACTTTTATGAAAGAACTTTCTAAGGAGGGAAAACTTCCACCATTCAAAGGAGGGAGAGATCAACCTCCAAACGATCTTGGCTCCCATTGCTATATTCTTTAGTTCATGATCCTTGACACCTAAGCCCCCACATATGATAGGGCGTCTCACTGTCTGCCAATTGACAAGATGAAATTTTGTTTCACTGGACTTGCCTCCTTGCCACATAAATTTTCTGAAGACCCTCCCAATTTTGGACAAAGCCCCTTTAGGAGCAAGAAATGCCATACCAGAATAGAGAGGAAGGGCATAAAGCACTGCTTTGATGAGAACAATACTCCCAACTACATCAATCCATTATGTTCCCCAGTTCAGAAATTTTTTATTTTATTTTCTGAATCACTTTTTCCCAATCATCACTGTGAGATGCTCCGGAAGATATTGGAAATCCAAGGTATTTAAAAGAGTTCCATTCGTTACAGACTGAGAAGGAAAGGTCCCTTGCAATTTTGGTCAAGATTTCTTCACTACTATTCCAACCATAAATGTGAGATTTATCCTTGTCAAGCTTCCCACTGGATAACTCATGATAATTACTCATCATCTTCTGGAATCAACTTGCAACTATTTTATATGCCCCACGCAATAACAATGTATCATCAACAAATAAAGTATGGTTTACATTTTTAACATTTCGAGTAATGCTCAACCCAACTAATTTACCCTCTAGCCTGGCCCTTCCCAAATTTCTACTGAAAGGTTATGCCAGGATGATGTATAATAAGGGTGACAAGGGGCAACCTTGCCTTAATCCTTTCATTGCTTTGAAAAATCCAACAGGTCTTCCATTTAACAGCGGGGATATCCAAGGGGAGTCTATACAGGTTGTAATCCAACGAATAACCTTCTCATTGAAGCCCATTTTCCTCATAGTTTTGAAAAGGAAAGAATGCCTCACTCTATCTAAGGCATTCACCATATCTAACTTTATTACCATTCCTGCTTCTCCCAATTCTTTTCTGGAATGTATAGCCTCATGTACTAAAATTATATTTTCCACTATTTGTCTCTTCTCCATGAAACCCCATTGATTTTCATACATAAAAAAGGGAAGAAATTTTTTGGTCCTGGAAAAAATAATTTTCGATATTATCTTATATAAAGAGTTGCATAAAGATATAGGATGAAATCTGGAAAAGCTTACCGGGTTTGATTCTTTTGGAATGAGAGCAAGGAAAGAGGAGTTTGTTCCCCCTCCTAATCTTTCCTTTGATCTATAATTATTAACCATGTGAAGAAGATCCTTTTTTATTAGACTCCACATTTCCTTGTAAAAACATATCGAGAACCCATAGGGACAGGGCGCTTTATCTGGAGCCATACCCAAAATTGCCTCAACCAACTCTTCTTCACTAACCTCTCTTACCAACTGGTGGTTTTCTTCATTCAAAAGGGAAGCTTCGATTGGATTCAAAAAATCAGCAACCAACTCCTCATCCAAAACTCCTTCTTCCTGGTACAATCTTCTGAAGTGGCTATAAGCTTCTTGCTTGATACCCCCCGCTCTAGAAATTTTCGCTTTTCCTTCCAGGGTAATTTCTTTAACCCTATTCTAGGCTTCTCTAAATTTCGCCATTATGTGGAAGTAAGTTGTGTTTTTATCTCCCTCCTTTAACCAAATACTTTGGGATTTTAATCTCCATGATTGTTCTTCCTTTCTTCCTCCAACAAATATTTATTTTGTAAGGGTCTATTATGCTTCTAAATTCTTCGGAGCAACCTCCTCTTTTTCCATTTGTCGCTAATGGACTTCTAATCTCTGTTGCAACTCCTATCTCTTCCATCTCGGGGGCTGATATTTTGTTTTTAGCCAATTCCTTAACTCCCTTTTTACAACTTTTAGTTTGTTTTCACATACAAAAGTGGGTTAGTCGGAAATTGGCCATTTATATGCCTGTTCGATCATCTCCAAAACCCCATATTCTTTCAGCAAATCCGGGTTAAATCTTAAAGGTATTGGTCCCAAATTCTCAACAGGGGATAAATTTATCCCGATTGGCTTATGGTCGACTCTCCTAGTGCAAGAATAGAAGTGTTGCATTCCATCCCTTTATTAAACAAGCCACTGTGGATCAAGATCCGGTCTATGTAGGCAACAATGCGACTATTTCCGCTGCACTTGTTTGACCAAGTAAACTTTCCAGTCTTCGGTGGAAAATCCACCAAATCCCACTCCAACATTAAATCTTCCATACTCTCTCGAAAGGGATCCCGAACATGGCATCCTCCTATTTTCTCTACTGCCTTTAAAATTATATTGAAGTCGCCTCCCAACACATAGTTTTCAGATCCAAAATTCTCCCTTATTCTTCCTAGGGAGTTCTAGAATTCCAATTTTTCTCCATTGATGACAAGCCCTTAAACGCATACCACTGGAGCTCTCTCTCCACTGCTTTTTTCCTCCAACAGAGATGCAATCCAGTTCAACGAGCTAAGACTGTCCCTTAGGATAAATTTTGTGTCATCCCAAAATAATCCCATTCCTCCTGATGCACCCTTTTGAATATAGTGCAATTCCAGAGCTGTTTTTCCAAATTTTTTTTTATAGATTCAATAGTTAACACAACCTCAAGTTTTGTTTCCTGCAACAAAAACAATGAAGTATTTACCTTTCCAATCATTTTGTTTTAAATCAAGGATTTTTTGAGGGCCTCCCATTCCTCGTAGGTTCCAAGATAGAACTATCATTTCAATGGGGGAGTTTTGATAGACCCTTCGCCTTCTTTTTTCCCTTCAGCACCTTTTGATGGTTTTGCCTTGAGGATTTCCCGAATCACTAATTGATTTTCCAACTTTTTATTTTTCTCAACCTCCCTATCTCTCACCGATTTATTTGGCGGTCTTCCTTGATGCTTTTTTATTGATTTTAGTTTCAATACTGATTCCTTAATCAACCAAACTCAATGAATGTGTTTTTGTGTGAGTTGTGACCCCTGCTGGGATGTTGGATTTGACTTCTTCCTTGATGCATGTCCAGATATTGTTTAAGATCTTGAGAAGTTATTTACTCACCATTTTGCTGACTTTTGTTTTCATCCTCCCCCATCTTATTTCCTTGGTTCTCACCTGGTTCAGGTACTTGATCATTTGTTTCAGGATCTAATTCCTCATTCCCTTCATGATTCTGAAGAAGTTTTCAGAATTTGTTGTCCCACTCCTTCCCTTACTACTGTGTTCCTTGATGATCCCTGATTTTTTCTTGTGCCCACCCTTCTTTTGAGTGTGCCATTGGTCCCCTTGCTCCTCCGATGCTTTTTTAGAAGGAGCATTTTTACAGTCCCTTGCAAAATGGCCGTATTCATGCCAGTAATGACATTTAAAGGGAATATGTTCATAGTCCAGTGACTGAAAATGTATCCAATCCACTAAAGTTAAGTTTATCTCTAATGGCAAGCCTTTTTCAAGGTCAAATTCCACACATATTCTTGCGCACGAGAACTATGATCCTTTTGGTTATGCTTGGTAGATGTATTTTACAACTCCGTTACCTATTGCTCCCATACATTCATCACTCCAACAAGACAAGGGGATCCTTGGCAATTTTACCCACCCAGGGGTAGTGGTTGGGGTATCTTCGTCTTAATTAAATTCCAATGTCCATTTGTTGAGATACATCCCCCTGTTTCCATATAAATAAGGACTATTTATGGAAATAATGGCTCTGTCTTCATTCTTTTTGAACAGGAAGGCAAAAAATCCATTACCCGCAACGTATAACTTGATATTTCCAGTCATAATTGATCTCCAAGTTTTTCCGATCCATGCCTCCATGGATTTTGTGGATGGCCACATCCCAACGAACTTCCCAATGAGGGCACGCTCTAAGAAGGCAATAGAGGTTCTCCTTTCTCCTGATGACAACTCCATCGTAGTGATGGCTTCATATTTCTTAGCAAACTTTGTGTTCAACTCTCTTTTCCGTGGGTGTTTTTTCCAAAGTTGTGACCTTAGCCTGGAAAGCAGCGAGCTCAACATCGATTTGGGGAGGAAGAGTGGGGGGACCCCCTCTTCAGTAGCCATGGTCGCCGACAGATCATGACCAGGCCAAAGCTGTAGTTTGCACAAGCGCTAGGTATTAAAAAAAAATCAACATGTGCTACCCCAATGATTATTCTGAAGAAAAGGGTTCCGGAAAGCTATTACACTAAGGTGTTCCATCAAATATTACTACCATAATGCCACCTTAAGTGTAACAAATTAAGTTAGGCTCAATAATAACCTCATTTTACGGAAATTATCAGAATGCAACATAACCAAAAGCAAGTTGTGCGGATGATGGAATACACCAAGATAACGTCGTCAGATACCATAAAATCCCTCAAAACCCCTCTAGGACCCTTGATGATGTACTCCTGCTCTTGTAGCTCGGCCATCACATATCCCGTAAATCCATCATGGTTGTACTATAGAGGAAATTGAAAATGGAGACATTACAAATCTTCCTGCACCAAGATTGGTTGCCCTCAAGAAATCCATATCTGACCACTGTAGAGGAAAATGTATATCGATACCAGTATCCCATAGAAACCATTGGTCACATGCCTCCATGTCATCCAATCATGCATGGATATGTTAATACCTGGATCCAAAACAAATATTTGGCTCACCCTGCTACCAATAGATCTGTCTAGATCCCAATGCCACCATGGCCAATCATCTTCGTCCATATCCCATGGCTCTGAGTTGATTTTGTCTTTGGATAAATATGTTTCCCCAACTCATCACTTTGGCATAGGCCAAGGTTATCCCCACAAAGCTGATGTTGGGCTAGTGTAACTGGATGGATGATGAAATGTCAGCCTACATCCAATTGCCAATTGGAAGATGTATTATCCCTCATAAGTAAAGGCTCATGTTATATTATTCCCCAAACTAAGAATGATGCCCTATCAATAGGATACCTACTCATGATCTCTCACCAGTCCATCATGTGGGAAAGATCAGATGCATGGGCACCTGTATATAGAACAAGTCCACTATGTTGCGTCGTTCTCATCTTATACAACTTTTCACAGTCAATCAATATGATCCATCTATTAAACCCTGCCCCTCTTCCCATAATGGACAAAAATGGGCAAACTGTGTTGCAAGCTCTGTCTATGTACTCTTAGAGAGGGCTAATGTCTGAAAGAACTCCAACTTTGTTGGCTACTTTTGCATATCTTTTCTCCTCATCAATGGTTGTTCCAAAAGGTGGTTGCTCATCCTCCTTCAGCACGGGCTCAACATGAGCCACTAAATGAATCTCCAAAAATTCTTCATTGTGCATATCATCCTCTTGATCTAACTCATGCTCCACTATGTGCTCTCCATGCTAAATCATCAATCAATCATCTCGAAAGTCTCTATTCGGGGTATGTGTTATATTCTTTCCACAAATAGCTTCAAGCATAGACCCAAGGATGGGGGTGGACCCAAGGATGGTGGGAAAACCTACCCATGGTTTTTCGCATGGTTTTCGTGCATGGTTTTTGGCATGATGGTTTTTTTCCCATGGTATTTTGTAAATCCGGTTAATGGAACTACAATTATGTTCTAATCTAAGATTAATGGATTGGGGTTTATGAATGTTTCGACATGTATATATATGTGTATTGTAACATTGAAAGGAATATAGTGGAAAATCAATATGGTTTTCTCGGTTTGGGTTCCAGGAGAAAATATCTATGTATATTTTATGTTCTCCCCATTATATATTTATCCGTTTTAAGAATATGGTTGTAGGTAATTTATGTATAAATTTTAAACCTACAGTATCCTCCTCGGTCTTCTTCCCTCATGGGGACAATCTCTTTCTCATCCTACTCTTCCATCAAACATGGATGCATATTTGGGTTGTTCTTAGCAACTCCACATGACCGCTCATGCTCCTCAGATTTATCCTCGTAAAAACCCAAGGGCTCAACTATAAAAGAAGAATCCTCCTTCACGATGTTGCCAAGACATGATGCAACTATAAGTTTGACACCTTCACAAGGATACTCTAAGAACTTGTGTTGTAGTAGGGAAAGCATGGTTGGTTTTAGAGCCCAACATAGCTTCTTCCCCTATGTCTAACTCACCTTGGGAAGGCTTGAGTCTAATTATTATATTTTGAGAGGGGATTTCATTGTAGCCCTCATGTCTTTCAGAGATGTCCCAAGTGAAAATATTTTGTGTTTGATTTTTGGCCCCTTTTAAAAATCCTTCGGTTTCTCTTGTTGAAGAATGGCATGGACCCCTCTAGATAAAGGCCTGCTATTCTACTTGGGTTTTTGGTCCAACGATGCATGGCGGTTCAAGGAACTAACTTCTGTGTTGTTTCATCTTTTCAAGAGTATTATGGGTTTCTCCATAGTCTAGCCCAATGATGATAAGTACATCAAGTCGACTCATACAATACTTTGACAACAAAAGTACAAAATAATATGACCAAACCTATCACATACACCTTGTCTTACTCCTAACAACCAAACAAGTGGCACACAAGATATACTTCACTTTCCTTACCAACCAATAGTCAATACATGGTAAGATATAAGACATGGAAACCCGTTTTATTCACTATTACAGGGCTTTGACAGATCTATGACAATATAAGGCTATACATACATTAAATCTACAACCATATGTACTTTATACTTAATAGACAACTTCATCAACACTCTAGCAACAACATACTCTCTAACTCTTTCACACAACCATAAATAGCAAGAATCTAGCCAACAACACATTAAATCAAGACTTAAACCCAAGTCTCTAGTATTTGAGCCCCTGCATAAAAAATTTCCGTCAATGTTCTCAATCTCTGATGCTTACAAGCCTTTCTAATGTTGTGATGTACCACTGCTTAGAAATTTTAGAACTGTCTTTAACAAGTTCCTTTAAACAAATTAAGAGCATTAATTTATGGATAGAATAAGATAGTACTCAAGGGAACAAATAGAAATTTCTTTGACACATTATGTAAAACAATTAGCAAGCAACAACGAATAAACATTACTTGAGCAATGAACTTGGAATTTTGAACTCCTTTGCTACAACCAATTCGTCATGGGAAATGTAGAGTAACTGGACCCTCTGAAAGAAACCCAATCAACCTCCCTTTTTTGCCGTGGACTCAATTAACTGTAAAATATGGAATGACTCAATACATTGGGCAATAGACTGGACCCTCCTGTAGCAAATTGTTGGGCTTGTTTACACAAGAAATTTAGCCGCTCAAGTTGGAGTAAAAGTTAAGCCACAGCCATGATGCAAGTTTCAAAATAAGCAACTTGGTTCCCAAGAACTCGACGCTCAGGAAGAGAACGGTCACCAAAGTGAATTCAACCTCCTTTAGACACGTACTTCAGTACTATTTGACCTTTCTAATTGGTAATAGATCTGGCCTTGGAAGAGTTCCAGTCCTTCAAAATAATGTGAGCACCATAAGAAACAACCCAACTACCAAAGATCAATGCAGCCTCCAAGGAGAGTGGTATGGAAATATAAATTGACCTTTATGCTTGGAACATGCACAACTGATAAAGAAACCAAAATTGGTTGTTTGATAATTCTCTTGGGTGCACAGAGAACAATTCGACCTCTTCACTCATAAAGCTAATATAACACTTTCCTTTTGTTTTCTACCTGGACTATGTACTCGACCCATTGGAACAAGCTTAGATATGGAAACCACTATAAGTAATTGATATGTGGCTCTCTTTTTTGATGGAATACAACCTGCTTGAAGAGATTACCCTTTAGCTCTAAACTTAGGAAACTCAGTAAAATTAGTAGACGAATCGACCCTCACTCTATCATAAAAAACCTCTAAAAATTAGTGCCACGAACTCCAGGCGGATATGTCTCAAAAACCAGTCAGCCTCTTGGAGATTAAATTCAACCTCTTCTTGATGACAATTAAAAAAAAATAGTGAAAATTAACGTCCTCTTTAGAAAATGAAACTCTGAAAATAAAATAATGGGGTGGAAACCAAAGCAAAGAACAACTCGTTCCTCGAGATCACTAATTTAGACTCTGAAAACTCTCCCACAAATTAGCTCCCAATTCTGGAAATGTAGCTCAATTTCCTTTTTCAGTTTGAGTGACTTGGCCACTGATTGGTGTAGTAAAACAACATAGCTCCAAACAAATGTACTCCGTCCTCTAGATTTGGAGCAGAATTCGAGCCTAGAATTAATAGATAATTCGACCCTTGGACTTGTGTAACTCATCTTGGGATCTCTTGGCACCATAAAATTTATATAAATGCAAACACAAATGCCTCGCTTAATTCTAAGTGAAGGGATGCAATTTAAAAATTCGACCCTCAACTTAGATAATTCGGTCATCAACACCTGTAACAATAAATATTGAATAACCCACTAGTAATCGATGAAGTATCGCCTTTGAGTTTTAAATTTAATACGACCTCTCTAAATATAGATAATAATCCACTCCATAATCTTCACAAAATGTAAACGTCAACTCCCTTTCTAAAAAAATTCTTGTGCAACATAAAACAGTTACCCGATGGATTTGGGTTTCTTCAAGGATCACTTGCAAAACCATAATATATATATATATATATATATATTTACAATATTGAGCTAATTAGGGTGGCTATAGAGAATCCCCAGAATTTCCAATATTCTAGCTAGGGTGATTATGGAGGATTACTGAATACTAGTTTCTCTTAAACCCTTCATCTTTTCCGAAGTTGATTTGCAATAAATCTTGAGGTTGGCAGGATGCAAAACTCTGATACCACTGTAATATCTTGAATACAAATTTAGCAAAAGATTGCTTCAAAAAATATATAAATTTGCTCCAAAAATTTACACTGTCAATTTGATAATTAATTTACACATATTAAACCATAAAATTAATGGAAAAAATTGGAAAATCTAATCTACAATTGAAGAATAAAAAAGACAACACATGCAGAGAATCTCAATCTTAATTTATTTAATATGGAAATATGTTGGTATAAGAAATAGGAATATGGTTGAGGTGAATGCCCCCAAAAGATATACAACAATGCTACATCGATCACTATAACAATTGATCTGATGAATGCACCTACGAATTCTAGATGAATTCACCAAGGGAAGATATGGGTTCTTGCCCACTCTCACTAAATCACTCGTGGGTTTCCATCCTGGGGCTACAGAAGCAAAGAACTAGGTTATCCAAACCACACCAAAGACAAATACTCAAATCCAAGATGTCCCCAAATGATATCCTCCTCCTCCTTTTATATAATCAATAGATAGATCTCAAATCTTCTAGAAATATTTTATTTGATTATTTTAATATTATTATAGAGACTCCCCCTTGACTCCATCTAAGTGGCTTCTAATTTTATTTTATTTCACTTAAGTCACTTTTTGTATTTTTCTTTCAATTAGTCATTTTCCTCTTCTTTTATTTAATTACGTGACTAGTTAAAGTCACTTTTAATTTAGAAGAATGGTAAATCAGTCATTATAATTTATTTGGCCGCTGGAAGTCACTTCTCATCATTCCATATTGTATATATTCTCGTTTTGGTTCCGGCGAGCTATTACACAGACGCCTTCCATAAAATATTCCTTGAGGAATGCAACCTTAAGCATAATTAATTAAGTCAGGCTCAATAATAACCCCATTTTATGGAAGTTATCAGAAAGCAACAAACCAAAAGAAATTTGTGTAGATGTTGGAACGCCATTTGAACGCAGATACCATAAAATCCCTCAAAACCCCTTCGAGACCCTTGATGAGGTACTCTTGCTTTTGTGGCTTGGCCATCACATATCATGGAAATTCATCATGGTTGTACTATGCAGGAAATTAAAAATGGAGACATTACATTTTTTCATTCAAATAAAATGATTGATTTTGAACCCATTAAAATGGTCCCCACCTGGAAAAACCTCAGAATCGATGATAGTTATATCTCCAAGCATTTAGATTGGTTCCTCATATCCAATTCTCTTTTTCCCCCATATCTAGGATCAAAATCATGGGTGGATTCAAGACGCATTTCATACCATTGTCCCATTGTCTTAGAGATTGCCCAAGATGAAAGAAAACCTCCTACCTCATTCCAATTCAATCATGTTTGGCTTAAGGAAGATAATTATACGAATTTGGTCGACGATTCTTTCTCCCTTATTAATTTGGAATGATCAAAGATCAAATATGAAACAATTTTGAGAGAATTTAAAACTCATCAAAAATAAGTAAAAATCCCAGGGCAAGGAATGCATTTTTATATTGAATGTTGAGTTGAAGGATTTGGAAAAAAAAAAATCACGACCTCTACAATTTGGATGATTCTGGTTCCCTTTTTGAGGAAAACAATGAATTTTTACACTCTTTGGAGTGAATAAAAAGAGAGCTTTTATCTAAATAAGAGGAATCTTGGAGACTTAAAAGTTGTATGATCTAGATCAGGGAAGGGGATAACAACATAATGTTTTTCCAAAATTACGCAAATTATAGAAAATATGTCAACATTATTTGGTTTGTTAAGTACCATAAAGGTTCCTTTCACTCTTTTCTAGACATTGCACATTTCAGATCTCAAAAATTAAAATCCCTTTTATCCCAACCCGAGGTGTGTCCAATTTAGGAAACCTTGGATACTTTATCCATGTTCCCTCGATTGATTTCAAATGAAATGGATGAGTCCCTGTTGGTTGAAGTTTTGGATGAGGAGATTTTTGGAGATATTTTTGGCATGTAGAAAAGATAGAGCACTGGTCTATATGGGATGATAATAGGATTTTTCATAGGTTTTTATGATCTTATTAGATCCGATCTCTTAAGAGTAGTTTGGGATTTTGAAGCTTCAGGGAAGGTTTTAGGTTCTCTTAACTTGACCTTCATAACACAAATCTAAAATTTCACAGATGTAGTTTCATCTGATCATTTCTGGTTTATCTGTTGTTGTAATATGATCTATAGACTGATTAAAAAAATCATATCCACTAGATTGATGCTAGTTCTTAGTGATAATCTATGGAGAACAATTAGGATCTATCTAGAATAGATAAATTGACAATGCAATCTCTTTGGCCCAGGATACCCTTCACTCTATTAAATTTAGGAATCCAATGCGAATACTATCAAAATTGACCTTTCAAAAGCATACTACAAGGTCAACTGGATATTTTTGCGATTAATGTTGATTCAACTAGCCATGAATCTAGGGTACGTGAATTGGATAATGGGAATCTAGTCGGAAAACTTAGTATTAGTTATTAATGGATGACCTTCTCCCTTTTTAAGTGCTTATAGGGGGTTTTGTCAAATATCCCTCTTTCTCCTATCCTATTTTTTTGGTGGCAAAGTATTGAGTAAATTGATACACGATGCAATAGGAAAAGGAGAGCTCGAAGGGGTAAACATAACACAATTTTCAACCATTTATCATCTTATGTTCATGGATGATTTCTTTTTGTTCATTTCAGGCAACAATTTAGACTTCCAAACTTTGAATTGCATTCTAGCTAAGTTTGCTTTAGACATTGGTATGGTCATTAATATACAATAACCATGTAATATCCTTCACAATCTTCAGGACAGTTCCCCCTAATGCATACATGATTTGTTCCAATTATATATCAAGTTCATAAATGAAGGAGTTAAGTACTTGGGTTTTATGATGAAAGAAAATGGCTATAAATTTGAAGATTGGATTTGTTTATTTAAGAAGGTGGAAAAATGTAATTTGGTCTAGACCAATACACTTCTTTCCAGGGGAGGTCGCCTAATATTGGTGAAATCAGTTCTTGAGAGTATATTAGTTTATTGGACCTCCATTGTTTTGGTCCCTAAAGGGATTATAATAAAAAATTAGAAACTAAGTTTTTATGTTTCTTTGGTTTGGAAAAGAAAAATCTAAGGGTTGTCGTCTTGTTTCCTAGTCGTCTTTTGCTATGCCAAAATCTTTGGGTGGATGTGGACTGAAAAATATATATGCTTTTAGTCAGGCCCTTGCTGCTCCTAGGTTTTTGCATTTCTCCAACAACATTTATTTTTGGGGGCATGCTCTGAAATCAAAATATATTGAGGAAAATTAAATTTTGGATTGATTTGTTGTTCCTTGCAAGAAATGCAACAATGCATCCATTTCCTCGTGGGCCTTAACAAAATATTTTCCCTTTGTTGGGGAGTGGGTGGTGTGGATGATATGGGATGGAAGAAGCATAAGGGTTAGGGCAGACCCTTGGTCTAGAGCGGGTGTAGAATTCAAATTGTCACAAAATTATATCCATCTCGTAAGAGAAGTCAATATATATGTTCTTGCTAGAGCAAAATTATAGTATGATATTGCTTTGGGTAGTCAAGCTTAGAAGTCGACTTCATATCTTTCCCTCCCTAAACCCAAAGCTTCCAAGTGGTCATCTCACATAATGTAGTTGGTCTCTTCACTTATTTGACTACTATATGATGAATCAAATTGTTTTTTTTTTTTTTTTGTCTCAGGACTCTTCCTTGAGCAATTACTCTATGAAGCTTTGCTATAAGGCATATGTTGAATCCCTCCCCATGCATGATCATTAATTGCAGCGATGTTTCATATGGAAACAAAATAGTCCTTTGAAGCGCAAATTATCTTTGTGGCCAACTTTAAAAAATAAGCTATTAACGTGGGATAATCTCATAAAATGGGGTTGTAATGGTATAAATCGATGCGCCTTATGCCACATGGAATCTAAATCCATTTCTCATCTCTTTATTTCTTGTTAAGATGCATAAAAGGCACAAAGTGTCCTACACGTTGTTTTCTCCCCTTCAACTGCTCATTGGGGTAAAATAAATTTAGAAGAATGTGTCTAGGAACAAGTAATAGATTCATTGATTCAATGCTATCCAACTTTTCCATCTATTTTCATTTATAACAGATGATTGGCTCGCAATCAAGCTACTTTCTAGGAAAAACTAATTCCTCCCGAAGTTACAAACGAGATTATTGAAAAACTTTGTAAATAATTTCACTTACAACCAAAGAGAAAGAAATCTCATGTTTCTATCATGTTGGAGCTGGACAAGTAGATTCCTTGGAGGTTCTTTAATGATGCAAGCTAGGGCAATCCTTTGCAGTGTGGAGTAGGAGTTATTTTATTTCTTAACCAACACCATCATTATCTTTTGTGATATGCTCTTGGGAGGGGAACTAACACAAAGGCATAATTCACTACACTCTAGAATTTTCTATATACAGCTAGACATCTTAGAGTTAAAATAATACAAGTTGTTGGAGACTCCAAGCTTGTGATTCACTAGGCTAATAAATAAGTAGATGTTAATATTGCAAGTATAAATCAAATCCTCAAAGAGATATTTTTAGAAATGGATTTTTTTGAATGTACATCTTTTTCTCACATATATAAAGAACTCGACCAACAAACAAAATAGTTATCGAAGCAGGCTCTTCAGATCCTTGCAAGTTCTTTTGGATAGTATGAACTTTGGGATGATCAAGAAATAAATGGAATGCAATGGAATCCCATTTTTAAACTTGGCAGCAAACGCTTTTTTGTTTTTACTCTTGAAATTTTATATGATCTTGTACTAGGATAATCTATGTTTTTTTTTGGACAATTTACATTTTTTAATTTTAAATATGTTTTCCTAGAAAGCTAGATTAGTTTTTGTGGACAACAAAACATATACTTCTCTTTTAAATATAATTGTTTTTTTATAGAAACAAAATAATGGTTACAAATATGAATTATTACTTTAATTTCTATGGTAAAATGGATCATAATTTATAATTAGTATTTATATTTTATATCTATAATTTATTTATAATTATATTGAATATTTTTTTATATGTTTATTACTTATATGTTTCGAAATATCAATGTTTTATTTAGGTAATGTGTAACCTGAGATGATTGACGCGCTTAACCTATGGCTTGAGTAGCTGCGACTGAGGGGCATCTAAGCCATCAAAATCACTCAGGGATTGCACTGATCCTGGGCCACACTAGCCCTCAGCATGATTGGATTTTTTTCCTGTGAGGTACCGTTAAAATTTTCACCACAAAGTTCCTTAACAGAAGACCCTGTCACCTTTTATTCTATGCCCCATTGGCTGTTTTGAAATATCATTATTATCAATCATTGCCATTTAAATTTATTTTAATCTGATATGTATATTGTGATTTTTCCCTTGAAAAAATCGTTTGCAATGTTATTAATAAAAACAAAATTACAATATAAAAAAATGAATTGTTAATTGATTATAGCTTTAGTGGTTGGGCAAAATAGTTGTTATAATCCCCACCTAGGTTCAAGTATCATGAGTTGACATGTTTATGCTCTGGAATAGAGTAACTTGTTGTGCTCTTAAGTGAGTCTATACTAAGGGATGACCCAATACAAACAAAATATCTCTTGCCTTCAGGCTGGGAAGGAGGCTAACTCTCTTCCCTGGGCGGTACCTAATGACCAAAATATTCATCTATGGAAAAAATAACAAATTGAATTAAATTATTTTTACTATTTTTCTAATTGAGCTCATCCCATATTTTATTATTGTTTTCTTTATTTAAGGGAGAAGGTAATGGTTTTTACATTAATAAAAGCTATAATTGGGGCTAGAACCCTTACATAGGTTCTCTGATACAAAATTTCCGAGTTCATTAGTCCACTCAAAATGCTTGCTACCTCTAGGGTTGCAAATCATTTTTATACTAAATACATGACCACTGAAAACTCTATAGAAGTACCCAATTATATAGAAAATTTTACATAATAACATAGGAAAATAGGAAAAATATATACATCAAACTCCACCTAACAACTCAAACCATGAACCTCAGCAACAACCATGACCAAAAACATAAGAACCCCTCGAGCGACGAGTTTTATTTCTTTATGTAATGAAACTAGTTCCAACTCCTTCCAAATCTTGTTGCACATTACCAGACCTAGAAACCTCCAAAGCAAACAAGCGAGCACACATAAAACTAAGCTTCTCAAGCAAAAATTTCAGATATTTCTCCATATCTGTGTGATGCATTGAAAATTTTACCTCCAAAAAGAGCTGAAAGGGACACTTATGCCTTTCAAAAATATCCTCCAATTTTTGAATATATGCCAAGAGTGCTTGATCCACATCCAGAAGCCCGTTGAGCAACAAACTAGCATTAATCTTCTCTCTAGAGAAGCCAAATCATCCACCATTACTAAACAGAGACCCAACACCCACCAAATTAGCACTATGTTAAGAAATTTCCCCACTTTAAGAATTGGATGGAATGAAGGTACTTGAATATATTGATATGTCGAGAGATTCAATATATAGATAAGACTAGGGCCTTGCCACGATCCAACCTGCAAAAAATTTCCAGAGCCATTGCCAAAGCCTCAAAAGGAAAAAGAATTGATGTCTCAAGGACATTACACGACAATTGATTTAATTTAATTCCTTTGCTCAATAAAGTAGACTCCATTAACGAGGAGATCCCCAACAAATCCCATTGAGAGTGAATTAGATAGGTAAGATGTACGAAGCTAGAGATGAATAACAATACATGCCACTTATAGATCATGTTGAGACACAAGGAAGGAGCCTTGAGGATCCATTTCCAGAAAAGGAAAGGACGTTAGATCCCAAGGCCCTTCCACTTCTGGAAATGGGAAATGTTGAAGGAAGCCAACCTCACTCAATTCAAAAATGATTTTCTCTGATGACCGATTTGATTGAGGAATTATTTCTCCTTGGGTTTCCAAATTTGGTTAAGGAGTGGGGAAAATAAAAAGACTAAGAACCACTCCCAATCTATCCTGAATGCATCTTAAAAAACCAATCATATCTAGGGGGTCAGGAAATTGCTAAGTCTGTGATCCAATTTCATTCTACCTTAACCCAATGTGAAACTTTTTTTATCCAAAACATCCGCAACAGAGTTCAACTGCCTGTACACGTGAAAAATATCTTGTTGCTCAAACTGAGAGGCAGAGATGACGATCCTATAATTCAAGGGAGAATAATCTGGGCATATCACCTTCTTAGCCTTGGTCATTTGTCATATGACTAACATTCAATCTCCAAAATCTAATAGGATAGGTATCTTCTTTTCAATAGCTATTTCTAATCCTTTCCATAGAGCGAGATACTCAACTTGATTATTGGTCACTGGGGCAAGTCCCCATGCATATTGCGATACAATTTTTTATTTTTTATTTTTATTTATTTATTATTATTATTATTTTTTTCTTATGCTGAGGCTAAATAGGACCCTCCCGCTCCTACCTCTTCATTATGTTTTGTTATTATTTCTTTTTAATTTAACACATTATTTTATGCGTCATTGCAACATCTCCACTATACTAGGTTGTAGAGTGCCTCTCGGTGCAATGAGATGATTTTTAAAGTGAACATGATTTTTTTGTTTTTATTTGGAATAGGTGATATGCCAATATTGGAATACCATGTTATTTTAATTATATTTTTGAATATATAAATGGTTTTAAAAACATTTAAAACTTACATTTGAAATAGGGTAGAATGGAAGGAGCTATTGAAACCCTTGCAGTGGCTAGGGTTTCGCCCTATATTTCCAATATTTTCTTTGTTTGCATGGATTTTCTTTAGATCTCTCATGCATATTGTTAGCTAATCCCTGTGATTTAGTGAAAAAGACAATTTATTTTGCAGGTAAGGTTGTCGGTTAAGCTAGCTCTTCTTAAGTTTTTTACAACTCTATGTTGAAATTTGGTTCAAGTCTTCCAGTGGTTCAAGAAATTTTTGTTGAAATTATGGCTAATGATTTTTACTTGATGTCAACCTCATGGTTCTGTTACACATTATTGTAACATTATGTCACAATATGACTGAGTGCAGAACTGATGTGCCTAGCTAGATCTTGGATGGAGAATGCACTTAATGATTGTATTTGTGTTTCAAGAGTCCTTATGGTTACATAGGAGATATAGTGGTTTGTTGAAGTGTTGTAGGTAATATGAATGTTTGTACAGGTTATGCAAAGGATGAGGAAGAGTTTTGGCATCTTAGTCACATGTTGGATTTGAAATGGATTGAAGAATTTTAAGTTTACAAAATATACATTACTCTTGCGTGGAAAAGTCGTGTACATACGTTACTTTTCTTTAGTGATGTATACATCCTGAAAGTGAAATTCCTGATTTGTGTACACACATGAAATACCATGATCATTTTCCATGGTATTTTCCCAAGGTTTTGAGTCAACAACGTCTATTTGATTTTGTCAACTATTCCCATCAGCAAATCCAAGGGATTTTCCTGTGGTATTTGCAAGGAAAATAAGTTATAACAAGAGAAGGATATCAAGCAGTTGTGTGTGTATTCGATGGGTTGTTCATTTGGGATCTAATCTAGAACAAGTATGCACCAAAGTGCAAGGAGGAGGCTCATATTTGAGATATTTGAAGACGTGTTGAAAGCTAATGAATATGCTTGTTTGATTTGATTGTTGCAATTGTATTGGAGGGAAAATACATTGGCTTATTAATGTTAAGCAAGGGTTAACGATATTGATGACTTATCATATTATTGAGAAGAGAGTATGTTGTTTGGATATATTTGAAAATGTATGCAGAGAGGAGAGTGTTGATTTGATAATATATGCAAGAACTTGTGAAACAAAGCAGTAGGCATAATGTTGTGTTTGACATGGTTTATGTTTGCAGAGTGGATTTAATAGAAAACATGTTTTTTGTTGAGATTCAACAAGAATTTTTTTTGGCACCCATGATCCTAGTGAAAATTAAGCACCTACACTAGGGTGGGGCCCACAGGCTATTTTTAGGTGCATGCCTATTTTTATTATCCCTTAATTTAGATGGACATTAAACTATAATCTATTCTCAACATGGACTTGAAAATAGTTAACTAAAGTGGAAAATCAGTTAGCTAAGTGAATTTCGAGTTAGAGGTTGGTTGGTGGGACATGCATAGTAATTCTAGTTGTAACTGAGTTGGAAGTGCAATGGTGCATGAGTTTTTGCAAGTTGTAAATAGTTTAACTCAATTGTGCTAGTTGTAGCTGAAGATACAGTAGTGAGAGATCAAGTGAATTAATTATAAATTAATTCACATGTAGTGATCTCACATGCAACTGAAGATTTACTATTATTAACTGCATGAATGTCAGATCCAGTGGATGTTGAATATTGCAACAAGAAACAGTGAAGGAGGCATGCTGAAACATCTTTCCTGATCCTAGTTGGAAAGTGATCACCTTCACTAAGAGGGCCCGCATGCTATTTTTGGCGCAAAGTCTATTTTTAGACATATGGATCATGGTCTATGAGTTGCAGGATGCTATTTATGGATGATTGGTCGAGTTGGTAAAAATAGATGGACCTCTATTTTTAGACATTGGGCAGTTTCTATTTTTAGACCTGAGCTAATTATAGAATAAAGAAATATTATTAAATTTAATAATATTTAGACTTATAAACATTACTGCAGTCTGAGCACTTCGCTTGATACTGGATGTGGCAATATGCAGCCGATGTGAAGGAAATACGTTTTTCCTAAGGGTTAGTTGAGCTATTGCATGGTTGAATTTAGTTAGAACCTTGGCAACAGTTTGGTGGAGCTGATGAGACAACAGAGAGCAGGTCTGTTGAATTAATGACCAGTTTATTTAGTCTAACCGGATGGGTCACACTAGTGAGAGTGGTGTGAATTAATTATTAATTAATTCACTAATTATTAACTCATAAATCAACTAAAGAATACATCAGTTAACTGCAGTACATGGACAGTTTCAGTGGAGACCAGTGAAGAGGTAGGTGAAAGAGCAAGTGTGACTATCAGTTATGACTATACTGGTGCATGAGATTTGCACACACATTGATGGAGATTTCCAATGAGGATTGCACAGTTGAAGCTAGTGGGATTCGAACTTGGATCTCATTCATTACTCACTTGGATTGCGCAGTAGAGGCAGGTAGACTTGTGGAGGAGATTTGAACCCATGACTTGTTCAAATCTCATATAGTTTGTGTGTAGCTTTTGGAGATAGTACTGAGTACTTGTGAGGAGTATTGTGCTATGTATTGTTACATGTTCTCCATCATTATATTATACAGATAGTTGGGGGTTTTTAGCTATTGCTTTCCCCATTACATCCTGTGTTGATATGTGTGTTTGATTATTGTGTTTATGTGCGCATGCGACTGTTTCTATTTCCGCATATTGATGATCAATTGTAGAAGAGGTTATGTATTATGCATGAAGCTTAAATAGTGTGTAATCAGATAATCTTAACAATTCAGCAATGATCCAGCCTCATACAAAGAATGAGGGATGTTGATCATCGGATCCACTAAAAGGATTACATAATTATTTCGTAGGCCGCAGTCCGTAACGTGTCAGTAGCCTTCGGATCCATCCTTTCTTTGAAAGATGATATATCCAAAGAATGCCCTTACATTCGATCTCTGCAAGAGACAAATAATTTGTTCCTCACGCATCCGAAGATACCGAGCTTGAGCTTGAATCCATTTGCAGCATAATCTGAATCTAAATCTCCTTCAAATTTGCTTTCTTGGTGTCAAAGTCAAAATGTCTTATCAAGGATTGCGATTGGAGTATGCTCTTGAAGACAGCTCGAATTATATTGCATGGAGAGATAGGATGGAGGCGGTGTTAGATGAAAATGGGCTGAAGGAGTTCATAGATGCTGAAGTCCCAAAGCCTACTGATGCTGCTCAAGTTGAGGCTTGGCAAAAGAAGACAGCAAAATGTCGAAGGATTCTGTTGGAGGGCGTGAAGGATCACATTGTATCCAGCCTGCATGGAAAATCTTCTCCATACTTGATGTGGAAAGCGTTGACAGATTTATTCCAAAGCAAGAGCGACCAGAGGAAGTTGGCGCTCAAGGATAAACTCAGACACATAAAAATGGAGAAAGGCGACAGTATGCCCAAGTACCTCACGAAGTTCATCCAATGCAGGGATGAGCTGGGAAGTGTGGGGGTGACTGTAGATGATGAGGACTTGGTGAGCTTGGCTCTCCTTGGTCTTCCGAAGAGTTGGAATTCCTATCAGGATTCTGTCAATGGTCGGGAGAAATTGCCAGGATGGGAGCGACTTTGGTCGGATCTTGTGCAAGAGGAGATAAGGCGGAGTACCAGGGATGGATCTTCATCAAAGGCATCTGATGAAGAGGATTGCGCTTTGGCTGCCAAAGCAAGGAAGGGGAAGGGCAAGAAGAATGCTTCTCAATCCGGTGTGGATGGTAAAGAGCGTGACATGTCCAAAGTGAAGTGTTTTCACTGTCACGAGCATGGGCATTATGCCACAAATTGTCCACAGAAGAAGAAGAACAAGCAGGCTGTTGGAGCTACAGCTGGTGAGGCTCTTGCCTCGCAATTTGAGCTAGACTTCTCATTGATCGCATGCATGGTGTCTAGTGCATTGGGATCGGGGTGGTATTTTGATAGTGGCGTTCCTTTCATACCCGGAGATGTGAATCTTTTCAGGACTTGGTGGAGAAAAGATCTAAATTGCATGTTGGAGTTGGGTGACAATGACCTATACAATGCGACTGTGGACCGTACCATAACCTTTCAGAGGGAGTTAGGTAAACTCATTCTTTTACAAGATGCAGTGAATGTTCCAGGTTTAAAGAAGAATTTGATCTCAGTCGCAATGTTAGAGGATAAAGGGTATGAAGTTTTCTTCAGGGAAGGAAAATTTTTCCTTCAGCACAAGGCAACAGGACAAGTCAAGAAGGTTGGGATTCGAGCAAAGAATCTCTACAAACTTGAAGTAGATGGGATGTCTACGGATCTTCCTACTGTTGGGAAGTGCAAGAAAGACATGCAATTGGAGCTTGAGAGGGAGCAAGATTTACATGCAAGTAAGAGTGAACCTTGGGATGTGGAGCAGCCACAAGATGAGGATCATGGAGTGGGAGCAACCACTCATGCAGATAAATTTCATGCCAGAAGGGCATAGGAAGTGCATGCAGCTATACCACGAGTTGAGAGGTGGGGCGACATGCAATGATTAATCCAGATATTTTCAAGTGTGATTCATGAGATGGTGTGGATCTCATAGAATTGAAATCACATGAAAAGTCTAAGGAAGACACACAAAGAGCAATGATCGCTTGATCGAGCAGCAAGATCAAAGTGACAGTGTCAGATACTGGAGCGCGAATCAAAGTTGAAAGCAAGTGCAGAGTGCATGGGTGCAAGAGTTCAACAGCGCAGTGGTTCCTAATGACATGTGCAGTTGGCCAAGCAGAAGTCGAAGACTTTGATGATAGATGCTAGATGCATCAAGACTGATTGAGTTGTTTGGAGCTTATTCAAGCCAGAGAGTTGCGAAGAGTTAGAAAACTTGAGTCATATTTAAGGCCATCAAGGTCATAGGCGATTGCATGGAGTTGCTGAAGTCGATGCAAAGACAAATTCTTTCTATTGAGAGGGAGGCGAATATTGCAACAAGAAACAAAGTGAAGGAGGCATCCTCAAACACTCTTCGTCCTCGCTGAAAGTGATCACCTTCACTAAGTGGGCCTGCAGGCTATTTTTCGCGCAAAGTCTATTTTTAGACTATGTCTATTTTTAGACATATGGATCATGGTCTATGAGTTGCAGGATGCTATTTATGGATGATTTGTCGAGTTGGTAAAAATAGATGGACCTCTATTTTTAGACATTGGGCGGTTTCTATTTTTAGACTGCCGGGCTAAAAATAGAACAGTCAAATATTATTAACCCTTAATAATATTTAGACTATAAACAATATCTTTTCCTCTTGGAGCACTTCAGTTTGATGCTTGGATGTGGCACATGCAGCTGACAGAAGGAAATACACTTTTCCTAAGGGTTAGTTGAGCTATTACATGGTTGACTTCAGTTAGAACTCATGTGGCAGAGTTTGGTGGAGTTGATGAGACAGTTGGTGGAGTTGTGTTCGGTTTAACTTAGTTGAACTAGTTGTATTTAGTCTAAATGACAAATACACTAGTGATGAGTGGTGTGAATTAATTATTAATTAATTCACTAATTATTAACTCATAAATCAACTAAAGAACACATCAGTTAACTGCAATGCATGGATAGTTCAGTGGAGACCAGTGTTAGAGGTGGGTGAAAGGGTGAGTCTACTATCAGTTGTGACTATTGGCTGTGCATGAGATTTGCACACACATTGATGGAGATTTCCAATGAGGATTGCACAGTTGGAGCTAGTGGGATTCGAACTTTGATCTCATCATTAATCAACTTGGATTGCGCAGTAGAGGCAGGCAGACTTGTGGAGGAGATTTGAACCTGTGACTAGTTCACTTTCCATACTAGTTTTGTGTGTAGCATTGAGATAGTGTTGAGAGCTGTGAGAGCTTTGTGCTATGTATTGTTACATGTTCTCTATCATTATAATATACAGATAGTTGGGGTTTTTCAGCTATTGCTTTCCCCATTACATATTGTGTTGATATGTGTGCTTGATTATTGTTTTATGTGAGCATGCGACTGCTTCTATTTCCGCATATTGATGATCAATTGTAGAAGAGGTTATGTATTATGCATGAAGCTTAAATAGTGTGTAATCAGGATAATCTCAGTGAATAATTCAGCAAATTATTCAAATTTCTACAGTGGAGACCCAATTGAGTTCTAGGTGAAAGGGAAGATAACTATCAGTTGTGACATTATTTGCTTGCACACATGCAAGCACACACACATTGGATGAGCCCATGATACTTGCGCAGTCAAGGCAAGTAGGATTGCATCAATTCAGGGATTGCTTTCAGCAGGGATTGCGCAGTGAAGGTAGGTTGTCTGAAGATAGTAAATTGGCTAAGGGATTTGCCAATTTTTGTATGACAGTGTGAGACAATTAGCTGATGTACTGAGAGCTCTTGTGAGAAGAGTTTTGTATGTAATTGTTTCATGATCCATGATATAATATACAATAGAATATAATGGGGTTTTTAGCTGTAAGCTTTCCCCTAGAAATTATCTGTGTTGTGTGTGATTGATCTTTCTTCATGCTTGTGTAATTAGCGACTGTCTTTTTTTTTTTTTTAATTCCGCAAAGATTTGTAGAAGAGATTCAATATTTAAATTGATCAAATTGTTAGATCGGGTGAATCCAAGATATACATGCATATTGTATAATTTCTACATGGTATCAGAGCACAGGAAATTGCAGAAGTGAAGCGAGAGCTGAGTTTGTGACTGGATATAATTTGAATTTGCAGAAAGACTTCGTTGGTGCTACAGCTAATTCAAGATAGAAATGAATTTCAATGGCTTGAGGTTAGAGTATGCACTTGAGGGCAACTCGAACTACATTTCTTGGAAGGACAGGATGGAGGCGGTACTCGAAGACAATAGCTTGAAGGAATTCATTAAAAAAGATGTTCCTAAGCCAGATGTTGCCAATATTGATGCATGGAAAAGGCGAGGGGGATCATGTTGGAGTGATTACGAGACCACATTGTCTCAAGCCTCCATGGGAAAACCACACCATATGCTATGTGGAAGGCTTTGATGGATCTATTCCAAAGTAGCAACGACCATAGGAAATTGGCGCTCAAAGATAAACTGATGTAGGGCATTAGGTTCCGAAAAATACCTTGTATTTTTGTAGACATAGGGGGATCTTATGTTTTTTATTTCTTAGGTAATTATTAGTATTTTGAATAAATATAGTGAGGAATTGTAAATGTTCTCGAATCATTGGAGAACATGAGAGAATTTAATTAGCTGGGAATGTGAAGAGATAATAAGTTTCAACAAATTTAGGGATTTAGGCTAATTTAGGACTTTGAGAATTCCAAAAGTTTCAGTGAGATGTCAAAGAAGCTGAATCGATTCATTAGTGGGTTTTTGTATAAATGTAAGCCCAAAGGCATCAAGAGCTGGGGGGGGGGGGGAGAGTTAGAGTAGATTTGGAAACCCAGAATTCCTGTAAGCCTACGGGTCGTAGAAAGGGCCATTTGAATTTGAAGATCTGGCCAATACCAGAAGCCTTTGTATGTAATTTCATCTGCATATATGAAGAATCTGTTTCAGTATCACATGAGTATTATTTGATTTAAATTCTGTGTGAATGGGCTTCAATTTCAATAAGCAATTATATAAGAATGGGTGAATATGCTCCGTAATTTGGGGTTTTAGATGATGCTCTGTATGTAATTGGAAAATCGATGTTGATTAATGAGGCACTATTAATATCGGTCTTGTGGTTTTGAGTTGAATGCAACAAGGGTTACATATACCCTCGAGGGAGTTGCAGAGAGCTTGCAGTCATTGATCACTGCAAGGATCGATGACCACAGCAAGAGAAAACAAATTATTAATCTAGAATTCGATATTGGGGTTGTTCGGACCTTAAATGAAGCGATTAGACAGTAAAACGATGGTGTAGAGGTCTTTAAATTTTATTTGGAATGTTGAATTCACCCACGAGCATTTTTGGGATGAAGTATGGAGTCTCGTAATGCACAGTAGAATATGAAGCCCATGGAGCTTCATACGGCACAAAGAATGGTTTGTGAACAAAACAACAATTGAAATAAGGAGGCGTTAGCACATATAGAACCAAATGGTTGTGAAGACGCAATCAAAATTTGAATAGGAGTCAAATCTCATTTCATAGAGTTATATAATCAAATGAATTGAAGCATGGCAAGCGTTGTGGATCCTTGAGCGAAGGACATAGACGTTGAATTATATTTAGAATCCGAGTGGAGGATGAAAAGCTGAAGGTGGAGTTTATACAAATAAAGGCGCTGAAGAATTAGGCGGAATGCAAGTGTAAGAAGGCGGAACCATGAGATATTCGGAACCGAGAGACAGAGTTTTGGAAAGCGGTTTCGAAGATCCAAACCAGCAGTATCACGCTGCTTCTCACCCGGTAAGTGGGTTCACTCAAAGTAACGCGATATCGGTCTTCATATGACGCGTGGCAAGGAGTGGTTTTTAAAAACCATTTTCATCGCGTAAATTCTGAGCATTAAACCCCATGCATTTCTGTTGCACGATATTCGTTGGATGTCCACCGAAATCATTATTGAAGCACGCGAGTAGTTAGGCCGTGGGATCATAGCTGAAGCTGCATAGTCGATAAGCAATGTAAGGACGCTGGGGCCCAATTGAATTATCGTATTGGGTATTAATATGTGTTGGCCTTTGAATTAATCAGAACCGATATTTTATTTGAAATATGAAAGCTAATGAGGTCGATGTATATAGCTTCATGAACTGTGGGCCCAGAACGTTAAAATATGTTGGTGCCTTGGTTTAAACAAGGTCGAAGCTTATGATAGGACTTTGAAAAGGTCGATTACATTCAATTGTTGATTTGCCTTGGAGTTAGTGAACATGTTGGATGGTTGAAACATGATTTACGAAGAGGGCGAATCTCTTAAGCTGTGGCCATTATTATATTGAGCGTTGAATAATATTCTAAGAGTGAGATTAAGGTGAATTGGTGAGTGTGAAAACCCAAGATTTAATTTGAAGTGTAAATGGAATTAGAATAGTTGATTTGACAATTCATAAGGTGGGGTTTCTTATGGTTTGTAAAAAAAAAAAGTAAAGCCTCCACTTTGAAAGGTTTCCAGATTGAGAAATAGGTGTGGCACATAAAGACACAGGGTATTTTATATGCAATAGAAGAAAACTACTTCAATATCTCAAATCTGTGATTTGAGATATAGAAGCTTCAGAAATCACTATTATTGCATTTGCCCAGAAAGTGAATTTAGATTGGGCATTAATGGAAATGCATTTTACTCATAAGTGTATTGACTGAGTTGGAATCTGGGGCTTAATTGTATATGCATTCGATGAAGTATGAAGATTACCATATGTATGGTTTCATAACCATAGATGAAAGAAGCTTCCGCATTAATTTAAATTTCCAGTTCAGAAAATAAAATGAAGATGCATTTTTATATGCAACTCAGAGAGTGGATAATGTGGGTTTGGCAGGGTGACCCTGCCATCATAAACTCAGGAAGATCAAGATGGAAAAGGGCGAAACCATTCCAAAGTATCTCACAAAGTTTGTCCACTATCGGGATGAACTGGGGAGGTGGGAATAACAGTTGCTGATGATGATTTGGTGAGTTTGGCTCTCCTAGGAATTCCTAAGAGTTGGTATAGTTATGAAGACTCTATCAACAGACGAGAAAAATTTCCGGATTGGGAACGACTGTGGTCAGATCTGGTGCAGGAGGAGTTCAGGTGGAACACTAGAGATGGATCTTCATCAAAGCATGATGATGAAGAGGATTGTGCTTTGGCTGCCAAGGTGAAGGATGGGAAGGGGTAGAAATTCCATTCTAAATACAAGTCTAAAGGAAAGAAGCAAGACATGTCGAAGTTGAAGTGTTTTCACTGTCACGAACATGGGAATTTTGCTACTAACTGTCCACAAAAGAAGAAGAACAATAAGGCTGTTGGAGTTGCAGCTGGTGAGGCCCTTTCCTCGCAATTTGAGATTGAATTCTCCTTGATTGCATGCATGGTGTCAAGTGCATTGGGATCGGTGTGGTATTTGGATAGTGGCGCTTCCTTTCACATGACCGGAGACATGCAACTTTTCAGTGACTTGAAGGAGAAAGATCTCTAGATGCATATTGAGATGGGCGACGACGGACGATACAGTGCTACCGGGATTGGTACCATTACATTTCAGAGGGAGTCAGGTAAACCATTTAAATTAAAAGATGTAATGCATGTACAAGGTCTGAAGAAAAATTTGGTCTCATTGGCAATGTTGGAGGACGGAGGCTATGACGTTGTTTTTAGTGATGGAAAAGCTTTCCCGCGACATAAAAAAATAGGTCAAGCCAAGAGGATAGGGATTCAAGTTAAGAATATCTACAAGCTGGAGGTAGATGGTTGAATACCATGGTGGGCAAGGCGGAGAAAGTGGTGAGCTGGGATGAGGGCGAATTATGGC